>CM052710.1:57608096-57731984 GCA_028551405.1 Uromys caudimaculatus
CAGCCCTTCGCCAGGACCATGAACGCCATCGTCGCTCTCTGCCACTTCTGCGAGCTCCATGGCCCCCGCACGCTCTTCTGCACGGAAGTTCTGCACGCTCCCCTGCCCCAGGGTGCCGGAAGTGGGGACAGTCCTGGCCAGGTTGAGCAGGCTGAGGAAGAGGAGGGTGGCATCCAGATGAGTAGCCGGGTCCGTGCCCACAGCCCAGCCGAGGGTGCCAGCACTGAGTCCAGCAGCCCGGGGCCCAAGAAATCAGACATGTGTGAGGCAAGTGTCTTTTGGGACTGTGAGCTGGTTTTAGCTTTCTGTGAGAGGTGGGTTGTAGTGGGAGCATGGGAGACACCCCAAGGTCCTGAGAGCATTTTCCTCATCACCCCAGCACGAGCCCTTTTAATCTAGTCAGTGCAGAGGCCAGTCTAGTCTACAGAGAGAGTTCCAGGACAGTCAGGGAAACACAGAGAACCCCTGTCTTGAAAAAAAATGGGGGTGGGGTGGGGGTGGGGAGTGCGGAGAGATGGCTCACAGGTTAAGAGCACTGACTGCTGTTCCAGAGGTCCTGAGTTCAATTTCCAGCAGCCACATGATGGCTCACAACCATCTGTAATGGGATCTGATGCCCTCTTCTGGTGTGTCTGAAGATAGCTACAGTGTACTCACATACACAAAATAAATAAATAAATCTTAAAAAACAAACAAACATACACATACGTAAATGAAGTTACACCAACTAGGTGATAATACTTTCTCCAACAGCTGTTAAAAATAGGGGAAAAACAATTTTCTTTTTTTTGTTGTTTGTTTTTGTGTTGTTTTTTTCGAGACAGGGTTTCTCTGTATAGCCCTGGCTGTCCTGGAACTCACTCTGTAGACCAGGCTGGCCTCGAACTCAGAAATCCGCCTGCCTCTGCCTCCCAAGTGCTGGGATTAAAGGCGTGCACCACCACTGCCTGGCTAACAGTTTTCTTTTTTGGTTGTTCTTGGTTTTGGGTTTTTGGGGTTTTTTTTGTTTTTTGTTTTCAGACCCAGGTTTTCTATGTAGCCTAGGCTGTCCTGGAACTTCACTCTGTGGCCCAGGCTGGTCTCAAACTCAGAGAGTTCCACCTGCCTCTGCCTCCCTAGTGCTGGGATTAAAGGCGTGCGCCACCACTGTCCAGCAAGAAAATGACTTTTAAACAATTTCGAAAGAATTGTGTTTTCTGTATTTAGATGTGTTGTCTGCTTCTAGCTAAGAGATTTATTGTCCTTCTTTGTGCACAGGGCTGCCGATCACTTGCTGTAGGGCACCCAGGCTATATCAGTCATGATAAAGAGACCTCTATTAAGTACGTCAGTCACCAGCACCCCAACCATCCGCAGCTCTTCAGCATTGTGCGCCAGGCCTGCGTCCGGAGCCTGAGCTGTGAGGTAAGGCCAGCGTCAGACTGCCTGTGGGAAACGTGTGGGGTATAGGCTCATTGCTGTTATAGACAGCCAGGGGCTTGTTTGTCAGCACTGTGTGGGGATGGCTGCAGTGAGAGCTTGAGGAGTCAGTCCCTGTGGACCCTGGCTGTCTAAACAGCTGTTAGCACTGCACTCTGAACAGCAGACGGGTTTTTTTAGTCCACTCTTGATGAGCATGTTTCTAAGACAGGACAGTTCCTAGGCTGTGTAGTTTGCTGCATGTAGCCTTACCTTTGCATTGAACTAGCATCTACATGGTCATGGTGGGATGCTTAGAACCTTCTGAAGAATGCATCAGGCTGCAGAGCTGGCTCCGAGGTTAATAGCACTGCTCTTGAGAGGACCCGAGTTCAATCCCAGCACCCACATGTTGGCTCAGAACTGTCTATATCGCTCCAGTCCCAGGGGATCTGACACCTTCTTCAGGCCTCCATGGCCACTACACGAGTGTGGGACACAGACATACATACATGCCAGCAAACACTCATAAGCAGAGGATAAAAATAAAGGTTTAAAAACAAACAAACAAACAAACAGAATGTTTTGCTCCTGAAGTCCTGCTGTGGGGCCTGAGTCTCAGCTTTTAGATTTGCTCTGTCACACAGGCAGATGTGGTCCAGCTGTGCTTCACTACCCCAGTCTCCACCTTGTAGGATCCCTGGACCCCATGTTGCTTGTTCTCAGTGTTGCTTTATACTTCTTTCTATCTCCTGCTGTATGCTCAGCAGCAGCCAGATGTCCTGTGCACAGTAGTCACATGTTCAGCAAATTTGTCAGGAGGGCATAACCAAAGGACTCTCTAAAAATAGTGTGTGCTAGCGGCTGGAGATAGCTCAGCAACTAAGATCATGTGCTATTGTTACTGAAGATCTCAGTTTAGTTCCCAATACCCACACTGGGTGGCTCACAACCTCCTGTGACTCCAAATCCAGGGGATCCAACACCTTTTGCCTCTGAAAGCATCTGCACACATGTGCACATCACCCCCTACCCCCCAACCTGGCACACCATATTCCCATAATTTAAAAGAGTTTTACTTTACAGGCCCAGTAGTAGCCACCGCATCTGCTGGCTCTCCAGGCTATCCAACAAAAGTGCAGCTCAGTGATAGGACACTGGCCTGCTCTGTCCAGGCCCTCAGTCCTGACCCTAGCACCACCAAAACCAGGGAAAGAGGCCCAAAAGGCATGAGGTAAAAGTCAGGCCTTTCCCTAAAGTTTCTGTGGCTCCCTTCAAGGTATGCCCTGGTCGCGAAGGCCCCATCTTCTTTGGTGATGAACAACATGGCTTTGTGTTCAGCCACACCTTCTTCATCAAAGACAGCCTGGCCAGAGGCTTCCAGCGCTGGTACAGCATCATTGCCATCATGATGGATCGAATCTACCTCATCAACTCCTGGCCCTTCCTGCTGGGGAAGATCCGCGGGATTATCAGCGAGCTCCAGGGCAAGGCCCTCAAGGTGACGCCTAAAGCAGGGGCTCTGGCCTGTCGGCATGGGTGTAGAGTGCCCAGGCAGCCGTGGTCCTCCTGGCTCTGCCTCTGCTACGGGCCTCAGTGTCCGTGGTGGGGATGGGTGACCCTTCCAACCAGCCTGTAACTCCCCTGATTTCGTCTTACCCACTACTCTGTGTTTCTTCAGCCTGTTGTCTTGGATTTTTGGGGTTTTTTGTTTGTTTGTTTTTGTTTCTGTTTTGTTTTGCTTTTTTGAGACAGGGTTTCCCTGTGTAGCCCTGGCTGTCCAGAAACTTACTCTGTAGACCAGGCTGGCCTTGGATTCAGAGACCCGCCTGCCTTTGCCTCCCGAGTGCTGGGATTAAAGGCGAGCACCATCCCCACCTGGCCCTCCTGTTGTCCTAACTGCTGTTCTTCCTCTGACTTCTTGCCTGATGTCTTTACTTCCTTTACCCTTCAGGACCTAAACTGTCTGCTAGTTCTGTCTAGGCCCCCACCTAGGCCCTCCTCCAGCTGCAGAAGAGCATGCAGGGCACGCTTTGGTCACAGACCCTTAGATTCAGTGGCCCATTCCTTGTCCATGCTCTGTCCTTGGGCAGTAGAGGAGGAGGCTGTTCATCCTTCATCCTGATAGGTGGAGCGGCCGGACTGTAACGTGGTTGGAAGGCATAGGAGCCTCCGATAAGCTGTTAGTCACGTGTCTATCACTAGCAAGGGTCTGTGGAATGAATCTGTCAGGGGGAGGCCGGCCAAGAGTACTTGAAGAATGGTGAACCCAGGGAGCCAAGTAGGGGCAGAGGGGAATACACTGAACCCTCTGGGTCAACAGAACCATTCTGTGAGGCATTGCCAGACTGCTGGCATGGACTATGTTCTGAGTCAAGAGAACAGGGCGGGAGAATCTGGGAAGGTGGTAGCCACCCCTGAAGAGGCCCTCTTCTCCACCCTTTGTATTCAGGTGTTTGAGGCAGAGCAGTTTGGATGTCCACAGCGAGCCCAGAGGATGAACACAGCCTTCACACCCTTCCTGCACCAGAGGAATGGCAACGCTGCCCGCTCTCTGACCTCCTTGACCAGTGATGACAACCTGTGGGCATGTCTGCACACTTCCTTTGCCTGGTAATGAATCCTGGTCTTGGCACCTGCGAGCCATTAGAACAACCCAAAGTCACCTATCTGCCTCCCAGCGGGGCTAGCTGGCGTGCCTCTGTGGGTCTGCTCCAACCCAGAGTGTTCTCTCGTCTGTCTCCCCACTGGTTAGAAACACTTTGAGGTAGAGCACTGACATAAAGACCATTTCTGTGTGAAGACCATGGAGTCTCCTATCTGAAGATGGCAGCAGGTTTCTGGCTCAAGCCTCTCCCGAGCCGGTAGCTGGTGCTTTGGGCTCAGGTCTGGGAGGTTTTGCTGGTAGGGAGCAGTCAGCTGGTGCCTGGAGTGAAGGTCTGGTGTACGGGTGCACTATGAACAGGGAGCGCCTGTGTCTCAAACTGAGTAGTCTAAGCAAGCGGAACTCTCAGAGCCTCAGCATCTGAGCATAGCAGGGAGGTACTGCTCCTTCTAGTTTACTATTGCATACGGACAGACCACATCTGTCAGCCACTGGGCATCTAGGCTGGGTCTGTTCCTTGACCATTAGGAATAGAGCAGCAGTAAACAGGAGTATTTAAGGATCTCTGCTGTGGCGGCTTGGAGCCCTTCAGGAAGTGCCCGGGAGTGGTGTAGTGGGTATGGATTTGAGGAGCTTCCCCACTGATGTATGTCCAAGGTGGCAGCACCAGCCGACACGCCCCCCACCAGTGCTGGGTTCCTGTTTCCTTCATCCTCGCCAGCGTCTGTTGCCCTTGGTTTTCTGTTTTCATTTGTAGATTTATTTTACTTTATGTGTATGAGTGCTTTGCCTGCATGTATGTATGTGTACTACATGTGTGCCTGGTGCCTGTGGAGGTTAAAAAAAAAAGAGACAGAAAAAAAAGTTGGATCCTGGGAACTGCAGTTACAGATGGTTGTGAACTACCGACTGGGTGCTGGGAACTGACCCGGGTCCTCTGTAAGAGCAGCAAATGCTCTTAACTGCTTTAGCCCCTGTCCTTGATTTTCCTGGTGACAGGCATGTAGTTTGAATTTGTATTTCCCTGATAGTTAAGGATATTGAATCCTTTTTCACATACTTATTGGCTATTTGTAATTTCTTCCTTTGAGACTGGTTTAGAGTGTTTTTGGTGAGTTGTCTGGTGTGCCACTTAGGTTCCCTTTTGTCTCAAAGGTGACTTCTGAACTGGGATTAAAACCCACAGTTCCTTCAAACCTCCCATACTCCATTTTTCTCATCCCCTCTGAAGGAGGACCAAACTCATGTCTTACGGAATGTTTCCTCAGAGGTGGATGCTGGGGAGTTGGGGGGCAGTCTTCGAGTATGCTTGTGTAGACCATTTCTGTGAGCTGAGGGTTGAACCAAGGGCTTAATAAGCCTCAGGTTCAGTTTTCCCATTGGCAGGATACCTCATGACTGGCATTGTATTCTTCTCCAGGCTCCTGAAGGCATGTGGTAGCAGGCTGACAGAAAAGCTCCTAGAGGGTGCTCCCACAGAGGACACCCTGGTCCAGATGGAGAAACTTGCTGGTAAGTCTGTTTATCTCTTCTGGGACGACTATAGTGGTGGCAGCAGCCCTGGCTTGTGGCTGCCACAGTGAGTGAAGCTGGTATGAGGGAGTCTGGATGTGAATGAGCATGGTGGGCCTTTGTGACAACCACTCCCACGCCCTTGGTGATATTGTTAGGATTCCCGCTCATCTTCCTTGATGGTGCCTATTCCCAAGTAGGCTGGGGGTCCCTAGAGAGTACCCTGCAGCCAGCTCCACTGGGCAGTCTCAAGGCAGCTCTGCTTGCCAGAGTTTCCTCTAGGTAGCTCAGCTGATCTCCTCCTTAGAAATTGCTTTTTGCTTCTGTAACCTTGAAGAGAAGCCTTGTGAATCTTGTTAGTTTCAGGAACTTCCTGAGACTTGTATCTCATGAGCCTCTCCTTGGAGGGAATGTTTCAGTTCAGAGGAAATCACTGTACAACATCATCTCTACATCCATGATTTAATCTCTGCACCTTGGGTTTAGACTCCTGTGCTAGGACTTCCTAGTATGATCCCAATGCAGGATTGTAGCCCTCAGGTCTGACTCGGCTTCCATAGCGATGTTTGAGTTCAGAGTTCTGGAGTTTACCAGCCTGCCCCATTCGCCCTTCTCCCCTCCCCTGCAGCTAAGAGGTGGAAAAGCAACAATCATAGTACATGGTGCACAGTTTGTTACTAACGGTGCTACCTACTCCTCCGTTGTAAGCAGCTAGAGTTCTTTCCAGTTTGTCCTAGTTGGCACTCACTCTGCACGTTTGTGCTCTGACAAGTACTCAGGAGTGAAGAGACTCAGGAGTGAGGTCTCAAAAGCCAGACACACTCAGAAGTTTGTCAAGTCAACCTTCGAGTTGCTTTCCTGTCCCTGTGGGTCAGTCAGTCATAGAATGTTTTCGTATAGTACAGCTCACAAACAGGAAGTTCTGCAGACGATCAGAGTCATGTCTTGGTGGGATGTGTTCTCTGTGAGAAGAGTGAGATGTGCAGGTGTACAGCGGTCATATTCAGACCGAATTGTGTCATGCAGGATCTGAGTGTGGGCTCAGGCGTGCTTTCGAGTCAGGTAGAGCTGGCTTCAAATTCTGTCTCTGCCGCCTGGTTCTCGTTGTGACATGCAGCAGAGATGTTAATTGTGAGGCTCTGCCATGAGGGCTAATGGAAGTAAAACGTTTGTGTCTTGTCTGGGTGGAGGGAGATGGTGTGTAGAGCACAGGCTGGCCCCTGGTCAAGCAGTGCTGGTAAATTCATGCTGTCTGCTCTGCGTTGTTGAGCTTACAGCAGTTGAGTGAGGCCAGCATCATTCAGGAAGAACTTCTAAGATGTCTCTTCTGCCCAAGTCTTCCTCCCTTCTCCCCAGATGCCTAGTCAGTAGCACGTAGTCATCGGACTCTCTGGGATAAATAGGAATTGGTAGTATAGCTATAGGTGCCCTGAGGCAGAAATGGCCACAGGACCAAACTGTAGCATCTAAGGGGACGCTCACTCCACACCCGCCCTGTCTGTCCTGTAGACTTAGAGGAAGAGTCAGAAAGTTGGGACAATTCAGAAGCTGAAGAGGAAGAGAAGGCCCCTGTTACGCCAGAAGGTGCTGAAGGGCGAGAGCTGACCAGTTGCCCAACAGAAGCATCCTTTCTCTCAGCCTGTGGGAGCTGGCAGCCCCCAAAGCTTTCCGTCTTCAAGTCCCTTCGACACATGAGACAGGTAAGCAGAGGAGGTGTGATCTGAACTGAGAAGAACCCAGGCCACTCTACAGGGTACCAGTCTTCTGGTTCTGAGCTTCTTCCCCATCCATGGGCAGGGGAGACACTGGGAACTTCTGAGTGGGTGTATGGCTGAGGGCTCAGAGGATATCAGCCTGTCTTGGCAGGAGCAGCATTCTTTTAGTGACAGAATAGGCATCTGGTGTGTTTGTGTGCATTTACGTGCATGTGTGCATGTTGTGTATGTGCATGTGTGTAGAGACAGACCAGAGTGTCATCCTTCTGTGTGTATTTTGAGACAGTGTCCCTCACTGGCCTGGGACTTGTCCAGTATGCTATTGGCTGGCTGTGTGCTGGGGGTCTGCCTCCCAAGAGGTCTGCCTCCCAAGCCCTCCCATCTGTAGGATGGCAGGCTCATGCCACCATGCTTTGCCTGCCTTCTTAAATTTTGAGTCCTGGAATGCAAATTCAAGTCCTTATACTTTGAAGCTAAGCTGTCTCTCCAGCCCAGCATCTGTTTGTAAGGTTCCCTGAGTTCCTTTTACCAAGGTGTCAAAAAAAGCACTATTACCTGTTTGTCTGCAGGCTAGACCTTAAAGTAATGGTCAGTTTTGTAATAAATTGGGCATAGTCTACATGCCAACCTTAGCTATTATGGTGTGTCTAGATGGTGGAATATTATTTAGCATGAAAGAGCGAGCAGGCGACATGAAGCAGGAGGTATGTACGCACGCCTCCCAGAGATGGAAATAGTCACATGAAATTGAACGTGGTTTGTTGGGTCAGATGAGAAGCGAGGGTTACTCCAAGTGAAGGCACACTGTCCCCTCTTCACACCATTGTCCCTCTTTGGAAAAGGATCTCATGTATCCTAGGTGGGCTTTGAACTCACTATGTAGTTTACCGAGTGCTGGGATTATACAAATGTGCAAACATGCCAGTTTTAACTTTTTTTTGAAAGCAGATAGGCATCTGCTTCTTTTTCTTTCTTTTTTTTTTTTAACAATTTTTTAAAAAATGTTGTTTTATGTATGTAAGTACACTGTAGCTGTCTTCATGCACACCAGAAGAGGGCATCAGATCCCATTACAGATGGTTGTGAGCCACCGTGTGGTTACTGGGAATTGACTCAAAACCTCTGGAAGAGCAGTCAGTGCTCTTAGCTACTGAGCCATCTCTCCAGCCCCAGATTTACTTTTTGTACTATATTTCTTTTTATTTTGAATCTAGAATTTTTAAATTTTACTTAGTATTATTATTGTGTGTGGAGGTACACATGCCACAGTGTGCATGTAGAGGCCAGAGGCCAGTGTTGGGGCGTCTCTCCTTCCTACTTTATGTGGGTTCTGTCTGGACACCCATCTCACACAGAAAATTCCTCTCCCAACCTGCTAAGCCATCTTTCTCACCTTCTTTATTTTCTTTCAATGAGTATTAATTTGAGCAGCCAGGAATTATTTCTGTTTGGAGACTTGGGAGTCTAGTGAGATAACCCCCAGGGTAAAGGTGCTGGCAACCATAAAGACCTAAATTCGATCCCCAGACAATTGGGTTGAGCCCTAGGGTTTCAGCTTGGGAGACACTTGTTCTCCAGTGCTGAGCTGCGTTGGCCAACAGTAGCAGGGATTGTGATTTGTACAGATGGGAGTGCTCTGCCCATTGGGTTTTGTAAAGTACATATTGCAGCCTCTGTTTTTGTTAGTTTTGTTTAGTTTCAACCTCATGTTTGGCCTCAAGAAACAATGGCTACCTCCTGACTGTCAGTGTTGCAGGAATTACTGACAGGCGGCAGGGATAAGGGGGTATGCAGGGAGGAAAGGCTATTTTGGATTAAAAAACAAAGATACCACAAACAGAAAGCAGGCCTGACCCTGTGATGGCCTCAGCATCTGAGGAACTGTAGCTATAAAGAAGGCCATGGCAGCTGGCTTGGGCAAGTGCCAGGATGTGGGTGCATCCTGGGGGTTGGGGGGGCAGCACCCTCTTCCTTCCTAGTGCCGGTGTAATGAGCCAAACAATCACTTCCAAGCACTCCAGCATGACAGCGTGTAAGAGAGGGCAAGGGCTGCAAAAGACACCAGGCTAACCTCAAACTCACAGAGATCAGCCTGCCTCTGCCTCCCGGTGCTGGAATTAAAGACTGTCCCACCACTGCCCATCTGGCTTGCTTCATACTTTTCACGGTGTACGGGGAAGTATGTTAACAATGTAATATCTTTGAACCTGGTGACTTCTTCTCTCCCCTGTCAGCCTCTAGCAGGTCACCAGTCTCCCTACAAAGAGAATTAACTTTCCCTCTGCTGACTGTGATCTTCTTTATTGTAAAGAGATTGTAGTCTCTGAGTATGTGCGGCTAGATTAGCTCCTATAATATAAAGTACTATGTGCTGTATTTCAGGTCTTGGGCGCCCCATCTTTCCGTATGTTGGCCTGGCATGTCCTCATGGGGAATCAGGTGATCTGGAAAAGCAGAGATATGAACCTGGTCCATTCCGCATTTGAAGTCCTCCGGGTGAGAGCCTTCCCCTGTGTGCTAATGCTTGACTTGGGGCAGACTGTTAGGGGTACCACCAGTGCAGAGCCTCAGAAATTGGTTTTCATTGCCTGGTGAAAATGGCAGGCATTAGTGCTCCCATGGAAGGAACCTGTATTGTCACTGTTGACAGTTACACTATCTCCCCTTCCTTAATCTGAAACTCTTCTGAGAAGTTATCTGGGCAAGAACTAGCACTTGCTGATGCTGCATGACTGTTCTCAAGTTGGGGTGGTGGTGGAGGAGTATCTCACAGCATGTCTGCTGGCTGCCAGAACCCACAAGTGCCTCTCCGTGCAGCGAGCATCTGAGTGGGCAAGGAGACCGGAAGAGGCAGCACATGTCAGCACTGATCTATGGCTGCCCTCCAGGATCAGAATTGGGGGCATCTGGGCTGAGAGACCATGGACACACGGAGGAGGGAGGCTGTGGAGCAGCTGCAGAGGGTGTATTTGTGCTGGATCCTGAGCAGCCTTGTCGTCCACAGACCATGCTGCCTGTAGGCTGTGTCCGAATCATCCCGTACAGCAGCCAGTATGAGGAGGCCTATCGCTGTAACTTCCTAGGGCTCAGCCCCCCCGTGCCTATCCCTGCTCATGTTCTGGCCTCAGGTAAGCTCTGTGAGACACCTACTGCCTGCTGCTCGGAGAGGCTCCTGCATCCAGCCCAGGGGTGCACCTGGATCCAAGTCACAGATTTTAGGGCAAGGCAGTACTCTGCAGTTCCAGCTAGGATGAACTGGGGTTGTCCCCAGCCCATGGAGCCGTGCCCTCTGAGATGTTTGGCTGTAAAGTTCCCATACCACTAGCCATGTGTCTGCGTGGCCACTGAACCCTCAAGGCAGTTTCCACCTATGGCAGCAGTTCTCAATCTCCGTGATGCTGCGACCTTTAATACGGTTGCTCATGTTGTGGTGACCCCAATCATTAAATTACTTTTGTTGCTACTTCACAACTGTAAGTTTGCTACTGTTACAAATTGTAATGTAAGTATTTGTGTTTTCCAATGATCTTAGGTGACCCCTGTGAAAGGGTTGTTCAACCCCAAGGGGGTCGCAACCCCAGGTTGAGAACCACCGACCTACAGGATAGAGTAACAGTGAGACCTTTCACAGAGGGCTGCTTAGAATGAATTTACATATGTAATTTATGTCCTAGTTTAACTGAGGCAAGAATTACCCTTTAACTCAATTAATGAATTAACTGCAGAAGGCATTAAGCCCCTTTGCTCACAGAAGCCTGGCCCTGAGGTTTAAGCCTGGGGACTTGCAGTTGGGGTCAAGGGACACTTTACAAATTAGCATGTGTTTCGTTGCTAGAGTTCGTAGTTGTCGTGGAGGTGCACACGGCCACACGCTCAAACCTCCACCCCGCTGGATGTGAGGACGACCAGTCCCTCAGCAAGTATGAGTTTGTAGTGACCAGTGGTAGCCCTGTGGCTGCAGACAGAGGTGGGTGCTGCTGCTGTCCCCTTTCATCAGGGCGGGGACGGGATGGGGTCACCAAGGCCTCTTCCTCATCCAGTGTTTGTATCCCCAGTTGGGCCCACTATCCTGAATAAGATTGAAGCAGCTCTGACCAACCAGAACTTGTCTGTGGATGTGGTGGACCAGTGCCTCATTTGTCTCAAGGAGGAGTGGATGAAGTAAGCCCCAGCCTTGCCTTGACAGCTTTCCCAGCTGTGTATGGGGAGCAGAGGGGGGTTAGGTAGGAGGGGGGGGTGGGGATGCCGAGGGGTAGGGCCGCTCTCTATGGCAGTAGGCTTTTGTGTCAAAAAGTAGAATGTGCGTGTTAAAAGAGGCCAGGCATCAGGCAATAGTGGCCTGTGGGTGGCCTTTAATCCCAGGACTCAGGAGGCAGAATCGCGTGGATATTTGAGTTCAAGGCCAGCCTGGTCTACAGAGAGAGTTAGTTCCAGGACAGCCAGGGCTACACAGAGAAACCCTGTCTGGAAAAAAATAAAACAAACAAAAAAGAGAGTGGAGTTAGGAGTAACGTTCAGACACCAACCCTGCTCCTTAGTTTGCTGACAAGGGAAGTGATCCAGTGTCTCCTGCCCTGGACCCTGTGTCCTGGTGGGAAGTGATCCAGTGTCTCCTGCCCTGGACTCTGTGTCCTGGTGGGAAGTGATCCAGTGTCTCCTGCCCTGGACCCTGTGTCCTGGTGGGAAGTGATCCAGTGTCTCCTGCCCTGGACCCTGTGTCCTGGTGGGAAGTGGTTGCAGCTGATGAGATTTGATGCTGGTATGTGAAAGAGATCCTGAACAAGTGCTGTTTCTTTATTCTGTAATTCCCTTTTGGTTTTGGAGGGGTGACGGGTGCTAGGTGGCCGGCCCAGCACATGCTCAGTCAGGTGCAGCTGGGCAGCCACCCTCACAGCTTTATAAAAGAAAGTCACTTGTTGCCTTATGCCGTGAGTCTTGGTAATATTTTTATCAAATTAACTGAACTAGTTGAACATTTTCCTGGCTTCAAATAATGTAGTGAAAACTCGGGCGCAGTATTTCTTCATAAATTTCTCTCTTCTTTTTCAAGAGGGATTTCCCCTGTCTTAGCCAGACAGACTTTGAACTTCCCTGAGTTCAAGGAATCCTCCTGCTTCAGCCTTCTGAGTAACTGAGACTGCAGTGCTCCATTTTCTTTTGCCATGGGGTGAGCCCCTAAACTTGGCTTGCTGCAGCTCCAATGGGGCCTGCAGAGCTCTCCCTGGCCTGGAAGTTGGGCTGCATGAGGAGAGCGTGACTGGGCTGTGGGTCTAAGTGTTCGTCTTTGTTTTCTGCAGCAAAGTCAAAGTCCTGTTTAAATTCACCAAGGTGGACAGTCGCCCCAAGGAGGACACACAGAAGCTCCTGAGCGTCTTAGGCGCATCAGAGGAGGACAATGTGAAGCTTCTGAAGTTCTGGATGACGGGCCTGAGCAAAACCTACAAGTCCCATCTCATGTCCACAGTCCGAAGCCCCACAGCTGCAGAGTCACGGAACTGACTCCGAGAACACCTTCTGGAAGGTGGTGTACAAACCAGCTTTGTGAGAAAGACTGCCCTTGGGTTTCTGACTGCTGGGGTGAAGCCCTATTTGAGGAGTGAGGGGTAAAGACTTATGGGCTAGGCTTTGCCCTCCTTGTGAGGCTTTCTGTGCCCATGTTGAAAAATGTAGAGGACACGGAGACAGTGGTCCCTCTGCATCAAACTGCCTTGTCAGGAACTGGCGAGATGTGCTCTGTGCCTCTTGAGGACAAAGGCTGGGAACTGAGAGGAGTCGATCAGCCTGCCTCTGAGGTTTTGTTGTTGCAGTGTGTCCTTGTGGGTTAGGACAACACCTTCCCACCATGGAAGACAACAAGCATCCTGGATCATTTTTGGCTTTATGACTTCTCGGGTCATGTGCACACCCGTGGCCTCTGCTCAGCTTGCCAGCTTGTGGATATATCAAAACCATGGCTGTTTTGTTTGGTTTTGGTTTTGGTTTTTAATTTCAGTTTTTGAGTCAGGGTCTTATTCTGTATCCTATCCCAGTTTAGAACTCACAGTATGGCCTATGCTACTTCCAGACATGTAGCAATCCTCCTGCCTCGGCTTCCCAAGTGCTGGGATTAAGAACTGAGCCATCAGAACATTACGTTGCTCTCTTCTCTGTTGCTGCTGTAGCATTAACCAGCAACTGTAGAATAAGCCGGGGTTAAGACGGATTGCCTCTTACCACTGCAGTTTAATAAGGATGCAGCTTGGAAAGATTTCTTGAAAGCTTTCCTAATTTGTTTTTATAATATTTTTGGTGTTTGTTTATATTTAACATAAAGACTACGTTTATGTGTTTTGGTCTCTGTACAGTTGCAAGAATATTGAAACACAATAAATCTGTATTTTTGTAAACTGCTGACTACATGTTTTTATGTTGGATACTGTGATGGTTTGTCTATGCTGGGCCCTGGGAGCCGCACTGTCAGAAGGTGTGGCCCTATATGAGTAGGTGTGGCCTTGTTGGAGTAGGTGTGTCACTATGGGTGTGGGCTTTAAGAGCCTCCTCCTAGCTGCCTGGAAGCCAGTATTCTGCTAGTAGCCTTCAGAGGAGGATGAAGAACTCTCAGCTCC
This sequence comes from Uromys caudimaculatus, assembly GCA_028551405.1. Lineage (NCBI taxonomy): Eukaryota > Metazoa > Chordata > Mammalia > Rodentia > Muridae > Uromys > Uromys caudimaculatus. The sequence continues at coordinate 57,621,932 of CM052710.1, forward strand.
TCCTGTACCATGCCTGCATCTGATAATGGACTGAACCTCTGAACCTGTAAGCCAGCCCCAATTAGATATTGTCCTATGAGAGTTACGTTGGTTGTGGTGTCTGTTCACAGCAGTAAAACCCTAACTAAAAGTTGGTACCGGGACTGGGGTACTGCTGTGATAGACCTGAACATGCTTTTGTTTGGAAGAATGTGGATTTGGGACTTTGGATTTGGAAAGCCATGGAATGCTTGAGGTGGGGCTTAATGGGCCAACCTAGTAGGAATGTGGAATACTGAGGGTGGTGCTGAGGGTGATTTGAACTGTGTAGGCCTGCTGGCCCAAGAGGTTTCCGTGGAGAAGAACTTTATTTGGTTTTTTTTTTTTTTGTTGTTGGTTTTTTTTTTTTTTTTTTTTTTTTTTTTCCGAGACAGGGTTTCTCCGTGTAGCCCTGGCTGTCCTGGAACTCACTCTGTAGACCAGGCTGGCCTCGAACTCAGAAATCCGCCTGCCTCTGCCTCCTGAGTGCTGGGGAGAAGAACTTTAATAGGTGGCTGAAAGACTGTTTTGATGAAGAACACGGCTGTTTTTGTCATTGTCTAAAAGACTGCCTAAGGCTAAGATAAAGAGATTTATATTAATTGTATTGATGAAGTCTCAAAAAAGCCAACAGAGACTTTGTTCTCTGGTTAAGTCTGATGAAGAACATTTTGAACAAACATAGCAAGCTGAGAAAGGAAAAATACAAAATATATGGTTTGAGTATTAAAGGGGCACCAGGAAGTGAAATGGAGCTGAATCCTGTGTTCAAGGATATTAAATTGAATTAAGGGAGTGGTGACCTTGGGTCAAGATTCTACTCAGGTAAATTTAGGTCCAGGCATGGTAGTACAAGTCTTTAATACCTGGAGGCTAAGACAAGCAGATCAAGGCCAGCCTAGAATAGAGCAAGTTCTAGGTGAAGAAAAACTTAAATCCAGGCTTGGTGGACCATACCTTTAATCCCAGAGCTTAGGAGACTGGCAGGCAGATGTCTGAGTTCAAAGTCAGTCTATGGAGCACGTTCCAGGACAGCCCAAGCATAGGCAGTGAAGGAGCTGGAAAACAGAAAGCTGGTGATAATGTAATAGAACAAGGGGGCCATGTTCCAGCCCCAGCAAGCAGCAGGACTCGGCAGCTTTGGACATGTGGCTCTGACTTTAGAGTCCAGAATAGAAGGGACTACTGGGACAATTGGTGCTGGTTAGCTGGAGCTAAGGAATTAGTGGTGATTAAGAAGAGACCAGCATCACTGAGGTGAAATCTGGGAAGTGTTTTCTGAGAGCACAAAGAAGCTGTGTTCCAGAGATAGCCAAGGTTGGTCCTCTTGCTGCAGCTGTACTTGATAATGTGTAAGAATCACCCAGGTGGTACTGGTTTTGAAGGCATGAAGGTCATGAAGAACAGCTGAGGCTTGGCACTGTTAAGAGGCCATGGAAGGCCATTGGTGAAAGTGCAGCCTCAGTGGCAGTTGATGGCCCAGGACTGAAGGAGTTATGCAAAGGAACTTAGGCTTGGCACCATGAAGAGAGCCTATGAGAGGCTATTGGTGAAGCCTAGTTGCAGCAGAAGACCCCAGTGTATTGGAGATGCCAGTACCATGGGCTGATCACCAAGAACAGCAGCAGCAGTGGAGTGGATCAACCTGAGCTTAGAGTGCTACAGAGGGCAGAGCTGGAGAAGTGATGCCAGCCCTTTGGAGGAGTGCAGATTAGGTGTTAATCCCAGACACTGAAACAAGAAGCTGTAACATTGAAGTTGCCTTGGAGACGCCAAGATGTTCGAGGTGCCAGAGCCATGGGCTATCTACTGAGGAAAGTTGCTAACAGGGAGTGGAACCAGCCCAGGAGAAAGAAGTTTGTTGCAGTCAACAAAGATGAAAAAGGAGTAGAGATCTGGAAACCACCTTGACATCAGACATGGAGATGCAGAGTTTGGAGTTTGTCCAGCTGTTTTCCTGCCTTGCTTTGGGGATTACAATTAAGTGATTGGATGAATCTCAGAAGAGACTTTGAACTTTGGACCTTTAACGTTGTTGAGACTGCTATAGACTATGGGCACCTTTGAAGTTGGACTCTATGTGTTTTGTATTATGTTTAGATATGGCCCCCATAGACTCGTATGTTTGAATAAGCCTATTGGGGCCAGATTGTGGAATGTGATGGTTTGCATATGCTCTGCCCAAGGAGTGGCACTATTAGAAGGTGTGGCTCTGTTGAAGTAGGTGTGGCCTTGTTGGAGTAGGTGTGTCACTGTGGATGTGGGTGGGCTTTAAGACTCTCTTCCTAGCTGCCTGGAAGCCAGTACTCTGCTAGCAACCTTCAGAGGAAGATGTTGAACTCTCAGCTCTTCCTGCACCATACCTGCCTTGATGATAATGGACTGAACCTTTGAACCTGTAAGCCAGCCCCAGTGAAATGTTGTCCTTATAAGAGTTGCCTTGGTCATGGTGTCTGTTCACAGCAGTAAAACCCTAACTAAGACAGATACTATTAATCAATTCAGTTCCACCGAAGAGATGCAGCTGTGTGTACTGTGTCATGTGTACCAGTGGGGCTGAGGGAGGCATTCTAGGGTACACCTGCAGGCTCAGATGGATTCAGACACTGGACAATAGAATTTTACATGGCTTGCATTGTGTATTTGGTCCATTGTCAACAGGGATGAGCGTGATGGTTCAGTCCTAGAATACCAGCTCTTGGGGGCTAAGGCTAGAGGATTGCTATAAGTCTGAGACCAACTAAACCAGACTGTGCTACAGAATAAGACCTGTTTGTCTAATGGTGCCCAACTTCAGGAAATAGGTCAGTCCCTGTAGATTAGAGGAAGGTATTGGAAGCATGGATATGAGAGGGCCGTCTTGGAACGGGGGGTGTCCCAGCCAGCTCAGGGTAGGAAGCAATGCTGGCCTGGGTGGTCCTGGAGGGATGAAGGAAAGTGATGTCTGTCTGTATCTTCTAAGTTTTGGATAAGAGGTCTTCTTGCCTTCCAGCATGTAACATTCCCTGAATTACTGTCCTGTGTTCAGTCAAAGCTTCTAATTGTCTGCTGTTTCAGCTGGTGAACCTCTTAGTAAGTAGGGACGAAACATCAGGCAGCTCTGAATTCATTTCACAGGAGGGAATGTACTCTGGATTCCCATTAGAGAGTAAAACTTGCAAAGGACATGATGCTGAGTGTGGACCTGTGGACCTGTGCCTTGAAAACAGTATCATTCTTAAGGATTGACTCAATGATCAGAACATGCATGTGGTGGCATGTTTTATGTCAACTTGACACAAGCTAGAGTTATCAGAGAGGAAGGAGCCTCAGTTGAGAAAATGCCTCAGTAAGATCTGGCTGTAGGCAAGCCCATAAGACATTTTCTTAACTAGTGATTGATTAGGGAGGACCCAGTTCATTGTGGCAGGTGGTCCTGGGTTCTATAAAAAAGCAAGCCGAGCAAGCCATGGGGAGCAAGCCAGTAAGCAGCATTCCTCCATAACCTCTGCTTCAGTTCTTGCCTTAATGTTCCTGCCCTGTGTGAGTTCCTGTCCTGACCTCCCATGATGAACAGTACCGTGGAAGTGTAAGTCAGATAAACCCTTTCCTCCCCAAGTTGCTTTGGTCATGATGTTTTTTCACAGCAGTAGTAACTAGGACAGGGATTGGTACCAGGATAGCCGGGTATTGCTATGACAGACCTGCCCATGTGTCTTTGGGAGGATTCTGGATGCTTTGGAACTTTGGGCCAGAAAAGACATTGCATGTTCAAAACTTGGTGAGCTGTTATGTAGCAAATTGAAGGATGAGACGGTTACGAGCAATGCAGATAGTGAGGCCTGGCTTGTGAGGTCTCAGAGCAAAGGTTGAGAGTCCCTCTATGACTCTGTTGGGGCTGTTTGCTATTTTAAGAATTGGTAGACCTGGTCAGCTGGGGCTAAAGAATCAGCTGTGATTAACAAGAGTCCAGAACCACTGAAGTGAAAGCTGTGTTTTACTGGGACTGTTGATGCTGGTCAGCTGGAGCTGAGAAATCAGTGGTGATTCCATGTTGGGGTGGGCTTTGGTGACGCAGTTGTCTTTGAATCATTTCTGCTCCTACCAGTAACTCCAGTAAAATGCATTGGTTCACCTCGGATGGTATCTATTGGATGATATACAAACTTTAGCCTGTTGTCAGCTCCTTATTTGTGGTGAACACATTTTTTTTATATTTCCCCAAGAATAGTATCAAACCTGTCCCCTCAAAGTCCATGTTTTAGCCTAGCACTGTTTAGGACAGCTGTTCTCAGTCTGAGGGTCGTGACCCTTTTGACAAACCTCTGTCTTCAAAAATATTTATGATTCATAACAGTAGAAAAATTATAGTTATGGAGTAGCAACAAAAATAATTCTGTGGTTGGAGTCACCACAACATGAGATCCCAGCTAGGATCTGCAGTGTGTCCCAGTGTGTCCCACAGTGTACCCTTTTGTCCACACAGCTTTGCTTGCAAATGTTCACTTTGGTTCTGCAGTGAACTTTGGTTCACTGGCCCCTTCGCAGGCTTCAACAGTTGCTAACAGATGGTGTAGATGATGACATCAGCAAACCCAAATCCCCATCAGCTCTCCCTGCCCAAGCCCTTGGGGGGAGTAAGGGCAGCTCTTGTGCTACCAAGGTAAGGGGTGGGGCCAGCCCTCCCACACTCACCACCAAGCTTAGAACAGCTCTCAGACATTGACATGGCCCCAGGTGGCAGCCCAGACCAGGGACATCCACATGGCCGGTGTGGTAACATGGGCCGAGGACTTCAGGGTCACAGATGCAGACGTGGTTCTTGGTGGCAGCACATACCTCACTATGGCCTTAGGTGGCAGTGCAGGCTGCTTGCATCAGGCTGTTCCTGTCGCACCACTGCCTAACTTAACAGTGCACAAACCGCTCAGCTTCTCTCTCCCCCTTCTCTCCACACATACCTGCTCAGCATAGTGCCACCCGCCCACCCAAGCTTCATGGCAGAGCACAGGCCTCTGGGTGTCTTCCACTCTCTCCTTCTTGTTATTTTGTTCACCTCCCCCTTCCCCTCCCCTCCCCTCCCCCCTCCCTCTCCCCCTCCCCCTCCTCCTGTACTTACCTCCCTCTCCCTTCCCTAAGGAAACCATGCTTTTCCCATTTCTTTTATCAGATCTTAAGAATCTTGCCACTCTTGGTTATTTATTCTTTTAAAATTTCATACATTCATACAAAGTATCTTGATCCTGTCCATCTACCATTGCTACCCCCTTCCTGATTTCCTCGGACCCCACCAGCCTCCCAATTTCATGGCCTTCTCTTTTGTTACTAATAACCTTGAGTCCAGCTAGAGCTGCCTATGTGTACATCTATATGGAGCCATCCAAGGGGCATGGGCAGTCTCCCTCCCTCAGTAACATTAACTGCAAATAGCTCCTCTTTCAAGGGTGGGTGGGGCCTTTGGTCCCATTCCCCTATCATGCTGGAGACTTGATGTTATGCAGGCCCACAGGTGCTATGAGTTAACATGTACACCAACCACACCATGCCTGATGTCACATGACAGCTTTCCTCCTCATCCGTCAGGCCTTCCGTTCTTCTAGCCATCCTTCTAAGGTATTCCCTAATCCTTGGACGGGAAGAGGCTACTACAGATGAGCCAGCCACAGCTCAACATTCTGTTCCTTAACAGTCAACGCTTTGACCAGATTAGTCTCTGCTAACTGCTGCCTACTTCAAAAGGTGGGCACAAGCTTGAAACACAAATCTATGGGTAGAACTATAAATGTTTAGAAGGCAGTTTGACAGCATGGGCATCGATCACAAGAGTGGGTTCCTAGGGCAGTCATGGGTTGACAGAGTTGACTGTGCCAGGTGTGAAATCCCTCCTGTAGAACAGGCCTCATAGCTAATGAGAAAGCGCTCGGACACTATTGAAGCAGTGGGCACATCTTCCCAGGCATGTCTGTACTGTAGCACGCAGGGTGGAGAGCTGAGTGAGACTGCTGATATCTTCTCCCTCAGCAGGCTGCATAGCACTTCTCTGGCTTTTCCCCATTTTCTTATGTGCATGGGTGTTTTGCCTGCATGTATGTTTGTGCATTATATGCTTGCCTGTTCCCTACAGTGGCTGCTGGATCCCCTGGAGCTGCAGTTATGGGTTACTCTGAGCTGCCATGTACATGCTAGGAATTGGGTTCAGGTACTCTGGAAGAGCAGTGATGCTCTCGACACCAAGTCACTCCTCCAGCTCCTGGTCTTTTAAAATAGTTTTTGTTTGTTTGTTTTGAGAACTGCCAGCCTGGGTCTGCTTCTGCCCTTGGGGTATTGCACGCCGGGCTGGACTGGAAGGAACAGAGCAAGCCTGGCTGGGTGGGTTAGACAGGAAGTGAGTGCAGGAGAAATTGCCTTCTCCTCAGTTTTCAGTGAAACAGGTCTCTCTCATTGGGGGTGCACAAGGGCTATATAAACCTTGGGAGTAGGTAGGATCTTGGGGGTGAGTGTGCATCCCTGGTCCAGGCTGAGGTGCTGAGAATGCTTCATCTGCATGAAGAGGAATCCCAGGTGCTTGCTGGAGTGTCCTTTTAGGGAGACAGGAAGTTTAATCTGTAATCTGGCCACCAGACTACATGACTACTTCAAGGATGGTGAAGGTGGAGTCGTAAGGCTTCTGTGTACTGGGACATGCAAGCCCAGAGCGAGGAGGAAGCAGTCCCAAGCCCTGCTGGTCTCAGGATGGGATTTGTAGGGTCTGGAGACATCTTGACTTCACTCTTGCTCTGGACTGGCTCCCCCAGTCTCCTAGCTTTTCAGCTCCACAGAGAAATTCATATGTGAGCTTTATATGTCACCTGATTCCTCCCTCCCTCCTTCCAATTCTTCATTTGTCCCTTGCCCCCAAATTCAGGATCTCTCCTTTAATATTTTTGCATGTATCTACATATGTATATAATATACATGAGCACATGAGTACAATAAGTAACCTACTGAGTCTATTTAGCTTTGCTCATATGTACGTATGTCCAAGGCCAGCTACTTGGGACTGAATCACCTATATGGGAGCTTGTTTCTGGAGGAAACCAATTATCCTCTTCTTGGTAGACACTGACCACTGGTAGCTCTTCATCCAGGGTGGGACTGTGTGGAATTTCCCTGTCTGCATTCTCATGTCAGCTGGTATTGTCATTATGTTGGTCTTGTTCTGTCAAAGGCTGAGAGTTCATGAGTGTTTCCCCCGCCTAGGGCACACTATCTAACACCGAGTGTCCCGTGCCTCTGGCTCATACAGTCTTTCGGTCACCTCTTCCGTAATGCTTAGCTTCAGGTGTAGGGTTACAATGCAGGTGTATCAGTTGGGGTTGAGCAAAAGTGCCTGTGGCCAAACTTCATGAGCTGGTATCCATCCCTGCAGTCACAAATTCTCAGCATTTTGATCAGTTGTGGAACTCTGATTGCCTTCATCTGTTGAAAAAAAAGTTCTTTGATAAGGGGCTGGAGAGATGGCTTAGCAGTTAAGAGCACTGACAGCGCTTCCAAAGGTCCGGAGTTCAATTCCCAGCAACCACATCGGTGACTCTCAACCATCTGTAATGGGATCTGACACCCTTTTCTGGTGTGTCTGAAGACAGATACAGTGTACTCATATAAATAAAATAAATCTTAAAGAAAAGTTCTTTGATAAGGGGTGAGAGCTGCACTTATCTGTGGATATAAGGACACGTTTTTAGAAAACAAATTATTTTGGCCTAGGAAATTAGCAGTAAATAGGTTCTTTCCGCAGGCCTATGGCCTATTCACTCCCAGGTAGTTGGCTATATTTATAGTACCGTGCATAACTCCTTCCTGTAGACTGTACAAATCCACAAACAACATGGTAATTGAAGAAAACCAAAGCAAATCCCATTAAAATCAGGACAAGGCATCCCACTATCCCCATTAATTTCAATAAGATGCTGAAACTCTAGCTAGAGCAGTCCGGTAAGGGAAGGAAATTAAGGGAAACACATAGGAAAAGAAGTCAAATGAAGGCACATGCCTTTAATCCCGCCCAGAGGTGGGCGGATCCCTGAGTCCGAGGCCAGTCTGTTTTACAGATGAGACCACATTCCCTAAGCGCAACCCGTCGCCTAGCTCCTGGCTGGGGGAGGCCCCTCAAGGGGGCGTGGCACACCCGGGGTTGGGGGCGGGCCGGCACGTGTTGGGCGCGCAAGCGCGTGGTGCCACGGCTGACCTTTGAGGTGGCAGCCATGGGGCGCTCGAGTTGGCGGTTGGTGTTCGCGGCTGGTGCGGGTCTCGCGCTGGCCCTAGAGGCACTGCCGTGGCTGATGCGTTGGCTGCTGTCTGGGCGGCGACCACGGCGCGAGGTGCTCTTCTTCCCCTCACAGGTGACCTGCACCGAGGCTTTACTGCAGGCCCCAGGCTTGCCCCCAGGGCCCTCGTCGGGCTGCCCGTGCAGCCTCCCACACAGTGAGAGTTCTTTGAGCCGCCTGCTGCGCGCGCTGTTGGCCGCCCGCTCCAGCCTGGAGCTCTGCCTTTTCGCCTTCTCCAGCCCGCAGCTGGGGCGTGCAGTGCAACTGCTGCACCAGCGCGGGGTGCGCGTGCGGGTCATCACCGACTGCGACTACATGGCCCTCAACGGCTCTCAGATCGGCCTGCTGCGCAAGGCAGGTAAACCGCCGCCGCCGAGGGTGCACACTGGCAGAGGGGCTGAGGACTTATTCGATGCCCCTGCTGACTTTGTCCAAAGCAGGTAGCATTTCGGGGAGAAGGTGGAGGCAGGCAGGCAGGCAGAGGTGAGCGGGCCAATGAGCCAAGGTTCATAGTCTGTTATGTTCCATGTCTGTGCTTCCCATGAGAGTAAGGTATGTGGGAATTCCCACCAGTTGCCAGGCTCTGGCCTTGACCTTGGAGGCGTGTTTAGTCTCAATTTCTGTGATTGTTATAGGCTGAGAGGGCTGACAGAAGTGAAGGCATGGAGGATAAAACTTAAGTCAGTTTGAACCTAGCCAACACTGAGAAGCTCTTAGCTGCTGTGTGACCACAGGGGAGTAGGAGTGACAATGTTGATCAGTGAGTTTCCCACTAGGCTCTGTGATTTGGAAAATGGACCCTATAGTGTGGTGAATACTTGCTCTTCTGAGTCCACAGGTATGTCTGGCCAGCCTGCAGCTCTCTGCCCAAGCAACAGGTGTGATCTCTATCCTCCCTAAGCCTGTGGCCCTTGTTTGTCTTCCTTCAAGTGGTTGGCACTGCAGGAACACAAATTTGACTGCTAGATCCCTCCATTATGGAAGAGTCAGTTCTCCCAGTCCCCACCCACACACCTGCCTAGCCTAATCATTGTGCCTACAGTGGCTGACAGGTTTGGGGAGCCCTTGGGAAACGGCTAGGCTTTGTAGTGCTCTTGAGATGGTTTTTTGCACACAGCCTGTCTTCCCACTTCCTGGGGATGGTGTAGTTTCTGCTTCCACGTAGTAGAAGAGCACCACAGCACCAGCCTGCCGTGTATTACCCATGTGGGCAGAGCAGAAACACCCTGTCAGTTGACAGCTTTCCCTCTGCCCCCTTACTGGCAGTCACAAAGTGATCTTCAACCAGGTCATCATTTTGGTAGTGGACAGGACAAGTAGATATCAGGTATGGATGATGTCACTGTATTTAGATTTTGGAGAGTCATAAAACCTCAGATTTGGAAAGAACCAATATGCCATCACAGATGGAACTTCTGCTGATGTTCTGGCCACAACTGGCTGAGTTCTAGATTGTTCCATCAAGTGCACCATGTGCCAGTATTTGGTACAACCAGGTATTTGTGGGAAACACATAAGTCAGAAAGGTCTGGAAGACTTCACAAAGATCATATAGGAAGTGAGTGGCTAGGATAGCTGCAGAGAGGCATTGAGAAGGTGCTGCAAGCATGAAGTGCCCAAGCCAGGAGCTAGCTGTGAGGTCTAACTAAAGCAGGTCCTCTGGGCCAAGGCGAACTGTAGTGCGGTGCGGTGCGTGAATGCGTGTGCTGCCAGGCTTTGTGTGACAACAGGAAATGGGTGGAGTGGGACAGAGGCTGGAGAAAAGGAGCATGTGCAGGACCTGGGTTTCACCCCAGCATCCCTGCCAAACAACTTACCCTCAAAAGAAAGAAGCCAAAGCCAGAACTTTGGTAAGATCAGGTTTGGATGTGGCACAGTTCTTTCCTTTCAGCTAGTGAGGCACCCTGGGAGGTGGTGATTCAAGTTAGCCAGCCAGAGCCAGTGTGCGCTCCTTTCCTGTCTAGGCTTCTGTCCTTCAGCTTATCCATTCCAGTGAGTGAGTGACAAGAAAGGCAAGGCTATGTCAAATACCTGACTCCTTTCCCTGCAGGATTTTGAGGTAGTGTTTAGACTTTAGGCTTAATGGGGCTGGTATGGATTCCCCAAAGTGTGCTCTTCCCACAGGAGTGTTTGGTATCCAGACCTTGCTTTCTGTGTGCTGACCTGGATGACAGACTTGGATTCTGTCTGTAATCTCAGTACCATCCTGGACAGACCCCAGGTGTTCTTGTCTCCAACACAGGACATCAGTAGGCTTGGGGATAGCTGCACCTGGGTGGGTGAAATAAAGGCTGCCTTGGCTCCACAGGTATACAGGTACGGCATGACCAGGACCTAGGCTACATGCACCATAAGTTTGCCATCGTTGACAAGAAGGTGCTCATCACTGGCTCCCTCAATTGGACCACACAGGCCATCCAGAACAACCGTGAGAACGTTCTGATTATGGAGGACACCGAGTATGTGCGGCTGTTCCTGGAGGAGTTTGAGCGCATCTGGGAAGAATTTGACCCCACCAAGTACAGCTTTTTCCCCCAAAAGCAGCAGCGAGGGCACTGACCCTGCTTTGTCTTGCTCAGTCTTCCAGCTTGTTCTTGCGATGTTCCCTCCTGCTTTGCACGAGCCTTTCCTAGCTGGCTGGGGAGCAGCTGATAGTCTATCTGTGTGTGCATCCCACCAGAAGTTAGGAAGGAGGTGACAGTGGTGGACAGTGCTGGAGGCTATCCTAATAGTTGCCTAGATAGGCAGCATCCTCTTCTGGGCCCAGCGGCTTGGCTTCTGGATATCATTAGATGTGCCTTATAGTATACTGACCTTCAGCATCTGGCCTTGTCTCCCTGCAGTTTAGTCACTGGTGAGCACCATAGTTGGCCATGCCTGCATCTGTGTCCAGGCTTTGCTTTTGCTTTTCCACGCCCCTTACATTTAGAGCAATACTGTGGACTTAGAAGTGACCTCGCCTCTAGCCCCTGTGGTGGACTCAGTGGATTTACTCATGGCTTTTTGCTCAGTAATGGATCAGAGTTGATGACAAAGGGACTATTGGAGGTAAGCAGACTGCCCAGGCTATTACCTCAGCTCTGGTGGGCATTACAGGAGTCGGAGGAACAGCTTCTCACATGCATCTGTGACATATTTCAAGTTATTTTTTTTTTTATATGCAAGTAGGTCAAGTGACATGAGCTACAGTTTTGTCAATGTTCATGCTTATGTGCATGACAGGCTCCATGTGGCTCTCTTGTCAGCCTAAGTGGATGAAGTGTCCTTAGCATAACAGCAGATACCGCACAATGCATGTTCTCTCACTCTTTAAAAAAATTTTTCTCGGGGGAGGAGGTGGGAGGTGGGGAGGATCTCACTTGTATAGCCCTGGCTGACCTGGAACTCACTATGTAGAACAGGCTGGTCTTGAGTTCACAGAGATCTGCCTGGGTCTGCCTCAAGCACTGGGATTAAAGGCATGCACCACCATGCCTGGCTTTTTTCACACTTTTTAAACGTTCCTTTTACTTAGTGTTAGACAAGTAAACGATGTTGATTTTCTAAAAGATTTAACAGAAACTGTAAAGTATAATATACTCAGTTATGTTGGATAACTTCCTAACCCTTTGGAGCCTGTGGATTCTTAAGTGTATACTCTGGAAGGTGTGTGTGTGTGTGTGTGTGTGTGTGTGTGTGTGTGTAAGATCACAAAGTGTCCCTTGAGTGACAGTGTCATTGAGGACCTTGAACTTCTGGCATATTTCAATAAATAATTTCAAGTATGAACTGCTACACGTCTACCTTAGCCTGCATTCAGATATGGTTACTCTCAGGAGTAGCTTTATCTACAGAAATGTGTGAAGACTTATTAAGTACCATCATTTCATATATTTATCTTTTTGTTGTTTGAGATCATCTCACTGTGTAGACTGGGTTAGTCTCAAACTCATTGTGGCCCTAAAGCTGACTTTATACTCCTGCCTCACTATAAGCACTGGTGTTACAGTATGTACCACCACACCCACTTTTGAGAGAGGTAAGGCACAGTACCCGTGGACATCCCATCCCACTTGTCTCAGCACCATTAAAATGATTTCCCCCTGGCCGGGCAGTGGTGGCGCACGCCTTTAATCCCAGCACTTGGGAGGCAGAGGCAGGTGGATTTCTGAGTTCGAGGCCAGCCTGGTCTACAGAGTGAGTTCCAGGACAGCCAGGGCTACACAGAGAAACCCTGTCTCAAAAAACAAACAAACAAACAAACAAACAAACAAAAAACCCAAAAGATGATTTCCCCTAACAAGTGGTATTAAAACCTTTGTTGAAAATCATCTGACCATTTATTTTAATGTTTACGACTGGGCTCTGCATTGTCTCACTGTGGTAATGCCAGCAGCAGTCTAGATGAGTTATGTTTTGAGAACTGGCAACACGAACCCCGTTTCCAACATATTCTTAGCCTCTTATATCCCCATGTGAATCTTAAAATGAATATATCAATTCATCAATCATCACTGGCAAAAATTAAAAGGTGTCTAGGGCTTTGATAGGGCTTATGTTGAATCTGTAGACCAAGTGGGGTTACCATCTTGAATTTTCTGTTCCTTGGGCATATATATCTGGCTTTATCTTTAATTTCTTGATGCGGGTAGATTTTTTTGTTGTTTACTCAAAAATTTATTGGGCAGCTAAAGAGATTCAAAGGCAGGAAAACATTAAAGAGATGAGGCATGTACACTCATAAAGCAGCAGCTATATGTATTCTATATATATTCTTGGAATCACAAGAGTGAAAGAAAAACACCTTAGGAAGCTAAGAGCTTGCTTCTAGCCTGAGCAGTCTGGCTGGCCAATCAGGAGGGGATTAGGACTAAAGTCAAGCTGGAGGTCTGGATCATCGATGGTGCCCAGTGTGAACTGTGTGTTTCCCCCTTTCCTCTTCTCCCATCTTTGAGTCTAATTTTCCCAGTAGTGCCCATAGCTGTTGAATACACTTATTCTATACTTACTTGCATTTTCTCTTAAAGTATTCTACAGAACTAGGTCTTTTTGGTGTTTTAAAGTTTTTTGTTGGGGCTGGAGAGATGGCTCAGTGGTTAAGAGCACTGACTGCTCTTCTGAAGGTCCTGAGTTCAAATCCCATCAACCACATGGTGGCTCACAACCATCCGTAATGAGATCTGATGCCCTCTTCTGGAGTGTCTGCAGCTACAGTGTACTTACATATAATAAATAAATAAACAAACAAAAAAAAAGGTTTTGTTTTGCTTTGCTTTTCCTTTTGAAGGATTTTTGACCTTTTAATCTTGGTGTTGATGATCCTAAGTATTTTCCATCTGGTTTGATTTTTGTTCACTTGGCCAGAGTTTCTCACAGCAGTGTTTGTAGTTTTGAGTATAATTTATTACTCATGTTACTGTAAATGTAATTACTTAATTTGTTCCAGTCTTCAGAACTACTGTGTAGAAATACAACTGAGCCTTGTAGCCTAACTTGCTAGATTTAGTAGTGCTAATTGAATGAAAAAGTTAAAACAAAGAAGAGGATATGCCTAAGTATGAAGAAGGAGCAAGCAGGCAGAGGGTGGCCTGCGGACTAAACAGGACCACGAGGAGAGAGAGGAGCACTTGACCAAGACAGGTGGTGGCAGAGGCCAACTGATTCCTGTAGCCAAAATGGCTGAGTTAAGTAGGGATCAGCTTTTTTTTTTTTTTTTTTTTTTTTTTGGTTTTCCGAGACAGAGTTTCTCTGTATAGCCCTGGCTGTCCTGGAACTCACTCTGTAGACCAGGCTGGCCTCGAACTCAGAAATCCACGGTCTCTGCCTCTCAAGTGCTGGGATTAAAGGCGTGCGCCACCACTGCCCGGCGGGATCAGGCTTTAGGAAGCAAAGTGCGGAATCCAGTTCCAGGAAGGACAATTTTGGGGTAGGGGTGGGGTGAGAAGAGCTGGGAGGAACCACAGGTATTGAGGGATGCTGGGAGAACTGGCCAGCTTCGGCTTTGACAGGTTGATGTGCACCCCATCTGTTGGTCCCGAGACCTATACCTAGTACTAACGCCAGCAGACCTCACTTCAGAGGAACAGTTTTATCTGTTCCCTCAGTCAGCGTTGCTTTCTCGCAGAACAACTTTAGCTAGATCCTTTGTACAATACTGAGTGGAAATGGTGGGAGACGTTTTCATCGAGACAGTAATCCTAGGGAAATATCATTTTTTCATTACTGAGTGTGTTAAGTTGGGTCGGAAGGGTGATTCTTTTCTTTTCATGGTTTTTGATTTTTTTGAACAATTTTTTGAAACAATTTTAATCATAAAAGACTACTATTGTTTGGCTTGCCAACTAATTTTAAATTGCACTCACAGCTTTCAAGAAAATGTGCTAAAACACCGTGTGACCCTTTCCTCTCTCTGACCCTTCCCCCCCACCCCCCAAACGTGTTCCTGGCGGGTCTCCTCCCTCCCCTACCTTTCTCCTAAAAAAGAAAATGTGCTAAAACTATAGATCATATCAGGTCAGTTCCCCAAAGCTTTTCTTTTTTGTGTACATCTGTTTATAATAGTTTTTAATGGACAAAAAGCTATTGAAAAGTCCCTAAAGGACTGCAATAACATACTAAAAGTATTTATTCTTTTGTCTTTTTATATCTTTGTTTTGCTGTTTTACAAACTTACGTTGATTTTTAATTAGTAGAAACAATTTTTGTATTTCCAGCCAGTTCCACATACTTTTATATAAGGTTTGTGACAATATTGAAAAACCCAGTTATTTTACCTTTTGGGATGCTATGGGGACAGACAGGGTCTTGCTGTGTAACCCAGGCTGGCCTCAAACTGGGTTTCACCTCAGCCTCTCGTGGGCTGGAATCACCAGGTTGGCAGCCATTATGTCTGGCTTAGTTTGTTATTCTAATCTTTTTTTTTTTTTTCAAGACAGGGTTTCTCTGTGTAGCCCTGGCTGTCCTGGAACTCGCTCTGTAGACCAGGCTGGCCTCGAACTCAGAAATCCACCTGCCTCTGCCTCCCAAGTGCTGGGATTAAAGGCATGCACCACCACTGCCCGCTATTATTCTAATCTTAATGAGCAAAAAATGAAATAGAACCATCAAGGATATACCACAATTAGAGAACACTGTTTTGTTATTTTGGGTTGTCTATTTTAGGTCATGATGTTTTTGAAATAAAACAAAAAACAAGACAGAATTATAATCACAAGTAAATCCATGAAGGACAGGCCAGCTAAGAGTGGTGCACACTAGTACTCAATGAACGCTGAAGCTATGACTTCAGGGCTCATGTTGTAGAGGGACTGACTGCCTAGCATGCCTGAGGCCCTGGGCTCCAGCTCCAGCACCACAAAATAAAAACACAAGAGAGCTACAATAGAGTTATAGTATCTTGATTAATGAAAAATCTCCATCAGAACTTTTTGTTCTTTTAACCCCTGAAGTTTCTACACCAAGTCAAAAGTACCACAGACTTTAGACATATAAAATATTATGGCTTATATGTGAAAATGTAAAATCTCTTTTAATGTGAAATAGAATGTAAATATCCTGAAACCAAGAACTCAGAGGAACATTGTAAAGAGGAGAGCAGCAGGTTTTACCAGCCCATTCTTGTCTCTAGTATGTTTAGGACTCAGGACTTTAGGTTCTGCTCTTTGACTGGCAGAGTCAGCAGCCATATGCATGCAGAGGGCAATGCAAAAATAGTTTATTATGATACAGTTCATGTAAAACCAAGCAGTATTTACACAATAAAAATGGTTAGCTACAGCCGAGGACTCTAGCTTGTCACACAAAGGAATAAATATTTCTACAAATTAACATTTCAATTGTAGTGAACCTGACCACAAACTTTGTAGGAAATGCCTTACACTGAACCATAAAATCTTGAAATGAGTTGGGGACACTTTATCTGCAGGAAGCCACACCCTGTGCATACACGTGGAGGACTAAACTGGCTCTGAGAAGCTGTGCTTGAAGCTTCTCTGGCTCAGTGAGGCTCCATTTTCTTCTACATGTAATTTTTAGTCTGGCAACTGGATTGACTGTATCAGAACAAAATACCTAAACAGCAGGTGAGATGGTACAAGCCTGTTTCTGTAAAGGTGTAGTGAAGAGGCCCTGCCAGGCTCCCTGTTCACAAACACGAACTCCACCCTATCCCCAGTCAAGCAGCAGTAATGGAAGGTCACCTAGAGTTCTGATTGTCAAGGAGCCACTGTGACCGGGGTTCTTAATATTATTCTACACAGCAAACCTACAGAAAGCCACGCTGGTTAGTAACCACAGAACTGGTTTTGGATCCTGGCATTAAAGTATTAATACAGAAGGTAAATCTTAAGATGATTTAAAATCCATTTAAATCAAAGTTTGTGAGAGAAACAAAATATAATAGTGAACTTAGTGTTCTTTACAATCTATTCCTTGCTAAAATAAAATTAGATGTGTGGTTTGATTAACTTCTAAAGGAGAGATGAGCCAATGGCATGTCGACTGTGGCAAGCTGGAGTGGGCTGTGTTGGCTAGGATTCTTAACAATGGTACCTCTTTGTGGCAAATGCTGGCTGTGGAGTCCTGCCCCACAATGGAAGCTGCTCCAGGCTGACCTGTGATCCATGGGAAACTGGAGAGGTCCTGGAGTCCTTCAGTTTTGGACTGTTCCATTTTTAACTCTCTAATGATGGGCTAGCTCCTTACCAGTACAGAAATACAGCTATGGAGCTACTTGGAGTCTTATGCTATATACGGTCAGGCAGCTAGATATGTGTAGCTGGGCTGCTCTGCACACAAGTCCAGCCCCACAGTTGTCAGAGCTAGGCACCAGGAGCATAGGCTCGCAGCCAGTTCCCCTAACAAAAACACCCTGAGAAACCTGAGGGCAGGGTGCCGAAAGTCCCCCATATTACTGGTTTTCCTTGAGTAGCTCCATGCAAGTCTCACAGAATACTTTAAACAAGAATCAGAGCTTGTCATGAGTGTGGGTAAGGATACACTCTTCAGAGTCTGTTAAGTAACCAAAACTTTTAAAGACATTACTTATTAACATAGTCTTTTTTGTTGTTTTATTTTTAGATGGGGTTTTACTGTGTACCCCTGGTTCTTTTAGAATTCTCTATGTTGACCAGGTTGGTATTGAACATAGCCTGCCTCTGCCTCCCAAGTGCTAATTAAATGTGTGAGCTACCACACCTAGCTAACTAATGGTCTTGATATTTGAGAGGGGTTTGCACTGAATGCTGCCTTTACATACCTTCAAAAGGGGTATCTAAAGATATCTTAAAAACTCACACAAACTTTGCACAAAAATCCCTGCACTATGTCTTAGAAATACTTAACATTACTTGCTCTGATATATTGGAACAGTTGAGCAAGTTAAGTGCAGGCCACAGGCTGTCCTGTGGTATGCTGGGAGCTCCCTTGAGAAAGGCTCATATGAGTCCCTACACTGATAGTCTCTAAGTAGAGTCTGGGGTTTGGTTGTTACTATGCATCTGGGGACTGTGTACCTGTGGCTGCCAGCAGACTTTGTTGTGCAGCTTGCACTGGGTACGTACATAGAATATGGCATGAGTGGGAAGGTTTCATGGGCCTCTGGGTGCTTATCCAGCCTGTCTTTGAGAGCCAGGGCATTGTTGAAGGTCAGGAGAAAGACCACTTTGGTGTGTGGGACAGGCCTGCAGGAATCTAAGCTGATGCCCAGGTTCATAAAAAAAAGCAGTGCAGGCTGTGTGCTATCCAGCTACTTCCCTCAGCAGCAGCTAGGGGTCAGCACTGAGGAGTGTGCTTAGTTCTCTGAAGTTCTAGGGTAGAAAGAAGTCCCCCTGTAGAGAAGTTAACAGTAGTGCACATTCCATCAATTATTTTTCACACCTATTGTTTCCTGTCAAATCTTTCAGGCTCCTTTCGGACAAGTGTGCTCTCTGTAGTGCTGTAGTTGGACCCCCAATTTTATATACATATTCATCCATCTCCTTAGCTCACCTGTATTTTGAGAAAGCCCTGCTATGTACTCCAAACTGACCAGGCATTTTGGAGCCTTGAGTGGTAGGGGTGTACAGACATAAACCACTATGCCCAGTTCAATGTTCTGCTGGATCCCGTAGAGTCAACTCTGACCTTTGCTTTCACTCAGTGAATCCACACATTTTCTCAGCATTCTCCCTTTGGGGGAATCCCTACTTCTTGGGGCTCTGGCCTCCTATTATGGTCCTGGCATTGTGGCCACAACCATACTGTGCAGCCAGTGGCCCTGTGTGACAAATGTGTGCTCTGCTCTGGTGCTAGGCACCACACGTGCAAGATGTAATTTAAGCCTATGTTTATATTTGCTGTCAAATGAAGCCAGGTATGTTCCCTGTAATCGCAGTTTGCTTGTAGATGCTGGCAGACCACAAATGTGTACTTATAGGAAAATAAAATACTGCTCCTACCATGAAGTGGGGAAAGCGTGCCACTGACTGACTGGACTGGGAACAGCCTGTGACTTCTTGATCTACACTATCCATCTTCAGCCAAGCATCCCCTTCTACGTATGCCTGGACCAACTCCACTTGCACATTTGATACCTCTCTGAATACACCAGCTTCAGCTTCTTTCCAGGGAATGAGAAGCCTGTAGGGAGGTCAGGCAAAAGTGAACCTGGCTCAGGGAGTGAGGAAAGGGAATGGACAGAGGACATGTGGCAGTCCAAAGTAAACTGCTGCAGTGGGCCTGCATGGCCATCATGGATTCAGGAAGACCAGCTTCTTGTTTGGTTCACTTTTGCCAGAGGCCAGAAGTCACCACCAAGAAACTCAAGATGCACCCTGATCCACGTTACTGCTCAGACTGGCTTGGACAGTGGGAGATGATCCAGGAATCTCTGTCCTGTACCAGTTCAGCATTTGGCCAACATAACAAATACTCACACATGAAACCAAGCCCTGGAGCAGTGTGTGCTGTATCACAGCAAAAATGAACCTGCAGTAGGAGCCTTGAGTGACAGATGAGATAGGTGCAGTGTGCCTGTCTCCCAGCCCTTGCCTGACACCCAGGTACTTGTATTTTTAGCAAAGTTCATATCCTAGGATTCTGAGGAGAAGAGCAAAAGATCAAATGTCCTTTTGAATGGTAGGCTTGGCATCTTCAGCAGGCTCTTTGTAGCATCCCAGGAAGCACAAGGCAGGAAGATAATTGCAGAGGGGCCAGAGGGTCCCAAGGGCAGCCGGAGAGCTGCAAAAACACCTTATCAGAGAGAACAGGAGTCCTCACCACAGAACTACAGCTCCTGAAGGGCAGCCCACTGAGCTCAGAGCTCAGTTTCAGCAGCAGCTCATTTTAACAGGTCTGACTTGCCCATAATGGTGAGAACATAAATGGTCACTGAGCGTGTGCCATTGTGGAACTTAAAAACTTGTGAAAAGGGGAGGCCTAGGGCTTGTCTGCTAGTCAGTGGCATACTTTGGTATGTCACAAATCTGTTATCTCGAAGTTTTGACCTGCCTGCCTATTAGGCCAGCTAGACATTGTAGATGACCTTGAACATCAACTCATGTAGAACTATTAGGGGGCTCATGAGTTGAATTTTCACAGAGACCATCTGACCCACTTAACACTAACAAACCAGGATGTGGCATCTTAGTTGTGAGGCCACTGACTCTCCCATCAGACATGGGGGCTCTTTTGTGTGCTGCATTTTATAGTATGAATGTTTTCTTATGAGAATAGAAATAAAAGAGGTTTTTTTGTTGTTGTTGTTTTTTTATAAAGGAAATGTTGTAGAATGCTTTGGGTAGTTAGAAAGGTCCTGTTCAGCTAGCTAGAAAAGCAAAATTAGCACAGGCTCCTGGCTAATGGCTCCATGAGAAGCAGACAATTCAAGGGAACCTTCCCGAGCCCAGACAAATCAGGGTCCTGAGCACATGCTGCTGTTTTCACCAGTCCTGATAGTCTGTCTTCACACATGGTTGTCTCCTCACCCTTCCCCAAGCAATATGACAGACAGATTAAAACCCAGCAACGTTCCCTCTAGATAACCTTGGGGCGGATCCATCACACTTGACAAGTCTGAAGCTTCAGGCTACAAGTCACTCTTCCTGGCCACCGGAAAACCAGGATTAGCACAGCAAGGGAGGCACGAACGGAGGAAGGAATGAGAGGGGTCGGGGCTTTTGTGCAAGATTTAATAAAAAACCAAAATAGGAATGGTTGCTTTCAACATTTTCCAGGTTGTGAAAGATTTGCCAGGATTCTCTGGGTATGGTTCTAAGCTGCATAAGTGGGCCAAATACAAAATGCTGTCTTCCTCCCACATCAAAAGGAAGTGGGCCAGGCTGGACACTATCCTAGGCCCTTCAGAAACCAGGCCAGCCTAGAACATTCGGTGGCTCTGCTCTGACCAGCAAGGGTGGTGCTCCGCTGTGTGTGGCAGAGCAGAGCCACTGGCAGGTCCCCACATGTGCACTCTGAGGCAGGGCTAGCTTATCGACAGGCTGCTGTGCCTTAATACTGACAGTGAGTGTGCTGGGGGGACAAGGGGCTGCTCAGGCATCAGTGGGGAAACCTCCCCACTCTACTGCTTGCGCGTGACTAATCTGAGAATACCATGGGGAAAAAGCTGTGATAAAGACAACAGGAAGTTGGAATTAACAGGGAGGGAATGGAGCAAACACCCCACAGCAGTCTGTCATGCATCCATACCCACAGTTAATGACAGCAACAATGAGAAAGCACAGATGCAGATGAAAGCCACGCTTGGCTTGTGCTGCCACCAGCTGGGAAGGATGTGTCAGTGGAATGGATGCAGCTAATCTTTCTTCAAGTCCCTGGATTCAAAGAGCTTCAAGCGCTCCTGCACCGTCAGGCCTTCCTTCAGACTCTGGTGGAGAGGAGACAGAGGAGGAAGAAGCAGTTAGGTGTTGGTGCAGCAGTAGCAGAGGGAGGGCTTCAGTAGCAGGTGCAGCTGAGGGATCCTGAGATTAGTGGGCATGCGAGGGCAGAAGGCCCTGAGAAAATCCCTTGAGAAGTGTTACTGGAGTTTGCTTTCTCCTGTAGAAATTTATTTGGGTGAGAAAGGGGAAAAAATAATAAAGAGAAACAAGACCATGTGTCATAGCTCAACTCTAGGGCTGGTTCTTTAGACAAAACCATAAAACACTTGGGTGGAGAACTGGAAACCTGGGCATCTATCATTCTTCCTATATGTGGAGTATGCATGTCTCATTCCTTTGTCTTCATGAACTTATCGCCTTAAGACAAGGGGCATCCCTGACAGACCAACCACCAGCTATCAACACATTTTATATATATATTTACCACATCTCCCTTAAATATCTTTACTTTTCCCCAAAGTTTTCATTTCTGGAAGAATAAATAAACTCCAGTTCTTAGAGAACTGGCAATCAACATATTTTAGCATGCTCAGTCAGCATAGATTCTTGTTGGCAGTCGGCCTTGGTGGTCAGGCTCAGCCTTGCCATAATGCAGGTTATATTAGGAAAGGGGCGGTCAGGGCGCTTCTCGAGGTTGAGGCCCAGCTTCCTGCAGGGTATGAAGGAGGAACTGGACTGTGGTTGGTGTCCTTACCACCAGATTCCTAATAACTTTTGTTTTTTGAGTTAGGTTCTCATATATATATATATATATATATATATATATATATATATATATATATATATATGAGAGAGAGAGAGATATTATGGGTGTGAACAGTGACACCCACACCTGCTTTGCTTCAAGGTATCTTTGAAGTCTCACCTCTTGAGTTCAGGTAGTTTCATGTCAGCCAGACTCCCCAAAAATATTACATAAGTCTTTTGACTTACCACTCACCAACTGCCCAAACCAAAGTATCCCCCAGGATAATAGGGGTATTGGCATTGCCATAAATATTCTGTTCTAGCTGAGGACTTACTATCAGGCTGTCCTGAGGCTCCTTTGGACAGAATGTGCTCTAGGACTGGGCTCCATGTAACAGAGGAAAATCCTCATGTGACAGGAACAGGCTCTGAATGGCCACAGTGGCCCTACATGGCAACTGACCCTCAAAGGACGTGTGAGCCTAGTCACTATACTCACTGCCATTCTCAGGACAGAGAGCATTCAAGACTCATGGTCCCTTATACCCTGAGAAGTGTCATTTCTCTGAGGTTTCTGGCTTTATATGCAGCCTGTTACCTTCAGGGCTCAGCACCCCACACCCATCCCATGACAACACTGAGGAGAATCCTCTTTGCTCTGGAGCTCAAAAGAGGCCATGCTGCTGCTATGCAAGCTGACCAAGGCAGGAAATGGAACAGCATCTGAGGGAGGTCCCAATCATGACAGCACAGGTTTCAGTCTCTCTTAACAGGGCTTGTGGGAAGCTCCACGTGCACAAAGACAGCACATGTACACTGCCATCTTGGGCCCCACTTTGTATGTGGGTGTGCTGAGGTTAGATACAAAGCACAACAATGGAACTGAGTCCCCAAGCAAATCCTGACAAATCATGTGAGAAACAGCTCTAGGTCTCTGCCCTTCTGCTTCCTCTGAGGGTCAGGTGCCCTCTGGAAACCAATGGCTTTCCCACCTACCATGACTCCATGAGCACAGAGCTGCCCTAGAATTGTGTGACTAGTGACCCTGCTAATTACGCAGCCCTCAATGGTTCTCAAGGCTGTCTTTGCCGCAGGGATCTAGCTAGAACAGAGGCTCCTTGTTCCTAGCATTACCACCATTCAGTCCCTTGCTACTGAGCCCTGTGTTTGGTATCCCCACAAGTTCACAGGTACGTGGCACACCTCACTACATATCTTCCTCATAGTGCCCATCCTTGGATGTTCTTATTCTGACCCAAAAGCCCCACTTGTTCATAGTGACCACTGTGCTTTCTGAGGGCTTCTGGGCAAGAGCTGAACTTAACCTTAAGGTGGAGAAAGTAGTCTCCAATATGCTTAAACCATATTTGCATGTAAGTTAGCTCAGAACTAAAGAAAAAACCAGATTAGTTAAAAAAGCCAATGTTAAAATCCTTGGGCTTGGGCTAGAGAGATGGCTCAGAGGTTAAGAGCACTAACTGTTCTTCCAGAGGTCCTGAGTTCAATTCCCAGCAACCACATGGTGGTTCACAACCATCTGTAATGAGATCCGATGCCGTCTTCTGGTGTGCAGGCATACGTGATACAGAACATTGTATAATAAGTAAATAAATAAATCTTAAAAAAAAAAAAAAAATCCTTGGGCTTTCTCAATACTCTTCCCTAAGGCAACCTTGTCTCCCCTGAGCTCAAGCTGATTGTCCTTGCTGGCTTCTGTCTGCTGGAAGGTAGGGAGGCTCATGTATAGCAGGAACTGGCACACCTGGGTACTTACTGCCAGTGGGAACAACCAGGCCAGAGTTCTTGAGCTGTTGTAACTGCATAAAGAAGGTCAACACATATACTTGGGGCACACCATCCCTGGCACTGACCTCAACATGGCCCAACTACCTTCTATGGGAGAGACAGACTTTTATATTGCATAAAAAACAAAAGCAGGGGGGCTGGAGAGATGGCTCAGCAGTTAAAGAGCGCCGACTGCTCTTCCAAAGGTCATGAGTTCAAATCCCAGCAACCACATGATGGCTCACAACCATCCAAAATGAGATCTGATGCCCTCTTCTGGGGTGTCTGAAGACAGCTACAGTGTACTTACCTATAATAAATAAATAAATAAATAAATAAATAAATAAATAAATAAATAAATATCTTAAAAAAAAAAAAAAAAAGCAGGTCATGCCCCATGTGTATGGTTGCCAGGCCCTTAGGAGCAAAATAACTCCTCAGACTCTTCTCCATGCAGTACTGATCAGTTCCACACAGAACAGCACAACTGGGATCTGTTCTATCTGCAGGGGTCTCCCCAAAACAGCCTTGTTACCAACTGGATGGATGAAGTCTTTCATGAGAGCAAAGTGCTTGTCAGACTCAGGGGGTATCAGCTATCTCTCTGCAATTCGTTTCCAAGAGAGGAGACAGGAGCTCAGTGTCGTGCAAGTTACCCACTGCATGCTGGCTTATGCCCACCCATCAAGCTGAGGAGGCCCTGGGCAGGCTCAGCTTTGTGAAGAGATTAGAGTGCCAACTTCCAGGACAGTTATGGAGATCTCATGTAGACTGTGTGTGTGTGTTCGTTGGAGAAGGATGAATGAAGATAATTACAGAGGTGTGCTATGGGGGTGTGAGCAGTGCATGCAGAGCCGCCTGTGCGGGTAGTGGGCAGAGTGAGAAGTGGTTTACCTACACGACAGGGGACTTGGAAGCGGGCGCGACTCAGTTATCCCATGAGACCTGCTCAATTACGGACTGTCAGAGGAAAGAGCAAAAAATAAGACACACACACAATCAGTTCTAAATGCAGCATGCTGGCCAGGCCCTCTCCGCCCAACCCCCAGACACATCCATTTGAGAGCACACTGGGGATCATTGACTTCATTTCTCCAAGGCTGGCAGTGTCAGTGTGATGACAGGGATATGCAGAGAACAGACATACAGTGGAGCCAAGAAGTCAGATTTACCCCACCTTCTCTGAGGCTCAAGATTTGTGTGAGACATGAATCTCTTCATGTCTTGTTTCTTGAAAGCCCTGGCCCCGAGATGATTCTGATGACATGGAACATGGACATGGACCTTGAAGCCACTAGAATCATCCCAACATTTCTCTCCAGCATCCTCTAGCCCCCCTTCCACTCCCCATCTATAAGCTGGACCTCACTAACCTTGGACCTGATGTTTCTGAGTTGCCGGGTAACACAGGATCTGTCTTTCTTCAGGAAGTCAGGATTGCTTTTAGATTTCATTATGTCTGCAGGAACAAAAAGACTCGTTACTTTTGCTTTCTACAATCTTCTGAACCAAACAGAATGTGTGGAAGGTTGTGAGTTCACTAGTATAGTGCACCTATACATTTCTTAAATCCAATAACCAATCTACAGTATGCTCTTCTTGGATACAACCAAGCACCAGAGCACTGGGTTCCCACTGGGGTTTAAGTCACAACTCCTGAGTCACACAATACTGTCAACAAAGGACAGGATCTCCTACTCTGGAATTTGACCCTGACTTCTGGGCATACTAACTGGTCTCACTATCTCTATTTCTGACATAGGACTGGTATCAAACAGCATCAGACCAAATTCTTTTCATGATCCATCCCATCAAGAAAACAGTTCTTATAATGTCTTAAATACAGATGACAAAGATGCACACTTGGTCATACCACAAAGTATGTCATGGGTGTGGGGCTTTCATTCTTGTTTACTATAATCTCACAAAATTCTCTTTACATCAACACAAAAACGCCTTCCTGTCTTCCTAAGAGCTGCACACTGTGCAGCTTCCAACAGTCAGCGTGCACTGTTGAGCGGACTGCTGTCTGTGGATGATGCTCAGCACTCTGCAACATGTGGTGCTGGCTACTGATGCAGTACCCTGTGGATACTCTTCAGAGGTTAGTTATCATGGCAGGATGAAAGCACACACACTTCCCCAATCTAGCTCTGCTTCCCTCTAGTGCCTTGGCTTCTTGGATTCCTACCCAGTGACCATGGTGATTACCCTTTTACAGTAAGCTACATTTTAAATTGTGCTGGGGTCAACAGCCTTCCAGAAAAGTGGGTGTCTGTATCCCACAAGCAACACAGAGGACTGTTTCCGCAGGCATGTTTGAATGCTGTCATGGATACTGTTCCTGAGCTTGCCGAAGGAATGTTGAGTTTACAGGGATATTAGGGGATTTGAACAGATTTTCAGTTTGTGGGGCTTTTATAAAGAAAGGGTCATGATAAAGGTAAGATGAAATTGTGAATTATCAGAAAGTGTCCAACAGTACATGGCTCTGCAGTCTCTTTCCTAGCTGTTCTACACAGTGCCTGGATATTTTCAGCCAGCACAAAAAGAGGTCAGTTTTATTATTCTTGGGCAGGCTGTAGGTTCCTTTTGTTCTGCTTGCCTGTGGCCCTCAAAGATTTATGGCAAAACATTTAGATCAAGGAACTAGCAAGAACTCTCCCCTACCTGCTTAAGTTTTTCAGAAAACAGACTGTATGACCCCTTGTTTCTATGGAAGAAGGAGCTACAGGATATGGGAGGAGCAGTTCCTCTGGGGAGCCTGTGCATGTGGGGCCCCTCAAGGAGATTTAGGATGGCTCAAGACATTTTTTAGGTTTTGATTCAAGTGCCAAAACATCTTCATGAGGAGCACCCAGATCACTCACCGTATCCTGACACAGTAGTGCCCTCAGGAGATTTCTCGCCTAATGCCTCTGTGGCTGCTTTCAGCTGCTCCTTTAGCCTGCTGATGTCACAGTCAGCCTTGGCCTTCGCAATGCTGAGCTCTGTGTAGATGTCTTTGTACTTGTCGCTAGCATATTTCTTATCCTGGAGAGTAAAGGAACAAGTGAGTGGCAGCTGTAGACAGGGTGTCAGGCTCACTCGGAACTCTGGTTTGAGGGCTAATGTACTGGGAGAACTAACTATGGCTTGGAAATGGCCCTGTACCCTCCCTCTCTGAGGCAAAGACTGAGCACTAAAGAAAACATGCAGTGAGCAGGTGACTTCAGGGGCAAGCTCAGGAAGCCTGCTGTGATCCTGACTGCCCAACAGTTCCTTGTGGAAGTCAGCCAGGGAGAGCCTCTAGTTTTTAGATTTGCTAAGTGACCTGATCACACCAACGATTCCATCCTTACTTTCTGACTCCAGGAATCCCTTTGAGATGGGTCCAACTAGACCAGCCTGAATGGCAGACCAAGCTTCACTTTACCCACATAGCATTCTGTGTGTTACTGTACCTATCCAAATGTGTGGAAACACAGGAACCACCACTGACTAGGCCAGGTAGGCTTCCTTGTTCACTTCTGAAGCATGTGCTTAGAGGCTGGTGTTTTAAGGGAACCTGACTTTAGGACTGCAATCCTGTGGAGTGACCTACCATGCAAAAATGAGCCCAGCAGGACCTGGCCAGACCTCACAGCCTTCACCCCTCTGTCCTGCCTCCAAACACTTGGCCCTTACCCGCAGGGCTGTCTGGAGTTCATCCTTGAGGGAACTGATCTCCTGTTTCAGGTATTGAATTTCTGATTCTTTGACCCGCAACAAGACCTATGAGGAGAGGGAGAATGAGGACTGACTCTCAGGAACCAGGTATCTTGTAGTCTGCATACAGAGGATGGCTGGCAGACGTTGCTTCATACATTGGGGAGTAGAGAGCCAACCCTTACTGATACCCAACAGAACACACGACTTAAATACTGCTCAGTGTTTCTACAGAAATGGAAAAGGGAAAATACTGTTGGCTTTGCTAGTCCCAAGAACTTGGGGCCAGAGGCACAAGGAATACATTGAGTTCAAGGGCTAGACACATTGTTCCCATAGGAATTTGTGCCAGCTCTACCCAGCTCCTCCTGTTAACTTGTCAGTATAGTGCAGTCTGAGTTGTCTATAAAGGAAAATCTTTTTTTTTTTTTTTTTTTTTTTTTTTTGGTTTTTCGAGACAGGGTTTCTCTGTGTAGCCCTGGCTGTCCTGGAACTCACTCTGTAGACCAGGCTGGCCTCGAACTCAGAAATCCACCTGTCTCTGCCTCCCAAGTGCTGGGATTAAAGGTGTGCACCACCACTGCCCAGCTATAAAGGAAAATCTTAACCTAACTGGGGTCTTCTTGAGGATGCCCTACACTGGTGGTTCTCAGCCTTCCTAAGGTTGCAACCCTTTAATACAGTTCCTCATGTTGTGATGACCCCCAACCATAAACTTATTTTGTTGCTTCTTCATAACTGTAATTTTGCTACTGTTACAAACTGTAATATAAATATCTAATAGGCAGGATATCTGATGTGTGTCCCAAGAAGGGTCTCAACCCACATGCTGAGAACCACAGCCCTACACACGTTAGTCTTTCCTTTCCCTCTCCCTCTTTCAACATTTTTATTTTTTCCTTTTCTTTCTATACTGCTCTGAAATCCTCTTGCTTCAGCTTCCTAAGTAGTTGGGATTACAGGTACATGCCACTGCAGAATGAACCATTCTGATTGAAAACAAACATCATGATATAATCTGAGAACAGCAGAATTCCTATAGCTCTGAAATAGGGCACTTTATGAGACCAATTTTGTGGGCAGGTAAGGGAAAGAGTGGGACTGAAGATCCTCATGGCATCTAGAGGGCCCTGCTCCTGCCTGTGGACCTTAGGTGCCTGTCAGCTAACTGGACCCCGATGACTTAGGGCCTTTCCACAGCTTTCATACATGTCAGCTTGAAGCTTTCTTTTTTGTGGTTGTTGCAGAGCTAGAGATGAACCCAGAGTTTTGCATGTTAAGCAGGAGTTCTACTATTGAACTATACCCTTCTGGCCCTTCTTAAAATCTGGTCCCTCAATGACTCTAAGATAAAGAGCTCTTGTTACTTAGAAGCTCCTGAACAAGGCAGTGCCTTGCTTCTTACCGTACCTCTAACTCATAGGCATCCTTGCCCTGTGTGAGAGGCAACCCAGTGGACTCCCCTCCACCGTCTCCAGTCAGTAGTGTCCGCAACCGTGTGATCTCCGCAGCCAGGCGGTTATTCAGTTCCTGGGGGACAGGAGCACAATACAACAGTGACCACCCACCCACACAGTTGTTTAAGACACTAGAGGAGGTCATTTCTCACCAGTAGTGTGCAGAGGCCTAAGAATGGAGCCCCTAAGCCTTGTGCATGTTCAGTGCTATGATTAAGGTAGCCATTTAAGGCTGTTACTACATAAAAGTTGTTCATATGGGCTATGTGAGGCCTTATAACCTGTCAGAAGTTGGTTCCAGCACCTCTATTAGGCACCAAATTCTGTGGATGTTCAAGTCCCATTACAAATGGCACACAATATCTACATACACCCTCCCATATACAGTAGATGTCCTTAGATTATGTCTAATACCCAGTACCATCCGCATAATTCTTAGGTACTTAGTTGTAATGTATATTTAGGGAGTAGTGATAAGAAAATAGTAGATGCCCAGTGCAAACTATTTTTTCCTTTCCTGAACATTTTCTATGTATGGTCAGTTGAATTTAGAACTGATTCAGAACTCATAGCAGCAAAAGGCCAATTGTGTCTATAGAGCTAAGATTCCATGGATCTTAAAAATTAAAATCATTCTGCTGTGGGCAGTGTTATCTTGTCCCACTTGAGCTCCTGGAGACTATGCTACTTCTGCCTCTCCAATTTCTCAGGTCTTCTTTTTGACTGTTAAGCGCTCTTCTTCAAGCCACTGCAGTGGTTCAGTGACTCCCAAGTAGTTAGTTATGCCCACAGTGCGGTGTGGTTTGAGAACCCAGAGGGGGGAAGCATGACAGAGCTCGAGGCAGGCAAACATAGGGTGCTGACAGAAGAATTCAGTATCATAACCCACTCATCTGGGATTCTAGTGAACCACAATTTCCCAAGCAGCACTAAATTCTAAGAGCATGACTTATAGAAACAAATGTGAGAGTAAGCCTAGCCACTGGAGGACAGAAGACCCCAACTCTGAGACAGACTTGAGATACTCCAAGTAGAGGACCAGAGACTCAGAGAACTCACCAGATTCTTAAGTCTCAGGAAGGGCAGACGTGATAGTACCATGGCTAATAGCTTTTATGAAGTTGGGGCTTTCTTCTGGCCTTACCTGGTTGTGGGCGTTGAGCTCCTGGTTCTCACGCTGGCATTGCCGCAGGGCCTGCCGCTCAGCCTCCAGCGCCTGGGCTAGGTGTGCATTTTCCAGGCATTTCTGGGAGTACTGCTCTGAAAGGACCTCCAGCTCTCTCTGCACTGACTGCAGCTCCTCCCTGCAGAGAGGGAATGCTCAGCCCTGCCCCCACTGTAGAACTGGGACAGCTAGACACAGAATGTCTAGTACCCACAGAATGTCAGGGACACTTTGCAGAAATGACTCTGTCTTTCCTGGACTATCCACAGCTGGCACACTGGTGATGCAACTAGAAGGCAGAACCAGTGTGACAGCAGATCTGTGTTTCTGAGAGGTCAGAGGTGGAAAGCACCCACTTGGGCAGTGTATCATTTCAAAGCACAGACACTCAGCATAACAGAAAACCAGTCCTGGAGGTACTGTTCTCAGCACCTCATATCCAGAAGGGCCATATCTAGTAAAGTCGAGAAGGACCTTCCAGATGAGCCTCCAGTCCAGGAAGCATGACCACCAGACTTCTTGAGTTGTTGCTTTCAGCCCCAGAACATCCC
Organism: Uromys caudimaculatus; assembly: GCA_028551405.1. NCBI lineage: Eukaryota > Metazoa > Chordata > Mammalia > Rodentia > Muridae > Uromys > Uromys caudimaculatus. The sequence goes on from CM052710.1 coordinate 57,652,421, forward strand.
AGAGACCCCAGCAAAGTCTAATCAATGGATACTTCTGGTACTAACCCAAGGGTCCCTAGCAGTGTGACTCCTACCGAGGAAAAATCCACAAGGTGTTTCCATGCTGCACTTGGTGCTATCTGTGTGGTCAGTTCATGAGATTTCTAGAACACTGCAGCCACTTTCGACACAAGCTGCTGTGGTATACCAGGCATAAAACACCAGCTAGACCCTGGCTCCTTTTACGGTGTTGATACAGTAGCAGTGCTTCAAACAAACTGGGGGATGGTGTCTGAAGTCAACCCTAATAAGCGCAAGGTACTTCAGGGTCTCCATATATAGCCCAGGCTGGCTTCAGATTTGTGGCAGTCTTCCAGCCTTGGGCTACTAAGTGCTGGGATTACAAATATCATCACGCCTAGCTTAAGTTATGATTTTAAAATGTCATGTTACATTTGTTTCTCTGCATCTTGGGATCAGTCTTAATTTAAGCCACAGGAGAGCAAGGCAGTGTGGGGCTGTCCTTAGAACCATGGTCTCCTCACCTCCCCAAGAGCAACCTAAAAGCTTAGACTTGGTAAAGGAGCCCTCACCCACAGGGCTCTCATAGGGAAGGTGACTCACAGGTACTGTCGCCTCAGGGCTTCTATGTCTGAATTAATGCTGCTGATCTGAGACCGATGGCTCTTCTCTAACTCTCGTTCCATCTCCTCTCGGTGAGCATTCTTCATGGCTTCAATGGCTGTAGGAAGGACACAAACAACCCTCAGCACCAAAATCTAGGGCGACAACTGGCAGTGTCTCTACTATATTATCCCTCCACAAGGCCAAGGATAGGCTAGTGTGCTGTCTGTCCCCTGTTGACACTGACTCCAGCAGCAGTAGGACTCCAAAGCAGGCTGGTCTATCCTAGACCAGCTCTCTGGGATAGATAAAGGCTGAGAGAATTCACAAACCAATTCCCCCTGGAAGACCTAGAGGTATGTTATATTTGCTATCAGAAAAACTCTACAATGATCAGGTAAATGTCAATGTTCTATATTCATGCATGAGTTTACAAAATAAGAATGTCTTGAGAGCTGCTTTACTTTTTTCCCTGCTGCTAAAATAAGTCACTGTACTGTTATTAACCATGTGGAGAAACTGCAACATGACATGGGTGAGACACACTTGCTGGGGCTGTATATTCATGCTCTGCCAACGAGTACTCCGAATGAGGGACGCCTATTGGGGACCAGCACTGCAGTGTCACCAACAGCTGGGGCACTGGCTTTCAGTTTGGAGGCTCTGAATAGACTTCTCAAGCTAGTCCTTGACTCACTTTCAATCTTCAAATACCTCTCTCCAAAATGAAACTTAAGGCTATGGCTGGCACTGATTTGGTCCAGTACCATGCATGAAGCCATGTTCAATCTCCAGCAATACATAAGCAGAGTGGGGTGCTACATGTCTGTTACTCCAGCATGGGGGAAGACAATGGATGAAAGTGGGTTCAAGGTTATCCTCATCTACATAGGGAGTTTAAGGATGGCCTAGGATAGAGACCATGTCCACCACCCCACCTGTTATGAGGAAAGTTAAATCTCAGGGAAAAGCAATGTTAAGGCCAAGCCTCTTCTGAACTACAGGTTCAGCCCAAGACATGAGAAGCCTGTGCTCATGGACTTAGCCCCCACCTGATATGGTGGCAGCTGTCTCCTCAGCCAGGAGGCGGTCTTTTTCCTCCCGCAGCTTCTCTAGCTCCCGCTGGTGTTGCCTCTGTAGATCTTCAATCTTCTTCTGATGTGTCTCCTCCATGGCGGCAAAGCCTCGCTCGCATGTAGCCTGCAGAACGGAAGAGGGCTTATTGGTTTTTCTTTGCCTCCAAGTGGCTGTCCTGTGTAATAAATAAGGTAGCCACCTGCTTGGTCCAGGAAACGATATGGTCTCAAGATGTGGCTGGTGATTCTAGCATCAGGTACCAAGGCTGTGTGTAGCTTTGTCCTGGGATTGTGTGGCATCACAACCAGGTGGCACATATAGTACCTATAATGGTTAGAGTAGCAAATATACTCTGACAAATGTGCTAGGTGGAGAGAGTGGGGTTCATCCTCTGTGGGCTGGGGTAGACAGGGCTTATTTCTGGGAGCTGAGGTGCCTCAGCTGTTTACTAAACTTCAAGGACATCCTCACAGGAGCCAGAGGAGAACCAATATCTTTCCTGCCAGCCTGTGCCTTCTTCCTTCTCTGTTTTCAAGGAGAGCAGAGGCTACCCACTGAGAACCTTACTACCTTCCAAGCAGAATAGATACATGAGTCCTAGGGGGACTCATTCCCCATTCCTCACAGCCATGGAGCCCCAGGCCTGGCCTATAAGGGCTGCTCTCCCCAACCAAGCAGTGGTGCATGCCCTGTTCCATTTGTAGCTCACTGCTACTTTGACTGTGGGTCATTCTGACTAACCTTGTGATAGTCACTTCTGGCCAAAACAAGCTTGTTCATGATTTTAAAAAGCGGAAGGAATGTGCTCTAACTCTTGTGTTCCTATCCCATCACTTTGCTAATGGTGTCAATAAAGAGCACCAAGCATCTAGTCACCAGGCTCAGACTATCTTTATTGAGCCGCGCTGTCACTGAGCGGCATTCCCAAGAGCCTAGCTTCAGCAACTTTAAGTTGGGGCCGAATGCAGTGTGTGTGCTGTACCAGTCACCTTGACACAGCCTAGTGATCACTTTACACAGCCTGTTTACTGTGCCTGCAGTTTAAATGGGACTTATCACAGAATGTTTACTGTGGAAGATTCTGCTTGTTGCAGTCTATTAGTGCTGAGAGTATTTTAAATTTTGGCTTATTTCAGGTCCATATAATAGATGCCTGCCCTATAGGAAGTCTCTTCCATTTTATTTTGATTTGAGCATCTTGGAATACATGTAGATAGGGTCCAAAATTCCTATAACAGAAACACTAATGTATCTTTAACAACTAGGTTGCTTCATTGTTAAATGTATTACATTTGAAAATTGTCACTCTATAAACTAAAAATTTTGAGTGTGTGGGACAGTGGTGGTGCATGCCTTTAATCTCAGCACTTGAGAGGCAGAAGCAGGCAGATCTCTGTGAGTTCAAGGTCAGCCTGGTCTACAGAGTGAATTCCAGGACATCCAGGGCTACACAGAGAAACCATGTCTTGAAAAATTAAAAAACTAACCAACCAACCAAAAAAACCCAAACAATAGCAACAACAACAACAAAAAACCCAACCCTCCAAAAAGCAATCAAACAAACAAAAAATTGAGTATTTGTGCATATGTTCGTGGAAGCCACGGTTGATGGCTGACATTGAATGTTCATCTGCCTTGATCACTTCCACCTCACACAGAATTTCTCCCTTGGATCCAGAGCTTGCTGATTTAGCTATCTATCTTCCTATCTTTAAGGATCCTTTGTTGCCACCTACCCCATGCTAGAAGTACAAGAGGACCACATCATACTATGCTTACACAGCATTTACATTGAGTGTAAGGGTCCAAACTCTGTCCTCATGCTTGCTGCTAAGTCCCTTAAACACCGAGCCATCTCTCCAGCTCCAAATTTTAGTTTTTAAATCATCCCTAGAATCAAAACAAGTTCTTCAATCACTAAGATGTGGACTCATGGTAAGTGGTGTGAGGTAGTCGCAATGGCCCAGGCTTCTTGATCTGGGCAGAAATCCAGAGAAAAACTGTTCCCTGCTCAGCTCTCAAGACAGTCTGCTGTGCAGCTGTGCCACAAGCCCCAGAGGGCCTCAGGTTCTTGGGCACATACATACATGGTCAAGATCGATGCTTCCTCTTAACCTGTACCTTTTGTTTCTAAGGTGTTCTCCCACTAGCCCTTTATAACCATCCTGCTGACTGACTATGAAGTTGTCAGGCTGTGGAGGCTCCTGCAGCTGCAAAGAGGAGCAGGCAGTGGTAGCTAAGGCTCCCCACAGGATCACCGAATACACAATTTGCAATTTTCTCACAATGCTTAATGGTTTTTAAAGGTCTAGACAGAAGTCAGGGAAAGAATGCTGAGAACCAGTGCCTCAAGTATCATCAACTTCTCCTGTGTCAGAGAGAGGTGAAGGAAAAGCTCCAGCCTGAATGTCCCATTGTTTCCCTTCAGTATGGAGAAAAAGAGTGATGGGAAACAGTCATAGATGGCCTGCTGAGCGACAGCTGTGACACTGGCCTGCAAAAAGACAGCTGGAACCTGGCACAGGCACCCCTGGGGCCTGTCCACCTTCCAGTGGGGGGGGAGAAAGGGGGGAGGAGGAGGAGGAGAAGAGGAAGAGGAGGAGGAAGAAGAGGAAGAGAGGAGGAAGAGAGGAAGAGGAGGAGGAGGAGGAGGAAGAGGAGGAGGAGGAATAAAGAAGACACAGCTACCAGGCCACCTCTGGATTCTAAGAGATGGTTAAGACCTTCCATGATTATGGCCAGGCAGTTACACACCGTGTAGTCTAAGATAATGGCGTGTTCACAGAAGCATGACAGGCAGCCTGGGAGACAGAGTGTGGGAAAGCCTTCTCAGACACAGTGCTCATCATACCAACTCTTCCTTGGGAAAGTAGGCTAGGCAAGGAACCCTTGACACTGCTTTGCAAATATTCCTGTGTTGTCCAAACCCTGCTCTCTGAGAAGAGTCAGGTGGGTGACAGCCCTTCAGAGATGTGAGGCAGTCCTCATACTGATGCCTCAACTTTGAAGCCAGAAGGGGTTCTGTGAGGGTAAGAAGGTGAAGGGTGTCACTGCCTGGAGGCTTGGACAGGCAAGGGGAAGATCCTACTCTCCTTTCCCACAGGGATGCTGCTTTCCTTGCTAGCTTCCCTTCTGGGTCAGGAATAGAGGAGCATGAGAATGTTGCTCAGTTCTACCTGTGCAGCAGCTGAGTGAGAGTTAAGAACTATCTCTTATCCCGAATCCAAGACCTCAGTTACCCAGAATGTCCCCTTTCTTGCATCACTAAAGAGAAGTGGCTCTGAAAAATAAATAGTGCTAAAGACCTTGAGGCTCTCAAAGTCCCGCTGGTACTTCTCCTGCAGGGCGGCCACATCACCCTCCAGCTCTTTGTGGCCCAGCTCCTCTCGCATGACACCCATTTGGGCTTCCAGCTCCTGGATACGTTCTCGCAGCCCGGTCATGGACTCGGCCTCATCCTTGACTGCTGGCACAGCTTTGGGCTCAGATGGCCCAGGGGCCAGTGGGGAATCTGGGTGTGAGGGTTGGCAGAGGCTGAGGGCTCCCCGCAGGCTCCATATGTAGTGTTCCTGCAAGGCCCTCAGTTCCTCCTGATGAACAGCCTGCAGCTCCCGGACCTTCAGCTGGAACCTGTCCTCCAGCATCTTCATTTGCTGCACGTGATGCTGTTCCATGGCCTGCCTGTCTTTGACTGAGGCATCTAGCTGGCTGAGAACCCGGCTACGCTCAGCCTGAAGTGTATTTTCAGTGTGGCTCAGCTGCTCCACCATGCACCTGATCTCTTCCTCATACCTGCCCTGTAGGGCAAACAAGCTCTCACTGTGTTTGCTTTCTGCTTCTTGTAGACATCTCTGCTGATGGTCCATCTGGCTCACTTTGGCCTTGAGTTCAGTGTTTTCCTTTTCAATGAGGGTGATAACCTTCTGGTACTCACTCTTCTGCTTGTGGAGAAGTTCTTCATATTCTTCCTTCAGGGCCCCAACTGCTTGTGCACGCTTCTGGCAAGAAGCCCCCCTAGCCTCCTGACAGGCCTTCTTGTAAAATTGCAGCTCCTTTTCATACTCCAGCCGAATCCTGCATGCTGCATAGCACACTTGAGCCTGAATAATTGCATCTTGAACCAGTAATGAAGAATACTGACCAAGGCCCTCTAGACAAGCATCATATGAGAGATGCTGGGACATCTGCAGAAGCCTCTGGCAACCCCCAAGTGGCTCTGTGGGAGGCAGGACTGGCAAGGCAGCTGAAATCTCTTCAAGGATGCTAGCCTTTTCTCTCAGCTGCTGGGCCAGCTCATCCTGAATGGTAGCAAGGACTTCAGGGCTCTGATGCAAAGCCTGCAAAAGCTCTTGGGAGCCATCTGTGCCTGGCCTCAGTACCTCTCCTAATGGGCTCTGGTCCCAGGATGTCTGTATCTGGTTCTCCCTGCCACTTGGATGCCTGAGGGTTTCTAAGATTTGTTGTATTACTCTTTCAAAGTCTGGGGTTTGGTAGGCTCCCAAGATTTCTCCCAGCATGTACTTGTGCTGCTGTAGGGCTGCCTGGGTCCCCTGCAGGGTCTCCTGTATGCTCTGCAGTCTGTGGTGGAATAATTCTCTTACTGATTGTGTGGCATAGCTGAGCTCTGCACGAATCCATGTGGCATCAGCCAGACTCTGGGGAATATGTTGCTGCCTGTCTCCTGATGTGCAGGCTGTTTCTTCTCCCAGTGTCCCTAGGTGTTTACTTAGCGACTCGACCTGGCTCCAAAACTCACCATTCACCTGTACCTTCTTGGCCCAGATCTCCATTGGCGCCCTAGCAGAGGGGGCAGTACTTTCTCCCTTCAGTGGCCACTCCCCTGACTGAGTAAGCTCACAGAGAACACCATACACATCTGAAGTGGTATTTTTTAGAGAGTCAGCTATCTGGTTGATGAGTGAGGCCTCCAGGACTATCTGAGCAGAAAGCAGCTTCCTGTGCTCCTGCTCATTCAAGATGGGCTGACAGGGCTGCTGCACAGGGGCTGCCATACCACTTTCCATGGGGTGCTCCTTCTCTTGCTCAGCCTGCGTCCTGCTCTCTGCAGGGGAAGACCATGGTTGAAGGGCCTTGATTGCACTCACAAGCATGCTCTCTATGTTAGCCAGGGAGGCTGCACATGCAGCCTGGCCCTCCTCCTGGTCAGCCCATGGCAAAGACCTTAGCTTTTCCCAGCAGTTTTCTAAGCATGTCAGGGCTTGGCTATTTTTGGCTTGGAAGTCTTCCAGCTCCCCAGGGTGGTGCTCAACGTTTGTGGCCTTCTGTTGTCGTTCCTGCTCTAGCTGAGAGGCCAGAGCACTAGCCTGTAGCAGGCTGGTACGGAGCTGCTCCCGCAACTGTGCCTCAGTGCCAGCCCACTGCTGGTGCAGTGCAAGCAATGCCTCCTGACTCTGCCCCTGCTGGCTTTCCAGCCTCACAGTCACGTCTTTGAGCTTCTCCTCTGTGACATAGAGCTTTGTCTCCAGAGAGTGGATTATAGAGATGTACGTTTCAGCATCTGCAGCTGCTGGGAGTGTGCTAGGGGTAGCTTCTGAGGACACACTATCCTCTGAGGGTGACTGGTCCTGGCTGGTGTCTGATGATGTGCTGCTAGTCCAGGCCTTTGCACACCCCTCAGGGTGTATGTATCGTTGACACTGGATTGTGGAGAACCTGATTCTTGGCCTTTTTACAGGGGCTCCCTGATCAGACTTGGATGTGCTTTGCAGATGCCCCTCCCTATCAGGCAGATCGGCCGACTTTGGGGGTGTGATGTTTTCCTCTCTGCTGAGGCTACCACTGCTACCCTCTTCCCCCAGGCCAGCACTTGGATCTTCATCCTCTGGCTGTGAGTGGGGAAAGCCAGGAAATACTCTGGTCACTGAGCCTAAGGGTAAAATGCCACTGTCCTCCTCTGTTGGGTCTGTGGTACTTTGAGGCTCTTTGGCATCCTTTGGAGAATCACTCACAAATCTCCTTAGACACTCTTCCTTTTCCTGCAGCTTAATTTCTGTTTCCTCTAAGCTGCTGCCCAAGGCAATCATTTTAACTAAAGCCTCATTGAGGTCTTGGTCTTTCTTTTCTAGAACTCTCTCATGTGCTTCCTTAATGTGTTTTAGCTCCTCTTCCTTTTCTCTCAGGAGAGTGCGCACGCTCTGTAGTTGGATAGAGACCCTGTGGTGTGAGTGTTCGAGGTTCTGGTAGTCGGCTTCCCTTCCCCTGAGCTTCTCTTGGAGCTCAGCCACATCCCCATCGGATGTGGCCACCCGTTCCATGAGCTCTTGAAACTGATGCTTGATGAGGTCCCGCTCATCATGGAGGCTCTGTACGTGCTGGGCTAACTGGCGGATGCTGGCCTCTCGGGCCTCCAGCTCTTCCTCTAGCTTGTGTACCTGCTCACTGCCTTTGCATGTTTCTCTCAGCTTCTCTTTCTGGAGGGCCTCCACCTGCTGCACATGGCCTTGCAGCTGATCCTCATAGGCACTGGCCTTGTCCTCCACTTCCTTCAGGTTCTGCAGCAGTACCTGCTTTTCCTGCTCACAGCTCTCCAGCAACAATGTATAGTTCCTCTTCAACTTCTTCTCCATCAGACTCTGGGCTTGCTCGCTGGTACCTAGCTGTTGGCTGAGCTCAGCAATACATTCCTGCAGCCTCTGCACCTCCTTCTGTCGGTCTCGTTGCAATGCCTGTTGTGTTTCCAGGTCCCTGAGTTCCTGTGTCTTCTCTAACAACAGGGCCTCTGTACTTCTGAGTTTGTGCTCACTGGCCCTTAGCTGGCCACTCAGCACGGCCTTGCTGTGCTGCCACTCCCCCAGCTGCTCTCGGACCTTGCCCTGCTCCAGCTTCAGCTCACCCTGGAGCTTGGCCAGAGCCTGCTCCTTAACGGCCAGCTCTGCAGCGGCATTACCAAGTCTCGTTTGCAGAGTCTGAATCTCAGCCTCGTGGTGGCGGATGGCATCCTTGGCCTCCCCATAGCTATGCTTCAGGGTCTGAATCTGCTGTGTGATGAGCTCCTGCCGCCGGCACTGAGCTTCCAGCTCACTTTGGAGGTCTTGGTTGACTCTATGGAGCCTCTGCCAGGCACCCGATGGAGAGGTAGCCACTTCAGTCTTAAAAAAACCGATTAAATACTGGTTAGTAACACTCAGGCCACCCTGTTCTGAGTGTCACACCTCTGGCCAGGATCAATCATAGAAAAACTCCTTGGTGGGTTTGCCTTTAATCCTTTGCACAACTTTATTTTTTCTTCATTTAAAGAAAAAAATCAACTTAATGTGGGTTTTGTTTTGTTTTGGGTAAATATAGCTGCTTCCACATAAACAGAACACAAGGACAAAAACACCAATAAAACAGGTCTAAGTGAACAGTATCTAGAAGAAATAAACCAAATAAAGCTGAATAATGGAACACACTGAGAAGTACAACAGAGACTGAAGGACAAAATAATTGGTTTTGCAAAACAAAGTATGCAGTTCTAGACCACATGTTTAGAGCAGCACAAGGCATAAGGCACAAGAAAGTGACGTCACTTCCTTCCATGACAGGAAGAGAAGGAAGGCAGGTAACTACTTGAGAGATGTCAGCAAAGTAACATTGGAACATTTCCTTTAGAAAGCGTAGTCAGGCCTCCACCGTAAGGAGAAAACTAATCTCTACCTGCAAGAAGACAGAACAAGGGGAATGCAGATCATGAAGCAAAATGTAATAAAACAAACCTTCATAAAGCTCAAAATAAGAGTGAAACATGCAAAACCCAAAATAAAACACAAAATTCCCCATACTGAGAGACACATACAAGAGACAGAACTAATATACAGCAGGGGAGACAATATGGCTAAGTCAGGCGAGCCCCACCTAGATCTGGCCTGCCCAGGCTCCCTCAGTCTGTTGGTGGGGAAGCCACAGATGTGACACTCAGGTAAGTTCCAGTTCCACACCATGTTCACCAAAGCATGCAGCCCTCCCAGCAGTTAGCACAGCACCCTACCCTGAGCTTGCATCTCTGAACCCTCAGTTCCCCAAAGGCCCCTTTCCCCTTTTCACTTTTGACTGCAAGCATTTTCAAAGCTCATGGGTAATCATTAGATTCAGCAGGAAGCTGCCCCCGTGCAGACCAAGGTTTTTCAGTGTTGATACACATGATGGTCCATGTTAGATACACAAGTTAGCAATGTGCAAAGCTCCTTAGCGGTGTTTTTACCACCAAGTATGAAGTCAAGTCTTGTATGTATGATGGAACCAACAAAGGCTTAAGAAAATGACCCTTAGCCGGGCGGTGGTGGCGTACGCCTTTAGTCCCAGCACTTAGGAGGCAGAGACAGGTGGATTTCTGAGTTCAAGGCCAGCCTGGTCTACAGAGTGAGTTCCAGGACAGCCAGGGCTACACAGAGAACCCGGTCTCGAAAAACAAAACAAACATACAAACAAAAAACAAAAAAGAAAATGACGCTTAAATCAGGGATGGTCTGAATGAATACCCTACAGGCTTTCTGAGTAGGCTGTGTAGAAGGGAGATGCCTGCCAGGGCCAGTTCCAGGCAAGGTCTGAAGTAGGACAACAGTGAGTTGGCTGGAAGGGAAGAAGGTACAGTAATGTCAGAAGGGGACAAAGGTGAGCCAGAGACACACGCAGCAGTGTGAGGGATAGACACAAAGGTAAAGCAGGCTTTAGTTGAGGGGAGTGAAGGACTCCAGGTCCACTTGCATCTTGACGACTAAGACTGAGGTCAGTACACAAGGGTCTGGGCATGTCAACAAGCAACTTGGCAGAGACTCCAGGTCTTTGAAAGCTGAAGGCCTTTGGAGAACTAGTTCTAAATTACACAAGCAGAAGGCTGCTCTGTAGGGGAAGGAGTGTGCTTCTGGGATCAGTGGGAGAGTCAAGACTAGAACCTGGGACTGTAACAGCAATCTAAAACCAGTATCTTATCCTTGGTCTTTGCTAAGAGCTTCAGCTCTACCACCCCATTCCACTCCCTCGCATTTTTGTTTCCTAACAGCATGGCAGTACCCAGGACAACATTGTATCTTCTTCATGTCCCAGAGCGAGCATAGATCCTAGGAAGCCGGCAACAGGACAACAACACAGCACCTGTCCTCATACCAGGCTACCTAGAGACTGTTTTTTCTTTCTTTCTGATTTTTTGAGACAGAGTTTCTCTGTGCAGCCCTGGCTGTCCTGGAACTCACTCTGTAGACCAGGCTGGCCTCGAACTCAGAAATCCACCTGCCTCTGCCTCCCAAGTGCTGGGATTAAATAAAGATGTGCGCCACCACTGCCCAGCTCTGGTGACTGTTTTTTGACATATCCACATCAGGGATACTCTAGGGATCTGAGTGCAGCGGAGTTCTGGAAGACTCTTGAGGAGGAGGACACTGGCTTTGGGCCATCAGCTCAGAACCTAGCTTCCACCACTTTTACCCTGTTCCTGGTTGGTTAAGGTGGCTAGGTGGTCATATATCCTCCTGAAACTTAGACTGGTTAAAAAGGAATAGGGATAGGTGGGTGGTGGTATAATTTTCTAGCTCTGCACTAGCTTGCTCTTGGCCCTATGGTGGCACTTAGCCTGCTGTATGGCCCAGTTTTTTTAGTATGTACATTGGGCCCAATCTCACTATGGTAAAAACAATGAGAAATGACATACAGATACATGGGTTTTCACAAAAGCACAATGTCTAGAAAGCCCAAAGAAGAGATCACAAAATGATTTCATGACCAAAAGAAAGTCCTTAGCTGTAGAGGTTTGGGACATCTTTCCCCAAATCAATGTCCTAATAGCAAGGAAAATGTACAGAACACCACGGCACTAAGAGCCTTGGTCTTGTTGACTGACCAGAGCTTTGCCATTTTTGCACATTCCTAGCCTGTGGGCCTGAGCAGAACTTTCACACATAAGTCCCTGAGTGCACTGCTGACTTGGCAGCTGCCCACCCTACCTGCAGCACATAGCCCTCCCGGGCACTCTGTTCTCTGCCCAGGGCCACCCTTAACTGGTCCTGCAGAAGCCGGTTCTGCTCTAGAAGATCCGAGGCTTCTTTCTGGCTCTGCTCCAGCTGTTGGTGAAAACACACACACATACACTTCACAAACATGACAATAAGCAAAAGCAGCTGACCACAGGTGGCCAAAACAATGGAGATTTTTCACTGGCATTGGACGTCTCATTGGATACACAGCATATAGAACCATACACAACATCAGCACCATTGCTCTCCTCTGGTGGCCAAAATACACACTGCCTGTTCTTGCCTTAGGTAGCCCTGCCTAGCCCCAGTGAGTTTCCACATTGGTTCACATTGTACTGTGCAGGCTAAATAGCCCATGTGTCAAGTTCCTATCTGGGGAGGTGGCTGTGCTTCAGTGAGAAAAGAACACTTCACATTTTTACCAGAAGAAAGATTGTGTGGAGGTCCTTGGCCTAGCATGGAGGTCTCACTTTCAGGTTCTACTGAATATTCACTTTCTACTGAATATTTCATCTGACCAAGTTTACAGCAGAGTAGATTCCACATAAAGTTCTAGTATATCCTCAAATTAAACATGGAAACCTATAACTGGTCTACATTCTGTTTTCAACAGGTTCATCTACCCTTCCCCAAAATTCTGAAATCCTTACTATTGCTCAGTTGTATGGGGGCTACCCTAGACTTCTGAGTCACGAGAGGCAGAGGGATGTTAAACCCTGAACTCCAGACTACAATTCAGTTAAGAATTCAGAATTCAACCGGGCAGTGGTAGCACAGCCTTTAATCCCAGCACTTGGGAGGCAGAGGCAGAGGCAGGTAGATCTCTGTGAATTCAAGGCCAGCCTGGTCTACAGATTGAGTTCCAGGATAGCCTGGACTACACAAAGAAACCGATCTTGAAAAACAAACACCTCAGTATGCAGCCTGCAGGCCAGAGGGCTCATTTTGGTAGCCTAGAAATTACTGAATTTCATTTTACCTAAGGGATATAGAAAATGGAAAAGTCAAAGTGTCAGTGCTAGTGACTCATACAGTCAATAAAACAAAACAAAAGCCAAAAAAGGCATGAAGTGGCAGAACTTCAATTGGCTATTATGGAAAGAGTGTTAAGGATATGCCTGAAATTTGCTGAGGAAGACGCCCTAAAGCAGGCAAAAATCAGATGGAACCCTATGCAGGCTGAGTACACATCTCAAATAGCTCATGTGAGTATTCTGGATTTTAGGGTTTACTGTTTTGCTTTTAAAATGATTCTAGAGTAACATTGTGGGACAGGGCCAAATCTAAATATGAACTTCAACCACCTTACACCTTTGCTTTATACACATGATATGGTTTATACATGTGATTTGTACATTTTGCTTTGTTTTGCCAGTGCTGGAGATTGAACCCCCAGGGCTTTGTGGATTATGCAAATGCTGTAACACTGGGGCCATACCCTCAATCCACTATAGTATAGTATTTACTAATTTTATATAGAAACAAAACTTCATGGCAGGGAATTTTCTGCTTATGTCATGGTGATAACTAAAAGTCTTTTGGATTTTGAGGCATTTGAGGCTTCTGGATTAAAGATTCATCCTGTAACTTCTTTGGTCATAAAATTCACTATTGACATAAATATACATGCAGATGTACTTGGACACATTTGATGAGAACCCTATGCTATAACACAGCTTACATGGTTCTGTACCAAGATGTTAGAATGCCTCATCTAATGCCTGCCCAACCGGATCTCACCATAGCCCTATTCTACCACTGTACAAAGATGAGCTTTATTGAACAATTTTTTACGTGTAGGAAGGGAGCTGCCCCACATTACCTCCTTCTCTAGCAGAGAGGTGAGCTCATGTGTGGAGAGCCGCTCACTTCTGTCCTCCAAGGACAGGTGCAGAGGGGCAATGGGCACCTGTTTCTCCTCCCTGAGAGGTGTGGTCTCCACTTGGTGCCACCGCTGCTCAATTTCCACGTGGACATTCTGTGTCTTGAGGTCGGGGGTTCCCAGCAGCCCTGGGCTCCGGTCAATGTCCATACGTAGGGCTGTATCCTCCATTCCTGGTCCATCGATGGTGTCCAGCATCCCAAAGCGTTTGCGGCGCTCTTCTCGACGTCGAGCTCGTTCACGCTCCAGCTCACCTGGCTCGGCTTCAAGACACCCAGGGTCACCAGAATCAGAAGACCCAACAGTGCTGGCCCTTTCTTGAGCCAGAGCCTGTTGGATGGGGCGGAATTCAGCCCAGTCAAAGGTCTTGGAGCGACCCTCTCGCCTCCGCTCTCGAGCACGGCTTTTCTTCTGCTCAGGATCAGGCTCTCCTGCCTCAGCTTCTTGCTTCTCATTTGGCCTTGAGCAGGTCTCAAAAGATGTTTTATTCTTTCCCTCAGGCAATGAGCTGTAGGGCAGTGAGGAAACACAGGACCTGTCAGGGAGCTTGGACACTTTAGCAGGTCACAGGGCCAGCCAGCTCACACACCTGTTCTGATCCCCAAAGTGGCTTCTAAGTGTAGAGGGAAGAGAACTCCACACGTACTTGGTCCTCCATCTGAGAACTTAAACTTAGTTGATGGGCATGGAAAGGGAAAAGAGCCTCAGCTATTCCTGAGACTTCAGTTTTCATCCTTAAAAATGGAGTATCATTGTATACAGGGAATGTCATGGCAGTCCTATCATGGATGACGGGGATAAAGCCAGTGGACTTTTATAAGTCTCAGGGGAAGAGAAAGGTCCATTCATTGTACAAACCCTTGGTGAGGTTGATTATGAAGCAACCCTACACTATTCAGTGACAGAGTGATTGAGAACTAGCCCTTCTTAGAAGGGCTCGGGATTTCAATAAACAGACAACACCCTCATCTTGATTTCAAAACTTACTCTGGCTCCAGGCATGACAGATAGGTCAGAGTGAGGCTGTGACTATCTGTGGGTCAAGGGAACAAGGTAGTCATAAGCCCACACAATCATGGGGAGGGTAGCATATTGTGCACCACTTTGAGGAAGGAGGTGACTAGGGGGCACCATGTAGATCAATCTTGTAAGTCCTTCAAACGACACAGAGATAACAGGAGTTGGTTAGCTTGAAGAATATCTGCCTCTTCCCAGTCTTCCCCAAGGAAGATTTCTGGAGAGGCCTCCACTCCAGCAGGAGAGAGGGTTAAAACATCACTATTGGCAACAAGGAAAGGGGCTAACTGGGCTCACTGAGCATAAGTCCCAGTGATTGCTAGATAGCCCTGGTCTTGTCCAAGTCTTAACAGAATCAGAAGTGACTTGGTGATAGGATGACCCAAGGGGAAAGAGCCAGGGAGCACTTTGTATTTATGCCAGGACCAACAAGGAGATTGCCAAAGGGACATCAAACAAAAGAGAAAGTGATTCCCATTACCCTTGGGTCACCTGTTCTAGAAGCAAACAGTAAAAACCAAAGTGCTTGGGCCAGTGTGGTGGCTCAGTCTGAAGGCTAAACTCTGCTGACAAAGATCTCCACTCTGAGAACAGGCATGAGTGTGACCTGTGTGGCTTATCAGGCCAGCTCATTGTAAGAAAGGCCAGCAGAGGAAGAAAAACAAAGAATCACAGGGAATGTGTAGCCAGCTGACAGTGGGCCAGAAGGAGGAAAGGAATTCATGTTGTAGTGTAGTTGGGCTCAGGCCTCAGGGAAAGGCAGGTACCCTGGGGCAATTAGCAAGGTCTCCATCTTACCTGGTCACATCTGGGGCAGATGTTGGGAGCACGTGTTTCATAATGGTCTGGATCCAGTTCCGTCGTATGCCAGATGTCATAGCTGACAGGGTGAACTCACCCTCCTTGGTCTACACACAAAAAAAAATACTAACCATCAGTGGTCAGCCCATTGGGGTGACTGCTGCCTCCATCTCTAAAGTAAACAAAATCCCAAAAGGAAGAGGGCTAGGCTAGGAGATTTTTCCTAGGAGTGTTGTATATGACCTGCTTGAGACAGGCAGACTAATAGGACCACACCTTGGGGAGAGGTGAACTGGGTGTCCCTAAACAAGGCAGTATATACTTGCTAGTTGCTGGCACATAGATAGATAATCACGTGTTCCTTTCCTCAAAAAGCTCAGCTACCCCTAGGGACAGGGACACAAAACTAGCCAGGAGCAGGAAGAGTGGTGGCCCAGCCTCCTACAGCCTCCACACAGGTGCACAGTACATGTCCAGAATTCTGGGTGACTAGGGAGCTACTGTGGTCCGCCTAGGACCCCCATTTGGTAGTGATAGTGATGAGATAAGGCAGATTCCCACATCAGAAAGGACAGACAACAACCATAAACCTGGGCTAGAGATGGATACCAAACAAAAGGGGAGTAACCCAGTTGACTATAACCATTATGAAGCCTCACTGAAGAAGGCAAATGTACTAGAAAATTCCTTAACCTGATTCCAGCAGCCCTTAATCTTTTATTCCCAACACTCTTCATCCTTCCAATGGTCCTGCACTCCAATATAAAAATAAAAAGAGCAACTTCTCCAACAAAGCCTTTCAAAAGCCTTGGGGAAAAAGATGCAGAAACCCATTTTTTTTTTTTCCCCATACCATGTATCAGGAGTACAGGTTAGTAGTAGTCACAGGATGGAGATATCACCACTAACCGGGAAGATGGAATGCTGATCACAAGTGTTAAGATATAACCCTGCTGGCAACTCCATCCATCCCTAGACTCACATGTATCTGAAAACCATAGTTTCTCTGGACTGGATACTCAGTGACATCATAGCAAGTGGACAGGTCAATTTCTCCATCTAGGTCAGCTGCCTGCAGAGAAAAATGAAAGGGCATGAGGAGATTCAGAAGAGAGGATGCCCAAGTGAGCATGTTTCTGTGGCGTCTTCCACTGAATGTCTTCACAGGACTATACCATGACCAACTGTCTTATAAGTGATGTCCCTTGGGGTGTCTATACTGCCATTTCTTTGTGTATCTAGCCAAAGAAATTCTACACCAGTGATCCCAAATGTTTTATTAAAATCCTTTTACATGCCTAAAAAGTAAGACCCTTTGTGCTGGTTAGATTTGTGTCAACTTGACATAAACTAGGGTCATCTGAAAAAAACAGAACCTTAATTGAGGGACTGCCTCATCAGATTGCCTATAGGCAAGTTTGGTGGGGCATTTTCTTGATTAGTGTGGAAGGGCATAGTCCACCATGGGCATTTTGACCCAAGGGCAGGTAGTCCTGGGTGTTATAAGAAAAACAAACTGAGTAAGTCATAGAGAGCAAGCCAGTAAGCAGTGTTCTTCCACAGTCTCTGCTTCAGTTCCTGCCTCCAGTTCTTGACCTGACTTCTCTTTGTGATGGACTACAGACTGTAAGATGAAATAAATTCCTTCTTCAAATTGCTATAGGCCGTTGTGATTATCACAACAGCAACAACAACAACACAACAGCAACAACAAAAACAAACTAGGACACACTCTTAAGAATTTTGTCTATGTTAAGTTCACCTATTGATATTTTCTGTATTAAAAATAGAAATTGTAAACATTTATTCACTTAAGGAAAACTTTAATAAAAGCTGTGTGTGGTAGTTCATACCTACAATTTGAGCACTTGGGAGGTTGGAGAGGAGTACTGTAAGTTTAAAGCTAGTTTGAATCACATACTAAACCCACTTCATGTTGGAATTAAAATATAATTTTAAAAAATCAAAATATGATCCACATTCACTGTCTAGAGTGGCAGTGTTTACATTTCTGCAGGTCTCCATGCCTAACTTGGGAGAGGATGCTAGACTCTTCTATTTCAGCAGCCAGTTTTTCATGGACCATTTTGGCTAACATAGATGAAGAGAAAGTGGTTTAACACAGAGGCAAGAAAGGAAGAATTTTCAAAGGAATTGGCTGGTCTGCCTTGATGAATAGTCATGTCTTAAAGCTTCACTGCAGTGTGGAATTTGCAGTCCTATCAAGTGAATTTTCTGTGCTGTTAACAATGAAATCATGGTTCTTCTACCCTTTGAACATCTCTTTTGCCAGGCATGTTCTGTAACTTTATCACTGGTCACAGACACTATCAAATGCCTATTTCACCAGCAGAACTTGCAGATAGAAAAGCCGCTGAGATGATGAATATAAACCTTCTCTTTCTTTTCTTGAGTCATAGTCTCTGAATACTGCATAGGTTGGTCTCAAATTCTTGGATTCAAGTGATTCTCCTGCTTCAGTGTCTTGAGTAGCAGAAACAACAGATATGTGTCAGTGTGCCCAGACAAGGTTTTTCTTTGAATGCATTTCTTTTTTATGTGTGAATGTTTTATCTGTATGCCTGTATGTGTGCTATGGATGAGTAGCGCCTGCCAGTAGGTGGCATTGGATCCCCTGGAACTGTATGTACAGGCAGTTGTGAACCCGCATGTGGTCCTCTGTAAGAGTAGCAAGTTCTCTTAACTGCTGACTCAACTCTCCAGCTAAATTGGTTTTTTGTTTGTTTGTTTGTTTTGAAAGCTCAAACTCTATTCATTACTGGCAACAAATTGTCCTTGAAGGAATAGATTACTGGTTTATTTTTATAAATATGCCTGCCAAACTTT
Organism: Uromys caudimaculatus; assembly: GCA_028551405.1. Classification (NCBI taxonomy): domain Eukaryota; kingdom Metazoa; phylum Chordata; class Mammalia; order Rodentia; family Muridae; genus Uromys; species Uromys caudimaculatus. The sequence goes on from CM052710.1 coordinate 57,670,613, forward strand.
CAAAATTGAGTGACCAGAGCTTATCTGTCAGCTGTTTCTTCAAATAATATTCCACAAAGTGGCTAGTTCAATTGGTAGCTCCGCCCTTTCTCCGTAAGGCTTTGGCATGCGGCTGAACAACTGAAGGACACTCATTTCCCACTTAAAGAACATTAACAGGGGATGTTCAATAAGGCGTTCCCCACACACGCCTGATGACGGAGCTCCATCCCCAGAACACATCTAAAGGTAGCAGGAAAGAACCAACTTTACAGTCACCCTCAGATGTTCACAAGACAGCTGTGGCATGTGTGTACCCACACATTGAAGATCATGCACACACACAAGCATAGTAATAATAAAAGTTAAAAAAAAAAAAAAAAGAAATTAAAGAGAATGGCATTCAAAGGCTGCAACTTAAAAATACCAGGAACCTATTTTATTGTTTTTAAACATCATTAACTGTAGAGCAACTCAAGCCCATTGACTTGTTTGTACAATCTGACCCTGGCCTGTTGTCAAGGCACTGGCAGTTTTATCTACTTCTGTTTTGTGCCATCAGTGTTGTATCAACACAGTTCTGCTAGCAGTTTTGACTTTCACAACACATTTCACTGAATACTTATATTTTCAGCAGGTAAATGTGCTTGTGACTAAGCCTGGTGATCTGAGGTCAATTCCTGGAACCTACTTGGTAGAAGGAGAGAAATCCTACAAGTTGATCTCTATACCATGTTGTGGCACACACAAAAACAACGTTTTGAGTACTAGGTCCACCCTTGCTCAAAGCTTACTTTACCACCTGCCTATCTCACCAACAGTCACCTCTTTAGGCCTTGGAGGCTGATCTCAAGAATTTAAATACATAAACCAGCCAAGAGATTCTTCTTTTTTCCCCCATCCCCCCAATTATAAGAGCATGGAATGGCAAATGTGAGATTTGTGAAGATGGATGGGTGATTCTGAAGGACCCCAGATGAAGTTAGCAGGGAAAAAGCAGGACACAGATTTGTCAGGTTGTTCAAAAGACTTTTTGGTAGGTGAAAGAAAGAGCCCTTCTGGTTGGTCTTCTAGGAGTGAGAAAACGGCTCATCTGGTAAACTGCCTGCTGCCAAGTCAGTCCCCAGCACCACCATGGTAGGAGATAACTGGTTCCCCCATAAGTTGTCCTCTGACACCCACTAGTGTCCCAAGGCAAAAGTGTTTCCCCCCATGCCCTAATACACAAAAATGATTTTTTAAATGTAAGTTCCTCTACTATAACAAGGCAGAGCAAGACAAGCTAACCTGTCTAGTGACTCAGTTTACCACAATCTTTTTGTTGAAGACCAAAGACAAAACTAGACCTGGATCACCCCGAGTACTAACTTCATTGTTCTTTTATTTTTTAGATGTATTTATATGAGTATTTTGCATGTGTGCATGCCTGTGTATCACATGTGCATCTGGAGCCTGTGGAGTCAGAAGAGGGTATCAGATCCCTTCTGATCAATCCCCAGAGTCATTATGTAGGTGTAGAAACCCAGGTCCTCTACAAAACCAAATGCTCTTAACTGTTGAGCCATCTCTCCAGCCCAACTTCATTGTTCTTAAAAGAATATAGGAAACAAAGTAGTCAAACCCCACTGCATCAAGGTATCTAACTCAAGTCCTCAGAGGATAACCATAATGTCTGAGGAGGGCAACAGTTCTGCCATCAAAGCTGGTCCATCTGCATGTACTGTCCCAGTAGACTAAGACTATGACACCCAAGGCAGTAAGTAGGCTACCTTTTCACAGACTTCAGCCCTGGACTTTTAGATGCACTTATGCCTTGTAGTGTTCTCACCTCCTCAGCCACGGAATCCCTGTAGTATCTCAGGCTCTGATCTGCCAGGACAAACCAGTGTTTCTTCCACTAAGGGAGAGAAAGATAAACATCCAACTACCCTGCAAACATACCTGAAGCCCCTCCCTGACCCCAGCTGAGTCTAGGCACCCTGGAGAGCACAGGTAAAGCAGGCAACAGACAACTGTTCTGGCAGGCAGCCATGCACTCATGGCCTCAGGGAGGCCCTGTTAAGATGCACTCCAGCAATGAGGCAGTGGAGAGTAGTGGGCCTTGGCCAGCTCTGTGCCCCAGTGTGTGGTTGGGGACTGGTGCTTTGCAGGCCTCTATCCTAACTTCAGAGACTGCAGACAGTTCTTCTGGGTCTATCACACAGAAAGGTGGCTGTGAAAAGGGTGCTGAGAGGCACAACCACTTGGCTGATAAACCAGTGCCAGCAGGTACAAACTAACCTGCCAAAGTCCCAATCTTCATTCTGAGGAAGGGAACTTGAGTCTTCAGGTAAAGCCAAGGGCATTAAGTATGGTGGAAGAAGGAGAAAGAGGGGATGCTTTGGCACAGTTTCCCAAGGCAAAAGGAGCTAGGATAGTAGATCAGGTTTTTATGGGCTTCTAAGGCAAGGGCTTAACAAATTCTTCCTGTTTGGACTTGATAAATTCACAATTCTCAGGACCTAATGGTGCCCTTAAAGCTGAGATGGTCCAACACAAGGATTTTGCAGCCCTATGTGTCTGCCCATATATAGCTGCCTTTTATGGAAACACAAGCCAACCCCACAGCCATAGGCTGGCTGGCTGTTCTGCCTCTGAGGAAGCATAGACTCTTTAAGAGATTTTTTTAGGAACAATCATAGGCAGGAGCTGGAAGTATAGGATGTTGTAGGATGTCTACAGGCCAAGGACATGAATCAGGGCTCACAAACCCCACCAGGGACAAGACAAACTGGGACTTGCATCTGTTCCCCCGTCCTCAGCACTTACACAAACACTCACCTGGCCATCCTCATACTGCTTAGTTAGCCAGCCTTTCTTGAAATTCAGCAGGTCAGGCTGAGAAAGAAAAAAGAATAACTCAAGGGAAACCATCTAGGTTCCCCAGCGATGGACAATTGTGCTCAACAGGGCTGTTTCTATGTAGATGAAGCAGCATCAGGAACAGTTTCTACCACCTACCAGAAAAGCCTGCTCAATTTCTTGCCCCAGTGTTGCTGCCCAGAGGCATATGTCCCTGAGGAAGGAGTTGAGGGACAAACCACGGTGTAGGAGCACAGGCTGCCTGGCTGCTTATTCAGGGCTTGTGCTCATTCTGCCTTGGGTCATAGCATGGGCCCAGATGGAGAGTCCCCAGGCACTCTAAGTAAATGGGGACACCTGCAGTAACAGCTGAAGGGGACTCCAAAGGCTCCTGCTGAGGCTGCAGAAGGACTGAAGGCCAGAAGCCTGAGGGGCAAACCATGTCTGGGGTGGACAAAGCAGTACCAGGAACCTTGTCCAACTTTAAGGTTACTCTTATACCTGAAAGAAGTTCAGTCTTATTCCCTACACAGGAAGGTAGGTCAAGGACCATCAGCAGACCTCAGTGGGTGCTGGCTCTGCTGAGAAGCAGCTTGCATTCCATCCACTGGGGACAAAGTTCTCATCTGCTACAAGTATACCTGGAAGGACAGGCTTCAAAGACCCCAGCCACCCCTTCTGTGGTCCCCAGTGCTCTCAGGTCTTTTCCACAGCTGTCCTGATCAGAAACTGGTTTTGATGTCTCTTACTACTCCAAGGCCAAGGAGTGATCCAGAGAAGTGACACCAATCAGGACAGGCATCCTGGGAGTTCCTGCTCCATTGTGGAGAGGTCACAGCAGGCTCCTGCCATGCCACAACTGAACACAGTGAGATGAGGCTTCCCTTTGTGGAGCCCTCCTGTAACCCATGCTTCACAAGACTTCCTTCTGTAAGAATTGTTTGAAGAACCAACAGAAATGGAGACAAACTTTAAGATGCTCCAGCCCTGAGACCTGTACAAAGGGAAATCCCTTTTTGATGGTGCAGTTGCTGCTTCATGAGACTTGGGATGAAGTCCCGCTCACTGCCTTTCTGGCTCCCCTGCTGAGCTGCCGATCTATGAAAGATTCTTAAACTTTCTGCTGTGGTTATCATTGTTGTGCCTGCCTCAAGGAATGGTGGAAGTTGGTCCCTGTGGGTCTTTTCTCTCTGGGTCTGGTGGTTGCCAGGAATAGTGGCTACCAGCTGAGTTGATAGAGAAACTGCTCTGGCTGGGGAGGAGAGCTGGTGAGTATGCCATGTCTCCTGGAAGGCTGTAGACTGTGTTGAGGAACCAGGCCGAACTTTGTCTGCAGCTTCATTCCTGTATACACCCTCAAAAGGGACAAACTGTCAATACAACATGGATCCTGTTCCAAAGTGCCACAAAAAATAAACACCAAAACCAAGACAGCAGAGGTGAAGTTGGGGCAGCCTCCTGTGCACAGAGACCTCCATGTGCTGCTACTCAGGGCGCCACATAGCCCCCAGTCCTGGTAGGCCCAGGAGGGGGAAGAATGGTCAGTTTCCAATGGGTTGCAGACCAGTGGGTGGGGCACTCACAGGCATGAGGGTGGTACAGAGGGAGGGCCGGTGTGGACATTTAGACATAAATGGACAGTGGCCCAGAGTGGCCAGAAGCAGCAGCGGTAGTGGCACAGATCTCCAGAGAACTTGGCACGTGGCCTGGGCTCACCGTCATGGAGGATTCTGTGGACCTCCTGTCCAATGACTTGGCTCTTCGGTGTGGAGACAGGGGACAAGCATCTGAGAGAGGAGCTGTGGGGGCTTCGCTGGCAAAGTCCTGTGGCAGAGAGCAGCCACCCATCAGTACAGCTCAAGGCAGCTTGGGCAGGCATGGGGGCAACAAGTTGGGTAGTTCATCCCTCCTTGAGTGGGGCAGTGCTGTCTAGGCCCCACAGCAGGTTCTGGAATGACCCATGTCCTGGCATGCTTTGGTCAGTGGAGCAGCCTTTGCTTTGGATGCCTGGTTATCACTGTACTGGCCCCACCCAATTTTGCAGCTTCTCAGGTTACAGAAGAAAGACAGCAGGCACCTTGTGAGCAACAAAGAAACTGGAAAGAAGAGCTTGGGTACAGAAGGCCACAGAAGAGGCAGGTGGGCAAAAGGCTGGAGGAATCTGGGAGGAAGAGGACTGCAGAGGTCTGATGGACCTTGTGGGTCAAGCAGAGAAATGAGAGTACAGCTTGCCACTCCAAAAACAAAAGAAGGAAAAAAGGTATCATATTCGGCTTTGTTCCTGGGTGGCCTCAGTGGGAAGAAATTGTGCTAGTTACAACTGGGATCTAAAACTCATCGAAGCATCTTGTGGCACAGAAGGCTAACGCTGTAGGAGGGAGATGTGGAAGACAGGCTGGTGCTCAAGAGGCTAACTGGAAGAGAACAGAGTGGAGGCCCAAAAGAAACATGTCCCTGGTATGTATGGGACTCAGAACATGTAGGGCAGTGTGTTCCCCAGACCCAAGCCATGCTGCCGAAGACCCCACTTGGCCCCACACTGGAGCTCACCCGCTTTCTAGGGATGGCCCGTCTCTCACTGCGGCCCTGACGAGTGTCACTTGATGGAGTGGTCAGAATCAGCATGTTGGTTTCCATGTGCTCTGCTTTTTCAATGTCCAAGGCCTCAAATTTCTCAATTACCTGGGACCTCCTACAAAAGAGGACATGAAGCTGCTGAACCAGAGTCTGTCTCCCTGTTCCCATGGTGAACTGCATCTCAAGTCCAGTAGGGGCTCCTGTAGTCAACTTGCACACCTGGCCTACCTCACTGGGCTCCAGTGTTAGCCTTCCTGTTAAGCATGTGAGGCACCGTTTACACAGTACTGATAGGGCTTAGGGCACAGATTCAGTCTACTTGAGCTCCATTTTCCCCCATTCATGCTGGGCTGGAACAGCCACAGAACCTTTCTACACTGGGCCTGCACTGGCCCTGCCCCAACACTGGACTCATACACCTTGGTAACCTTCCTGAGTCAGACACAATGAAGGACAACCACCACCTCCGCACACATTGCACCCTCTAGTTACAATGCGCCCCACAGTAGGATGCTCAAAATTTAGCAAGATAAAAGCCCACGAATTAACAGTTTCTGCTAACATTAAAAGGAATCAAAATCAAAATAAAACAAAGCAGTTGATTTCATGTGAAAGGCCAGTGGCCTTGTCAGGCGGTCTGTGGCTGGGACGACGGAGCTGAGATGGAAGCGAAGCAGGTGGAGGAGGCGCGAACACAGCAGAGGGTGGAGAGGGCAAGACCTGAAAGAAAATAAGGCTGGGAAATGAATGAACAGAAAAAGACTGCTTTTAAAATTCAAATCATGATAAATCAAAGTCATCTAAGATTTAAAGCAGCAAACCCCAAGGTAATGGCTGAAGAGAAGAAACCCGTAATTACCCCACAGCCTAAGGAGTCACCTTGTGGGATTAGGCAGAAGGCTTGGGCTGCCTACCTGGAGTCTGAGAGCTGACTTAAACCTGCTGGGAGGATGGTCTCTTCTCACCAAACCTGAGACTTGCTCTCCTAGGGATATCCTACTCCCTCACAATGAGGGTGGGCGTGGCATGCATTCTGAACCAGTGGTGTGGAGCTGAGAGGAAGTGATAATGGTCCCTCTCAGAAAATTAAAATCTCTAATAAGCAAGAGGAAGAATATGGCCTAGAACCCAGAAACCTCTTTTCAGGGGTCACTACAAATCTCCCTTAAGAGTTCCTTTCCTCAAGGGAGGTCAGAGGGCAGGGCAGCCAGGGCTCAGGAGGACACTCAGTATTGTGAGAAGACTGGTGCCAGGCTAGCTTGCTGTGCCCATAGAGGCTGAGGTGAGGAGACTGGCTAGGAAAGCAGTAAGCTAAGCAGCTGCTGGCTGCCAGGTAGAGGAAAACTTTTTAAGTGCAGCCAAGGTGTCCTACAGAGCTAGACTGCTGCAGGAAGATCTGGATACCACCGTCCCAGGGCTACTGTTTCTTCTTGGGCTGAGCAGTGTATCTGGCTAGAGGACTTCCAGGCCCCAGGATAGTAGGAGGGCTGTACCAGGCCAGACTGGCATGCATAGTATATAGGTTTGTAGGGCTCCAAGCAGAGTAGTTAGCATGAGAAACAGGAGGCACTTGCTATAGCTGCTTGACAGAGATGCTGCCAAGACATCATGAGACGAGGAGCTTGGGCACTTTCTGTATATAGCTGGTTCTCTGTGGCTAAGTTGGTGTTTCTGAGGCAACAGAGGTGGCTTTACTCACACTATAGTGACAGGTGTAGCTCTCACAAAGGAAGGTGGAGAGGTCAGGGTTCCATTAGCTTTTAGTCACTAAAAGTGTTACAAGGATCATAGCTTCTCCACACTTAGGGGACACAGGTCTAAGTACCTCCTGTAAGAACTCCTTCAAAGGCTCGGAAGCCTCAAGAGCAAATTCCAAGCTCAGGGCTGCTGGTACTCAGGTGGGGTTGCTTATTGTCTTACAAAAGTTTTACAAAAGTAACTCAGTGGTTTCAACTTTCTGGCTGTGTGGCAGGTCTGTCTTGGCTACAGTAACTCAATGCAAAGTAACTGACACTTGTCACCCTAACCTATCAGGGAGCAGGATCCAGTCCAGCACCAGTCCTCAAAGAGTAACACCAACCAGCGAGATCATTCAGAGAGGGATAGTTATAGGGTTAATGTGCAGAAGTAGTCCAGGTACCAACACCAGATGAAATTCATCCCCATAGTGGCGAAGAACATGCAAGAACAAAGCCTAGAAACTGCATCTATCTCAGGCAGGTAGACAAGAATGCACTCAAAATTAACTTTTCTGACAAGGAGCCTAGCCAAGCAGGTGGGCAAAATGTTAACTCTGGCCTGGCACTAAACTTAAGGCATAGCTGACCCCATTTTGGAACCACCAGAACTAGCCTGCTCAGTAGTCAGTGCAAACCCACCCCTGCCTACCCTGAAAGCCTCCTTAATGGTTAACAAGACCTTTTATTTCTGTTAGCCCAAATACTTAAAAAGGACACCAGGAGCTCTGGTGCTGGTTCCTATCATAGGACCTGAGATTTCCTGCTGAAGGCCTACTCACTAGCTGTTATTCACCATGAGGGGTGGGGGGTCACCCAAGTTTTTACATCCTTGAATCGGGGGTAAGAGAAACAGGTGCCTTATTGAGACGCTGTTGGACTGTGAAGATTGACAGTTATACGGAATGCCAGGGAGCCGAGTAGCACTCAGTGTCCACTGTCTACCTGAGGGTCCATAGGCCATTTCAAACAAAGGGTTGGGTGTCAACTAAGTGTGAATTGAGAAAAGGGGACCGGAGAAAGTCCTCCCCAATCTCATCCTGCCCTCAGCACTTGACTGAACTTCAGCCCGTACCCAGGGCAGGGAAGACACTCAAGGTATTTCTGGAGTTGCTTTTCTGAACAGAGGACTTCTTTGTAAACCTAATGAAAGCTGTGCCTCCCCACCCCCAGCAAAGCAGACAATATGCTTTTAAACTCTCCTGGGAGCAGCCATGGATCTTTAGAAACCGGTCTGGTGTTAAGCACAAACCTGGCCTGGACACAAAACACAGCTCAGAAATATGGTAGAGAATCTGAGGGGGGACTCATGGGTAGAATGTTCCCTAGTCCTCAAGCTTAGGACATAGGGCAAAGAAAACCAGGCAGGAGCCTTATCTTTGCAGCAGTGCCCCCTGACAACTTCAGAACTGCCAGCATGAGGAGGGCCTAGTCCCTACCTGCAGCTCTGAGTCTTCTCTGAGAAGAGAGAAGGCCAAGAAGCATTAAGACTCAGCCACATTGGGCCTAATCTGGGAAGCACACCCTACAGCAGCCAGCCTGTAGGCACTTAGTCCTATATCTGGCTGCCAGGAGCTGAGAACTAGTACCACAGTCTGGGACCCAGTTCCTGAAGTATGCTTCTATGAGTATGAGTACATACATGATTTTAGCCCTCTAGTGCCCTCCTTACCTCCGCTCGTTGCCAAACAGACGGGCCACCTCTTCCCTGCCAGGGCTCCGGGCCCGAGTTCTATGCTCCAACCGCCTTCTCTCCACCTGGAAGGCTTCTCGATGGCTGATCCGGATGGCCTTAGGGATGTCGGCCAGGGCGGCATACTGCCTGCTGGCTTTAAAGGCAAAGGTGCTCCCCAGTATCTCTGTTCCCCACCCCCCAGCACTGCTGGAGTCCATGTGGTTGGGTGGCCTGCAGGCCTCACCCAGGCTGTCAGGGCAGATGCTGTAGACCATGCGGCTTGGGGCTGGAAGACCTGGGGAGTGAAGGGGGTGGCTGAGTTCCTGTGAAGTCGATCCAGGACAACCATACCTGCTGTGTGGGGTGCTGGGGCTGGGTGGGGAGAGTAGTGGGGGCAGCTGCTCTTCAGCCCTCAGGTCCTGCTTGGCCTTTTCCAGGGAGAAGTAGCCGCTCTCTACTCGTACTTTCCGACCACCATCCACATGGTCCCCACTTATGGTGCTTCCATCTGGAAGAGAAGAGGAAGCTTGCTCAGACTGTTATCAGTTCTGTCATGAGAACTTTCCAAAATCCCACATATGATCAACCAGGAGCTGCCTCAACACTCTCCATATTCACAATCCACAGCTATAAATGGGCTAGAGGTAAAAGGAGAAAACTGTGGGCAGAAATAGACTGCCCATCTCCACTGCCTTTACTCCCTACCCTTTCCTCCAGTCTGGTCACTTTGCAATCAACCTGCAGGCAGACCCTTTCACACAGTTCTGGTGGGGAAGCAGGACTCCATCCTAACCAATGGTTTCTTACCAGACCACAGGAGGAAACCAACCAAAAAGACATCTTTCAGCCTCTTAGTATATTTTTGAGGCAGGGAGGAGGCCTTTTGTAGGCATGGCATGAAGCATATGGACTTTAAATGTGGATAGGTGTGTACGTGGAAGAACTCCAATTGAGGGAGGCAAAGAAGGAAACTTTAACTCTGCTAGGTCAGCACAGCACCTTAAGTGGAGAGGGCACAGTGATGTCAATGGTGTCCTCCCTAGCCCTTCTTAGTCAGGAGCTGAGCAAGATGGTAACAATGAGGAGAGGGGCACTGCTGTCCTAACTGCTACCCTTCTTTAAAGACAGATGGTACCCAACCCAGCAAGTTCTAAGAGCTAATGAGGTAGGAACCTGTGGTATATGAACAGAGGTCTCACAGAGGCAGAAAGAACAGTGTTTATAGATCTTCTGAGGCCAACGAAGTAGGTGCTACACCTTTCTCCTCTACAGGTGAGGTAGAGAAGCCAAGCTGAATCTCATAGGCCAGGAACCCAGTCATGCCAGGCCAGTGCTGCTCAGAACTGATGACGCAGGATGCAAAGAGGGAGGACAAGTTCAGGACCCACGACAGGACTCTAGCTAGGATTCTGTATTACATGCCCAGTGTCATTTCCTATCTCCTTGATGGAGGCCCACTCCAGCAGTACAAGACAGATCACCACAACAAGGAGGCCCGCAGGAAGATCAGCTGCTGCTTACCTTCTTTGCCTTCTAGCCCTGTTTCCTGTGGGGTGCAAGCAGCAGGAGGCTGACTTTGGCTGGGACTCTGAGCTGGACTCGGGCTGGTCCCATCAGGTTGGTCTTTGGCTCTCATTTCTTCCTGCCAGAGCGTGGATTTGGTGGTGGGGACTTTCTCGGCACTGGGAATGCTGCTGCTGCTGCTACCACTGCTGCCGCCACTACTGCTAGTGACAGCCATCTTAGCAGGCCCAGGTTCCTGGAGAGATAGTAGTGAGGGTGGTAGCATATAAGCACATAGCCCAAGCTAGCACACAGGTCCTGGCTGCTAAATTACAAGGAATACAAGGACAGCAAAACAGTGTTGGGGGTGGGGTGGGGATGAGAAGCCATCTTTTCCTGATTGTGGACTCACAGTGCCTTGTCCAAGAGGCCTTGCAGAGGAAAGGTTCTGGGTTTCTACCAGAGCCATGTCACCAGGTATCTAAAAGCTCTCTCTGTATAATGCCAGACGGTGCCTAGAATAGCAGCCCAATTATTAGGGGTGAGCTCATAGGAGTCTGCCATTCCTATACTCATAGGTACTTGAGACATAAACAAAGGGAAATAGGACAGGGCAAAAGAGGAGTGCATTCCTCTGAGCCAGGCCCACTGCCTAGCTCATCAAGATCATTGGGGAAAATGCAGAAAATTAATTCCACAGGACCCTGTGGTCTCACCCACTTTTAGCTTAAATGGAACACCAGGGATGATGTGAAAGAGCTACTGAAATAAGGGACACTAAGGCCTGACAGTTGTTGGTCATTCACATTAGAAATCCTATCTCCTTGACAATGATTTGTGGAGGTGGGGCCCTTAGGATTTTGTTAGGTCTTGAAAGTGGAGCCCTTACAAATGGAATTAATAACCTATAAAAAAAAAAAAGAGGCCAGGAGATCAACTTTGACCATTCCATCATGTGAAAGAGGACCAAGAAGTGGGCCCATATCTGCTGGCACCTTAACCTTGAACTTCCCAGTTTCTAGAATTCTGAGAAAATCCCACTATCTATTGTTTAAGCACCTCGCTCTGACATTTTGTGAATAGCATCAGGACTCATATGAGACACACAACATCCCACTGAAACCTGCACACCCACACCTGTCACATGCACACCTTGTTCTTGAGCACAAGCTGTTCTTTACTGGTAGCCCAAGTCATTTCCCAGTTTTCCCAGGACAAAGAAGTGGTACGGCCCTGAGCAGAACTCAGCAGACACACTAATCTAGTTTCTAAGTAAACAGAATTGGACTCTTTAGATCTTGAACCCAGATAAAGACAGGATGGTACTACAGCTGTCCTGTAGTACCCATTCATGTTCTGGGCCCCATCATTCTGTAGAGGGGGCTGCCAAGCGGCTGGTTTCAGTTGATTACTACTTTGCCACAAAGACAGAGGGGATGATATATAAATATCTATATCCCGCTCTCACGTAGTCTTAAGCCAAATCGGGTCTGACCCACACTTCTGACCCCAAAGGAGCTTGTTCCCTCTCCTGTATAACAGTATTCTGTCTTCTGGAGAATAGGTAAACAAATCCCCATTCTTGGGCTAGATTCGTTTTCTTCTGAGCAGGTTGATGAGAAATCTAGTTCAGTGGATGTAGCCACAAAGAGGTGTAGAGGCTCAGACTGCACAGAGCCAGCCTGGGTCAGCAAAGGGCATAGAAACTCAGGTTCACTGCACCCTATTCCCAACAAGCAGCCGTCATGTTCACGCTGTTAAGACTGTGATGAACCCTGGCTGCTATCACAGACACTCAGAAGGGATTCCAAGGAAAAGGGGAGTAAGTTCTCTCTCTTCAGGGGTGCCATTCTCTACTTCTCTGGCATAAAAATGGAGCAAGGGACACAGTGAGGAGGAAGCCTTGAAGTAGAGGGCAGCAGAGACCTTACAAAATTATGAGTCCTAGAAATGAACAGTGAACACTTAACATATCCAGATACAGAGCAAAGAGCATCACCCAGGTCTCTGCCAAGGGCCTTGTGCCTGTGGGACTGACAGAGAAAAAGTCACCCTCCCAAGTTCTATTTGAGCAACAGACTCTTGGAGAGCTAGGACACTCTTGCCCTCACCTGTGCATTGGGGATCTCGTTTCCCCTCCCTCTAGGCTTCTTTTCAAGGACACAGATGTCTGCTGAACATCACCTCTATTATCTGAGTTTCTTCAGGGTCAAGCTGAAGAATTTAGCTTGGACACAGCAGAAACCAAGCTTCTGGTCCTGAATGGTCTAACCCGCAACTCTTCTAGGCTTTGTGCAGGGATATGAGAGAGAGACGGAAACCGAGCTTGTCTCTGAGAGCAGGCTGTTTAAGTGTGTGTCTGTGTGGGGGGGGACACGACCCAGAGACTTCAATCCAAATGTAATCCTTGTCTCTTTCCTGAGACTCACCAGAGGTTAGCTGTGGGGAAGGGGAGAGGCATGCCATAACACTGGTAGAGGAGGCTAGGAACGCTGTGCCCTAGTTCTGAGGCATTCCCTCAGGGAAGGGGTGACTTCTCTGTTCTGGGATCATAGAGCTCTTTCTATTGGCCAGAGAGTTGGAGCTTGGCCACAGGGCATCTTCATTTGGAAGGGACAAAGTTGTGGGGGAGGGGATACATCCAAATTTCTAGCCTGACCCAGGCTGTCTTTGGTACATAGGGAGTTACCATATTTGGAGGCAGAAGCTCTATGCTGCAGTGCTTCCAAGGCATCACCATGGAAACAAGGCATAACCCTAACCACTGTTACTCAGCCAGGACTTTTCTTTCAAACCAGGCAGCTTGGGAGATTTGAGCATTAACTGCTGCTCCCAAGCAGAAGGCTCTACTTTCAGTTTCCCGGAAACTGACTACATGTTTTAATTTCTTTGATTGCAAGTTTTAAATGACTTCCAGGTAGGAGCATTGCTCTCCAGGGAAGACTGGCTTGGGTGCCCTCTGGGCTTCTTGGGTAAGAAGGAGATGCAGGATGGATGCTGGTCAACAGATGCAGGCCTGGGCTCCATCCTACACTCTACAGCAGGATTAACTGTCTCTGTCCACAGCAGTCTAGAGATGTGGAGACCCAGGTCAGCAGCCTCTGTCTGTCTCACTTCTGCAGTCCAAGAAGCCAGAGAAGCCAGCAAAGACTGCTTGGCCCAGGGACTCAGGGTTCTATCTTGGGCTGCCTCTCTTTGCTTCCACAGGTCTCTAGCTTTGGGCTGCCCAGAAGACCTATCCTGCTCACTCTCAGGACTGACTTGATTTATCCAACCTAGGTCAAAATCCTGATGAAAGCAACATTTGGTACAGAGGGGAAGAGATGAATATTAAGTATCTACAACTACCCTAGCAAGAGGTCCTTGCTGGAAATTCAGAATGGTGACTTCACCCTTCCAGAGCCTAAGGGTGTGATGAACACAGCAAGAATGGGGGCAGAGAACTTCCTGCCATGAGCCCAGAATACTGGCTAGGAGGAGGGTGCGAATGAGGATGAGGGGGACCCAGGGAGGGAAGGAGGGAAGGACTGGACCTAGTTGAGCAGCCCTAGCCACCTAGCTCTGGACACATAAGAGTCAGGGCAGGGACCCACCAGGTCTCACCTTCCCTGTTGCTCAGGGTTACTTCTCTCCTCTGGCGGTGGCAGAGGAGTGCACCATTCTTTCCTTCCCAGGGTAAGGGAAACATGCTAAGCTGCTATTGCTCAGTATTTGCCTGCTGGCTCGAACCCTCCTGAAGACAGCCCAGGACATTCTAGCAGCCTAGTCGGCTCAGTGAGTCAGAGAGGATGATATATGGCCTATGGCTCCTAGGATATAGGCAGGAGGGAGCAGGAGGCATGCAAAGTGCGACCACCTCAGTCCTGGCCAAACCTTTCCCCACCCTCTTGCTCTCACTTCTTTCCAGGCCCAGCTCCACTAGGGGACACGTTGCTCAGCCTACCTGTGGGGTAGGTGGCTCTACTTTCCGTTTCTTCTTCTGGTTCTGCTTGTTGGTTCGAGGATACACCATGAGCATCTCTAACCACCTGGGAAGACAGGATGAGGAATAGAACCAGGTCAATTCCTGCCTTTCAGGACCTATGACTCCAAGCCTTGCTGGGTGGGTGGTAAAGTCCTCAGGCTCTTAGGTACCCTTTCTGGAGATATCTATTCAGTGGTCAGACACTGAGCAGGGTGGGTATTACTTCAGATCAGAGTGCAGTAGGTATTAAGACTGTGTCATTTAACAAGTCAGGAAAAGCATGGGCTTTATCAGGACAAGGCTAGACAATGACCCTTCCATGGCCACTATGGACTGAGAGCAAGATGACTTCTTTATTCTGACAAAGAGGGTGGGGTCCACCACAGGCATCATGGAATGGAGGGAGATCACTGTCCCATTATTGGTCTAGTCTCAACTTTAAAACTGCCCACCCAGATTTGGAGATTTCATAACCAGGCAATGACTAGCAGTCAATTAGGGCTTCTGGGGCAGACACTGGCTGAAAAGAGAAAAATCTGGACTTCTATCAGCAAAGTTCCCATGGTGGTTCAACTCAGGAGTAAGAGGCTAATAAATCAGACCACCACTTACACAGGAAAAATTCCACACACTCCCCAGGTTTAAACAAGGCTACACAGTTGCCAAGGATCCTTCACTAGAGCCAGTATTCTAGAAAGCCATTCTGGGCCATTAACAGAAAACGTGGAGCTGGTAGCTAGGGAAAGAGGTATAGACAAAAGTTTAAGACCCCAGATCTGGCACTGTCACTCTATGTAACCATATCCCAGGGTGCTCCTAGTCCCTCGGGGCTCATCTCTTTTCTGAGACCAGTGGCTAAATGAGAGCATGTCCAGAAGGACAGATGGACTGTAACACAGAAGAAGGCTTGCTTTTGAAACCTGGCCTCAGCTAAGGCCAAGTGGGGCACAACAGCTAGCCTTCCCTCTAAACAAGCAATAACTGCAGGAACCATAAGAGAGATGGAGTTCTAAACTTCACAAAACACCAGGGCCCATGCTGGGTCCAGGCCTAGTGTAGTGATGGTGCTGGCCACATCCATGTACCTATCAGTACCCCTGGGGCAAGAGAAGGGCTCCTTGAAGTGCTTCTATAATTTGGGTTTGCTACAGGATGGGGAGAGAGCATCACATTGCTTTTTGGAGCAGCCTTGGGAGCTGGTAGCTAGGGAAGCAAGTTTAGTGTAGGGAACCATAGCTGCTGAACAAAGGGCTGCTCACCCCAGCTCACCCCATGCCCAGGGATCTACAAGTTGCTAAGAGCACAAATAAAGGTTACTCCCTCAGAGCCTTAGGGTTGCTTATAGGTCACATCTTCATGGCCCCAGAGAAGGAGTTACTTCTGGAAGACCAGCAGATGGGCAGACTTCCTAGGGCATTAAGCGCCTATCCTCCTGCCCCATCCTTTCTCCAGGAAGCCTGGATCTTAGAACTGCTCCATGTCAGCTGATATTTCTGTCAGATACTTGAGGTCCTGCGTCTGAAGGGAGTGACTCCTACAACTTCACTAGAATCCTAAATCAAGATTATCTTCCCACAAAGAACCTCAGGTATGTGAGGTACATGGCAGGGGTTGTAGAATCTCTCGAGTGCTTAAAACTTCCTATGCTCTATCCGTTAACACCAAAGAGCCTTGGCAGGGTGGAGTCATCGGTTGCTAAGCTAGCTAGGGAAGAGTTTGAGGAAGGGAAGCCTGGGACTCTTGGTCATTGTTAAGCTTGCCATGACTAGTATCAGAGTTGTCAGGGTTGAGGCATGATGGAACAGGTCTACATTCCTGTATCTTCCTTCCTTCCCCTATCTAAAACAACAAACCAGGGTCTTGCTATGTAGCCTAGGCTGTTGGGCTGTCCTGGAACTCCTGACACTTCTCTTGCCTCAGTTTCTCAAAAGTTGTAATTGCAGGAGTGTGCTATTACACTCAGCTGTATGTCATGGAAGCCCAACATATTTAGATATGTCAGAACAACAACCCAGTGAAGAGATGAGGGTCAGTTAGTACACATGAGGTTGGTGGGAACTTATTTTCTACAACTCCAAAGGCAGAACTGTCAGTGAGAGCGAGAGAATGGGCAGAGCTCATGGCAGGGCAGGGAGAATAGAATGCTAGCCTCTGGCTGAGCCAGACAGCAAAAATGAACCCCAATCAATCCTTTAGAAAAGTTGTCAAATATGGACCCAGCAGCCTGGAAGCCACTCATGGCATGAGGGAGGGAGGCTGGGTAGGCGGTAGATGTCCCTGCTCTGTGAAAGCTTGGTGGCAAGTATCTTCTTCTTAGGAACTGGCTTTTGAGGTGACCAGAGCTTATAGGCCAGTAGGGCCTGGAGTACACAGATGAGGAACCCTAGCAGTATTGGAGAGGGCACTGAGATTAGAGGAGACAGAGAAAGTGGGGTTAAAGCACCTGGTTTTGGAACATTTGTGCCATGCCTGACTTCTCTGGGTACCAAAGATCCCAGCATGTAGGCAAGGATAAAGAAGCTGCTGCTTGCGTCAGGAGATGGGTTTCAAGAATGAGGGAAGAGAAAGAGTTTCAGTTGACTTGGTATAACTATGGCCGTGACCTGCCATATAAGCTGTGGACCCCAAGAAGTGCAAGCCTGCATACAGGATTTTGAAGCTACATGCTTTTGGTACCTTGGTCAGATAATGGTCATTAATAACCATGTCTATCTAGCAGGCCCCCATGGTATGCTGACAGAACATGACAGAGATGACAGAGAAGTAACCAAGGAGAGTGGCTCCGAGTAGAGCCAGGACCCCAAGGTAGTTGTCAAAGGACCAGTCAGTCAGATGCTAAACATCATCTCTGACAGCATACTCCATCCAGATACTCCCTGCTTGTCCTAGAGACCTCTGACTCCCTTTTCAGTCCCAACTGCCATTCAGGCCCTCTCCTAGATCCAAGTCTAGGAGGGTAAGGCTCCCTAGGAAGATCCACTTGGGACATGTGTGCGCATCAGGCCAGGTAGCACCAGTGCAGTCAGAAATACAGATGGTCACTCACACCTGACTGCTCCTTACTCCTGGCCCTCAGATTCCTTGGTATACAGCATAGGTTCATTAGAAGCCCTGGGAATCCTTAAATCTTGGGTTCTGGGTTAAACCCAGGAAGACACACAAAGTACTCCTTCAGGTTATCCCTAGAAGCCTGGAAAGGAGAATTTTCAGTCACCTACCAAAGGGTATCTCTTGGCCAGTATTGTCTGGTTTCCCAAATAGCAACACTAGAGATGCAACTAAAGGACACGAAAAGAAGACAATGCTCCCAGTGGCCATGTACTTGCTTTTAAACCAGATGGCTTCATGTCCCTACTTCCCTCTACCCTGTGCTATAGCCTAAACCCCTCAACCTAAGATTGATTTCTTCCAGACCCTTGATGACACATCTGCCCTCTTCCAGCCTTATAGGATGAAAGGGGTTCATCATCATTAAGGACATAAAATACATGCATGTGGATCACCTGGAGGATTCTTAAAGGGGCTGCCACACAGGCTGACTGATACACAGCCTGGAAAAGAGGGCATAGTCTATTTGAGGGAAGGCATGAGCAGCACTGTGTAGCTGAGTACCAGGAAGGCACAGGGTGAGGATGGGGGTGCATGTGTGGGGTGGGAGGATGACTAACCAGTCAAGAGTTTCAAGGAAGACCTAGAAGCCCTGGAGTCCCCAGAAATGGGTGAGCAAACAGACAGTGCCTCCTGTGGCTATGGCCAACTTACCCACTGATGATCTCCTTGGTTTCTGCCCTGATAAAATGTTCTTTGTCAGGTGTCAGGATGCAGAGGGAGAACTTCTGCCCTGTGCGGGCCTCTCCATCCACCACATCTGTGCACTGGTTCATGTTGATGGTGCCCTGAGGGAGGGTGGTGGGCTGCAAGTACAAAACAAGTCACTCAAAAGATGTGGTGTCAGGTCCCACAGCCACCAGCAGTATCCACCCCTCTCCTTCAGCCCTCAGCCTTCACAGTACTTCTCACCCCCCCACGGTGGGGCAGGCCAAGCTGGACCTATGTAGAGGACACCAGCTGGACTTTACTTTCTACAAGGAGAACAGGGTCCTGGCTTGCACTGGAGGAGGGGGCAGGACAGTGAGAGAATAGCTCAGTGAGAACTGCTGGGGAGAACAGGCAGCCAAGATCCTAGTCTCAGATCAGTGAGGAAAAGCTTCTGAAATAGTAGATTCAAAATAGAAAAAAAAAAAAAAAAAAAAAAAGACATAAGGAGGTAGGTAAAGTAGAGCCACATCTTTGAGTACTAGCACTAAGATTGGGAGATAGACCCAAAGGCTCATCTACACCTGTCCAGGCATTAAGGAATCCTGCAGAGACTTCTTGGAGGACAAAGGTCAACATACATTCACACATGGATATACACATACCATTTAAGACACTGGAATGTTTTAACACAGATACTCTGGGAAGGCAGACTGGCTGCAATGTATCCTATCACGCCAGTTCCTTCACACTGCCAGATCCCATCGGGAAACACTGGCATAGCCTGCTCCAGAAGCCAGAGGTGGGTGGACTTTGGGGCAGACAGCAACTTCTCACCAAACTATCCAAGGCCTACTACTTGGTGAGTACTACTTTCTTAGCACCAACAGCAGCAGTTGGACACTTGTGGTTGGCCTGCCTTCCTCTGTAGCTCTACTGATCCATTTTTACCATCATCTTGCTAAACAGGTTGAGGGTAGAACCTTGTCTGAGAGCAGGGTATGAGGCCTGGTACCCACACTGAGCTCAGAATCACCATCCCATGAGCTTCACCTGTCAAGTGCCTGTTAGGCAAGCCCTTTGAAGGCCCTTTCCAGTTAAGGTCATCAGGCCGATCAAAGCGTTCTAACTTGCTTGATGCAGATTCAGAGAGTTTGTTGGGAGTGGAGCAGCCCCAGGATAGCAGAGCTCTCACCCACACAAAGCCCACGCTTTCTTCCCCATGGCTGAAAGTTGGATCAGAAACCTTTCTGGTGAGCCTCTGAGCTCAAGAGCACACGCCCTGGGGAAGGGTAACTGAGGGCCCAGCACAGCCTTGCAGCACAGGCAGTTCTGCAACCAAACAGCAGGCTTCTCTGGAAGCAGTGGACAGACACAGTAGTCTAATGCCCCATCTCGCCTAGACCCAAATCCTGCTCACTTTCTGGATGGGGAGGCCCACGGCAGGGTCCTAATTTTCCTTGTCTCTTCTTTCCAGTGCTAGTCCCTTCTAGTCCACCACTTAAGTCTTAATTATAGGCTCTCTCTAGCAGCCTCCTAAACCTGCTTTGGGTAAACTGTCTTCTCCTGTACAGAAGGAAGTGTTCCTCATCCCATGGACAAGGAACATCTTATCTCTGAGACAGAAAACTAACACTATGGGGATTATGAGAACTGAGTGACAGAAGCTGTGCAGACAGCCAGGAGTGACCAGATGGAAGGACGTGCAAAGGACGCTTCTTCTTCTCTATTGCTGGAGCTCCAGCCTAGTCCTTGGAATTAAAACACTGACAACAATGGCCATTTCAGACTATGTGAATAGATTACGAACTATAACATTATATCATACAAAAAGATGTTAAGTAGAGATGATAAAACATATCAACAAAATTCCTGGTATTTTCTTCTCAAGGGATTGGCCACCAGGCTGTTCAAGGATTCAGTGTCACCAAACTGTTCAAGTCCCTACAGTCCAACTCTTCCGTTTTGCACAGCAACAGTCAGTACTATAAACTGGATAATGAGCCAAAGACCCTGCCTTCCAGCTGAGGATAGCCATGGTCTCAGCCTTCAACCTCTCTACCTACCTGACCTCAGCTCTATTTCCTTTAGAAAGGGTTTCAAAATGGCCAATAAAAGGCAAAGACAACCAGGCATATATGTTGGTGTGTATCTGCAATCCCAGAATCTGGGAAGTAGAGTCATGAGGCCTGCTGAAAGTGAGGCCAACCAGGTTAGCCAGGGCTAGATAGAGATGATATCTCAAGAAACAAAAAACAGAAAGATAATCTAAGCCAGACAGAAGGAAATTAACATTCCCTTTTAAGTGGTGTTTTTGATGCCCCCACTGCCCCAGTGCTAACCAGTAGGAGGCATTGCTGGACCCTATCACACACTCAGGAAATAACAATCAGGAAAACTTACAAAAGGAAGGGATAACTATGGCTCTAGAGCCCAATCCACTCACAGGACTTCCCATGAGATGGGAACAAACTATTCCCAAAGTAAAATTTCTCATTCACAACTAATTTCTTTTTAATAGAAGCGTTATTGAGACATAATTTATATCACACAACTTACCTGTTTACAGAATACAGTTATTTTTAAAATTAATTTCCATCTGGTGTTTTCACATATACTTCCTTTTTGTTGACTTTCATGCACTCCCTTCCTCTCCCTGCCCCACCTCCACTGTGCCCTGTGCCCTAGTATTTCTGCTGCAACTTTGCTTTGCTCTTTTCCCCACCCTCCCCTCTTAATGAATCTTTTTCTTCCTAGTCCTATGTGCCCCTTTTCTAGTTTTCTGGCTTTTATCCACATTTCTCCAACGTGGACACACATATTTAGCAGCTAGAGCTGAGGATCTGTACACTGGAGAGAATCCTGAGGGTTCTGCCTTTCTGAGCCTTGGTCCCTGTCTTAGTCTGGGTTTCTATTCCTGCACAAACATCATGACCAAGATGCAAGTTGGGGAGGAAAGGGTTTATTCAGCTTACACTTCCATGCTGCTGTTCATCACAAAACGAAGTCAGGACTGGAACTCAAGCAGGTCAGGAAGCAGGAGCTGATGCAGAGGCCATGGAGGGATGTTACTTACTGGCTTGCTTGCTTCTCCTGGCTTGCTCAGCTTGCTTTCTTATAGAACCCAAGACTACCAGCCCACAGATGGTACCACTCACAAGGGGCCCTCCCCCCTTGATCACTAATTGAGAAAATACCTTACCGCTGGATCTCATGGAGGCATTTCTCAACTGAAACTCCTTTCTCTGTGATAACTCCAGCTTGTGTCAAGTTTACACACAAACCAGCCAGTACAGTCACCTCACTTAAAAGTAATGTTTTCCACCCAGCTCTATCCATTTTCTTGAAATTTCATAACCTCGTTTTTCTTTACTGCTCAATAAAATTCTATTTGTATACATGTACCAAACTATTCTGAGACTACATCTTACTCTAGTGAGAATAGTAATCAAGAAAATGACAATAAACACTGGTGAGGATATGGGGAGAGAGCAGCCCTGTGCTGGGAGGAGTGAGTGTAGTCACTACAGAAATAAATGTGGAGGCTTCTCAGAAAACTGAGAGCAGAACTTATGATCCAGCTATACCACTCATAGGGAGATGCCCAAAGAATGTCTTCTACTACAGAGATACCTGCATGTCGACATTTATCCCTGTTCTTTTTACAATAGCAAGGAAATGGAATCAGCTGAGATAATTGGCCTTAACTTTTAAAACAAACAGTTATCATGTAAGTCCAACTACTACTTTCTGGCAGTGGGTCAGGCTCACACTGACAACCCGCTAAGAAAAGTTCTCTGCAGCTCTCAGACAGTGCCACTCAAAGGAATAAGCACTAGTGTCACAGCAGCACTGGTAGAAGTGCTACTCACCTAAATATAATCCAGGTTCAAGCCCTACCCCTACCCTCTTGCTGAATATGCCTACAGCCCCAAGATGCGGGAAGCTCCATTTCCCTTATATACCACCTTCCATAGGGAGGAAGGACACTAAGAAGCTAATATGCCAGGAAGTAGCTATGCAGGATTGGAACCTAAGTTTCAAAAACAAGGCCAAATATTTATGCTGTAACCTAAATTCAGGCAGAAGGAAGTTAGTAACTTGGGTCTCCAAAGACACAAGTCTTCACCTACATTTTCTTGTTGAGAGAGAGACAGAGGGGGGTGGGGGGTGGGGAGGAAAGCGAGATTTGACATTGGACAGCCAGTGCTTCTATATTATAGTTGTAACACAGCCTTCCAGCTACCTGGTCTCCAGTCCTCTTCTGGTTCTCATACTGCCCGAGCTAGGACAGCAGAGCTGTCCTAAGTTGATGGTCATGTAAGGAGAGTAGCAAACTGGAGGTGGGGGAGACAGGACAAGGGTTTCTCATCAAAGATGAGGCAGAGTATACTGAGAGCCTAGTCCTATCCTCAACCTTCTGCCAGCTGGCTTGGGTATGCACTGCATCCAGGAAACTGTCAGGGGCCCAGGTGACCTCCTGGGTTAGGACAGCTCTGCCAAAGCAGTCTTGCTACCCAGAGGCTTTCCATTCTATCCCAACAGCTGTACTTCCAGGAAAACCAACCCACGAACTTCTGATCTCCTTTTCTCTACTTGTCTGACCACTGAGACTACAAGTATGTGCACTACACTTGGCCTACTCTGTTATTGATCTTGGAGAGTTTAGGAAAAGAGTTTACGCCAGAAAAGAGGAAGAAAATGGGATGAGCTGCTAAGTGAAGCTGGTTAGTATGGTAAGAGGCCGTTTTTCACAAGTAGCTGCTATTATGGAACCAGAGGTGGCTCAGAGGCCACACACAGTGGTTATCATCCTTCACTCAAATGGGAAACAGAAACCCACTTTGCCCCTAGCATAGAGTACTACTTCCCAAATCTGAAGGTCTAAAAGGGCTTGTCAGAGTGAAGCTTGACCATACCCACTGTCCGAGGTCCCAGAATAGATTTTTCTTTTTTCTTTTTTTAATGATTTATTTTTATAGTTCTATGTACACTGGTGTTTTGCCCGTATGTATCTCTGTGTGAGAATGCTGGATACCCCAGAACTGGAGTTACATACACTGTGAGCTGCCATTCAGATGCTGGGAAGTGAACCTGGGTTCTCTAAAAGAGCAGCTACTATCACACCATCATCCCCACCACCACCCCTTCTCCTCCCCCTCTTCTTTTTAAATTTATTTTTTGTTTTCAGTGCATCCTGACTGCAGTTTCCCCTCCATCCACTACTCCCACCTCGCTCATTACAGCTCCAACCTCACCTCTCCCTTAGATGCAACTTCTCATCTGTTTCCCTTCAGAAAAGAGCAGGCCTCCCAGGGGTGTGTACTAAACTCAAGGTACTTTTTGTCTTTCTTTTTTCTTTTTAGTTTTTCGAGACAGGGTTTCTGAGTGTAGCCCTGGCTGTCCTGGAACTCACTTTGTAGACCAGGCTGACCTCAATCTCAGAGACCTGCTGGCCTCTGCTGGGATTAAAGGCGTGTACCACTACTAGCCCAGATAGAGCCAGCATTCTTAACTAACTGCTGAGCCGTCTCTCCACCGCCTAGGATGGGTCTTTCAAAAACACTGAGACCCACAGAAAACACCACTTTTACTTAATGAAGGACTTATATACACAGGAGCACACACACTTAATGTGCAATGACGTATTACAAATCAATATTTTTACTTTAAAAGGATATTTACTTTTTATTACATTTATTTATTGTGCTGGTACGCTCATGCCACACAGTACAAGTTTGGAGGTCAGAGAACAACTTATGGGAGTCAGTTCTCTCCTTCTACTATGTGAATCCTGAGAACTGAACTCAGGCTGTGAGGACTGGTGGCAAGCACCTTTACCCACTGAGACATCAGTATATGCAAAGGTCTTTATGCAGAGGTACAGAATCAACCCAAGGCTTCCAGGGGGGATTGTTAGGCTACCTAAATTTATTTTGCAAGAGTGAAAAGAATATAACAAGGACCTTTTATCACACACTGACAAGCCCTAGAAGTTCCTTCTCACATCTGCTATGACAGCTCAATTTCTTTGCAGCTGCTGGTGAGGCAGCAAGACACGCAGGTTCTATTAAGTGGCCAAGGCCTTTGACACTGGATCTTCCTTTAAGAAGCCCTCCCTGCTCAGCCAAGGCCTACTTTAGTCCTAAAGTTGAGGCTAGGGAAGCTGACATCATCATTACCCACTTGACCATCTCAAAGACAAAACTGACCACACTTTTACAAGACCAGTACAAAGGCAACAGAGAGATGGAAGAAACTTGCAAACCATACAGCTGCTAACTAAAGCCCAACCCTGAGGATATAGAAAGAACTAAAACACAAGAGCAAAAACACAACAGTAAAAAAAAAAAAGTGGGCAGATTTGAATAGCCATTTCTCCAAAGAAGACAAATGCCTGATAAACCCATGAAAATATGTTCAACATCGTAAGTTATCAGGGAATACAAATCAAATTTGTAACAGAAGATACCACATCACAGTGTGTTAGGTGCTGATGAGGGTGTCTAAGGGTATAGAGCTGAGCCTTCTTATATCACTTATAGGAATATATGATGGTGCAGTTGCTATGGAGAAGAGCCATGGAGGCATCTATCAGTGACACATGCTTGACTAACATAGGCAAAGCCCTAGGCCCCACAGTACCACATAAAATCAGGCACTGGTGGAACATGCCTGCAACCCAAACATCCCATGTTTACCATAACATTATTTACACCAGATGAGAATGCTACCTCTACATAGGTATTCATATTATATATGATATAACATATCCTATTACAGTATATATATATATATATATATATATGATACATGCATATGACATATTCACATTATAAATAAATGAACAAGATGTGGAATATGCATACAACACAGTAGTATTTAATTATAAAAGAATGAAGTTCTGGTAAGTGTTAAAAGAGGGATAAAACCTGAGTGAAATCAGGTAGTTACAATATGACACAGACACTTGTGAAGGTGCTTAACAAGTCAGATTCATAGAAACGTTAAGTAGAATGGGCTAAGGGCTAAAGAAAAGAATAGGGCTTAGTGCTTAATGGTATCTGTTTCAGTCTGAAAAGAGGTCTGGAGTACACGGTGGTGATGGGCTGCACAGCAGACTGAGTATACTCAGTGCCACACAACTAGCAAATAAGAACAGCTAAACTCTAGTGATGCATATTTGGACATGCAGACACACCGAGACAGACAGACAGACAGACAGACAGACAGACAGACAGACAGACACACACACACACACACACACACACACACACACACACTGCCTAGACCAATTCAGATTCCCAAGTTGAAAACAATAAACACAGCTGGAGCAGAACAGGGTAAGAAGTATGCCTTGCTGGCCAGCACGCCCTTGTGTGAAAGTGGCAGTTCTGCTATAAAATGGTCAACTCTGGTTCTATCTAGTTCTGGTGGCCTTGCAGATGCCCTTTCAGTGGATTCAGAATACAGGCTGCCACCACTGGGCATGGCCTTGCCCTTCCACTTTTACTACCAGCAGTTGACATATGAACCAAATCACTATTTCTGGATTGTGGCAATGCTATGTAAAACCACACAAAATCTGCCCACCTGAAAAGTCTGAGTCTTCCAACACAGCCAGTATCATTGCGATCAGCATGCAACCAATATCCTGGAGCCAGATGCCAAAGTTCTCAGCACAACTGTGAAGACACCCATCTCCTTCCCACCAGGTTGAATATTTCTTTCGGCTAGCTAGCTAGTGGCCTGTTCCCATGTCACTAACTCCATAAGGACCCACTAGGCACAATGCCAGGAGCTATATATATAGTGAGTAAGCCATGGCACCTGGCAGAGGGAAAGAGGGCACACACAGATGAATTAATATACTTGCCCCAGGGAGAAAGTGGCACTATTAAGAGGTGTGGCTTTGTTGGAGGAAGTGTGTCACTGTGGGTGTGGGCTTTGAGACCCTCCTCCTAGCTGCCTGGGAACCAGACTTCTTCTCCTGTTGGCCTTTGAAACAAGATGTAGAACTCTCAGCTCCTCCTATGCCATGCCTGCCTGGATGCTGCCAAGCTCCTACCTTGATGATAATAGACTGAACCTCTGAACCTTTAAGCTAGCCCCAATTAAATGTTGTCCTTTATAAGAGTTGCCTTGGTCATGGTGTCTGTTCAGAGCAATGGAAACCCTAACTAAGACAGAGGCAAAAAGGTCAGACACAGGCTATCAAGACTCCTCCATATGCTAGTAACACAAGGGCTAGATTAGTCTATGAAGTCCTACGAAGAGGTCGGCTCCAAGAGCAGGAGAGCAGGGGGACAGATGAGCAAGTACATTCATCAAGGGTCTTTCCATAAACAGTCATATTTCTGTAACTGTGAGGTAGCATCATCTCTTCTACAGGTAGAAGGAAGCCACTGGGAGAGTAAAGCAGCATGCCAAGGCTGATGCTGGCAACCAGTGCCAGGAGAGCAGCAATAAACTGAATGACAAAAGTTCTGACCCCCTGGGGCTGAACTGGGAGATGAGTCAGGCAGATCACATAGACAGACCAAGTGCAGCTGAGGTGAAGGCCTCAAAAAAGATTGCTACAAGAGCGCGGGAGGCAGTCTCATCTATGTGTTCTTGGAATAAGCCTCCCAAGCAAGCAGAACAGGGTCAAGAGGGAGCAGCATATGTTAGAGAGAATGGACAGTCACAGCAACACACCCACCCAAGCTTGGAGAAGCAGGTAGGTAGGAAGAAGGCAGGTCACGCAGGCAGTCAGGTACCAGTGTATTCCACACAAAACCAAAAGGTGACTCATCCACTGCAATTCTGCAGCCTGTTCTGTGACTGCTTTGAGTGACAAGGACTGACACGGATGGCAGCCTGTAGCCTGCCCCACTGGCATATGTGCTTCCATGAGCCACCCACAGGCAGGCCTCCCATGACACAAGCAGAAAAGAGGTCCTAGTGTGTTGTATGGGCTTCACTTCAGGGTGTCGTCCCTCCCTGCACCTAGGCCCCTACCGACCCCCTGCCAGTCCTTCCAAGGAGCCTCTTTTTCATAGCCTATTCAGGCAGCCAGGTCTAGAGCAACCTCTGCTTCTTTGAGTTTCTGGTACTGCTTTCTTTTCTTTTTTATTATTATTATTTTAACTTTTAAAAGTTGTAATGGTAATATAGGATTTCTACACACTCATTAATGAGGTGTCTCTGCTATCAACATCTTTCAAGGGTGGTGCAAGTAGCCAACCAATACTGACACCAAATCAATAGAAGTTCACGCTGAGTCTTCTTCTAGTGTTCCAGAGCACATTATATTGTCATGGAACCTCAGGCTACTCTTAGTTGTGATGGTTTCTCAAATTTTCCTTGTTTTTTATGATCTTGACAGTTTTACAAAGTGCTAGCCAGGTATTTTGAAGACTATTCCTCAGTTTGGGTGTCTGGTTTTCTCATGACTATACTATGGTTCTGGATCTTAAGAAGGAAAGCCATTGAGGTAAAGCAGACCTTTCACTGTACCTGATGAGAGTGGAGGACTTCTTACTGAGGTTGATGGTATGTCTTGTGGTAAGCTATAGCTCAGATCTGAAAGAAAGTCACTCCATACTATATAGTCTGCTTGGAGAGGAGAGGGTCTTACGACACATGGTGACTTACGAGGGGAAATCTGCACGGGTTATTTGAAATTCTTTTGCACAGATTTTTCTCTTTCCCATTTGTTTATTTCTTTATCAACCATCAAGTTGTATCTGCATAGACTGGTAGACATTTAACTTATACCTTGACTGTAACCAAAATACTAAATTATTCATTTTGTTCCTCCCATTCCTCCAGCTTTAGGTACAGGAGCTTTCCCAGTGGCTCCTGTTTGGGATCAGAGCATTTCCTGGATAACGTGCTCCAGGCTGACCTAGGATAACATTTGCCCGGCTCTAGATCAGCCCCTCATTGAAGCCAGGGGCCTTACCTGGAGAGGGACATTAAAAACCCTGGTCAGGTGGTGGGAATTCTCATTGCTCATAAGATATCTTGGCTTTTAGGCCCTCCTAGCTGCCCAAGAAAGAAAGGCACATGCTGCTAGAATCTGAGTACAATCCTACCTGCTACTTTCTGTGTGTCTCTGATGATGTCTATCAGACTAAGCACACTGAAGTCTGCAACACCATGTCACAACTGCATGGCCTAGTTCTCCCTTGGGCTCCAATAGTACTTCCCACCAACCACTGTTCATTTACTTATTAAACTGTTCAGTCCCAGTCCATGTGCATGGACACATACCTCCACAAGAAAGAACTATGTTCCCTAGGTACTACACTCATGCACAGCTCCTGCCTTTGAGCTTCAAGGTGCTACTCGTTTCTGAAACACACTTGCAGTTTTATCACTGTCTAGAATCTCCTCTGGCCAACCAAAGAGCTTGCCACTGGCCTTGTGTGTGTAAGAGCTCAAGGGGCATGAGAATATCACTGTGTAAGGATTTTACACCTTTTACTGTGAGTTTTTGAGATACTTCCAAGACATTTGGATGAAAGAAGAAAATGAAAGAGAGTAACAAGAAAGATGAATTAGTGAGTTCTTCTGTTGCTGTGACAAAAGCCCTGAGGACATTTACTTGAAGGAAGAGATTTTACTTTGATTCGAGGGTTTCAATATATGGTTAGCTGGCTCAATTGCTTCACATGAGGCAAAACATCACAGTGCTATGGAAAGAGGGAGGCAATGAGTAAGGGAAGCAGGGATATAGTCTTCAAGGGCGTGCCCAAAGGACCTGCTCCCTTCAACTACATCCTATGCCTTTTAAATTTCCATGAACTCCCAAGAGACTGACTATCAAATTGTAAACTTAATAATGGACGAATCCATGTTATCAACCAAGGACTTAGCACGTGGCCTTGGGTGAGGCATTTTAGACTCAAACCATGGTGTGCTGTCTCAAGACTGGGATAGGTAGGAAGGAGAATTGACTGG
Organism: Uromys caudimaculatus; assembly: GCA_028551405.1. Classification (NCBI taxonomy): domain Eukaryota; kingdom Metazoa; phylum Chordata; class Mammalia; order Rodentia; family Muridae; genus Uromys; species Uromys caudimaculatus. Next base: position 57,699,591 of record CM052710.1, read on the forward strand.
ATGGAGGCAGAGACTGGCTGATATCCCAAGGCTGAAGAAGAAGGTTTGCTAAATCAAGCTGTATGCACAGGGCTCAGTGTGTTTGCTGAATGACAGAACCAGCTAGAACTGAAAAAAGCAGCTCAGAGGCTACTTCCCATTTCCAGGGTTAGGACTGGGATATCAGTAGAGTAAATGCTTCTGGCACCCAGCTGGGGTTGGGGCCAATGCCTCAGAACTTCTGAGACTCTGGCCTCTCCTTGCTACCATAGCAGGCTCTTTCTTAGACTGACCATCCAGCTGTCTGAAGTCACTTACAGCTTTTGGGCCCAAGATGACCTGACAGAAGCAGAAGCAAAGATAGGTTGAGAATTTGAGATGGAACACAGCTGTGTGGAGCTGACAGGTTGTGGATGATGAAATAGAAAAGGCTTCACAAGGGGCTTGAACAACTAGCACCCCTAAAATGCCTGCCAGCCACCACCATCACCACTGTCTCCTCCTCCTCCTCAACAACAACAACATGAAGCTTGAATCTGAGGAACAGGAGAGAAAGGGTGCAGGTATGGTATGGTATCTTCCTTAAAGGAGGCAAAACACCACTTAGTGAAGGGCCAGAGACACAGAGAGGCAACAGGCTTGTCAGACAACTGCTCCCCCAACAGGACAGCAGCCATTTTCAGAGATGTGTGGCAGAAGTGATGATGTGGTCAGAACTGTGTGTGATGAGAGGGGACAAAGTCTGGAAATTCTTTACCTGTGGCAGCCCCTCAGCAACAAGGAGTAACCCGAGACAAAGCCTGAGCAACGGGGCTGGAGCCTTAGGTCATGCTCGGTGCAAGCACCATGCCTAATGCCGAGTACACTCTTCTCAATATAGCAACGTAGTAAATGTCTCTAAGCTAGGAGTTGTGCACATCTGTCATCCAGGTATGGGAAGCTGAGGCAGGACGGTGAGTTTAAAGCCAGTCTAGGTTATACAGTGAGACTCTCACAATTTTTTTAAAGAGTAAAAGGGCTGGGAATGTGGCTCTGCCTAGTGTATGTAAAGACTGAGTTTAATCCTCAGCACTGTAAAAATAAGTAAACAAACATTTCTAAGAGGCCTCCCTTTTGGTGAAAGGAGTCCTATGTGCTATGAGAATGACTTGTTTTAAAGATTTAAAAAAAAAAAAAAAAAAAGTCAAGTGAACTGAAAGGAAGTCCCACCTAGGCCACAGAGTTAAGCACTGTGTCCTTGGGCAACCACACACACTCACTATTTTCTTTGTAGGGTTTCAACTGACCAGAAATTGAGTTTCTTGTGCCTGAGCCTCCAACACAGCCACAACTAAGTGATTGTCCTCCCTTCTCTCCCTCCCTAGGCAGGCCTTGTCAGAAACAGGTGCCCATAGCTGGAGAGGAGGGCAGCCCCTGGGGAAGGGCCTCTGCCAGTCTCAGAACCAGTCTGTCCACCCGGGTATATGGATTTCTACCAAGGGGCAGCACAACTCTTAAAGGAGGTCATTGGCCAAAGTAGTCACTGCAACCATGAGGCCCATGGTGAAGCTACACAACAGTGTCCTCTAGCTACCTCAGCCATTCCTAACAGAAAGGTCACGTGAGATTGTAGCAGTAACTGCACAGCTCCCTGGCCAAAGCAACAAACATCATCTACCTTAGACACGCACCGCCAAAAGGTTGCTGTGGTTTCCATATGCCACACTATCCCCTCTCAGGGCCAAGAGCAACTGCAACTGAGCAGGCAGAACTAGCTAAGTGCCACATTGGGTCCCAGGCTAGGCTTAGGGAAATGCTGCAGCTTATACGGGCAAAGATTCAGCTCAGCAAAACTCTTATGGCCACAACCTGTGTGGTACCATATTTTCTGTGTTTTACTATGTACATTCAGAAAGTGTTGTTCATGTCTAACATGTCAGGCATAGATAACCATGGCCGTGGGTGCCTTCTTTCTGCTCTCTGGACTTCAGTTTCTCTAATTTATAAGATGATTATATGGAGGCCTATTTCAGAAAGACTAACATGAATATAATGTGAATGTCTATAGAACATTTATGACATAACAAATGACTATCAGGTAAATAAATAAATAAATTAGACAGTCTTCAGTAGCATTTAGGTTTCCTCAAGAAGAAACAAAGAGGAGTTTAAAAAGTTGCTCAGCCACCAGAAAAATGTAAATGAGAACTACAGTGAGAGCCAACTGTTCTCACTCACTCCTATGCTATAAGGAGAAAGATGGACACAGGCTGAACATTTGACAAGGACATGCCTCGACAGGACCCTCATACTTTGCTGGTCAAAATGAGAACTAAGGTAGCCATCAGGGAAAGTATAGCGGCTCCTTCAAAGGCTAAATACAATGACACTATGACCCAGCACCACCACTTTTAGACATACAGTCAATAAAACAGAAAACACGTCCACACAGAAATCTGTAATGGGATTGCTCACGATAACCTGATTTATAGTTGCCCAAGGGTGGGATCGCAGATATTCATCAACAGATGACTAGATAAGTAAACCATGGAACATCTACACAATGGACTATTTTTTAGCATTAAAAATAAGTTTTAGCTGGGTGTGGTAACACATGACTTTAATTGCTGCATTTGCAAGGCAGAAGCAGATAAGAGCTTTGTGAAGTAGGCCGACCTGGTCTACAGATTTCGTTCTAGGCTAGCCAGACTTAATTAAAAAAAAAAAAAGTTGGGACTTAGGGAGAACAGGGAGTTAACTGCTAAAAGCACAGGGTTTTCTTTGTAATGATGAAATAATTTTAAATTGGCCACAATAACAGTTACAAATACACTACTTGTATATATAACTAAATATACCTAAAAAAATCATTTAAGTGTTTACTTTAAATGGGTGAATCAAATTTCAAGAAAATTATTACAAAAACCAAAAAGTAAAACCCTTTTACCATCCAAGTCATACACGGAGCAGACTCAGGTCAAGTGGTAAAAGCCCTATCTGCTTGTCAGACTCCCTCTGCCTCTTCTCAATCCTCAGGACCTTTGAAAAAGTATTTACACAGCCTGAGTTTGCTTGAGTTCTCATGGTTGCCACCCACTTGTGTGTGTGTGTGTGTGTGTGTGTGCGCGCGCGTGCCTACTGCACTGCAGTGCATTAACAGAGGAGCTCCCGGTGTGACTTGATGGATTAGACTAACACAACTTCACACCAGTCTAGAGGTTCTAAGAGGCCACTTCTCCGACAGGTAGAATGTTGGACCTACTTTCTCCTCTGTGAAAATATAACCTTGCTCCCAATAATCTAGCACGGAGGTGAGGAAGTATGAGGATCACACACACCCACACACACGCCATCCCAGCTCTCTTGGGGAGGGGCAGGAACACACAGGTGACCATGCCCACCTCCTTATTCTCCAGACAGTCCATGTGACCCTGAGGTTGGATCTATCCCAACTTCTACGTCTTTGTCTCCCCCAGTCCAATCCACCTGTGGTTCACTAAAGCACCGCATTCCTCCAGAGTGCCAACTGAGCAGCCAGGCTGTAAGTCTTTCTCTCCTTAGGTATCCTGTTTCCCAACAGAGTCATCAATTCCCTGGGGATAGGAGAAGGTTCTCTTATTTGCTAGGTCCTTTCTTAGACCTTGCTTAGAGACCTCTGAATAATAAATAACAGAAAGGAACCTCCATTTCACTTCATTGAGAAGTCAAGGCCCTGGGTGCTCCGTTCACTGGTCTGTGAGAATGCTGGCCACATAAAGGTAGTTAAAAATAAATACCAAACACAAAGGCCACTGCTAATTACTAAGAAGAACAGAGATACGAAGGGGAGGCCAAAACTGGCCTCTGTCTCCTGAAAGAATGATTTGTTGTGCTATAGCACAAACCTCAACTTTTTCTATGCAAAAAGAGAAGGCAAGGCTGAGGATGGAGGCAGGCCATAATCTGGGTAACCGCAGCAAGCCCCCAATGGGGGAGGCAGCTTACTGTAACAGGCCCCCACCCCACAGGCAGAGCAACCTAACACCCGTGAGAGGCAGCCTGAGCATCTTTCTAAGTGGCACTCAGGGGCAGGCCTTCTGTGCCCAGGGCTGAGGGCAGGGGAGACCAGGTATAAAAGCTGCTGAGACCAGCAAGATACCAACCTCCTGAGCACCACACTAGTGAGATCAGTGAGGCATCAACTGCGATCTCCTTCCTGGCACATTACTAAGACCAGCGAGGCACCCAGAGTCGCCTCCTCCCTAGCACCATATTTGCCATCAAATTTACCCCAGGATTCTTTCAAAAGTCTATCTAGTCCACCCTAAAGATCCCAGGGCCAGGCAAGGAAGCGATTCAGCCCATAGCCACCTGAAGTAAATGACTGTGATCTGCTCCATCATACTTCCCTCCTATGAGATGAAATCTGAGGGGTACAAAAGGATGGCCAGGGAGTGTCTGGAGGTGACATGTCAGGTCTCCTAGCCTGTGAATGACTGAATTATTGATGTGTACCAGTCCAAGTACATTTGCTCAGTACACAGTATCAATTCTGAAACATACAAGATGGAAATGACCATTACAAGAAATCATAAAGGAAGCCGAAGCACAGAGTAGCCAGCTGGTCTGAGGACAGGATGGAGAAGAGGTGTACCCAGCTGCTGGTCCACAACAGCTTACCACAGGGGCACTTAGGTATCCACCTCCAAGTGGCCCACAGGTCTAAACACTCTGAAAAGAGAGTCCTCTGGAACAAGTGCATTCTCCAAGACCATTTGCAGAGTTCCATGGCCTAAAGTGAAGTTGAATTACTCTGAGCTGCAGTGGTCATTTTCTAAAAGCTAAAAGCAGTCTCTTCAGCCTTTGGTCTTTCAAATCCTCTATCCAGAACTCTACTCTCAATAAATAATATAAAAGAATAGGGAACTATATACATAACCGGAGTTTGTGCTGTTGCCTACACTACTGTCAAATGTTTCTGAAGGTTTTTATCTTGTAAATAACATGAACGGTATTTTTAGTTAGATATAGCATTGCTGCAATCATAAACTACTTCCTCACCAGTGATGAGGCATCACTGGATCCCAGGTAAGGGAAAGAACTACTTTGCAAGGAACAAAGCCTTTCCTTTGGCCTAATGGCCAAGCAAGCAAAGAAAGCAGAACACCTTGATGACGTCCTTGTCTTCTCTCCATCTCTTCAGATGAATGTTCAGAGAGGACCGGAAACAGGACTCTGCTACACTGCGGCTTACTGTCTACACTCTTGACTATCCTTACAGTCTTCATGGTGCAAAGGAAAAAGGACAGGTTTATTGAGTCACAAAGGCACCTCAGGGTGAGCTAACAGAAAGCTGAATTGGAATTTAACACCACACACATCAACTGAAGTATTTTCTGACAATTGCATGAAGGCAAACTAACTCAACTTATTTTGTTTTGGTTGACTCCACAAAGAGAAAAGGCCCAGCCTGGAGAAAACAAGAAGACTGGTCTCCTCCCAGGCATCCTGTGGTCCTCAAGACCTCTTCTTCTGGCCAAACTGGCTTGGAAGGTTGACGATGCCAACAAGGCACTCTAAGCAACCTAGATCTCAAGTCAGAATGCTTCTGGGATGAGAGATGCAGGCTTCCAAGGTCACCCATGTCTGCATCTGCCTAGCCAGCCCTCTGCCCAGGACTCTTGAGTACATAGGAAGAACTAACCTACAGCTACTAAGAACCATGCCCAGGAGGGCACATTACCCTAAGGAGGTGTCTACTTCTATCTCTACTACTGTGACAGGCTGTCATGGGACATTGTGTGACACCTAGAAGGATCTGAGTTGACTTGAACAACTGAACCAAACAGCAGCAGACTTTCTGGAGAATTGATCTATACAGAGTTAGGTCTGCTTTAATTTGCAAAAGTTAAACAGGAATATTGAAAGTAAAAAAGAAAGGAAAGAAGGAAGGAAGGAAGGAAGGAAGGAAGGAAGGAAGGAAGGAAGGAAGGAAGGAAGGAAGGAAGGAAGGAAGGAGGGAGGAAGCAAGGCAAAAGATAAGGAAAGGAAACCAATTTTTTTTGTTTCCAAAGAAAGATGCGGCAGCTTGTTGAGCGCATTTGGGTATGTTTACACTCCCCTTCACCCCAAGTCTCTGCTGGATCCTGAGGGCACAGGTCTGACCTGCAAGGAAACGGGAGAGGTAGCCAGTGGCTTTCAACGAGCAGCTGAATACAGCTCTTCTGAGTTCTGATGTGCAAAGCTCCCATATGCAGGCCTGTGACTCTAACAGGGCTATTTCTGGATTCCAAGTAGGATGAAAATAAGAAGAAACGCTGCATGGCCACCTTGCTGGGAAGCTCCTCAGCTCTGCTCTTACTCTAGCTCCTCCCTGTAGAGCCCCTCTGAGAAGGGAGCAGACCCTTATATTTTCTTCCTCCCCTGGGCCCTTCTTCCCTTGTGCTTTGAGAATGTGTGGGCCTCACCCACTTGTCTGTCTCATAAAGAGCTGGGAAACAAGGAGATAAATAAAGCCTCAATTAGGCAGGAATCCAAAACTAGGATTGGGGGTTGGGAAGAGTGGTGTCTGAGGCTCTGTCCCAATCCAGAAATGCCTGAGAAAGCGCCCGGGGCCACAAGCAGCCTTGAGGTTGGCCGCTTCCCACAGCCCCCTTTGGCCTGTGCTGACCGGGCGTGGTCAAAGGCTGGGAGCCACGCCATTCCCACATACAGCTCCTCTAGGCAGCCTGTCCTGATGCACAGGCCCCAGCTCCCTTTGCCATCCCACATATATAAGGAAGGAGGAGTCTGGGCTCTTGGCCCTTCCATTCCGTTCCCAGTGAGACAGAAGGGACTACAGAGTGTGGACTTGTCCCCAGCGGGATGGCTTCAGATGCTGTGGCGCCCCTCCAGGCCCAACAAAGGCAGGGTTCCCCACTCCCCATCCCCCCTTTTCAACTTTGGAAACTCAGTGTTCTTATTTATTCCTTTCTGTGCTTTGAAAGAACAATGAGAGGGAGATCTTGTTTCTTCCCCTAAGTCTTGGGTGGGGGGAGAGCAGCAGCATATGGGGGAGGAGACTGGGCCAGCAGAAGCTCACAGATATTTTTAGAGACATGGGAATTAAGTAAGCAGGGACCTTCTGGGGCCTGAAACAGTTTTGTTTTCATCCTAATTCCAAAAGGCCAAGTGGGTGGTGGAGAGTCAGAGGCTGAATGCAGAGAACAGGAAAGAGTCTGGAGACTGCAAGAGGCCAAGTGGTCTCTTCTCACTGTGCCGTGGCCTACTCCATTCCCCTTTACCAAAAGGGGATAAGTAGCCTATTTACCTGCACCCAGAACCCCCTCCCAGCCTCAGGGACAGGAAAGTGGCAAGGGGCAACAAACTGAATTCCTTTGATCCTGCTTCTGACAGTGGGAGAAGCAAGATCTAAAAATGAGATTTCTCAGTTATCTTTAGTTATCTTTAACTCAGTTCTTGAAGATCGAAGCCACAGTACTGAACATCTTTTAGAGGCTTCACTTGAAAAGTCTCCCATTAGTTTGGGATAGGATACAGAGAAATGGAAAAGAGAAAAGCTGGGGAGACCCAGCCAGTTAGATGATGTCATGTAATGCTATTGGAGTATTAAATACTGATAGGCTCAAAACTCAACTCATTTCCACACCAGCAATCCTACTTCCAAGAATGTTCTCTGAGGCTCTCATTTTTTTTCCTTTTTATTTATTCTTCTTTCATATATTACATTCCAACTGCAGTTTTTCTTCTCCCCTTTCCTCCCCAGATCCACCCCGGCTTCATCTCCCTTCAGAAAAGAGCAAGCCTTCCAGGGACATTAACCAAATATGGCATCACAAGCTACAGTAAGACCAGGCACATATCAAAGCTGGATAAGGCAACTCACAAGGAGAAAAAGGGTGCCACAGGCAGGCAGAAGAGTCAGAGACAGGCCCCGCTCCCATTGTTAGGAACCCCACACGGATATCTTGCTACACAACCATAGCATACATGTAGAGGACTTAGGTCAGACCATACAGGGTCCCTGATCTGTGAGCCCACTTGAGTCCTGGTCAGTTGATTCTGTGGGTCATGTTCTTGTGCTGTCCTTGATCTCAGGCCTACATTTAAACAAACAAATCTGAAAACAAGTTGCGAGTGTAAGAATCATAAACAAACCTGATGGGATAGTGAATGAAGATAATACGTAGGATAAAACAGGAAACTGTAGAATAGAATATTTTTAAAAATAACAAGGTTAAATACTTAACAAATTTTACTTTTTGGCCTCAGGAATGTAAACATTTGTGCACCCAAACAGTTTACAAACTCTTTGTATGAACTGACTGTTATCTCTAGGTGGGAAGGCTTACCAAGCAACTTTTGTTTTCAACTTCCCAAAATGTCCACCATGACCAATTTGACTTCTGTCACTGGAGCAAGTCCTGCTCCTCCACTCTCTCTGCTCTGGGCAGTGCCACCTTTTTCATGAGACACTGGCCCTACTGAGAAGCCTCCATCTTCATAGCCAAGATTATTCTTCACCTGCTCATACCTGGGAAGCTACAGAGCTTACTACTGGCTGACTGGTTGGTTGGTCCCTGCTCTAGATAAACAGAGGGCAAGTATATCTTTCCTGTTCACCTTTACAGCTTACACATCTTAGTACGGCTAACTCTTCTTCTGGCTAGACTAAGTGCCTGGAAAGCAAGGACCCTTTTTCATCTTTATTTTCCCAACTTTATGTTTTAAGGCACAGAGCAAAGCAGCACTGTTATGTATGAAGGAACAAGGCTGATCTCTTGACAGTTCCCCAAGGCTATAGGTAGAAGGCCTCAGGAAAACAGGTGAGACAAGAACAAAATACCATTGCTCTATGGCCCTGGAATGAGGACAGGCCTAAGCCCCAGGTTTCTGCTGTTATTTCTCAAAGTTAGTGAAGTATCAGTAGCTGGACCTGTCCAGGCCACCACAAGGGTATTATTGTTAATCCCAAGTAGATGAATGGGTCCTTTAATGAAAAGGCTCATTCATCAGAGGAGATGAGATAAACTGCCTCCTCCAACATCAAGTAACTCCTGGGCTTGCAATTTCAACTGAAGCAAGGAACAGCCAGTACATATAATTCAGGATGCAAAAAATGCAGAAATCACTAGCGTGGTACATCTGCATTCACACAGACTAACATATACCTTCCCAAGAGCAAAGAAAGAGCTATATGGACCCACAGCAATAATATGACCTTCACAAGACCAAACATGGACCAGGGCTGCCTATAGTATAGACAGTAGAGCAGTCAGTGATGGCTGTCGCACTGTAAGAAACCAGCATATACCAACAACTTGCACTGTTCCTGACACACATGGAAAGCCTCCAGTTATTCACGGCTGATGTAATAATAGCTTTGGTTATGTCCTACTGAAAGTTTTATGAAAATGGTCATCAAGGTATAAACTCTAAAGGACAAGCAATAAAGGGGGACAACAGCAGACATGAGATATCTGTTAAGATTTTGGAACAAAGTGGTTGGGAATTATAGGTAGGGTAGAAGATCCTTTTGGAGCATAGCCAGGAGGAAGCAGACTCATGCTGCCACAAAACATTAGAAAGCTAATGCTCTGAAGGTCCGCACCAGAAGTTTACTCTCTGAAGGCTCTAATATGGGAAAAGGATACATAGCTCAGAGAAAAGTCTGTACCCCAAAAGTCAAAACCCTATCCAAGTCCTTCTGCTGCCCAGAGGCATCCTTATATGGATACCTCTCTGGAGCTGAGAGGTCTCAATTTGGGAAGACTGATCAGTTCAAGAAAAAAGTGTAGGGTGGAGCACTCATGGTGTGTGTGTCTGTCTGTCTGTCTGTACTTTCTTATTGATTTTTAAGACAGGGTCTCACCATGTAGCCTTAGCTGGCCTGGAACTCACAAAGATCTAAAAAGTTTTCTGGAGAATATCACAAGAATGGATGTGCCAGATGCTTATCTCTGGGGACACCGAGGACCTTTCAAAGAAGCCAGGGTTCACAATTCTCCTTATGCATGTATAGTCTGAGGTCCATGTTCTAATATACCTTTTTCCTCCAGACCTAACATATTAACCCTATGTACATTTTGTAATAGAGATTCTAGGCCTAGAAACCATGGCAACTAACTGATAACAATACAGAGGTAGCTGGGTCTTTAGTAATGTCAATGGGGCTATCAATACTCCATAAAAGATAGAGGGGATGGTCAAAGGACCTTTCCTGGAGAGTCTAGTCATCATTCCCTCCTGCCTTCTCCCAGCTGCAAGTGATCAGGAGAAATACCAGAACATACAAGAAGTAGATTATTAATGGAAAAGGGGACCAAGGGGTGGAATTTTGTAACACTGTTGCTGTTTACGGGACACCTATGCAATTAATCCCTCATCAGTGCTCCCTAAGAAAGTATAATAAACTGCTTGGCTAGCCAATCTGGATTTAGTAGACTCCTGCTCTGGTCTGTTGTTGGTGCTCTACTTAAGATGAATAGTTGCTGGTATATATCTACTTGGAAGCTTATGCACTAGGTTGCTATTCATATGTGAAAACCTAAGACCAAGCCAATAGAAAGGGAGCTGGGGGGCTGGAGAGATGGCTCAGTGGTTAAGAGCACTGACTGCTCTTCCAGAGGTCCTGAGTTCAATTCCCAGCAACCACATGGTGGCTCACAACCATCTATAATGGGATCCAAGGCCCTCTTCTGGTGTGTCTGAATACAGCTACAGTGTTCTCGTACATAAAATAAACAAATAAATAAAAATTAAAAACAAAGAAAAAAGGGAGCTGGGAAGGCAAAGAGACAAGGCAAATTAGATAAGGGACAGGGTTAGTCTTTAAAATAACTGAAATCATTTGAAAGACCTACACCCAGGAAAACAGGACACAGAACACGTGTGTAACAAGGCAGGAGTGAGGCATTCTCAGGTATAAGACAGCAAAACAGAAAAGAAGGGATTAAAGGCGTGTGCCACCACTGCCCAGAGGTAGAGCAATGCTTTATGTTCTACACTCTCTAGTACGTTCTAGACTCTTATAACCCCTAGTACTCCAGCTCCAGGAGATCTGGCATTCTCTTTGGCCTCTATTGATGCCTACACACACATACATAAACACATATTATTAAGACATATGCAAGCATGTACACACACACAAAGAAATCCTTTAAACAAACAAATCTGGAACATGCTCACCACATCCAGTACAATCCGCAGACCTCAGCAGCTCAGGGTCCAAGGTTAAGACACAGCCCAATCCTTTACTCCTTCTTCTGTAGTTTCTTTGTGCCACACAAGTTTCACTGAAGGCTTCGTTCTTTGAGCAGATGTCAACTACCCAGTAGCACCAAGTGCCCATCAATGATGTAGAGGGATAGGATTTCTGTTCCTCCAAGCTAGCAGTACTCTTCACACATTAACCAAGTGAGGCTCTGAAATGCCTGGCCAACATGTTTACAAACCAATATTGCAAATTAACTTTAACTTTGAGCAGTGTACAATGATCTCCAAGAGCAAAGGCAGTGAGAGAAGTGAGCTATGGCTGATGTCGCCTTCTTTCACTTCTGTACTGATCATAAGGTAATAAATAATCTAGCCTAAAGCACCTAGAAGGTGAGGTCTGGCTTCTATTCCATTGTCAGCTATAAGCCCTGTGGATGGACAACCACCTTGACAGTGGTGAGTACTCGGACAAGAAACAAGGGCAACCTCTGGGTGGGCTCAGGAAAAGAATGACTGTCACAAAAGAAATTTCAAGATGCAGAAACAGATTGAAGCACCAAGGCAAGGTCACTAGAGGAAGAAAAAAGGGGCAAATCACTTCTTTAAGACCCTTCTGCTCAACAGGACAAACCTGCTTCATGACGCTGGCTAGAAGTAGGACATAGCTTATAGTGCAAAGTTCTTCAAGGTCCTATTGCTTGGTACCTCTGTCCTCCTGTACCTACTTTATTCCTACCTCTAGCTTAGTGCAACATGCTTGGTGCCGTGGTTTGACTAGGTTTGACCTCCCCCACAGACTCAGGCACTTGAATGCTTTGCAGTGAGTAGGTGTGGCCTTGTTGGAGGAAGTATGCCTTTGAGGGGTGGGCTCTGAGGTCTCCTAGTGCTCAAGCTCTGCCCAGTCTGGAACTGTCCCCTTCTGCTGCCTATGGATCACACTTTGGAACTCTCAGCTTCTCCAGCCCCATGTCTGCCTACACATTGCCATGCTTCCTGCCATGATGATAATGGACTGAACCTCTGAAACTGTAAGCCAGCCCCAAGGAACTATTTTCCTTTATCAGAGTTGCTGTGATCATGGTGTCCTTTCACAGCGATGAAACCCTAACTAATACACACTTGGTCTACACTTCATATCTGAGAAGTAAACACAACACTAGGATCACCACTAGGATGACAGACTCTTATGAACAAAGGGGTGTCTGTTCATCCCCTGCTTGCTTTTCCTTGTGGTTGTTCTGGATGAATGCAGCAGAGACATTGCTGTATGTTCCACTAAGAGGCCCTCCCACTTGCTAAGCTGAGCTGTAAGGTTGTCTTTAATTAACCCATGCACAGGGGTTAGCTCTCCTGGGCCTTCCTACACAAGATAATCTGATACTTCCCCCAGGTAGGGTTGGTGACCTCCTTCTCTTTCCATCTGTTACAGCCAGGTTATCTCCTGCAGAGTTACCACAGCTCACTGAGAGCCATGTTCTCCACTCACACAACAGTGTCAGGTCTGCAGGCGGAGGACAACCCTTATCGCTGCTCTTCCAGGCAAGGCCAGTGTAGCTCTTGGCCTGACCAGCATCCTCTCTGGAGAAACTGCCCTAAGGCATACAATCCTGTTTCTGAAGCAGCTTCCTCTTATGGTACCCTATGCAGCTGACTGAGTAATCACCTCCAAAGGCACACATGCCTACTTCTGTCCCTTTAGGTGTGCCCACAGTCAGTTAAGGGCTTCTTTGTGTATGGTTGAATAGGGTTCATGCACTCCAGAGACCATCAGTCCTAGTATATACACGTGCAAATCCCTAAATACAATCCTAAGGGTCTTGGGAAAGGGAAGCCTGAGAGGAATAACAAAAGAGAAAAGGAGATGGACATGTGCAACAGACAAGAAGCTACAGGGATAGGATGGGCACAAACTGATAACAGCAGGCAGTGGAACTGAGGTCTGCAAAAAGCAGAACCTTAAAGAGAAACTGTGACCTACACCTTGACCTGACTCTTAAATTGTAGTATTGAAAAAGATTAAATCCACACTGCTCTAGGACATTACAATTAAGGCAACTGTAAAGGAGCTTACCTACTATTTCGTGTACACATGTGACATTACCCTATGTGGACCAATACAGATGAGTACATGGTACAATGCTAGGATTCACCTTTCTTAAGATCCCCCACACTGTTCCCTGCATCTCCAAGAGCCTTCAAGTGCAGCTACTTCCTGGATCCAGAGAGCTTTATCTAAAGCCACCCCCTTTCCCTTCCTCTATATCTCTGGCTACAGAGAAAGCCCTTATGCTAGTGAGTTCAGAGGTAGGGAGAACAGAAAGACTGACATTGGCTTCCTAAGCTTCCAACCAGCCAGTGACCTCGGTGAATAGGTTTGTATGGTGGTGTTAATGCACAACGTCATTTACTTCATAGAAGGCCCCAAGTAAATGGTATGGCCAGGTGTGCTGAGGTCAGTGGAAAGGGGCACCTGAGTGGGGGTCCAGTCTGGAGACCCAGAAGGGGAAGGGGATGAAAGTGACCCCAGAAGACTTGGCAGCCTCCATGCTGCCCCATCTTACTGATGATATTTCAAGCTTATTCTTGACTACACTGGCATTAGCCACTTGACTTGGTTTCTGTGGGGCAGTGATCTATAACGCCCGGTTGAGCATAAGCTAGAAGCTCTGGGAGACCCGGTGGTACACCATGGACCAGAATTTATGCTTCTGGCCAACGCTCCTGGGAAATTCTTCATATCACAACCCCTGTATGGAAAGAGGCCTGGCGTGTGAAACTTGTGTATAGGCAAATGAGGCAACGATTAGGGCTCCCAAGCTGGCCAATGGAAAGTATCAACTACCAAGCCCCACCCCCTCTCTCAGAACTATAAATAGAACACCTTGACCCAGGTAGCTCTCTCTCTCTCTCCCCTTCTTCTCCACCCGCCTGCCCTGGGAGTGCTGCCGGCCATCTAGAACAAATAAAGATAGAAACTACTTTGGCATCTGAGAACTTTGTCTAAGGGAGCTGTGACTCTTGGGGCGCAGGGCGGCGAGTGCTCTGAGCACAATGGAGCCAGTGGATGCCCACGACTGATCTCGGTCCACTCCCTCCCTACACCTCGGCCAAGCCTCCATCAGCGCCAGGGGTGCTCGACCCCCGGCGTCTCACCCCGGTAGCGTCAGGCCCCGAGACATATGCGACGAAGAGGGCTGCGGCAGTGATCCTTGAAGCCTAGGGCTTACTCTGCGGACCAGGGGTGAGACTCCACCCTCACTGCGCTTCCCCCAATGGGAGAGAGCGCGACAGGTTTCTTCTACCCTATGTGTTTTTTGTGTTTTCCATAAAAATTATTCTTTCAACAGTTGTTTCCCTGCTGTTGCTTAGTCAGTTTCCTAACCAATTAACTCTGAACTACTACCTTTAATAGCACTCCTCTCTGTTTAGAAGGGAGACAACTGACAATCATTATAGCCTGCAGGGCACAGCTTGGCTGCTATGGTAAAGTCCACCCACACTCTAAAGGCAGTGGCCCGGTGCAAGCCACATTGCATCTTTTGCATCTTTTCCATGTTTCCCCAGCAAAAACTAACAAGGACATAAACTGCCCCCACTGTTCCCATCACCTGCACACCACTCTCAAAACTAGAAGGACAGGAAAGGGCCAGGCAGATAGCACCATAGCACCCAGAAGTTTCCCTGAAAGGGAACTGCAGGTATTCTATAAAGGACAGATGGGTAACTATGATCTAACTTAGGTGGAGAGCTACAACTGTTTTTCTGACTTTTCTTCCATGCCTACAGAATTGAGGAGGGAAATATAGTCACTGGATGTCCTTAGGACAGAAAGGGAACTCACTGGGTTCCCTAGGTCACCAATCTTTCAGCATAGTCTGAAACTTGAAAGTCCACCTCACCACACAGGTGCACTGTCAGTAACACACTCTCATGTAGGACCAGTCAGTCATCAAGTACTTGCTGCCCTAAAGGGAATGCCCAGAAGTATAAGAGTTCTTCATGCTTCAGCAAGCATCCTGAGGATAAGGAACACGAGGAAGAGGGAATATAGTCTGATTTAGATGACCTGTCTCCTCTCTCAGCATTAGTGGTCCATCTACTTACATTGACTTGAGCCCTTATGGCTGTCCATGCCTACCCACCTTACTAACCCTGCCTTCTCTTCTCTAATTTCTTCCCTCTTTAAGGTGTTCATTTAAGACTCCCAGAGTAGAAGTACATGTACCAGAGATCTTTGTAACACTGCAACAAAATTCCTGATATGGACTTTTTTTTTTTTTAATTTAATTTTTGTGTGTGCAAGTGTGGTAGTCAAAGGACCCTGCTTTCATCTTGAGACAGTGTCTCTTTTTTTCCTCCCACTGTACTGCATATTTCAGGCTCACTGGCTCCAAGTCAATAAGGGATGCTAGAACTACAGACATGCACCATCACATCTAGAGCTACAGACACGCACCATCATATCTAGCTTTTTTGTGAGATCTAAACTCAGGCCGTCAGGCTTGTGGGGCAAGCCTTTTACCTACTGAGCCATCTTGCTGGCTTCTTAAGTAGGGAAAGTCTGCTTGGACTCAGTCCTAAAGGTTTAATGGCTTGGCCTCTGGTGAGGACAGTATAACACATCATGGTAGGAATGTGTGGGTGGTGATCTGAGTAGACACGCCCCCCCCAAACTTATGTATTTGCATGTTTGGCCCATTTGGAGTGGCAATATTAGGAGGTGTGGCCTAGTTGGGGTAGGTGTGGCCTTGTTGAAGGAACTGTATCACTGTGGGGGCAGGCTTTGAGGTCTAATATGCTCAAGCTACCTACCCCTTGTGGAACAGTCTCCTTCTGCTGTCAGTGGATCAAGATGTAGAACTTTCAGCTCTGTCTTCAGCATGTCTGCCTGCACTCTGCTATGTCGATACTGGACTAAATCTCTGAAACTATAAGCCACCTTTAATTAAATGTTTTGTTTTTAAGAGTTGCCATGGTCATGGTATCTCTTTACAGCAATACAGCCTAACTAAGATAGTATGTTAAGGGCCAGTGGTCACATCTCTAGAATGCAAAAATCAGGGCTGGACAATCCCTTTGGTAGCCATATTCTAATGACCTAAAACTGACCACTGGTCCCACCTCTTAAAGATCTTTGGCCTGCATCTCTTATCAGTGCCACCCTAGAAACTAAGCTTCTATATTCAGACTTCTGAAGAGATGCCTATTCACACCACAGCTGCAAACAACCCTTAACCTGCTCTGCACTGGCCCTGTATGAGAACAGTCAGTCCTCCCTATACACCTCGAAGAGCAGCATGAGGATGCTGCTTAGGACTCCCGCTTCATACCATACCTGTGGTCCAGCCCCCAGAGCCCTGTTTCAGTCACATACCTCCCACTAGGCTCCCTGACTATAACATGGAAGACTTGGAGTAGGTAATGACTAGAGACTCTCTGGCCAGACCTCAAGAGACTGTTCTGATCCTGTTTCACAGCCAGTGTCACTGTGGGGATCACATTACAAAATGTACACCAAAACAAAACAAAAACAGAAAACCAAAAACCAAAAAACCAAGCTGGGGGCTTGGGCAGTAGGCTGCTCCCTTGAAACCCCACAGCAAGCAGAGACTGCCAGAGTCCTCTTTTGCTCCTAAGAGAATGGTCTGCCTGCCCATTACCCACTGCCTCTCATAGTATTCTCATCATGGTTTTACAACACATGGAGTTCAATTACACACATACACAACCTGAGCATCATAAGAGGGATTTTCTTTTTCTTTTTTTAAAAAAGACTTTTATTGTATGTGAGTACACTGTTGCTGTCTTCAGACACTCCAGAAGAGGGCATCAGATCTCATTACAGATGGCTGTGAGCCACCATGTGGTTGTTGGGAATTGAACTCAGACCCTCTAAAAAAGCAATCAATGCTTTTAACTGCTGAGCCATCTCTCCAGCCCACAAGAGGGATTTTCTAAATGCTGTGTGTCTATCCTCTACCAAGAATATTCCCCAGAGTTATTATAGTCACTACAGACTGAGACATAGCTGGGGAAGCAAAACAAGACAGGAGTGAACCCTTTTCTCACTGGCTCAGGGAGCCTGCCCAGCAAAGCTCTAAGTAGAAAGAAAACAAGTCAGAGCTCAAAAGAGCATTCTCGAATGTCATATTCCCTAAGAAAATCACAAGAGTAATTACAAAGAATGCTGGGCCACCATAGCTTTGAGATAATCGGGGTCTAGGATGTCAGTTACCAGTTTTTAATAACAGCAGAAGTGCTGATGCCCTCCTTGGCTTTTGTAGGGCCTAGATACCCTAGCAGTACTGTTCATGGCTTTGACACAACCGTGGCAGAAATATGCCCAGAAAAGGGAAGATAAAAGTCCTAAAGTCAAAATGTCCTCCTAAGCTCTTCTACAAGAAGCACCTTTAATGCATCCCAAGCCAATATGAGCATAGTCTGCTGAAGCCCCCACAAGATCATCAATTTATACACAAGACAGGCATCCACAGTGAACAATGGCCGGGCATCTGTATCCAATGGCACTTACGCACTCACAGACAGTCAGATAACTCTAAAAAGGTACGTGTCTCAAAGCTGTAAGGGCTTCTTCACCTGCTATATAAAGGAAGCTCAAAGTTAGCATTACCCAAGAGTCCCAAAGATCCTGTGTGCTGGGCTCTTTCAGGAACTCTCAAAACCGAGATGCTGCAGCCCTTGGTGCTGCGCCTGGCTTCAGAATGGGCATCATACCTAATGGCCTCCGTGCAGAGGCACAGGTCATCTTAGAGCCGATGGGATCCGAGAACAGTGTGCCGACCACAGCGCAAAGGGCAGGGAATCCTTCCAATGTTGTGTAACATACCATAACAAGGTATGTTGAGGACACATATAAAGTGCAATGTTCTAGATACAAGCAGTTGGGATGTATTGTATAAGAGAAAAAAATTTAAAAACAGGAAAAAGGGGAAAAAAAGACTCCACTTATATAAAAGTTTGATATCTGAAATGATCTAAAATATAATCAAGCTCTGACTTGAAGGAAATTCCACACTAAACTCATGATGGGGCACAGTCAAAATTCATACGCAAGAAAAACACTGTACAAAATTGCCTTCAGGCTCAGTGTATGAGGTATAGGTGGAACATAAATGATTTTTCTGTTTAGACTTGGCTCTCATCCCCAAGATATCACATAATATTTACACAAATACTCCTGAATGTTATAAATAAATAAATAAATAAATAAATAAATAAATAAATAAATAAATAAATCCAAAATCCTAACCACGACCTGTCCCAAACATTTCTGGTAAGGGATAGCAACTTGTATGAGGCTCTTGATGAACTCAGGCTGAAACACAAACAAAAGAACAAAGCTAAGGGGTAAGATCGGGTCTTAATTTCTGTTGAGAAGGTGACAGCTCTCATGCACTTGCATGTGATGGCTGTATGTGTGAGTACTCACTGCCACCTTACGTCCTTTGTATTATGTGCTCAGAGTAGTGAATTGTTATGTTATGCATATTTTACCACAATACAAAACAACAAAGCATTTGACCACCTGTTTGCTTTACTTGTGTGCAGGCAAAGGAAGAGAACAGGCCCATTACACGGGCCAGAGCCTCCTGCCAAGCAGTCCTGAAGTCTTGTATCAGTTCCTGTAAGATGCAGACATGAAGCAAAAAGCAAAGGATGGCAACAGTGGGGTTTCCAGGTTCTTTGCTTGTCCTCTCCTGAAAAACAGTAGGCGTAGCCTTTACAGGCTCCACTTTGTCTGTGGGCTACTATAACCCTCACCTCAACACACTCTGGAAGCTTCTCTTCTTTTTTAGGGAAATCTGCCTCAGCTCCACACCTACCACTCATACACTACTTGGGAGTATGGAGATAGAAACCTATCCCCAAAGGAAAAGAGATTCTCAAAAGTAAATGCCATTTTAGCTATGACTGGAAAGGTAATGGTAAGACCAGGGAGCCAGACTAGCCTGCCATTTAGCCAGCCAGAATCCCAAGGCACCCAGAGCTAGTACCACTACCCACCTCCTGAGGGCACACTGTAACCATCAGACAGTCACCTGTTTCTTCACAGTCCAGCCATTCCTTCACCATTCCTCAAGTTTTCTGGACATCATCATTTCCCCTTTGCAGAGGCTAGTCAAAGTCACCACATTCATAACTATTCTGGGACCACACTAGCCCATCTCTCTCTCCAGTTCACCACAACTGGTGAGTCCCAACTCTATGTATCATGCTATGCCTGGTCCGTTGAACCCCACCCAGACAATATGGGAAGACCTCCAACCACAGGGGAAAACCATAGTCTGGTTGGTAAGAAAGTATTTAAAAGCAGGGAAAAGGTAGTATAATATATAACAGGGAAACAACAATTTGAAACAGACTGTGACTAAGTGTTAAGGGAGGAAATAACAATTTAGTGTTACAGCCAGTCAGCTCGGAAGAGTAGGCTACTAGTGAGGGCTGGAGTTTATCCAGGCAGACGAGGACTGCTCAGAGATGCTGCTTGTGGATACAAGCACCCAGATGGGGATGGTTCATAGCATTGTGAAAGCCGTAGGAAATATGGATGTGCTCTGTGAGTGAATCTCACAAAAACCCCTCGAGATGAAGAAAAGCTATAAGATAACCCTAGCCTGCCATCTACTATCCCACTTCAGGAAACAAGTAGGCAAGTCCCATGTCCTGTGCTAATAGCAAATCAAACATTTTTAAGTTAACAACAACAAAAAAAGTAAGTTAAGCCAACAGCCAAATCCAAGTTTCTTATCCTGGGCACTAACAAACTTCAAGCTGATTCTTCTTTTTGTGAAGATGTCTTGCACATCCTCAGCTTCTCACTGGTATACACCAATAGTATCTCTACTCTCAACATCTGTCTCAATCAAAGATGGCACTACACATTAAGCATACAGCCTTGAGGTACACTAATTCTATTAAGACCTTGTTCAGAAAGAGCACAAGGGAAAACTTCTGGAATGGGGCTCAGCTGCATGACAGCAAGCACTGGACTCAGTACCCTATCCATCCAAATAGGCAGAAGATACAGTGGGAGAGTGCATCTGCCATTGTCCCAGGGAATGGTCCCAGAGGGAAAACCCTGACAGGATACAGAGCAGAGGGCATGGGTAAACCCCCTTCACCCTCAGCCCCAGCAAGAGCACTCATGCTACTTCCTTCCCGACGTCTACTGAAATGGCCTTTTCCTTCCTAGCCTCTACCCTGACTAACACCCTGATGACCTCCTTTGTAGCTTTCTTTTATGTGAGCTTCCTGATGCAACATGGAAACTTACAAGCCCAAAGTGACACTTTAGACACATTTCAACATGGCTGCCACTACTGGTTTGGTCACTTCCCTCTCAGAAGTACTAGGTATGTGCACTACCCATATGTGTGCACTGTCCATGGTCTGGCAGAAATGCATCAACTGACTACATGCTTAGTCTTTCAGCTCCAAGGCTACATACGTGCTAGACAATGGCCCATGCACAAAAACATTTGGACCTGGATGTCCCGCCAAGTCTTTCCCTTTTGTTTTCACACTCATCTTTGCCTTTGCCACATCCTGTATGCTGGATATTTTGTTTTACTTTTTTCAATTTGACACAAGGTAAAGTCACCTGAGAAGAGGGAACCACAATTTTTAAAAAATGCCTCCATCAGACTAGCCTGTAGGCAAGTCTGTGGGGGCATTTTCTTAATGATTAATGTGGAAGGGCCCAGCTTACTGTGGGCAGTGTCACCCTGGCAGGTGGTCTTTGGCTGTACAAAAGAGCAAACTGGCATCAAGTCAGTAAGCAGTGTTTCTCATTGATCTCTGCTTCACTTCCTACCTCCAGTTCCTGCCCTTACCTTCCTTGTTTGTTTTCCCTCAATGATGGGACTATGACCAATACCTGCAGCCAAATAAACCCTTTTTCCCCAAGTTGATTTTGATCACAGTCTTCATTGCAGCAATAGGAAGCAAACTAATATATCCAGGTTGCTGGGAGATAGATACTATGGACTACAAGGTATCAGCACATCTGGCTCAACTCTCAGTGACTGACTAGTAGTTTTTAGGGTCAGCAGCAGTCTGTGCTGGTGCCCAAACCGAATGAATGGAATAATGAATTCTTCTGGATTTCAGCTGAACCTAAATAAAAACCCTGGTGC
The DNA here is from genome assembly GCA_028551405.1 of Uromys caudimaculatus. Lineage (NCBI taxonomy): Eukaryota > Metazoa > Chordata > Mammalia > Rodentia > Muridae > Uromys > Uromys caudimaculatus. Next base: position 57,720,899 of record CM052710.1, read on the forward strand.
TAATTTTCAAATGTTCATGCCTTGGGCCCAACGAGAACATGATCCAGTGACCTCTGGAAGTTCCAACACTTTTAACTTATCATTAAGTAATAGGACTCAAGAATAGGGCTTATGGGAGATTAACTCCTATCCCAGAGCTGCTGCTAATGTAACAGCCAAGACAGGAGGACACCAAGAGAGGAGTCCAGTCTGCTCTGCATGTCTCCTAAGCTGGTAGAAGAGCATCATGTTTATCTACCTGTTCTTGTCCCTAGCTGGGTTGCTGTCAGTGCTCACTTTAAACCACTCTGCCTCACAGATGGCTCTTCAGCAAAACCCTCTGTGGTTCATTCTTAGGTTCATCAAAAAGAACAATAGGGGGAAAAATCTTAAGCAACCAATGAGATGACGGTTATTGTGGAAACTGTGTGTGTGTGGGGAGGCAACACAGTATTGTGCCCACTAATGGTCCCAGAATAAGAGGACTGAAATGCAACACCAGAAAGCATAGGAAGAAAGAGGGCTTCTTGGCACGTATGAACGCTGATTATCTCCCAAACCCTAAGTGTTCTGACCCTCTGAAAAGTCCCTGGAAACAGTTATCTCACACTCCAGTCTCACAGCATCAGAGTGAAGAAACCGGTCCTGGGCCAGTCCATTGGAAACAACATGATTAGACTTTCCCAGGTGGTCCTAGTCTTCATAGGCTCGGCAAGTCTACGCCCACATATTGGTTACTCAAATTGCAAAGGAAGAGGAATCCAAAGCTTCCTTTAGGAGAGAGAAATCTCTTTGAGAGAAAGAGAGGTGACCTGGGTAGAAATAGAAAGAGACCTTCTGTTCTACTTGGCTAAGCTGGGACTTGGCCTCTGGAGCAAGAGCAGCCAGCACTTGCCCCACCCATGCAGGTAGAAAGCTAGGTAGTGGAAGAGCAGAAAGATGTTTATCTGCTCAGACCACAGGACTAGCAGACCTCAAATGCCAGCTTTAAAAAGAAAATCCACACCAAGATCGAGTGGAACAGCCTGGAGGACAGGACTAAAGCCTGTCTGCAATCAGGTCTGTAAAAACACGACCTGTGCAAACCCCTGCTGACACCTAAGACTATCCTCATTTTCCCTAATCTTAAACAAAAGTGATTTCCTTCTTCACTGCTTCCTCTCACCAACAACTGGGGAGGAAAAAGAAGCCTTGATCTGGGTTTGTAGCGCACTTTCTACCTAGCACTACAAGTCCTTTAAAACATTCCAGACTCCCAAACAGAAGCCTTAGTAAGCCACGCTGCACTCAAGCATGATGCGGCCAGCAGTGTCACAGCAGAGGGGCCTGGGGAAGGCCAGGGCCAGGGTCAGGGAACAGTAAAGACACTTACCATCTCATCCAGGGCATATCGCAAGAGGCCATGCTCATAAAGGATGAAGAATCGTCGCTGCCATTTCTGCAACAGAGCACAGAGTTGGGGGTCAGGTGCCCTGGCCCTGGGTCTCAGCTAGCTGAACCCCAATATCTAGCACACAGAATCTAAGGAATGCTGGCTCTAAGGCTTCAACTTCTGGCTCAGATGGTAGGAGGAGAGATACTAGAGACATAAGTGCAGTGATGCATCAGCCAGGTGGGGTCAGGAGATAGCCTAATACAAGTGACTGGTGTTTCCATATGCCCAATGGAGCCTTTAAAGCTGGAACTTTCCTTGGGAATAGAAACTGTATGTGGTCACTTTTCTATATTGTTACTGGCAGCCAGTACAGAGTTTTCATAGAATGTTTGTTGATTTATTAGGTGAGTGATCTTATGTGTTCTAGAAAAACCTGAGGTTACAGGGAGACTGACAGTATCACTTCCAAGAAAGTCTGGGAAATGGTATGTAATGGGTTGGTCTTGTGATTTCCAAGGGACAGGAGGCAGACAACCAAAGCTTGAGGAATTGAACAGCAGTTGGATGAGCTTACAAAACCAAACAGAGAAGAACCCCAACATAGGCCAGGCCTCCAGGGTTGTTACCATAGTCAAATGCTGTTGAGAGCTAAATGAAAAGGACAAAGTATACACATCATCTCTCTGTGTGAACGGTCTTGTCTACCCCATGAAGCTATAAGCCTAATTCCTGACTCACAGAGCAGCATGGCTCCCACCCTTACCCCTTTGGTTGACTTCAAAAGGATTCAAGGTTCTATTCTCAACTTCTCAAAAAGTACAATAACATTTAAGCTTTGACTAGCACTAAAGCCACTGAATTAATTATAATGTATGTGTCTTTGCTGTAGACCAGAATAATAAATTTTAAAATAATTAGTTTCTCATTAGGAGCTGGAAATGGCACTTCTGAAGTTTTAGTAGAGACCAGGAAAGGCACCTGGCTCTCTGCATACTGCATTTTACCCAGGACCACTGGCCCCCAGGGGTAGGAACAGAATTCATGGGGCCACTCAGAAAGGACCTATTAGAGCTGCTTCCAGGTTAGAGTTCCAAAACAGACTACTGGCATCTGCTTCCCAAAATCATGTCCAAGGCTCCTATGTGTCTTTGAAATCAGAATCCACTCCAGAAGAAAGTCCAGAAACCAAAAATACAGTGTCTGTGGGCCAGAGCATGTATTTGTGAGGTCCTGCCGAGGTGAGGAGGGATGAACAGAGCTGAAGTAATTGTATAAATAAAACTAGAAGAAAGTGTATGGAAAAGATGCTCTGATTGGAGCTGAAACCCCAATGGGTTGCCCAGGGAATAAGCAAGCCTCTGGTCAGCAAAATGCAGGCTTATCTTTCTTTTTGCTCCAAAAGAGACCTATACCCAGGAGATAGGATGGTGTAAGGCTTAATTATAGAGTACAGACACCCAGACCTTATTCTTTTATTAGGACTTGTTGGTCTTATGCCCGTAGCTCAGGAGGAAGTTGCTTTGACTCTGGAACAACTTTCGAGCTAGATTAACATGCTGCAAAATGTACTTAATTGCTTTTTTGTCTTTTCTGTTTGTTTTCAAAGAGTCCTAATTACCCACAATAAGTGACACCCATACAAGAATGGCAGTTTGAAACAAGGACTCTATATATACATAAGCAGAACTTTCTGAGACCTTGGAGTTCACAAAACTTTGGATTCATACTGACTTTGTTACCCAGGTTCCAGTGTTTACCTCCTGTCTCCCTCCCTAATTTTACCACTTTACTCTCAAATGGACCTCCTTCTGGTTCTTCCCACTCCAAGAATACTCTCTGGTATCCTTACCCGTGACCGGTGCACTGGGTTATCAAAGTCGGTGCCATCTGGAGCCAGGAGCAGCCAGCCACCATAAATGGGTTTTGCCTAGAAGAGAAAAAGGATGGCAGATCTTCAGTATCACTGAACCAGAGGACAAGAGAGCAGGCCAAGTTGACAAAGAGGATGTCATCTCCTATTCCCCAACACAGGCTAAGTATTTAGAACAGATGCCTAGTTTAAAAGGTCTCAGGATTGCCCATTTTGTGGTGTGCTTAGGGGAACACAAAACCCTGAGGACATCTGAAAACCTACAAAACAAAAGAACTCTTACAGACATAGGCTGCCTCTCTCAAGTTCTAACAAACACACCAAGATAGGAAGGGGTGACGTTTTATTTGATGAATGTACCATACTAAGTGACAGGAATCAAGTGTAAACAACACAGCTCCAACCCCCCCCCCCCATCCTGAAGACAGAAAGCAGAGCCTGGTAGAGATCAAATTTGGCACTGACCTAAGATTCATGAGTGCTTAGGGACCACCAAGGGCAAGGAAAGCTCTAGGCTTCAACTTGACACTGAGCAGTTGAAGAGGAGAAGATCAACAGTTCTAACTCTACCTCATGAAGTTTCGGTGATAATTCAGGTGAAAACCAGAACAGAAACCAGGTGACACGGCTCGTGCCTATAATCTCAGCACTGGGGAGGCTGAGGAAGGAGGGTCATCGTGAGTTCTAGGTCAGTCTGAGCTGCAGAACGAGACTATCTCAACAAAATAAGCTAGTACAACGAGGGGCAAATGTGACACTGGAAAACAGCCTGGCAGTTTGGGAAAGGCTAAACACACAGATAAGCTACTCTGAGCCCCAGTGGGTTCCACTGCTAGGTAACATACATGTGAGAGACTTACACAAATGGAAACACGCCCTGCAACATCCTAAGAGCACTGTTCCCCGTTATCCAAAGGTGCTAACAACTGAAAGGCCCACAAACAGATAAAGCATTGAAAGAGCTACAGTCTGCCAACACAGTGACTGCACAGCATGACAGGGTCAGAAGTTCTGATGCACACAAAAGGCATGTGAACCTCAAGAGCATTGTGTAATTAAAAGCAGCGCAGCCAACACAAGACCTACATCCTATAGAATCCTGCTCATGTGAATTATCTGAAACAGGCAAATCCATAGAACAGAAGGCAGATGGAATGGTTACCCAGGGGCAAGGGGGAAAGGCATTGAGTTTCTCTGGAAAGTGATAAAAATGTTCTGGGATGACAAACTGGAGATTGTTGCAGAACACTAGGAATGTGATAAAGCTAGAGAACTCTATAATTTAAAGGGGTGAACTTTATAGCATGTGAATTAGACCTCAATAAAACTTCAAGCATGATGTCTGGCCTATAAAACCTCAACAAATGCTAGGCATGGCTATACTTTTACTGCCCAAAGCACCTCCCACCCTTGAGACTCTGGCAAAAGGATTACAATGTGCTTGTAGGGATGGGACACACCATGGCTCCATACTTTACAACTACACCCGGTTCGTGAGAAGAGGCTGGCAAAGGGGCAGCTGAACTAAGCCAATGTACCTTGTGCCATTCGGGGGCAGTGACAAGGAAAAGCCAAACCCTCCTGCTACACCCACATGATGATCTCTGAATAAGCCGTGGGGAAGAGAGGCTCTTAATAATAACGCTTATCTGCAAACGGGAAGACTCCCTCCTCCTACCCCATCTAGCTGTGCAATCTATTACTCAAGAGAGGGCAATCTGCTTGCTGAAGGGTCACATGGCCTCCATGCTAAGCCAAGAATACTGCCATTTTTTTGGCTTCTTTGCAGAGTCCTTAATGTCCCCAAACTCTGACTTTCCCCTGAGTAAAGTGGGTGGAAAGAGGTGTGAGTTGGGATAGGAGAAGGCTGCTGGAAGAATGACAGAACCTTGTTCTGATGAAATGCAGGAGTAAGTGTTGGCAGAAGGCCCAAGAGCTAAATGGACACCAGCAGTGCCCAGCCAGCTGAACACATTTCCTTCTCCCCATAAACATGCTGAGTGCATACTGTAGGTAGACTGTCCACAGCACGGGAAAATCGGAGCTAGGGCCAGAGGACTCCCTGAACCCTGTATATCTTGATCCTACTGGCCCCTCTTGGTCTCCATCTTGAGTGGCCCTTACAAACCCTTCCCTGTGGGATCTGGTAAATAGGTTACCCATTATGATTGTATGGCATTATTTTTGGTTTATGGCTATAGAACTTTAGGATGACATTATATTAGGTATATCTACATGACCTTCCCTAAAAGGGACAATGGAGTCCTTAGTAATCGGTGCACGTATCCTCAAAACCTAGGTTGCCCTGGTTCAAGTTCTCACTGGCATTGTTATTAACTCAACAAACCTCTGTCCAGGCCTACTTTGCATGGTCATGTACTACATACTAGAGACCTTCTAGTACTTTCTGGGATCTCTAGGAAAGGCCTTCCAGTAAGCACCAGGAAAGCATAGGGCTGGAGTAAGAATTATGGTTCCAGAAAGAGTTGGTAGGGAAGCTGGTGCCTGAAACACTAACAAAGGTAAATCTCAAGGGACAGAGAACAGTTTATTGAATAATCTGAAACTGGGATTAGTCAGGGTCAGGAGACAGTGAAGGGTGTAAGGTGACTATGTTGACAACTCCATCTCTAGAAATAATCAAAATCACTAAATTGTACATTTTAAACTTTTTTTTTTTGGTTTTTCAAGACAGGGTTTCTCTGTGTAGCCCTGGCTGTCCTGGAACTCACTCTGTAGACCAGACTGGCCTCAAACTCAGAAATCCCTCTGCCTCTGCCTCCCAAGTGCTGGGATTAAAGGCGTGCACCACCACTGCCTGGCCACTTTAAACATTTTAATTACATGAATTTTACCTCAATCAAGCCTTTCTTTCTTTCTTTCTTTCTTTCTTTCTTTCTTTCTTTCTTTCTTTCTTTCTTTCTTTCTTTCTTTCTTTCTTTCCTTCCTTCCTTCCTTCCTTCCTTCCTTCCTTCCTTCCTTCCTTCCTTCCTTCCTTCCTTCCTTCCTTTTGTTTTTCGAGATAGGGTTTCTCTGTGGAGCCTTGGAACTCACTCTATAGACTAGGTTGGCCTCGAACTCAATAAAGCCATTTTTAAAAGCATGCAAATAGAGTTCTCACATCCTCCTGTAGGGTCTAACTCTGAGTTGTCCCCTTTCCTCTTCCTCAACCTCCCTATCTATGCCTTTACTACAACCCACCAGATCTAGCCCAGATCCCATAACCAGTGGCCCAGCCTAGTCTAAGTACCCATTGACTGCAGCACCCAAGCTCTAGGCTTCTGCTGGGTCCCACATTCTGTATGCCCCTGTCTAATCTAACTACCCTCCCCTGTTGCTAAAGTCGATCTCTAGGTTTCCCAGGAGTCATCCTACTTATAACCACCCACAAGTGGTTCCTGTGCCATTTGCAATCACCCCACTTGGTATCAGATCTCCCCTTGATATCCTCAAACATACCTTTTATACAACCCACCAGATCTAGCCTGGGCCCAACACCCAGTGCACCAGCCTAGTCTGGCCTCCCCTGCCTGTACTACAAAAGATCTCTAGGCTTCTGCCAGGACCCTCCCCCAAACCACAGGACACTCCCATGCCATATCCAACCTTTCTACCCAGGCAGGTCTAGTCCCACCCTCCAGGCTCCGAGCAGGAAGCACCTTGTGCTTACCACCCCAGTCCCCCTCTCCACCTGACTTTATCCCACCCAAGCCATTTCCAATCTTTAGGCCCAAAACACCCAAATATCTTCTCTTTTGTCCCAAATTTGCTCCATCCATAACAAACTCACACTAACAAAAGAAGTTCACGTGCACAGATATCACAAAACTACCAACAATATGAAAGATTATGCCAATGTCTTCTCTCTAAAACCTACAAATCCTATAGGAATCACCCAAATGAAATACAAGATATAGAATTTTAAAAAACAATTATAAACTTCATCAAAGAATTCAAGGAGTTTGAAGAAGAGAAAAATAAACAACTTGATGATATTAAGGAAAAGTTTAAGCTTATTCTTCTCATTGATAGTCAAGAAAACACAAAAACATCTTATATTTTAAAACAGGCACCACCTTAGAGTAAAGGATAGATAAAAGTACTCCATCAAATGGGATCAGGAAGCAAGCAAGCAGCATTATATTAATGTGTGAGAAAACAGAAATCAAACTAAAATTCATCAGAAGAGATAAAGGGGTACATTTCATTCTAATCAAGGGGACAACTACCCAAGAAGACATTACTATCTTAAACATATATGCATCAAACTCTGAGGCACCAAACTTCACTAAAAATCTATTACTGGGTTTAGAGACACACATTAATACTCATTAATGGTGAGCATTCTATTTCAATATCCCACTTTCTCTAATAGATGGGTCATCTGGACAAAAAATAAAGACAAAACATCAGAGTTAACTGATACATCAAATGGAATTTTTAACAGGTATCTAGAGAGAATTCCACCCAAATACCAAATACACATTCGATCAGCAGCACATGGAGGCTTTTCTAAACCCAGACTACATCCTGACACATGAAACAAATCTTTATGAATTACAAAAGACTGAAATCACTCCTTGTATGTTATCTTGCCACAATACAATAGAAATTAAAATTGACAGCAAACAAATCTCTAGTAAATACACAAATTCATGGAGATTAAGCAACTCAAACAGAAACGAAGAAATAAAGTCCTAAAACTAAATGAAAATGTGAATACAATACAATAAACCCTCTGGGACATTAAAAGTAGTCGTATGAGGTAAATTTATAAATCTAAGTGCTTACATAAAAAAAATCAGAAAGAAGACAGATGGTCATGGCACACGCCTTTAATCCCAGAGCTTTGGAGGCAGAGGCAGGTGGATCTCTGTCCAGCCTGGTCTACATTGTGAGTTCCAGGACAGCCAAGGATACACAAAGAAGCCATGTCTCAAAGAAAAAAAAACAAACCAAATAAACAAAAAACAACAAACCCAAGCCAAGCCAACCAAACAACCAATCCAATTGGTAGCAAGAAATATAAAAATCAGAGCAGAAATCAATGCCATAGAAACAAAGAAAACAATATAAAGAATCAATGACTCTAAGAGTTCGGACAGGATAAATAAAACAATCAACAGATCCTTGGCCCAACTAGCCAAAGGAAAGAGAGGACCCAACTTAACATAATCAGAAATGGACAAGGAAACATCAGACACCAAGGAAATTCAGAATACTGTAAGGGAGTATTTTAAAAACCTGTACTCCATTAAGCTGGAAAACCTAAAAGAAATGGACAGATTTCTAGATTCAGACTACAAAACATTAAACCAAGAAGTCAAGACCCTAAACAGACCCACAATAAATGAGGACAATGAAACAGTAATAAAAAGTCTTCTCGCTTAAAAAGAAAAAAAAAGAAAGAAAAACAAAAAAAATCCAAGGCCAGATGGAGTCAAAGCAGAATTCTACAAGATTTTCAAAGATTTACAGCTGTTTTTAAACTTATTCAAAGAAAAGAAAAGAAACATAAGGAATATCCTAAATATCTTCTATGAAGCCAGTATCACTCTAATACCTAAACCTGGAAAAAACACAGTAACAGAAAAAGAAACTACAGGCTACTATCCCCAAAGAATTTAAAATATATATTAAATAATTCTTCCAAACAGATTATCCACCATGACCAAGTTGGTTTTATCATTGAAATGCAGGGATAATTGAACATATACAAGTCAATAAATGCACTAAACCACATAAATGGATTTAAAGAAGAAATTTACATGATTACCTCAATATATGTAGTTAGCCTTTGACAAAACCTAACATGCCTTCATGATAGAAATTCTAGAGAACGTAAGGCTACAGGGAACATACCTCAACACAGTAAAAGCTCTCTACCACCCACAGTCAACACCATCCTCAACCAGCACTTCTCAACCTGTGAGTGGCAACCCTTTCGGGGATGGAATGGCCCTTTCGCAGAGGTCACCTAACACCACAGGAAAACACAGATATTTACATTACGATTCATAACAGTAGCAAAATTACAGTCATGAGGTAGCAATGAAAATAATTTTATGGTTGGGTGTCACCACAACATGAGGAACTGTATTAAAGATCTGCAGCATTAGGAAGGTTGAGAACCACCGTCCTAAAGGAAGAAAGGCTTGAAGCAATCCCACTGAAGCCAAGAATGAAACAGGGATCTCCTCCACCCCCACTCCTTTTGAACACTGTGCTTGAGGTACCAGCTCAGTCAGGCAAGAGAAGGAAATTAAAGGGATACAGACCAGGAAAGAAGCCTAACTGTCCCGATCTACAGAGACGACACTACACACACACACACACACACACACACACACACACACACACACACACACACACACACACCCCGAGATCCCAAACATTCTACAGAATTCTTACAGGAATGATAAAGAAACTCAGCAATGTGGAAGGACACAGAATCACCTTGCACAAATTAATGGCTTTTCTATACACCACCAACGAACATACAGAGAAGGAGGTCATAGGAACACCCCCATTCATAGTAGCCTCAAAGAAAACAAAACATCTAGGAATAAACCTAACCAAGGAAGTAAAGGACATCTACAGTAAAAACTTTTAAAATTCTGAAGGATAAAGATACAAGGAAATAGACTTATGTTTATGGATCATGAGTCATGACATTGTGAAAAAAAATGACAAATTTACCTGAAGCTACTCTCAAATTCAATACAATCCCAATCAAAATCCCTATCCCCGGGTGGAGAGATGGCTCAGCAGTTAAGAGCACTGATTGCTCTTCCAGAGGTCCTGAGTTCAATTCCCAGAAACCACATGGTGGCTCACAACCATCTGTAATGCCCCCTTCTTGTGTGTCTGAAGACAGCTACAGTGTACTCACATAAAATAAATAAATAAATCTTTTTTAAAAAATCCCCATCTCATTCTTCACAGAAATACAAAGAAACTATCCTAAAATCCATATGAAACCACAAAAGACAGCTGGGCAGTGGTGGTGCATGCCTTTAATCCCAGCACTCGGGAGGCAGAGGCAGGCGGATTTCTGAGTTCGAGGCCAGCCTAGTCTACAAAGTGAGTTCCAGGACAGCCAGGGCTATAACAGAGAAACCCTGTCTCGAAAAAAAACAAACAAAAAAAAACTCCCAAAAACCCCACAAATGACACATTAGAAAAACGGGCTTAAACTTAACAGAGTTCTCAAAGAAGGGAAAAAATGATTCCCTAGTAATTATGAAAATGCAAATCAAAACATCTTTGAGATTTATCTTACTCTAGTCAGAATGATAACAACCAATGGAACAACCAATAACAAATGCTGGAGGAGATGTGGGGGGAAGGGAACCCTCATTCACTCACTTTTGGTGGGATTGCAAACTAATGCAGCCACTATAAAAATCAGTGTGGAGAATTCCCAAAAAGCTAATAGTAGATCTGCCAAATAACCTTTCCATATCACTCGATGGCATATATGCCCAAAGGGCTCAACACCCTACTCCATAGTCATTGTTCCTCAGTACAACAGTTAAGAAGGAAAACACAGGAAAAGTCCTTCGCCTGGCAAATGGATAATGAAAATGTGCTATACACACAATGAAATGCCATTCAGCCATAAAGAAAAATAAAAACTTGAACTTTTCAGGTAGATTAATAGTGAAGGAATAAGGAAGCTGGCTAAAAATTTTTCCATTTGCCTTCTGGCTAACCCAGTTAACAATAGCAGGTGAGTCCCCCATACCTCAGGGCTCATAGTTAAACTGTATCTGAACTCTATGTACCCATAAATCCTGGGAAATTGTTTTACCCTCCCTTCTGAGAATGTTCCGCTCTGTTCTGCCCGGGTGAACACATCT
>CM052710.1:57732484-57781151 GCA_028551405.1 Uromys caudimaculatus
CTATGTACCCATAAATCCTGGGAAATTGTTTTACCCTCCCTTCTGAGAATGTTCCGCTCTGTTCTGCCCGGGTGAACACATCTATACACCTGTTCCTGGGTATATTGATATGCTTTGTCTTTGAAGTTTCTGCTTTGTGGTTTCTGCCTTTAAAAACCCTGCCTGCCCCTCCATCGGGGTCGCTTCCCCTCGCCTCTGCATAGGCAGCGGATCGACCCTGGTGCACCAGTTTCTAATACACCTCCCGTTTTACACCGAGACGTTTCCGTGTGTTCCTTGGCCGCCGCAACCCGTGATTGAGTGGGGTTTCCCCTGCCCGGAGGTCCCACAATAGAACTAGAAAATTATCATATTGAGTGAACTATTCCAGGCCCAGAAGGACACACAATTTATGTTCTCTCTCATGGGGGTTCACAGCTCCAAATCTTTACATGTAAGTACATAGTCTGCAGTAACTGCAGATACTGAGGAAGTAAAAGGAGACTATTGCCAAGAAAGTTCAGGAACAAAAGAGAGGGAAATAGCAGGGTTCAAGTAATCTGATCTGAGATGGGAAGAGGGGGTGCTTTAGGGAGAAAGAGGGAGGTAAATATAGGAGGGAAAATAGGGAATACCAGAATACAAGTGATCTGACAGGAGAAAAGAAAGACTCTTTAGGGAGAGGGGAGGGAGGTAAATACAGAAGGTGGGTAAAGTAACAAGGATGTCCGTAAAAGTCATAAGGAATCGAATTATTATCTGTTTACCTCAAAAAACCTTCAATACACATCATTCTGTGTATAAATATAAATATATAATTTTAATGAACTTTTCTCATCTTTGCTGACTGTATTCCCTCCAAGAGCCAAAGACCCACCTAATCAAAACAAAAAACAAACAAAAACAAAAACAAAAGAACAATACAACACCAGACACGAGAAGCCCTCTTGCATGATACTAGAAGATGCTATGAATGATTCTGGAGAAGGGAGGTGTGGTGGCTATTCCTGATCGTCACTTGACTACATCTGGAGTGAACTATAACCCAGAATTAGAAGGCTCACCTATGATCCAGATCTTCAGACTGGAAGACACAAGTTTCTGACCTGGATCTTGGCATGGAGATCTTGAGGCATAGTGGCCATGAAAAGCCCAAGCAAGGTAGCACACACCCTTAATCCCAGGAGACTTGGAGCAAGGAGATCTCTGAGTTCAAGGTCAGCCTGGGATAAAGCAAGTCCCAGATCCAGGCGTGGTGGTACACACCTTTAATCTGGGCCACAACTTCTGCTGGAGACCTACATAAAGACATTGGAAGAAGGAAGATTCGTTCTTCGCTTGCGTTCCTTGTGGGACTGAGCAACTGCTAGATCCTTGGACTTTCATTCACAGCTGCTGCTACTGACCATTGTTGGAGAGTTGGACTACAGACTGTAAGTCATCAACAAATTCCCTTACTATATAGAGACTACCCATAAGTTCTGTGACTCTAGAGAACCCTAATACAGGAGGCAACCAACAGTCCTACTCAGCTATGATGTCTATGAATCACATCAGCCACAGAATGTACCACAACCCTGTGCAGTAGTGGCAAATGTACTTTGGTGATAACCAATAACTCTCTCTCTCTAAGTGGACTTAAGACCCACTCAACAGGAAGCAAACTATGCCTGGTGCTGGAAACTCAGCTAACTACCCAGAGCTAGTGAAGTCATGCATGTTAGAGGAGAACCTACAACCACTCCTTTTCAAAAGCAGCACAATACCTAATTACAACTTAAAACATTTGTCCTGATACCCACAGACATGTAGAGTTCTCACTCTATGCCTCCTGGTAACAGACGGAGACCGCTACAGAAAAGTGCAATCAAAATGCAGAGTTGTTGGGCCTGTTCCAAAGGATACATCTATAAAACATTCTTGTACCTAAGTAAAGCTCAGGGAATACTATGGAAAAGGTGGAAAGATTCTAAGACCCAGAGGATCAGGGAGTTTGTGTGAAATGCTGTCTCCCACTAATGTCAAAAGCTACACCCATGAAGTCTCTATCATTAACATGGCTGCGTAAGCATGACATGAACAAGGACATAACAACGCACATGTTAAAGTGGATGGGGAAAAGCCCATGAGGCCTCAACCCTACACAAAAGAACCACAGGAAGCTGGATGCTGAGAATGAGAGAAACAATCTTACCAAATGGTCAGCCCCAAGAACATATATTTAAGTAATATTATAAAGACTAAGCAGGTTATATTTAGAAATAAAAATGCAAATATATATGCATATATGCACATAATAACAAAAAAGATGCCATGAAATTGAAGAAAGCAAGAGTATATGGGGGCACTGAGGAAAGGGAAGGGAGACATACTGTAATTATATTATAATTTCAAAAATTAAAATAAAAAAGTGTAAACCTGACAACTTCTGTCCAATCACCTGAACCCATAGTGGAAGGACATATCCAAGTCCCAAAATATTTCTTTTGCCCTCCATATATATGCCATAGCATGTAAATAACTGCACAATGTGCCTGCCTGCCTGTCAGTCTGTCTCTCTCTCTCTCTTTACACATGCACAATCATTCTTCAGGCTTAACTACAAAGCAAGACTGCATTAAAACAATCATTTAACAAGACCTAAGTCTGGTACTGCCACACAGCAAGCATCTGAGTAAACCATGATCTCTTTCCTACCCAGCAGAGGAAGTCAGGCCTCTGCAGGGGCTGTGTTTTCAAGGGACTTTGTCCCGTCAGAGATAGGGACAAAGGGCTATAATTTGTATCCCTGATCTATGATTTGTAGAAGGAGTTGGGGTGGGTCAGATGAGCAAGAGAGCAAATGCTCTAGGCCAGGCTGGCCCTATGGAGCAGAGTGGTGGACAGCTTCTAAAGGGCTGATCTGATCCCAACAGGAACCTGCCATCAGGAACCTGAAAGGCAAGCCACACAGGGCAAAATCATCTGACAATGCAGAACCATCTATAGAAACAAAAGACACAAAGCCATCCCTTGCAAGTGCTGCTGGAAGTCGTCTTTAACCCTCCAGCTACTCCAACTGAGCACAAAAAGACCCACCCACCCACACCCAGCTCCTAACACATCCACTCGGATACCCTTTTCCACAGTCAAGCTAGAAGGCCATCTGCTGTCTCTCCCAGATCCCTTGCCCACCCTACAACTTTGTGAAGCCACCTACACCTTAGGATTTCATGTCCCTTCCTCAAGAACTGTCCCTAACCACCAAGGCCAGCACCTAGTGACTTGCCTCCAACATTAGAACAATGACATGATCCAAAACTAACACATGCCTGTGTTTTTTATCATGTAAGACCCAAGGATACCACTGTCCCAGTGACTTCCCTAACTTACAACAGTACCAACCAGAGGCTATTTCTTAATGGGGATTTGAAGGGGCTACAAGATTAAGAAGCACTCCTTTCTTACAAAACAAAACAACAACAACAAAACAGGGTCAGGCTATGTAGCCCAAACTGATCCCAAATGCTGGACTCTTCCACCCTCAGCTTCCCGTGAGCTGGCATTACAAGTATGCACTAACATGCTCAGCATCCAAATAAAGCCTTTAAAAACAGTGGCTCCTGGAAGGTGGTAAGTATGTCTAAAACACTGGATAATTTTCATAGTGGAGGTCTTTCTCTTCTATAGAAATGGTCCTAAATAATTGGGGAGGGGGTGCAGTTATTTTAAAAGGAATATTTTTCCTAAATTCTTTCTTGAAGAGAAAGTAGTAGAATACTACTATTAGAATAAACAAAGGCTACTGTTTGTTCTTTAACTGATTTTGTACCCTGTCACTTAGATGCTATAGGGTATTTTAAGTAAGATTATTGCATGTCATCTGCAAATAGGAATAGTGTGACTGCTTTCCTTCCTACTGTTATCCTTTCTGTCTTTCTCTTTCCTAACTGCTACAGCCAGGGTCTCAAGTGCTAGGAATGAGATGGAAGAGAGTGAAAATATTTGTCTCCTTCTCAATTTTAAAAGAAATGCCCTGGGTAAGTCTCCATTTACTGTAACATTTTCTATAGGGTTGTTGTATATAGCCTTCATTATTTTGAAGTATGTCCCATCTACTCAAAGTTTCTAGAACTTCTACCATGAAGGCATACTGAACTTTGTCAAATGTCTTTTTAGCATTGACTAAAACAATTACGTGGTTTCTTTCCTGAGATTTGTTTATATGGTGCATTACACTTACTGACTTACATATCTCAAACAAACCTTGCCTTTCTGGGATGAAGCCCACCCGGTTATAATATACGCTTGCCACTACTGAACCTTTAGGGTTACTGTGCTATGCTGGTCATTGTGGTTCATAGGCACCACAGCTGGGTAGGACTGTTGGTTGCTACTCTCCTGTGGATGCCTGCATGGTGCTTCCTGCTATCATGAAAGCTAGTCCTCTCAGGGAGGAAGCATTCAAGTCAGTTCCACCTCAGGGATCTCTGGGCCCTATATTTGAAGTGCATGGTGTCTTAAGCAAATAGGGACTTAACTTTCACCTCTGGCATATAATCAAGGGCCTACAATGTTTTAGACAACCCTGACCAACAATTTAAAAGTTGGCTTCTCATGCTGGTGTTTTGTTGGGGTCATTGGCTCTTGGAGGAAGCAATGTCAGCCCAGAAAGGAAAGGGTCATCTGAACTATATATGTATATTTATACAGACTCTAAATGCTGCAAAGACATAGAGTAAGTGTGCATTCATACACCATCACTGAGGAGCCATGTGGCCGGTTCTTACCAACTACATAGGGAGCTACCATCTCACCAGGAACTACAGCCCTGTATATTTTACTCCAAAGAAATGGAAGTTGTGACACAAAAGCTACACACAAATGATGGCAGCAGACCAGAAGACCTGCAGTGCACAAACAGCTGAACAAACTGTCCCCACATGGTCCACCAGTCAGCAATTGAATGGTATGATCTCCGCCCATACACAATTCTCTGGGCTGCCAGAGATCAAGTGGAAAGAGACTATCCCACAGTCATATGCTGTGAGATCCCACTCACACACCTCCCTGAGAAATCTAGAGGAAGCTAGAATTGAACTGCTTAGGTGAGGAGCAGACGGGGGTTGTGGTGCAGGTGAAGGCATGGCTGGGAAGGACTGTGAAGCTCCTGCCTACACCAGCCTCAGCAACTGCTGTGACATACACACCTGTCCACCCGTGTGCTATGGGGTGTCACGGTGGAGGACTGGGTGAAGGTACCAGGATCGCATGTCACCTTATAGCTGCAGGAAACCTACAATGATCTTGGTGTAAAAAGTTTAACTAAAATAAGACTGCTGGGCCGGGCTGTGGTGGCACACACCTTTAATCCCAGCACTTGGGAGGCAGAGGCAGGTGGATTTCTGAGTTCGAGGCCAGCCTGGTCTACAGAGTGAATCCCAGGACAGCCAGGGCTACACTGAGAAACCCTGTCTCAAAAAACCAAAAACCAAAAACCAAAAAAAAAAAAAAAAAAAGACTGCTGGGCATGGTGACACATGTCTTTAATCCCAGCACTCAGAAAGGTGGTCAGATCTTTGTGAGTTCCAGGTTACCCAAGTATACACATTAAGATCTAGGTCAGCCAGGGATATATTGTGAGACCATGTCTTAAGAAACAACAAAATTTAAAATGCAATGAAGTAAGAATTAAAAACTTCACAAAGCTAAATCTGCTGTTTCTAAAAGCTTCGTCCACTGTATCTACACACAGGTGTGGAACACTGGCAAGAACCTGCCTCAGCCCCAGAACCCATGGTTGTAGTCAAAAAGGACTCTGAAGTCAATCCTCAAGATCCTCAGTCTGGAGCTGCAAGGTATGCACGCCACTGGCCCAGGTAGAACTGCCTGTGACAGACACAGGCTCACATGCCCCACCTTACCACTACACCCTACTTCATGGTGGCAAGTCTCTTAACCATCTTCCTAGAACCAATCTTGGTTGAACTAGGAGACCAAATGTCTCCAACCAGATCAAATGGGTGGGGCAAAGGGTATAAGTCAATACTCTAAATCTGGTTCATAAAGCACAATTAAGCAACTAAATAAATACTTTTCAGGCACAGTTTGGCTTCTGGACACTGTCACCCTATCACACAACCAGTCTCAAGGAACCCAGAACGGACATGTTTGACTCTGGCTTCACATGGACTCTCTGGCTTAAAGAGCATGGAGGGCGTACCGTTAGTGACAGGATTCCTGCCAGGTTTTCTGCTCCGTAGGACTAACCTCTCCCTCAGAGGGCAGGTGGGCATGGAGTGAGGAAGCACTCCCAAAACCTCCAGGTCTGATGCCCCTCCAAAAGGAAGGGCACTGTCCCACTTGCTGCTCCTCAAGACAGCGTACCTCTGGAGAACACTAAGTCCTATGACTACTTTAGGTCAACTACTTTTGGGTTGATCCATAATTACAGAGCTTTCCACCTGCTCTTAAAGAATCCTCTGCTTGCTGGGAGGTGGTGATATATACCAGCACTTGTGAGATAGAGGCAGGAAGATCTCTGTGAGTTCTAGGCTAGTTCTAGGACAACCAAGGCTACACAGAGAAACCCTATATTGAAAAACAAAACAAAAGAGGAGGAGGAGGAGGAGGAGGAGGAGGAGGAGGAGGAGGAGGAGGAGGAGGAGGAGGAGGAGAGGAGGAAAAAGAGGAAGAGGAGAAGGAGGAGCCTCTGCTCAGCTCCTTTCTGCATACTTGAGACTTTGGGCTTACACAGAAGGATACTCGGGAAGAACTAACCCTGTAGTAGCATCTGCTTCCTCTGAGGTCCTATCCCCCAAACCCTACCAGCTCTGCTCCTTCTCTTAGGACAGCACTGTAGGAACAGAAATCCAATCTTCCCCTAGCCCAGTCTAGCCCAGAGCTAAGTTCCAGGGGATGAAGGCAAACACATAGATTCCTGGGATATCTTGCTGGTTAGTAACACTATCCTAGAAATGGAACTGCTCCCCAGGCATGTTAGGACTATTACTGATAAGGCCTTTCTGGAATACGGTCAAGCCAGGTTGAACCTCCAATTTTCCCACCCTATGCCCTCAGGATGATACTGGTCAGCATCCAGTACCAAAAAGAGAACACATAGGCAGACAAGCTTACAGTGGTGCTACTGTGTACACCATGCTGCCAAAGATATGGGAAACGCTGGCATTCTCAGACTGCAGCATGTGGCAACATGAGGCAAGAAACATGACGCTGGGTGCTGCCAGTGCAATTACTCCATGGACAGTGAGCTACAGACACAACACAAAGCAAAGCAAGGCCCTCTCTGTGGTCATCAGAGAGGGACGCATTGCCCAAAAGACTCCATGAAAGTACATACACACTACACAACCATTTGTTCTGTGACCCACACCAAGTGCTGGCACAGGGCCAGCACTTCTTGCATGGACTGTGTTCTGGTGATTGGTACCCTCTGGAGATGTTTGGTAAAACATCTCAATGGCCTTTCTCAAGAGTCTACTGAAGGAGACTACAAACAGGTAGGGTGTGAAGGTGCCTATAAAATATGCCAGGATGGATAATGACGGGGGCTGGATCCTGAATGCTCCCAAAGGCCTATGTGTGTTACAGACAAAGTCAGAGAGAAGTTACTGGGAGATGATGGAACCTTCAGGTGGTAGGGCCTAGGAGGGATTGTCCTTAAGTCACTGGAAATATGCCCACAAAGGGGAAGTAGGACCCTGAGCCCCTCCTTGCTCTGCTTCAATGTCCTGACCGTGAGGAAAGTGGTTGTGCTCCTCATGTTCCTGATGACCTGCTCCCTCATCACAGGCTCTAAAGCAATGAGAATGTCTAACCATAGATGAGCTGGAACCTCTAACTATGGAATGAATTTGGAGCAAAGACTTTTGCGGCAGGTAGCAGTACCACCAAAGGATACAAGAGCAAGCTGTACAGAAAGTGTAGCTGACCCATCTGGTGAAGTCTGGAGACTAGTTCTTGGTTCTGTGGACCCTCTGTGGAGACAATGTCACACTCAGAGTACCACACTGTTCAATATTTTCTGTGCTCCCCCCACCCCAAGATGATGCTTGGGTGGTAGTTATCTGGACAATTTTATAAGCTTTGTAAATCAAAGACCCCTTCCAGGTCACCTGGGTTTTCTAAGCAAGACAGAGATAAGAGCACTCATTAAGTCCTGGCTGGGGCCTCACTCTGTCAAGTTCTCGTTGTGACCTATGGCCACCATGATGATGGTTGGAGAGCTAGATGGTTCTAAAGCCATGTGCCTGTGGTGAAAAGATCTGGGGCAGAGTTGTGAACACATCTATCTCTGCCAATGAGGATAACATATACCCCTAATGGTGCCTGAAGGAGAACTGACTTGCTAGGACCACTGTGAGACATGAATGGATAGTATCCAAAAAGATACAGATTTATCTCAAACCATACCAGAACTTGGAATTGCTATCTGCTATTGCTTCACAGCCATGCAATTCTGGTTGGTCCCAAATTATACTTCACACCTCACTTATCACCTAGTGAACAAGCTTCTAGGGTACAGTAACGCGCATGGAGGCTCTTACCCACCTCTGAAAAGTAGCGTGTGAGATAGAGCACTACAGAGACACTTAAGTGAGCCCTGCAGCTTATACAGGTGATCTGACATCAGCAGGACCGAGAGGAAAAAACCTAGGTCTTAAGTAGACAGGCTGCTACTACCTGTGATTAGGACATACTAAGTGGACCACTAGTTTTCTTCCTCAAGCCACCTTATGATTCCTTGTGGTTCTATGTTCTGCCTCTCCTCTGGCAGTGTCTGGACACTGCTCAGTGTGACACTGCTCATACACTGACTCAGGGAGGACAAGGCAAAGTCTGAGACAGTGAGTTCAGTCCGTGCTTCCCTTTGGGGCATCAGAGCACTGCTGCATTCTAGGCCAGAAAGGAAAAGCAGGGTCTAAGAAGAACACTGTGGTTCCTGGTCTCCTATGAGGTGTCCAGGTGCTGCCCATACACCAACCTGGAGAGGAAGTCTGCAATGGGGTGGGGAAAGTCCAAGGTCTACTTTTCCCCTCAGGGCACCAGTTCCTGCCATCACTGGCTGCCCTGCCACTGTCCCAGGGACTATAGAATCCTTCAATATCAAAAACTTTCACAGCAAATCTATCAACTGCCACCATTTTCCACAGGATGAAACTGGCACACAGTGATCACTACGGCCTTTCTGAGACGACGGAGCTAGGAAATGGCAGAAGCAGAGCTGAAGCCAAATCCAACAGGTCCCACCCCATAGCCTTCACCCACTGGATATCCCACTCCTGAAGGTGAAGGCTGACGCAAGTACAAGGCAGGTTGTGAGGATCCTGTCCTGCCCAGGACAGGTTCTCTTCCAACTCAGAGTTTTAGGTCAAGGCTCAGACCAAGGCTTTCATGGGCCCCATAGCTGGCACTGGGGTAGGAACCAAGAAGTGCAAACCACCCTTTGCACAGATCCAGCCAACACCAGCATGGCCAGTGTCCTTAAGTTTGGACCACTAACAGAGAATGTGAGCTCTTCTCCAAAAGGAATGCTCCCCACCTTTGTAAAGGCATCCACAGAGCATATATATCCTACTCTGGAAAGCTGGACCAAGCTGTCTACTTCAGAGCTTCCTACAGAGGGTACCCAAGTTTTTAGCACCCAGAGAAGCTCAGGAGTGATATCGGGAACTCAGGTCCCAGGACTCGGCCATGTCCATCCTTATCTCACAGCCTGCAACCTGCTCATCTCCTCCAAGCAATCTCTCAGTCACCAACACATACTGCCAAAGCCAAGACACAAGCCCACGAAGGCATGTGCAGGCATTAGTGGCAAGGGAACAAAGTCATCCAAGGTATAAGAGAGGCACTGGTATGAGAGCAGAGGGTCACTTGGGAGACTTCCATGAGAGGGAACAAGGAAAACTTCAGAAATGGGAGGCAGAATCTGAATCTGTACAAAGCCGAGTAGGCATGCATGAGACATAAGGCCATGGTCCAGGTCATGCTGGGGCAACAAAAACATAGTACACATCCCAGGAGAAATACACCCACAGACAGACTGTCTCACCTATCTCCCCCCACCCCCTTTTTAAAAGATTTATTTATGTGGCTGGGTGTGGCAACATACACCTTTAATCCCAGCACTCAGGAGGTAGAGGCCAGCCTGGTCTACTGAGTGAAATTCCAGGACAGCCAGAGCTACACAGAGTAACCCTGTCTAAAAGAACAAAACAAAACAAAAAAAGACTTATTCATGTATATGAGTGTTTTTCGTGTGTGTGTGTGTGTGTGTGTGTGTGTGTGTGTGTACTACATGCACGTAGTACCTAAGGAAAAGGGAAGTTGTTGAACTCTTGTACCTACAGTTACAGTTACAAGCCAGCATGTGAGTGCTGGGAACAGAACTCAGATCCTCTGCAAGAGTAGCCAGTGCTCTTAACCATGGAGATACCTCCCCAAGTTCTCGTTTCAGTTTTTTTGAAAGAGACGTTCTAACTCTGAAACCCTGGCTGGCCTCAAACTCCTGGTGATTCTCCTGCCTCAGACTCTTGAAGATTGGGATTACAGGCATGGACCACAATGCCCAGCCAACTCTACTCTTCTGGCAGCTCAAGATCAGCACAGAGCAGAAGTGAAGACAAAGCAAACAACTGGTGAACCAATGGGGTACTGACGATGTCTGAAGGCACCTGTTAATGCTGTCACCTATGTATGCACACTCACTGTGTGTGGAAAAGCAGGCTGCTTCCATGACCACAGGAACCTAAAAGTAGAAGGATGGGTTGGGGCTGGAGAGATGGCTCAGCCGTTAAAGGCTAGGCTCACAACCAAAAATATAAGAGTTCAGTTTCCAGCACCCACGGCTGTCTCTCCAGCCACTTAAAAAAAAAAAAAAAAGGATGGGTTGGGGAGTGTTAACTTCACTTTGGTAGGAACCATGAGACAGAAATGGCAGGAAGATGGGGAGAAAGAAATGTCAAATACAGTTGTTCCTAGGCTTAGAATAGGTCCTGTCCTGATAAACTCTTTGTCCTCTTGATAGCATCCTAGACTACAAATACACAAGCACCCCAAACTCCTGAGACTCATGACTCAAACCTACCCACTGTAAAGGTGCTTGCTTACCCTGGTCCTTAAGTAGGCAATCCCATCCCCCACAGAGCCTTTTCCATTACTTGATGCTGATTAGTCATGAATGGGTAGAACCTGGCACTGCATGGGAGACAGACTAGTTACTCAGGAAAACTCTATACCACTGTGAAAAAAGCTTACATTGTAGTGAGAGGCTATCTGTAATGGTTTGACAAAGAGGTAATGTGGATTCAAACATTAAGTGAGTTAGAGGTAGTAACTGGATATATTCTTGCAATAATTTTCTGGAGTTAGAGGTACACTGCATATAAGTTACCTATTTAAAGTGTATAACTCAATAGTGTATTGTACAGCTATACCCAATTAGAACACTGTCATCATCTCCCAAAGGAGACCTGAGCTCTTTAGCTGCCACCTCGTCCAGCCCCTGGCAACTACTAGTTTGCTTGCTGTCCATATGGACTTACCCGCTCTGGGATCACGCATGTATGGAATCATTCCTGGTGTCTCTTATGTCTGGCTTCTTTCATTTAACTCCATGTTTCCAAGGTTCACTTATATTGTAGCATGTGTCAGAAATTGATTTCTGTGTGACCAACTATTTCCTCACATAGACCTTAGGGTTATTTCAATCCTTTGTGATTGTGAACATGTATCCAAGTTTAGTAGCTATTAGTAAAATCTCTTAAGAGAGGACTTAGAGAGTTGGCTTCATGGTAAGAATGTTTGCTGCTCTTCCAAAGGACCTGAGTTCAACTTCCAGCACTCACATCAAGTAGTCCACAACCACCTGACCTACCAGGCAACAGCTAACATCACAAGCATGCATGCACACACACACTCACATGTGCAAAGACAGACACACATACAAATAAATAAAAATACCTTTAAGAACATCTAAGACCATAATGATAAATGTAATCTATCATGTCAAGTATGAGCAATTAGTTCTCAGGAACAGAACAAGGGCAGACGACGATGGAAAGAACGGACGGACTCCTGAGAAGCTCCCTGTGGGTAAGCACAAGGCGAGCAGCCCAGCCTCAAAGACCAAGTTTAGAATCAAATCTCTCCAAGGAAACCTACCCAGACTTCCCTAAGACTTCTAGAGGGGGGGGGGGGGCGGCATGAGAAACAAAAGAATGAAGCAAGGAGAAACTGTAGCAGGCGCCATTAGCATTTAATCACAAGAACTGTGATACATGTAGAAGATGGGAGTCCAGAGAGGCTTACTTAGACTTCAAACCTCCCATCTAGCTACCAAGAAGGGTAAAATTTCTTGAGGACACCCATGAGCAGACCCCAGCTTCTTTCTTCAAGAACCCAAGAGCACTGTAAATTGTGTGGCTTGGTCATCTTGGCCCTCAAGCCATCCTCTCTTCCCCTACTGGAGCACTTAAAGAGCACAGGATTTAATAGCCTCTTTTAGGCCAAGAATTCCAAAGTTACCTCTCCACTCTGTCTCTTTTTTAAAGACAGAGTTGCATTATGTAGCTCTGGCTGACCCGGAACTTGATATACAGACCAGGCTGGCCTCAAATTCATAGAGATCTTCCTGCCTCTACTTCTCAAGAGCTGGGGCTATGCCTCCATGCCCAGCTCCACTTTTAATACCCATATTCATACAAAGCAGAGGGTGATTGACTTGGCCTTATCAACACTAAGCTATAGGTCAGGACCTAGAGGAGGGTCCCTAGGAGTTACCTAAAACCCACTTCCAGGAAAGATGGAGAGTGAAGTCAGCTGCAAAGCCAATGAGGAGAGTCTGTCCCACTAAATAGTCCACAGACTGTGTATGGCTCCAGACCCCACCCCAGGACATTCCCAGCACTTGAGGTCACCCTGCCTGCAGCCCCATAGTACACTCATATCTCAGAAGTCTGTTTTCACATGAAGTCATTCCCAAGTGCTGATGGCCTCACCTGTGCTTCATTAAGTTCCCAGGAGCTTTGGAAGTATGAATCAATCCAGGTGGCAAGAGCAGGTAGTATCCACAAAATCTGTGATCACTCCTGCTCTGCATCCCTGGCACCGCTCTGCCAACCATGCACTGACTCACCCATCTCCCTAGAGACAGGCTGTTGCCCTGTCTCTAGCCACACTGCATTCTTCACAGCAGGAGCATCCCTCCGAGGCATGTGGAGTCTTTTGCACACAGATCAACTTGAGTTAGTTCGGCAGTTGTAGTATTCTTTTAGGGACCCATGAGACACATTTTTTCATAAACACTAAGGTACCATTTGCCCTGGTCTTGAACTCATCATCCTCTAGCCTCAGCTTCCTTAGAGCTAAGGCCAACTGTATAGAGCATCAAGCCAGTTTCAAAGTTCCATGTTTTGTTTCAAAAGTAATAAAGGAGAAAACAAAACAAATAAAAACTGTAACACTGTAGGCCAACAGGGCTGAGAAGGTCTTTCCTCTCCAGGAAATCCCAAGATCATCTGAGATCCAATTCTAGGCAACATGAGTCCCTTCCAGCAGCCCCCAGTAACCTCATGCTCCAGTGAGCCTGCATCACTGGGCTGTCCAGCTTTCCAGTCCTAGAGCTCTCTTGCCAACAGTTCCTACAGCTGCCTTAGTTGTTTTTCAGTTCAGCAGCTCAAGTGAATGAAAGGGTAGAAAGAGTGGAAATCTCAAGATTCCTCAGACAGCATGGCCTTTGGACCAGTACCTGGGAGTTCACTATACTTACAGCCAGGAGGGGTATCCCACTGGACTCTAGGCAGCTTCTTGGCAGATTCTATCACATGACAGATAGGCCAACATTTGAATTCAAATCCAGCCCACTTGCAGAAATGCAACAGTCCAGAGATCCTACCCTCAGGTCTCCACTGGAAAAGTGACAGTAGATGCTCAAACAAAAATACACAAATATTCACAGCAACATTACTCCACTTGACAAAAGATAGGAATGACCCAGATGCCATTAACTGAGGAATAAATCAACAAAATGTAGTGCAGTCATACCCTGGAATATTATGAATTATGAAAAAAAGATGAATGAAATTCTAAACAGTACTCAAGATAGGGAAGCCATAAAAATATTAGTTGAGTGAAAGAACCCAGATTAAAGGTCACAGGTTCTATAATTCCATTTTATGAAATTTCCATAGTGAAAGAAAGCAGATTTAAATTGGGATGCAGGATGGCTGAACAGTTATGAGGTGTTCTGGGGTGCAGAAAACAACTTCAACTAAGCATAGTAGTGGTTTCACAGCACTGTGAATGTGTTAAATGCAACTGAATTCAAGTGCCTAATTTTATGTTATATGAATTACACTTAAAGAACAAAGACAAAAATACAACAGATCTCACACCCTTGGCTCATAGCAGGCAGGTCTACAGATAGGGGCTATACCTCCTCGACTCTGTTCCAACTAGCCTAAGAGAGTCCTACAAGCCTAGGCCCTGCTGGGGGAAGGGGCTGTTATTAAAAGCCTCTTCCCTGATAGCCTGCTCATGGCTGCAAGACTGTTACAGTACAATGCCATTTGTGGGAGAGGGGAGAATGAGAGAGATGTCAGACAGCCTCTGGGCAGCGGCTTTGTACAGAAGTCATGACCAGTTCCATGCAGAGCCACCCCTCTCATTAAAAACAAAAACAAAAACAAAACCAGGTCAGGAGCATGATGCAAAGACAGACGTGAGATAGCACACTTAAACAAGGACAGCCCAGACTGGATCCTCTAGCCTGCCCACTTGGCAGACAGCTAATCTACATCTATCCAGGAGGATGGGAGCTGGACTATGCTTAGGCACAGCTCTTCCCAACATTCACAGGACTTGTCCATACCTAGTCCTTTATCCCTTCACCTATAAGAATGTTGTGAATATGAAAGAGTTAACAATAGCCTGGGACAACAGTTTCTGTCAGCTCTGAATACCATGGGGAGAAAGAAACATACTCCAGAGCAAGCTGATACCCCTGTAATTTCAAACCAGAAACACCTGTGCACCATTGAAGACCATGTGCTGCCAGCTAACCATGGTCCACAAAGAGGACTCATAAGCTTTCAGGCAGGAAGGCAGATATACACTTGAAAGTAGAGGTCTTGTCTGCCCAGGTGATATGTTCTTATGGGAAGAGTCTTCAGTAGTTTCTGAAGATGGCTAAGCATCTAAAAGAGCCCTGAGACAGCAAGGACAATGTGCTAGCTGAGGGACCAATTCAATGCTGGAGACTAGGGGCTATAACGCACCCTGGCCAGATTTCTTGCCCAGCCAGCAATTCTGACCTGGCCTAGCTATGGCTAGGGCTGTCCTCTACCTACATCAGCATTCTACCTGGCACTTAAAAGGCAACTGTGTAGCTGATACCAGGGACATGGCATAGATGAGCCTAGGCTCTTTTGCATCTCCCTCCTGTATTATCTATCCATTTTCTACATGAAGAGGACTCAGACAGCCTGAGGTGGAAATCTCAGCTGATGACACCCAGTATTTTCACTTCCTGTATTCTAAAATGTCTTCAAATCAGTTCAGTCCTCATATTGCCATCTTCCAGAAACCAAACCTACACAAACAAGTCTGAGCAGAGCCTGTTGATCTGAGCCAGTGTGAAAACAGCACCAGAGGTACAGAGTAGCTACAGAAGAAAAACATTGGGGTCTAGGGGCTCACCACTGGTGGGCTGGGAGAGACAGAACAAGCTTGAGGGTTAGCTCTCTTGAAAGGTCACAGATATCCCTTATTTGTGCTCATTTTCTCAACTGCAGCTTCAGTATGGAGTCCAAGCAAGTCCCAGCTTTAATCTCTGTCTTAGTTAGGTTTCTATTGCTTCGATGAAACACCATGTCCAAAAATTAAGTTGAGGAGGAAAGGATTTATCTGGCTTACACTTTCATATCACTTCATCATTGAAGGAAGTCGGGCAGGAACTCAAGCAGGGCAGGAACCTGGAGGGAGGAGCTGATGTAGAGGCCATGGAGGGTGCTAGTTTCTGGCTTGCTCTCCATGGCTTGTTCAGATTGCTTTCTTATGGAACCCAGGACCACCAGTCCAGGAATGGCCCCCACCCACATTGGGCTGTGCCCTCCTCTATCAATCACTAATTAAGAGAATGCCCTACAGGTCTGCCTACAACCTGATCTCATGGAGGCATTTTCTTAATTGAGGTTTCCCCCTCTCAGATGACTTTAGCTTGGGACAAGTTGACATAAAACTATCCAGCAAAATCTGCCACCCGGTTTAGCTCTAGGCACCCTGTTAGCTCTAGCTCTTTATGGCATCTGCCCAGACAGCCAGGCCCAGTCAAGTAGACACGCAGAGCAGATGGACCAGGTGTGGTGGCATTCATAGGTAATCCCAAGATTCAAGCTACTGAAGCAGGGAGATACTGAATTTAAGGACAGGCTGAGTTACATAGTGAAACAGAGTGCTTAAGTGAGTATACTCCAAGGGCAAGGCCTATGGCCCACATGTTCACTCTGTACACCATACTCAGTGCTTGCAAAACATCCTGTTTACTGAGTGCCCATTCTACCTGGTATTTATGAGCTCAGCCCCTCCAGTACCCCTGTAGTTACTGAGGGTTGTATGTGTATCTCATATCTTGTTGTTCTTTAGACTTCCAAGACGGGTGTTAAAACAGCCCTAAGTTTCAGATGAGGGCATAGATACTTAACCCTAAGATACTTAACCCTTAATCCACAGGAAAAATGTTGGGTGTGAACCAAATCTGAGCTGAAAGTTTGCTTACTATTATTCCAACTGTCTATCTTATGTGGCACACCAAAATGGAAAAGTGCAGTTGTCAGATTTCTAGGTCAGAGCACATCCTCAAAGTGGAAACAAGGCAGATATCTTGACCTCACAGGGTCCCAAGGCTCCCATGTCCCAGTGTCTTCCCTAGTCCTCACAACGAAGCTCAGAGTATAAACCAGGGGACCTTGAAAATGACCCTCTTTCTCTACTCCACTGAGGCTCTGAGCAGCTGTTCCCATTTCACACGGCTCCTTAAGCCAGGGTAGGAAGGAGGAGGTAAGAAATCACATGCACAGAGTGTGTCAAGGAGCCAGTTTGTTTGTTAAACCAGTGCCTATGAAGATCAAGGACATGGTTATTTCCCAATTCTGAATTCCTTCAGGGAAAAAAAACCCAGTGACTCCTGTTCATAGATATGCTAAAGGTGTGACCATTACCACAGGCCAGTAGCCTGTTTGGGGGACACGAGGTTCCCTGTAGCTCATCATAGCTTCAGAAGGTGAAGACACACATTCTACACACACACATCCCCTGTAAATACCCCTAAACAAGGGAATCTTTCTCTGATAACAGGTTAATTTACTAAGGGTAAGGAGGCCAAATAAAATTCTGGAAAAGCCCATACTAACTTTCCTGCAACCTAGGCACAGAAACTCACAGCTCTTAGCTGTTCCATCTATTACGCAAAAACAACTCACTTACCTACCGGGGCTGAAGGGGTAGGGAAGGGGCAGCCTCTCTTTCTTAGCACTATCATTTATTCTACAACACACCAACTCCTGACAACACAACCGCCCAAGTCAGGCAAGGGATAAATGCCAAATTTATTATGTCAAGGTGGCCCTCCTGAACTGTGGAAATGAGTTCATAGCCCATGCTGGACTGGCATAGGAGAACAAGGACCTAAGTTCTGTGTCACAGCTTCACTGTGGATCAACTTGATGACCGTGCGCAGTACCTTTCTCTGCCTGGGAGTCAGGTTGCCACCAGTCAAGCTGACCTCTAGTTTCTTGGGCCTTATGGAATTATGAGTCTGACAGGTAATCAAACTTGTTCAGGCTGGGGCAGGGATGAAGGAGGTGCAGAGCCAAATACGTTGGTCCACTACAAGCCTCATTCACCAAGGCCATGTGGTATCCCTAAGCCAAACCCAGGAAGACGGAGTTATTAAAGCCCCAGGCAAAACCAAACTGTGGTTTCATGTGAACTAGGGTGACCCTGACTGAGAAAACCAGTGAGTGGTTTGGAAGATTCCAGTTCCAGTCTCTAGAGACAAAACGCCAGCAAATCAACCCACCAGCTCTCCCCACCTTCTCCAAGAGGGCATAATGACACTGTGGGAGTAGATGAGAGGGCAGTGGCAGGTCACTGCTGGGAGACTGCTTCAACTACAGAAACTGGAACAGCACAAGATCTGGGGCAGAGTTTTCAAATCACCCCTCAGGCCCTCAGGGATGACCTAAGGCCCTCTGTCTCCCAGAACCCTAGCCAGTACCATTTGGAGCTGTGCTTTGGTGACAGGATCTAGGACTTACTTAAGTCTGAAACTATCCAACTGGGCCAATCATATCATACAGATGGAAAAAGGGAAGTCTGGAGAACAAAGTTCTCAGGATAAAGAAAGACTTGTTTTCTGCCTGAGGCTGAATATTCCAAATCATTGTGTGATGCAAGTGTGTGCACACATGAACGCTGCATGCAAATAAAATGTAATAAATTAAAAAAAAAAAAAAATAAGCAGGGGCCTGGAGAGATGGCTCAGAGGTTAAGAGCACTCACTGCTCTTCCAGAGGTCCTGAGTTCAATTCTCAGCAACCACATGGTGGCTCACAACCATCTGTAATGGGATCCAATGCCCTCTTCTGGTGTGTCTGAAGACAGCTGCAGTGTACTCACATAAATAAATCTTTTAAAAAAGAAAGAAAGAAAGAAAGAAAGAAAGAAAGAAAGAAAGAAAGAAAGAAAGAAAGAAAGAAAGAAAGAAAGAAAGAAAGACTGACTAAGCAACTTGGGAACCGCTTAAAGATAAACAATCAGACTGGTTAGGTGGTACACACCTTTAATCCCAGCACTCAGGAGGTAGAGACAGGTGGATCTCTGTGAGTCTGAGGCCAGCCTTATCTACACAGTGGAATTCCAGGCCAGTCAGAGCTACACAGAGAGACCCTGTCTCAAACAAACAAACATGAAAGTAAGCAGATAAATAAGTAAATAATAAAGACAACTATTCAAATCAAATGCCTTGATGTCATTAAAATGGCATGGGGTTCTGGTAGTCACAAGATGGCTTAAGACAAGGCTCCTACCCACAGGATAGGCCATCAGTATGCTTCAGAACATTGATGACCATGGAGGGGTACTCAGGGTCTGCACAGGTTCAATAGCATGCCCTCCCAATGAACAGAAGGCAGGTGCCCACTCCACAGATCAAAGACCCCAAGTCAAGTTTCTGGGTCACCTTGCACACGTGTGCAAAGAGAACACAGCTCTGAACTGCTGTCCTTCTGCATGGCAAGGGAAAATAACTTTGAAGGAAATTTCAGGCCAGGGAAGCAAGCTAAAAGACAACTTCCAAACACTGGAAGATCAAAGACGCTTCATGAGACACAGTCTCAGTCAAATGGCTTGCAACTGTGTGCTGTACAGAGACCAACAGCATACTCGGGCCTGCTCCAGAACTCACTAGCTTCCCAAAAGGTCAACCTGCAGACAGTCTGGGCTGTGGCTAGCATCCTTCTGCCTTCTGTCACCAAACTCTGCCTCTAACAAGGGTGGGGTCAGAACCCACAGAGAATTTCTGAATATATAAAAAAGGAATTAATTATTAAAGAAAATGTGGTATTCATAGGGGTTAAAAAAAAAAACCCAAAAGCTAGCAGGAAGACACTAAGGGCAAGAGAAAGGGCCCAGACAGGTAGCAAGGTAAGAAAAGAATAATACAAGGGCCTCTAGCCCAGAACTTTCTGTATGCTAACACTGAGGTCAGAGGAGATAAGGCCTTCTTCCCACATGCCATGCCTGAGTCTATGGAAGAACCTGGAAGGCCCAGTGGTGGCCACGACTGCTGGGTAGCAGCTATGCATAGCTAAGGCACGAAGAAGGTGTCTGTATGAACCAAATCTCACCAGAAGGTGAAATACACACACTTAAACTTAAACTTCTTCACATGGTGAAATGATAATGTTTTTGGATATATCAGATTAAAGAAAACATAACTGGGCTGGCTGTGGAGATGGCTCAGTGGGTAGAAAGGTCTTTCTGAGTCCAACCCTGAAACCTATATAAAGGTAGAAGGGGAGCAGCAGCTCCATCAAGTTATCTTCTGACACCACCACCCCCATGCACACACATGTATACACTTTCACTCTCTTATAATAAAATTGTAAAGTATTTTTATGGCTTTTACTTTTATTTGTTTGTTTTTACTCACTCTGTAGCCTAGGCTGACCACAAATCTGCGGTCCTCTTCCCTCTACCTCTCAAGTACTTACACAGGTATGTATCACTTTGACATTCTTTAAATGGTTATATAAATAATTATAAAAGTATAATATTTGCTTGTCTAGCCCTATAAGGAAAAAAAAAATCCAATCCTTAGTCTATACTACAGAAACCACCAGATACTGTAAATGTCCCCACCATCCTTTGAAGCCCCAGCCTCTCGCAGCTACCAATCTACCTTCTGTTTCTATTACTTACTCTGGTTACTGTGTATATAATTAATAAATATACACATATAAAAAAGACATCATTCCTATACTGTGTGACCTCTTGTGTGTGAGTCTTTGACTTGGCATGTGGTCCCTTGGTACACCTCTGATACAGCATGTCTCCTTGTTAAATGAAAGTACAGTTCACTGTATGGATCCACACCATGTCACCATTGCCCCATGACTTCAAACTTTTGTCATCTTTTTGCCATTGTCTGCTGCCATGAAAATTTACATATAAATATTAGAGTACACCTAATTTCAATTTTTCTGGAACTGCTGGCTCACAATAATTCGACATCTAACTTCTTGAGAAATTGTTGAACTGTTTTCCATAGCAGTGACAACCATCTTGTCCCCACCAGCAAAGCCCAAGGGTTGAAATTTCTTCAGACCTCTACCTAGTTTTATTAAACTGTGGCTTTTTGTTTTTAGAATTATAATCATCCCCTGTGAGTATGAAGTGAAATCTCAATGTAATTATTATTTGCTTTTCCCTAATGACTAATGATATTGAATCTTCTCATGGCCTTGGTTATTTGTAAGAGGATTTTATGTATCTGGAACTTCAGTCACATCCCCTGCCAAACATGCAACAACTGCACATAGTTACCAACAGTCTAAAATAAAGATGAACAAGATACTTCTCCATTGTTCCTGAGATAAACATCGTCAAGACAAATTCTGTATCCTGGAACTGCTAAGAAAATAAGAAGACCAAATGGAGCCCTGATGGAATAAACATTCCACAGAAATACAGTCCTAGCTTGGTCCTCTGTATCAGAGCTTCCCACCCTATAGCCCTTGTAGCCATGGCAGTAGGATATAGTCAGGGCCTAATACAGACATAACCAGAGCAAAGGAGAGACCTGTTCCCCCCATTGAGCAGCCCTCTCTAAGCTACGTCCCTCTTCCATCAGGGCTTCCTCTTCTACTTGCACGTGGTAATGAAGGTTGTCTCTCCTCTACGTAAACCACTCACATCTGTAACTTCAGCAAACACCCAAATGAACACTCAGACCTTCACTGAGCTCAAGGTTCACTTCTGGCTCTGGGTGGATGGCTCCACCTTAAGAAGTCACACTGGATATACACCCCCATAAGGTTAGATTTACCTCAGAATTTCTACCTAAACCTACTCCAAATTTGCTTTCTCTGTCTGTATTAAAGATAACTGGAGCTGGAAAGATGGCTCAGGGGTTGAGAAAGAGCTCTTGCAGAGAACCTGAGATTGGTTTCCAGCACCTATAGGATGGCTACCAACTACCTATAACTCTAGTTCCGTGGGATCTGATACCCTCTCTTCTGGCCTCCCAAGGCAACAGGCATGCAGATGTATATGTGACACATATATACACAAGCAGGCAAAATTCACACACATAAAATAAATACATTTTTAATAAAGAATACTTCAATACACCCTGGCTTTCTCTACCAGGAAATCTGTTCAACCTCCTTCTCTCTAGTTCTTAACATTGCTATGGAGAGAAGATCTTCCCAGGCATCTATCTGGACTACCTCTGGACTGGCCTCTTCTAGATCCTCTGCCTTTAGTTTTGTGGGGTTTTTTTTTTTTTTCTTCCCAAAAAGCAAGTCTGATAATTTGAAAAATTAAGCATAAAAATAACTGTAAACCAACCAATAATACATACATACTAAATAAGTGTAATTCTAATACATTAATGAAATTACAAATGATAAAGGAAATCAGATTTAACTGCACTCACCTGTACTTTACTATACTGGTTCTACTATGATCTGTGGCCCCAGTCCCAACTGCATTAATTTTAAAGTTTCTGTATAAAAAATAGCCACACAGAGAGATAAGTGACACTTGGAAAACAAAAAACAAACAAACAAACAAAAACCCTGCCATGTATGTGGGGGGGAAGCTCCCAGGTCAATGTAGCCACATAGCTACCTGTTTTTGCTAATAAAGTTTTATCAGAATACAACCACATCCATTGGGCTTATGTGTTATCTATAGCTCATTATGTACCATATCAGCAACATAATTGCAGACTCTATATGGCCCACAAAGGCTAAATTATATTAAACCCTCTATACAAAGTTTGTGGACCCTGACAAAAAGCATATACAAAAACTACATATCATCAGAGGAAAGGTCTAATGTGAAGATGAGCAAACAATGCAATGCAAACAATCCATCCACAGGACAAAGAAAAATATACCTATATTTAATCCCAGCATTTTGGAGGTGGAGACAGGAGGATCAGGAATTTAATGTATGTCACAGCTCCAAACCAAGTTCAAGGACAGCTTGGGCTATGTAAGATTCCTTCAAACCTGCATTCACATGCACATATCCACATGAAGACACACATACATATATGTGACTAAAAATAACTTAAAAATCAATCTTTAAAAGAGGAGTTTAACAGGGAACTCATTAAAGAATGAAATCATCTGGTAATGTCCATTTCTGAAAATGTTATGATACTGTTTTGGAAATTTAGTGAGCTTGATGTTAACCCAACCATTTTATTTTTAGGTATCTGCCCCAGAGAAATATTTGCATTTCTGCACGAACACACCCAATCAAAAGCACGATAAAACTAAGACAAATACAATTGGGTTGGAGAGACAACTCAAGGGTTCAGAGCATTTGCTGTTCTTCCTGAGGACCAGAGTTCAATTCCCAGCACCCACATCAGGCAACCAACAACTATTTGTCACTCCAGCTCCAGGGGGATTCAACACCGTTAGCTTCTACTTCTACATATGCACACATACATGTGAAATAATTCTCATTCTCCCCCCCCTCTTTCTCATTCACTCACTCTCACTCCTTCAGAAAATTAAATTTAATAAAAATAAATCTTCTAAGAGGACAGCATTTATTTAATTTTTAAAATTAGTGTGTTGTTTGCATGCACGAGTGGTCATATACATTCCATAGCACCCAGGCGAAAGCCAGAGAATAATTTTATAGACTTGGTTTCTCCTTCCATCTTTATGTGGGTTCAGGAGAAAGAACTCATGTCACCAGGGTTGGGCTTACACAACAAGCACTTTTACCTCTTGAGCCATCTTGCTGGCTATATTCACTATTTATAACAGCAAAACCTCAGCAACAGCCTTAAGTCCATCACTGAGGGAATGGGTTAGATTATAGTACATCCCAAAGGGGCCCATATGAAAAATGATTTTGATATTTTTAGATGTAACAACATGAAAAGGAGCTCCAAACATTCACAAGCAGAAATAAGTATACTATGGAACAAACACAAACACAAAGTTCAGGCTTTAAAGGTTGAATGAGGTCAGGTGAGATGGACGGCTCAGCAGGTAAAGGCCTGTGTTGCCAAGCCCCAGTGACCTGAGTTTGATCCCCAGAACCACGATGAAGGAGAAAACGGAGTCATGGTGGCGGTGCATGGTGACAAGAGGATGCCCATACCACACAGTAAAGAAATGTTACTTTTTTTTAAAAAGGTGTAAGTGATACTTGGGACCATGCAGAGAAATGAACAAGAAGACTGAAGAAAAATGTCACCCTAGAAATAGGAGTAGAGCAAGCACAGCCTCATCCGGGTGACAGGAACTCTGACTAGCTTACCACAGGTTAGTCTGAATCCCAGGGGTGGGAAAGCAGGACTCCGTGGCCCTAAACAGCACTTTTGAGGCACCTTCTGAAACTCAACTATCCTGATGTGCTCCTGGGACGACTGCTGTGGACAAAGAGGGCTTAGGAGTCCACGATATGCTCCTGCAAGGCTTTCCCTTCTCTGAGTTTCAGGGGTTTCTTCAGGGAAAGGAAGTGGCTAGTTTAACTGACCTCCAAGCGCTTCCCCGTTTGATGCCACAACATAGGCAGGCCTGAAAGAGGTTCCCTACCTCTCTAGGGGAAAACAAATAAACAAAACCAACAGCTGAGGAAATAAAGCTCAAATCAGAAGGCTAAAAGGAATGTGTGCTCCTGGGAAGATGACATCCTTGAGAGCAGAAGCTGTCTCCGCCTCCCTAGACTCATATCCTCAACTATTACAGAGGGGGTGGCTTTGATGATGGCTGATGCATCCTCCAGCTTGGACAGTCTAAAATAAGCTCTGGGCGGGAGGGGCAGCAGGAAGCAGGGGATTGGGGGAGGCTGACAGGAACCAATTGGCTGAGGTTTTCTAATGGAGCCATAAGGAGAGCAAAGGCTCTGGGAGAACCGGATACAGAGAGCAGGGACAAATGCTGTTGGCAAGAACCTCCCGTCTCCCTGCTCTCCTTTCAAGAGCAGTTTCTTCCTGAAAGATCCCAGGAGGTAGGAGGCTGGGCCAATCTCTCCTCACACAAATAACCCTAGTCATTATTTTAGGAACTACTATTCCAGTTGCCCTAGAGGTCTCAGGCCTGTTTTCAAAGTGGAATCACTTTGAAAACAACAAACTCAAGAGTTCAATACTTTCAATTTGCTTCATCCCTTGAGTTTAACTAATAATCAACAGATTTTTTTTTAACAGTTAGACTCAAACATTTAAATTCCACTCATTCATTTAAGAATTAGAAAAAACAGCCCCTGTGTAGCATAAATATCTAATTACCAGTTTAGGCAGTTGCTTCAAATAACCTGGAAACTTACAAACCTCCCTCAAAACAGCCTTTGCCAAGGCAAAAAACTTCTTAAAGTTGACTGTTCTATGAGTGATTTTCAGTTTGTTCAATTATAAGGGGAAAAGCTCAATAAAACATATTTCTTGCTTTTCATAACAACATGGGAGAAATACACCAGTATCATTATTACCAGTTTACAGATATGGAAATTAAAACAGAGGTAAAGGGACTCATTCAAGGTCAGACCTCAAAGTCACAAGCAGTCACCTCATATCCCGTACACTGCTTCCCAGAACAGGGTCCAAATGAGAAGAGGAAATCACATTTCTCTCTCTTCAAGAGTCCTACCCTTCCCAAATAGATAGGTCTCTAAGGCCCTTGGTGTTCTCACAAACCAATGACTAAGACTTGGAGTCTGGTTAAGCTTCCTGATTACTTCCTGGCTGGAAATCTGACCTCAGAGAAAGATGCCATAACCCCTGCCCTACTACTCCGCTCTGGTTTGCCCCATAAAACAAGTCAAACCTTGCTTGCCCCCTTGCTTGCCCATAAAGGCTTTAAAACTGCCAAACCAGGGCACTTCAAAGCAATGTTTTTAGTCCAAACAGCTCTTTCCAAAAGGAGTGGCTACAGCTAGGTGGCACTGGGCTGTGGAATGTGGTGAACTCCACTGGCAGTCAGCACGCAGAGGGCAAGCAGGTGTGGAGAGGCAATGGAAGAAGGTTAGGGGAAATGGTGAGCAGGACGTACAGGGCTTTCCCAAAGTGCTGCAAACAAGGCCAGGAATCTCCAACACCAGAAACCTAAGAGCAACCAGTTTCCAAGGGCCCGTAGCCCAAACTGGGGACCTTGTACCAACACAAATTCCCAATCTCCTACACTGCTCTAGGGTTGGAGGTCTAGGACTGTGTTTTCCATGACTGTGACTATGACACGGGTTAGGAAGAGCTTCTAACCTAGTCCAAAATCCCGACTAACAGCTTAAGGACAGAAAGGGGGGGGGGAGAACCAACTTTCCCCAGAATGCACAGGTCTTCTTGGACTCCTGAGCCAGAGAGCAAAAACAAAAAGGAAAGCCCCTGCCCCTCAACAAAAGCTATTCTTACCTTCAGTTCAAGAGCAAGACCCACCCATCCCCAACTGGAGACACCTCATCTCTCTTCAGACCCTGACGGTGACAGTGACTTAGGAGGGCAGGCTCTATTCCACAAGATGGAAAACTGATGACCCACGCAAACAAGCCAATTCCTGGGAAAGTCTGGTGGCCAAATCTGAGTCCAGACCCAAGACAAGTCGTGGGGGTGGAGGGTGGGGGTCCTGACAAGCGGCAAGCAAGCCCCACTTTGTTCCTATCCAGGGAAACCAGACATTTTTGAGTCACCCAACAAGCATGAATCACACGGCAGAGCTATGGGAACGGGAAAGGATGTTATTTTTCGGCATTCTTGAGGATTTTCCCTTTGTCCCGGCTCTATCGATACTCTTCCCGCCCCCATTCCAACCCCATCCCCCAACTCTCACGCATTTTTTTTCCTGCTCCATTTTTATTTTCTCTGGGCCTTCGCAGGCTCCGCGCTCCCTGGCACGACTCGCAGGCAGGACTCCCAGCTCCGCACCCGCGGCAGCTCACCTGCGTCAGGTCCTCGTCGTTGAGCAGATGCGACTCGCGGGGCTTGAAGCAGTTCTGACACTTGCTCTTGTTGAAGATGTTGGCCTGAAATTTTCTGCACGGGTTTTCCTTGGCCGCCGACATGTCGGCTAGGCGGCCGCGGAGCGGGCCGCCACGGCCCAGCGCGCTCCCGGAGGTCGGGGACTCAGCGCGGCCGCCGCCGCATTTTGCGCTGGCCGCCGCAGGCCCGGAAAGGCCTCCCCTCTTGTACCGCGCCCCGCCTGCTCGCCGCGGCCTCAGAGCGCGCGCGCCGCCTCGCGCCCCGCCCCGCCGCCCGGCCGCTGTGGGCCCATGGACGGACGCGGCCTCGGGCCGCTGGCTCCACCGCGGCCGCCCCCAAGGCGCCGGCCGGCAAGTCCAGCCGTCGCGCTCACCGGGCGCCCGCCGCCACCGCGAACGAACCGAGCTGGGCGCCGCGCGCACTCGGGGCGGGGCGGGGCGGGGCGGGGCGCCGCAACCGGCAGCCCCGCGGGCCAATGGCACCCGCACGCTCCTGCTAACAAAGAAACCCGTCGACCAATGGATGGCGGGGGCGGGACCGGGAGCAGCGGGCGCAAGGTAACTTGTCCAGGCTGGGAAGGTGGAGGAGCTGGGATGGAACTTTCAGGTTTGGTGGACTGGCGCCGCCGCCCGCGGCCTGACAGCTGCGGCGCTAGGCTGGGCTACTCCCGGAAGGACGCCGTGGATCTCCGCGGACTCCCTGCGGGCCCCTGTCTCTCTCATAGCCTCTTCCCTGCGGCCTTCTGCCTCGTCTAGCTTGCGCCCCTACTGTGTGCTAGGTCTGTGGTCGACCCAGATAGCACCATAAAAGCTAGGAATTGTTTCAAGTGCTCCCCGTGGTTTAGATCATTAAAGTTCCACAACCTTTCCATGACCATTCTGGTTTTACATAAAGAAACTGAGGCGCGCGGAACAGTTAAGTAATAAGACATAGTGTTTCCGAGGTGACTAGAAGATGTCAGCAGCCGTGAGGAGTTGTCAGTTCTATTATGGGAGCCCAATTCTGCTAGAGTTAAGCACTCTTACCTTCGTTTTGTGCTCAGACGCTGTGAATAGCTTGTGCAAGGTCACTCTACAGGAAAGGGCCCGAACTATATACTCCAGGCCACTCTTGCCCAGACTCCCAGGCAAAAGGCCACTTGGAAAGGAAAGGACAGAGGAGTCCAGAATGGGTGGAAGGGAAGGGGATGGACGGGGACAACCCCTGCTCCTTAGGAGACAGACTATTTCCAGCAGCAGTGAGATGGATCTAAGCAGAGAGCATGCAGAGATGTGCCCAAAGTATGCAGGTGGAAGTGGGGGAGGAGGAATGAGAAAGGAGTATGTGGTCCCAAAACTCTGGAGACAGATCTAGGAGGATGGAGAGTTTAAGGCCAGTCTAGACCATAGTGAGCTGTTTCTAAGGAGGAGAGGGAGGGAGGGAGGCAAGAAGGAAGGGAGGAATCACTTTGACCTGAGATTCCAGGCTCAGCCACCTGGCAGTTCCAGGAGTCAGCCTGCGTTTTATTTTATTTATGTATTTATGTATGTATTTATTTTTTATTTATGTATTTATGTATTTATGTATTTATGTATGTATTTATTTATTTATTTATTTATTTAGGTTTTTCGAGACAGGGTTTCTCTGTGTAGCCCTGGCTGTCCTGGAACTCACTCTGTAGACCAGGCTGGCCTCGAACTCAGAAATCTGCCTGCCTCTGCCTCCCGAGTGCTGGGATTAAAGGCGTGCGCCACCACTACACGGCAGCCTGCGTTTTAAACAGAGGCTGAGCTAACTCATTCTTCACGATGGAGGTGATATTGGAGCAGGTGGTGGCACTGAGAGCAGCTGAGCTCAGGTCACAAGGAGCTTTAGGAGAGAAATGCCTTCAGAGTTGTGTACTTTTCCACTGATCATCTGGTGACTACCCCAGGGAGGTGTATTTCCATTTTGGGAAAGAAATGCTTTCCTGCACAAGGAATCAGGAATGAAGGAACCCAGATCAAAGTCTTCCTGCAGCCTGAGGGGAAAGCCCAGCTCTGATCCGGCTATGGGCAGGTCCTTTACCCTCACTGGCACCTCACTGACCACGTATACAAAACTGACATGAACATAAGGTGTTGCAAGCATTAGGTGATGATAATCCTTGCGAAATATTTCACAAAGTATGGCCAATCGTTAATTGGTGAATTTTGGAAAAGGTTGGTTACTGTACTATTCTTACAACCTTCTTGTTGATTTTTAAATTTCCAAAATAAAGAAGGGGAAGGAGTAAAGGGAGACTGACAGTTCTTGTCTGCACAGCGTACTCAGAAAGTGATACCCATGGTAGCCTCTTGGGAGGAGAACTGGGTTATTGGGAGGTGACCTACTTTTAATTTTCATTATAAAACCTTTTTGTTCCTTTCGGGTTTTGTTTTATGAGCATGTACAACCTGTTTAAAAGAAAGACTTAGAGCCAGCAAGATTGCACAGTTCGTAAAGGCTTTTGGTACCAAGCCTGATAAATTGAGATCAGTCCCATGAAGCCACATGGTGGAAGGAGAGAACAAACTCCTGCAAGTTGTCCTTTGACCTCCATATGGTGCTGCACCCACATGTGTACACACACACAAAATAAATTTAAAATCTAATTACAATTTAAAAAAAATATTTTAAAGTTCTACTCGTATCTTGGGGCCAATCAAGGCTACCCTATTAAGAAAATGCTGAGCATACATTGTCCAGGCCTGCCACATACCACTGTCGTCACAGCTGTGGGTATGAGGAAGACTGATTCAGGGATCCTGAGGCTGGTAGCCTGACAAGAGCTTGACCTCAAGCAAATGAAAACTCATAGAAACAAGAGGCAAACAAAAACCTTCCACCAGAATGTGCAGGGCCTGCCTAGGAAACTCCTGACTCCATAGTAGACTCAGGGTGGGGGTTCCTGGAAACCCCTGACTCCATAGAAGACTCAGGGTGGGGGCTCCTGGAAAAGGCAGGATCTTGGACAGTCCAAAGCTGAGGAAGACTCCACCTGGAGAAGGAGAAGGAAAGACATTCCAGATCACCACAGCGGGGTGATTGGCTCAGGACATCCAGACCAGCCTGTGTAAACAAACAGAAGCCTGGATGTCATTTGGGTATTGCAGAGGTTCAAACAGCCCTGAAGGAGGAGGCCTTGGGAGGATGAATGAGTGGTACAAAGCTCTGTCTCCCTGAGGAGGCAGGTATGCTGCTGCTGGGGGGGTGGGGGGGGTGTACTATTATCTCATGACTATTTGAAAGAAGGAGCCCATTGGGCTCAGGGCACAATAGGACCTTGCCTATGATGGTAATTAAGTACTTTGTAAGTGAGAGTCTTCAGGCTGGCACTACAGTCCCTGGATAGTAGACAGTATGAAACTTTGGGTGGTACCCATGGTCTTAAACATGCTATGTAAGTGCTCTACCACTGAACCCTGTCCCAGTACAATCGTGGATTCTTTTGACTGGGCACTCACATAGGGACCTTTGGTCTGGGAAATAAATGTCAAGCAGAAGTTTAGAAATGGGATCCATCAGGAAATGATTACAAAAGACCAAAGAATACAGATGTGGCCAGAACTAGAGCAGTGTCAGTCAGAGATGCAAGGAATGAAGTTGGACAACACTGAAGAGGTTTAAAATTCCACTAGCCTCAGCATCTCTAGGGCAG
Organism: Uromys caudimaculatus; assembly: GCA_028551405.1. Classification (NCBI taxonomy): domain Eukaryota; kingdom Metazoa; phylum Chordata; class Mammalia; order Rodentia; family Muridae; genus Uromys; species Uromys caudimaculatus. The sequence goes on from CM052710.1 coordinate 57,762,844, forward strand.
AGCTAGGGCAGGGTTACCACTGCGTTTCCCACCTAGTTCAGTGCCTAGCAAGAGTGGGCAGAGTGGGCGCCCAGCCAACAACTAGCCACAACTGAAGAGATGAAAACATATTATTCCATCATGCTGAACTATTTCCCCTATCAGATTATAAAATCCAGTTTTGAGTCTTACAACTTTGGGTTCCCTTTTCAGAAGCCTAGAATACAAATATAGGCTGTCTACTTAGATTGATTCATGGAGGATGCAGCTCGGTGGCAAAGCACTTACTTAGCATGCATAGTATTTTAGATAAGTATCATGTACACTTGGGGGAATTAGAGAGGGTGAGTTTGAGGCCAGCCTGGACTTCATAGAGAATACCAAGCTGTCCAGGGCTATAAAACAAGGCTCTATCTCAAAAAGAGGTGATTCAGACCAGGTATAGTAGTGCATTCTTTCAATCCCAGCACCGAAGAGACAAAGGTAGGCTGATCTCTATGAGCTCAAGGCCAGCCTGTTAGCGAGTTCCAGGCTGAGAGACCCTATGTCAAAAACCAAACCAAACAAGAAAGATGATTTCCTATATTGCTTTCATTGTGATGTATAATATATACCCCTAACAAGCAAACAAGCAAGCAAGCAAGCAAGAAAGAAAAGGTCTCCCAGGTGGGACCCAAAGGCAGCTGAGTCTTGCTATGTGGTTCTGACTATCACCCTTGAATGCCTCCAGGGAAGTAGCAGAATTTACACAAACTCACACATGTTCACATAGAGGTAACCACTATTTTGTTCTCAATTATCTCGTCTGACCTTTGACTTGGTATAAGTCAGACTCTGCTTAGTGTTCCTGTCTTTTCACACTTAACCTCGTTTCTGTGGAATTCATATACCCACATTGATACTGAACGTGTTATGATCAGATGCCTGACAACAGGCAACTTGAGAGAGGAAAAAAGAAGGTACTTTGCTTTGTTTTGTTTGTATTTCAGTTCACAGTTTGAGGCTACAGTATATCCTAGTGGTGAGGCACAGCAGCAGGAGTTGCCAGTGACCTTGGAAGCAGGTTGTGAAACTGCCTTGTTCACTTCTCTCTGAATAGGAAACAACGAGTTGGGAATGGCAGCTCCCTTCCTTTTCGCTTTTTATTCAGTTTGAGCATCCAGGATGCTGCTGCCCACCCTTGGGTGACCACTCCTGTGCAACTGCATAGCTTTGGGTTATCCAGAGTAGGGCAATGGATGAAAACTGAGAGAATGAAGGACAGACACATAGCCACATGTACAGAAATCAGGGCTCAGGTGGGTTGCTCTGATGGAGACCCCAGCAGCAGCCTGGAAGCTTAGTTTATTTTATACATCTGAATTGAGGAGATGGCTTTATTACGTACAGCTAAATGAGGTGCACTTAATGTATACAGCTGAAGGAAGAGTCAGGATTAGTTAATCTTACGAAGATGTCTCTCTAGAGGAGCAGTCTCAGCCTATATCCTCTGGGAGGAGGAAGCTGTGGTAATACTTTCTGCATATATTTGTGTTAACTAAAGGCCAATCGTTCTTTAGCATTTGTACTTGGCCCAAGGGAGGGCTTTGTCATTCCTCTGAGCCTTGCCAGAGGAAATCTTTGCCATCTCCATGGGTCATGAGCATAGAGTGGTCCTTGATATGGCCGCTCTCGAGTTAACAACACTCAGGATTACATCCAGTCCCCACACTTAGAACCAGTTTTCTGCAGTTGATCTTCTCTGGAAACACCCTCACAGACACACTCAAAGGTGTTGCCAACTGATGCTCTAGGGATTTTTTTTAATCCAATCAAACTGACAATGAAGATTAACCATCATATTGGGTCAGTCTGTTTTTATATTGCTCCCTTGCTGCTCATTGTGTGGCTATATTGCAATTTATTCAAGCTCTTGTGGATGGCCATTGCAGATGTTCCCAAACACTATTCACAAATGAGGGGTGGGCTCTCCTCCTTTCTCGTCTAACAACTGATCATAGGATTCTGACTTTTATTTGTTCGTATTATTTATGTGTGGGATGTATACCATATACATATGCACAAGCATGTAGTATGAAGGTCAAAGGGCAAGCTTGGGTGCTGGTTCTTGCCTTTTAAGTTACTTGAGGCAGGGTCTCTGTTGTTTACAGCTATGTGCACACCTCAGTCATCCTGGAATTCATCTGGCTCCATCTCCCAACTCATTTTAGGCACACTGAGATTTTAGCTGTATGGTACCACACCAAGCTTTATATAGGGTCTGCAAATGAACTCAGTTCCTCACAGTTTTGGAGCAAATCCTTCCAAGATTCTGACTTTTTAAATAAGACCCCATATTCCTTATCTTCAGGTATGTCTGGGAACAGTGGACAGGGCCTTGGTTTTTGAAGGTTAGGACATTTTTAGTTCCCTATTCCAGAGTCTTATTCCAGGATGTATTTATTCAATTAGAGTGAGTAAAAGTTCTTCTGTCACAGAGGATTCCTGTCACTGGATTAAAGAGGTGAAAAGGGGAAAGACTCTGAGGTCAAGGACAGCAGGATGTCTCCAATGGCTATGGACTCATGAGCACAGTGTCTGAGCCACTGGTTCAGAGTCGCTCCTCAGCTCCTTCATTTTTGAGTTGCCAGATTCGGGTAATAGGCTCTTTGGGTCTTGGAATGGAGGATGTTGTGTGACAAAATTTTCTTGGGAAAATGTGTACAACCCCTACTCACCCCAAATAGGGAGCCCACGACAGATCAAAATATGTATAGCACTAAGTCCAGCTCTGTGAGCTTATATGTTTTATTGAAGTTACTTACAAGACAATGGGTGAGGGGTTACTTACCGGACCAGAAATGACTCAAAGACAGTTGCATCACCAAAGCCCACCCCGGCATAGGTGACAGCTCATGAAAGCTGGATACCTGGAGCACACTGCCCAGCCCTCAGGCAGCTCCAAAGGTGTCTTTTCTAGGTGGCTCAGTTGTTCTGAGATTCTTCCAAGCAGCTCAGCGGTTCCTTGTTTCTTCTAGGCAGTCTGGCTGGTCCATGCTTCTTCCAGGTTGTTTGGCTTGTCCCAGAAGTCTTTACAGTTTGACTTATCTAAGAGTCACTTTCGCATACTCTTGTTGTAGGAGGGACCTCGTAAATCTGGTCGGCTTCAGGAACTCCTAGAAGCTATTCTTAGCAGTTTGTTTCTGTCCTAATGGAGTGTCTGTGTGACATAGGACGTTTCTCTCCTCTTCCAACATCTTGTTGTTTCACCTCCTTGTAAACATCGGGTCCTGAGATACCCCCTTGTTTCTCTTTCCCCTGGCATCCCACGTCTCGGGGAGTTTTCCGTCAAATGAAGGATGTGATCTAGGGGGAAACTGCTAAGAGATGGGTTCTTTTGGGCAAGAAGAAGCCAGGTCATGTGGAGCTAGCTTATCTTTTCTCTAGACTCTCCTTTCTCCTTCCCCTTCTGTGCTGTAGATCTCAAAAAACCCTCAAAATGTTCCTGGAGGAAGGAAGACAAAGATAGGTGTTTTTCAGAAATGAGCATGGCACTCTGAAATACAGTGCCAGTCAGCTACGGTGCAGGCCTACCTAGTCTCCAGGTGGGAGGTCTGGCCTGTGCTGTGAACCCCAAGAGGAAGCTATCTTAAATAGTGGCTACTTCTTCAGTGTGTGAGGACTAGTCACGCGTGGAGACATGTGCCTGTAATCCCAGCAGGAAGGAAGTAGAGGCAGGAAAGTCATAGGCTGAAGGTTACCCTCTCATTTATATGTGTGAAGAACAATCTTTTCTCTCAGAGATGACTAGCTCAGCAATGGCCAGGAGCCTACAAATCTCCCTACCCTGGGAACCTCCTTGTACACGCCTATTTGCCCAAGCCCTGGATGCCAGACATTCCTGAGATTTGACTCCATTACACCCTCCTCTTCATGCCAATCATGAATCACATCTAATTTTGCAGTCAAGTTCCTTCCAGTAGGATTAGACACAGTCACTGCCCTCTTCAAGATAAAAACCGAGTGAACTTCCTGCCCCAGTGTGGTTACTCACCTGGTTTGTGTCACTGTAGACCAGTGTGCAAAAAGCACATTGCCTTAGTGTTACTCTGGCTCTGCTTGTGTGTCTGTGTCACTGGGAATGGTCTATTCTGACATACAGAATTCAAAGCCAGCGTGGGCTACATGAGACGCTGTCAACAAAACAAATAAAACAAAACATACAACCAAAAAGATTGTGAGAGCCGGGCAGTGGTGGCGCACACCTTTAATCCCAGCACTTGGGAGGCAGAGGCAGGCGGATTTCTGAGTTCGAGGCCAGCCTGGTCTACAGAGTGAGTTCCAGGACAGCCAGGGCTATACAGAGAAACCCTGTCTCGAAAAACCAAAAAAAAAAAAAAAGTTGTGAGAACTAAACAATGTAATAGGTGCGGAGGAGTTTAGAATCAGCCCTGAGGCACATAAAGTGTTAACATTAGCATTTATTATTATACCTATGACTTGACCTTGGCCATAGTGGCACCTTTCTTGTGTGTTGTTTGTTTTTCAAGAGCCAGTTGTTAAATATTTTGAACTTTGTAGGCCAAAAAGTTTCTTGCAGCCACTCAACTCCACCAATGAATGTGGAGATGTTCAGCGATGAGATAGCCCAGAAAGTGCCACTGTGTCTCAGCAGCAGGTTAGCTATGGCACCCATGGTGAGCTAAGTTAGATCCTCTCTCTCGGGAGCAATCCTCTTTTCCTCTCAGTTCACAGTTGAAGAGACTGAGGCACAGAGAGGTCAAGTATGGCTTTCAAGGTGACCTTCCGGCACTGGGAGCTACTGCCCACTCTCATGGGAGGGGACTGAAGTCCACTCTTGCTCAAAGCCCAGATGGCTGCTTTAGAAGTGGAACCGAAGGATTTGAAATGGGGACTGGCAGGGAGGGGCGCTTTTCTAGAGCAGAAAGCAAATGACAATAGTTTTGGATAAGCACCGGGAGACAGTGTCAGATGTTAGAATCAGAAAGTCTGACCAGAAGAGTAGCTTAGCCGTTCCATTATGCTTTATGTAGGGAGCCCTTTGACCTAGCCACAGCACTAATAGAAAGATGGGCTGTAAAACTAATTGCACAGGGAGAGGAAGAGATTTCTCCTAGGATGTTTATTTTCTCATATTTTATTTCTTTTATTACTTTTCTTCTTTTTTAAAAAAGTTGGATATTTACTTATTTTTTTTAAATATCTAATCCTATCACTTTCCCCTTCTTTTTCCTCCCTCCAGCTTCTTACATGTTCCCTTCTTCCAACCCCTTGTATATCCCTCCCACCCCCTCTCAAATCGATAACCTCGTTCTCTTTGGTTGGCATTGTTTTATATGTGTGTGTATATATATATATATATATACACACACACACACACACACACACATACATATAGATATGTATATATATATATATATGCATAAATATATAAACAACCTGCCGAGTCTGTTTAGTGTTGTTTGTGTAGACAATTTCAGGGCTGACTGCTTTGTATTGGATAACCAATTAAAGGGTTCATTCCTGGGAAAGACTAATTCTTCCTCTCTCTGCAGTCATTAGTTGTCTATAGTTCTTTGTCTAGGAATGAGATTTCCCCTTTCCATCTTATCATGTCTGTTGGTTTGGTCATTGTCCAGGTCTTGTTTAAATAGCCACATTGTTGGGATATCGTGGGTGTAGCTTCCCTGTTATTCCTAGGAGATACAATCTCATGTCAGACTTCCTGGTCCTCAGACTCTTAAAATCTTCCTGATCCTTCTGACATTTTCCCCGAGCCTTGGGAGCAGGCGTTGTGTTGTAGATGTATCCACTGGGGCTGGGTACTCCATAATCAGTTGATCGCAGCATCATGGCCAGTTGTGGTTTTCTATAATAGTCTCCACTTGCTGCAAAGAGAGGCTTCATTGATGTGGGGAATGAGAGATATACTTATCTGTGGGCATAAGGATTAGTTTTAGAATGCAGTTAGGAATTATGCTAGTTTAGTAAAGTAGAGGTTGTAGGTAATAGAAACTTAGCCCCTGGTATTTGGCTCGGTTTCCAGTACCAGGTATGATTTCCTTTCTGTTGAGCAGGCTGTAAGTCCAGTTAGAGAGCTGCTTGGTGACTGCCAAGATATGAATACCATTATTACCCCTTTAGTGACGCCTTTCCATGCTAGTCATTGTTGTGGTTCACACGCATCACAATTAGATAGGACTTGTCTTAGTTAGGGTTTCATTGCTGTGAAGAGACACTGTGACCAAGGCAACTCTTATAAAGAACATTTAATTGGGGCAGGCTTAAAGGTTCAGAGGCTCAGTTCATTATGATCACAGCAGGAAGTATGGCCACATGCAGGCAGACATTGTACTTGAGGAGCCAAGAGTTCTACATCTTCAATGAAAGGAAGCCAGGAGCAGACTGTCTCCCATGCAGCTAGTAGGAGAATCTCAAAGCCCACCCCTATAGTGACACACTTCCTCCAACAAGGCCACACCTACTCCAACAAGGTCACACCCACCCCAAGAAGGCCACACCTCCAAACAGTGCAAACAGTTCCTGGGTCAAGCATGTTCAAACCACCACAGGACTATTCATTGCTTCTCTTCCTTGGCAACTTACACAGCACCTACTGGTACTGGAAAAGCTAGACCATAGGAGGGAGGCTTTTAAATTTTTGCTTATTGCTATTGTATGATGCGTGTGTGTGTGTGTGTGTGTGTGTGTGTGTGTGTGTGTGTGTGTGTGTGTAAAATATACATGTGTGGAGGTCATAGGATAAGTCTATGAAGTGGGTTCTCTTTAAAATCTTATTTTATATGCATGTGTGTGTGTGCGTGTGCGTGTGTGTGTGTGCATGTGTGTGTGTGTGTTTGTGTACCTGAGGCTACGTGTGTGCTCCACATGTGTGTAGGAGCCCAGGGGGTTCAAAAGAGGGTGTCAGATCTGGAATTACAGATGTTTGTGAACTATATGAAGGCTAGAAACCAAACCTGGGTCTTCTGCAGGAGCAATAAGTACCTTTAACTGCTGAGCCATCTCTTTAGTCCCCTCTTCTACCTTTCTGTGGGTGTCAGGGATGGAACTCTGCTCATCAGGTTATTGTAACAAGCATTTTTACCTGATATCTTCCCAGTCCTCTTCTTGTTTTTTGAGACAGAATCTCATATAGCCAAGGCTAGCCTCAACCTCACTATATAGATAAGGCTGTCTGTGAATCCTCAGTACTTATGCCTCTGTTTTTCAGGCACAGGAATAATAGATGTACATCCCTGGTCTGTCTTTCTTTTAAATTTTTCTGAGACAGGCTCTCATATACCTCAGTCATGCTTTGAATTTGATATATAATTAAGGATGACTTTGAACTTCTGATGCTCTAGATTCTACCTCCAAAGTATGGGATTCCAGACACGTGCCAGCATACCTGGCTTATATGTTGTTGGGGGTGTAATCCAGGGCTTTGTGAATGCTAAGATAAACACTCTACCAACTAATTTATATTCCCAGAACTACCTTTTGGCTTTTGAGACATGATCTCACTTTGTACCACATGCTGGCCTCAAACTTGCAGCAATCCTCCCAAGTGCTTGGATTACAGGAATGAGGCATCCCACATTGCTCTCATTGTAATTTTTTATATTTAAATGCTATTATTATTGTGTGTATGTGATGTTTATGCGGGCATGCACATGCCACAGTGTATGTGTGATGGTTAGAGACAACTTTTGAGAGTCAATTCTATCTTTCCATCATGGGTTCCAGGCAGGCTTGTGGCAAGCATTCTTACCTGCTGAGCCAGCTCTTTGGCCTGAATCTTATTGTATTTTTTTACAGTTGTTGTTATTATTGTTGTTTTGTGCGTGTGCACATGTGTGTGCACATGCACATGCTTGTGGAAGTCATAAGACAGCACTTGGGAGTTGGTTTTCTTTTTTTATCATGTATATTCTGGGGATTTGAACTCAGATCCTCAGGCTTTGTAGCAAGTAGCTTTTTTTGCTGTTACCTCTCTGACCTCTCATTTTTCTTTAATAGCAGTAAATTAGAGACACACTAATCATCTTCTGCTGGAGAAATAGATAAATAAATGACAGCTCTTTGATAGGGTGGAGAAACTTAAGACAGAAGTAGTGTTGAAATAGGCAAGAGTCTAGCAGATGCTGTGAAAGGCTAGTGGAGCCCAGGCTTGGTGATGCAGGCCTATAACCTTAGGCTGCCCAGAGGCTAAGGAAGGATCATCAGAAATTCCAGGTCAGTTTGAACTATGGAGAATTCAAGGCCAGCTTGGGTAGCTTATTGAGACAGTGTCTCAAAAAACAAAAACAAAAGCAAAAAACAAACTTTAAGGTGTAGAATCATGTTAAGAGTGCCTGTGGTAGTTTGATTAGGAATGGCCCTCACAGACTCCTGTGTGTGAATACTTGGCCCGTAGGGAGTGGCATTATTAGGAGGTGTGGCCTTGTTGGAGGTAGTGTGTCACCGTGGAGGTCTCATATATATTCAAGCCATACCCAGCCACAACCTATTCTGCTGCCTATGGATCGATATATAGAAGTCTCAACTCCTTCTCTGCCTGTGTGCCACCATGTTTCCCTCCATGATGGTAATGGACTAAACCCCTGAATCTGTGAGCCAGCCCCTAATTAAATGTTTCCCTTTATAAGAGTTGCTGTAGTCATGGTGTCTCTTCACAGCCCTAACTAAAACAATGCTCTTGTGTTAGGAAAAGCACAATCTTGGTGTTGCACAAAGGAGCACACAAAGCAAAATAATTCGACAAGGTGATTTCCTTTTGCCAAAGGGTCTACTAGAACTCATACTGGGTGACTGACATATTGGGACAAAATGACCTTTGTCTTTTGTCCCTAATACAGGAGTCGATTGCATCTCCACTGGAAGGAGCTCAACACCACAATCTTTGACAATTGGCCAGTGGGGTGGAGTGGCTCAGGAAACGTGGGCCCTTGGCAGGGCTTGGATAGAAAACTTTTCTTTCCTCATAATTCCTGCCTCTTGATTATGCATTTTTTAGGCTTAGCTAGCATATATTGACCATCTGAACTCTCTAATAACAGTAAATTATTGCCATGATAAACGATGGCTTAATCATTGTTTATAATGCCCCTGCCTTCCCAAAAGTGGTCCCTTGGTCAAGTCATTGACTTTGCCCAACTGTAATATGAGTTTTTCATCCTGCCCAGAGATTCTGTTCTCTTTACCAGACAGTGTTTCCCTTTAGCAGATCTTTATTGCTGTTTTATTATTTTCCTGTCAGGAAAGTTAACCCTAGAATCATTTAGGAACCAGACCAGAGAACAAGGTCCCCAAATCAATTTTGGCATTCTGGTTTCTGAAAAGATGAGGCTACCAAGAAGCCCAAGGACACATTTGCTTTTATCCAAAAGAGAAATTGGCTATTTTTCTCTGGACTCTTTTTTTTTTTCCTAGTCTATTAGGCCAATATATTTTTTAAATCATCCCCACCTCCTATTCCTCTGAAGAGATAATCCTAATTGCTGTTAGAACTGGGGCAAGTACTGATCTTGTTTGATCTATTTACTTGGAAGTATGGAGAAAAAGTTCCCCTTTGCTGGTACTGAACACTGGTAAGAGACCACTGGGTAGGGTCTCCATGGCCTTCCTGAACAAGAGAACAGGAGAATCCTCACAGTTAAAAGACATTTCAAGAGATGTAACATAGTTCCCTGGGCTCTAGTTGACCTTGAAGAGCAAAGAGAAAATATTTTCCTTTTTTAATACTTCTGACCACATCATTACAAGCTCCAAATATGGTTATTGAGCACCCAGAAGGTCAGTTATACCAGTCTGGTACTTTTAACTACTGCGTAATATTTATATAAAGCTGAAACAAAAACCAAACATCTAAAAATAAACCTTGATTATACATACATTTAAGCAGATGTGTTTCATTAATGTATTGAACTTTGACCTTAGAAGTTTTAATTTTATATACATAAAGTCTCATCTTTTGCATGCTGTATGTGACTTGTACAAATTGTTGTAGCTGCCTAAGCTTTACAAATCTTTTTCCACTCTAAACACACACACATATGCACACACACACACACACACACACACACATACACACACATACACACAGATGCACACAGACACACATACACACACATATACAGACACACACACATGTACTCACACACACAGACACACACACACATAAACACATACATACACAGACACACACAGACATACACACACACACACACACACACACCCCTAATCATCCTAATTTTTGTCAATGATTAACAAGCTGAACTCTGATAATCTCAGAGCTGTGCTTTTGGTTTTGAATGAGTGTAAATTACAGATACAGAAATGCAGCAATGCACAGCAAACCATCATCTAATTAATGTGTACATTATCCACCAGAGCGCTATCTAAGGAAGCCATGCTAGAACCTTGATGCTAGAGTCAAAAGAGCCTAGAAAGGCACAATAAACAGAGCAGAGGAGTCTTGAGAAGCATGGTGTGGGTTGAGATCAGATGGATTTGTGAATGTTGAACAAGTGAGATGCTCTGGGCTGCCAGGGGAGATGGGAACCGGTGTCCTGGAGAATGTTTCCTTAGAGCTTTTTACTTAATTGTTTTCCATCCTGACTTTGTAAGATTTAACGTGTCAGTATCTCAATCCTACATAAATCAAGATTTCTCCTGCTCCAATAATAAATCAAAATCTCAACCTTCCAGAATAGAGGGTTTTTTTGTTTGGTTGGTTTTGTTTCTTTTCTTTTTTATATACTCTGATTTTGAATGCTTTGTCTATTTCCAACTGATTCCCTAATGGGGCAGTGGCCTATGCTAGGTGCAATCAGAGCTCATCAAAGATGCCCGTGGAGCAATGGATTTGCTTCATTTCACATCAGTGGCACAGTTCAACCACTGTCTCTTATTCAACCTCCAGGTCGACTCAACCAATGACAAAGTCCTTTACAGTTCTTTGCATTTCCTCCTTGGTTTTGTGCACAAGAATTACTTCGCCACTGTGATAAGCCTTCCCAGGTTTCTGAGAAACTTTCCATCCTGCTATCATTATTGATCTGAAAGAGTGTCGTCTTCATCTGAGATCCTGGAGGCCACCATCATGGAGGTGGAGCAAGCCTCCTCCAAGGGAGAGGATTTGAACACTTGCCTGGATGGACTTGAAATTCCAGAGAATCCCCAAATGGAGGGGAAAAGAATAATCTTGGTGTCTCATATGAACAAGGTAAAAGTAATTTAGCAAGGGCAATGTTTCAAAAGCAGAGTAGCAGACCTCAAACTGGCCCATTACCCAAAATGGCCTCTGTCTTTAATCCTTGACATACGTGGTGATTGCATCTCACTCCATTGGTGGGAACTTGACTTCATACTCTGACATAATTGGCTGATCAGCACAAAGGGGAAGGGGAGATTCAGGGACTGTGGGCCCTTGTTAGGCTAATTACTTTTGATAGAAAAATAAACAAAACTTTTCTCACACTAGTATGCTCAGGGCCCGAGGGTCAATTTCCAATAACACATACACAGATACACACTCACGCACGCACATGAGCATGAGCTTGCACACCAATAGAAGTCAAGAGTGTCAGGCACGGTGGCACACATCTTTAGTTGCTTGGGAAGGTAAGTCAGGAGATGACCCAAACCAGCAGGAATAAGGGTCCTGAACAGCGAGGTGTTGAGTGGGAAGATAGGGATGAGGAGCACAGATGAGAGATAAAAAAGGCAAAAGCAAAGTTGGGACCGGGTCTTGCATAAGCTGATGACTAATGCCAAGCAAGTTTATTGAGAGGTACAACATCCTATATAGTATTTGTGTACATGTGTGAGTGCATGTGCGTGTGTGTGTGAGTGCATGTGCGTGTGTGTGTAATGGCCAAAGTCAGCAGAGACCTACAATAGGCAAAGTTGGCAAAGAGAGCATAGAATACCTCAGATGCAGCTGCCCAAGGACTGATAACAACAGGATCTGCAATCTTTCTTTTTCTTCGTTTTTTTTTTTTTTTTTTTTTTTTTTTTTTTTTTTTTTTTGAGACAGGGTTTCTCTGTGTAGCCTTGGCTGTCCTGGAACTCACTCTGTAGACCAGGCTGGCCTCGAACTCAGAAATCCGCCTGCCTCTGCCTCCCAGGTGCTGGGATTAAAGGCGTGCGCTACCACTGCCCGGCTCAGGATCTGCAATCTTGATGCTTCTGAAGAAGCACTGGCTCCAGTTCTAGTCCAACCTTGCAAAGTCCACTCATGGACAAGGACATATAACTAAAATTCCCTTTGTCCTTTCATCAGGGCCCCTGAGAAAGTCTTGGGTCAATCTGGCTCCCCACAAAGAGGATCACTTGGTCTTAGGAGTTTGGAACCAGCCTGGGCAACATAAAGAAATCTCATCTTGAAGAGTACAGGGTTGGAGAGATGGCTCAGTGACTAAGAGCACTAGCTGCTCTCCCAGAGGTCCTGGGTCTGGTTCCCAGCACCCACATTCCCAGCAGATCACAACTGTCTGTAACTCCAGTCCCAGGGGATGAAACACCTTCTTCTGACCTCCATGAGCACAGGCATACGTTGCAGACATATATGCAGGCAAAATACTTGCACATATTAAAAAATTAGTATCAACAGAGCTGGAGAGGTGGCTCAGCAATTAAGAACACTATCTGGCTGCTCTTCCCAAGGACCCAGGCTCAGTTCCCAGGACCCACATAGCAGCTCACAGCTGTGTGTAACTCTAGTTCTAGGGAATCCATTACCCTCTTCTGCTCTCCCTGGGCACCAGCACACATGTGGTGCACAGACAGAGAAGCAGGCAAAATACTAATACACATAAAATAAAAATAAAAACTACTTATAGAAAAAGAGCAGGAGAAGCCGGCCGGGAAGTGGTGGCGCACGCCTTTAATCCCAGCACTTGGGAGGCAAAGGCGGGTGAATTTCTGAGTTCGAGGCCAGCCTGGTCTACAGAGTGAGTTCCAGGACAGCCAGGGCTACACAGAGAAACCCTGTTTTGAAAAACCAAAAAAAAAAAAGCAGGAGAAGGAAGAAAAGGAAGAAGAGGAGGAAGCAGAGAAGGTTTCTAGTGGGAAATGGAGCATATATGCATCATTAAGTTTCATTTCTTCTTGAAAAATGTGTATGTTTGAAAAATACATAGATAAGGTCACGTGTATTCTATAATATACCTGCTATAATACAATGTATTACATATACACACATACATACTCATGCATAAGACAGTTCTTTATAGTTAGCTTCAGGAGATAAAGAACAGATACTCGCACCTATTCTATAGATTTATATTGTGTTTAAATGGTTTTTTAAGGTGCATTCATGTGTTTGCATGAACAGGAATTGAATCGTGAAGGGCAGCAGTAGCAAGTGATGGTTTTGTTTATGTTTAGACTTGCCTCCACTCCCCTGTCTCACTAGAGCAAGTTCCAATGTCATATAGTTTCTTCCACAAATATTCTAGTGTGCCTATAAAAGATAAGGACTCTCTTAAAAGAGTAGCTACACCACCACCATCACACCTAAAAACACCTCAAGCATAATCTACACCATCATCAAATTTCCATAAGTTACTCCAGCTATCTCATAAAAACCCAAAGTATTTTTGTCTAGGAAAAAAAAAAAAAACTTGAAAAGAAGGAAAATGTTAGTCCGGGGAGTAAATTGGTGTAACTTCCTTGGGGTTTTGTTTAATGATATGATCAAAAGCCTTCAAAATATGCTTCTCTTTTGCCCTGGCTATGCCAATCTAGGACTGTATATGAAAAGAAACAAGAGTTCTTTTTTTTTTTTTTTTTTTTTTTGAGACGTTTCTCTTTTTTTTTTTTTTTTTTGAAACAAGAGTTCTATAAATGTAGGTCAACTGAGTACCCCTCCGCACCACACTGCATATGGTGAAGATGCTTGAGAAAATATCTGCTGGAGGTGAGTTACAGCACAAACTAACAGTAAGGGAGTGTCCGGCTCAGCAACAAGATAGATCCCTACATGGAATGCTGCTTAGCCATTTAAAATGAGAGCCTATTATAGATGCTGTAGAGACTAGAGAGCACCAGTATAGAAATGTAATCCTTTACAGAATAAAGGACAGACAGCACAAGTCACCTAGGCTGTCACACCTGTGATGAGCATAATGACAAGGACACCCCACCTTGATGGTCTTCTGTCCCAAACCCATACCCTCAGTCTTAAGAGAGAAACATCAGCCCAACACAAACAAGGAGCACTCACAAAATACCTGAGTTCTCTGCACTCCCTGATGGCCCTCTATCATTTTCCAAAAATGTCTTAGAACTCCACACAGTTTCCCAAATACCTGATTGCTAGGCACAGTTCCCGCAAACACTTGAGCACTCTTTGTAGTTCTCAAAATACTCAAATACTTCGCAAAGTTTTCCAAAATTCCTGAGTGCCCTGAAAAATTCCCCAAATATCTGAGAGCTTTGCATAGTTCCCCAAGTACCTGAGCACCACGCACAGTTCCTCAGAATACTGGAGTGCTCTTCACTGGTCCCCAAGTACCTGAGGAGTCTGCACAACTCCTGAAGAATCTGAGTACTCCTTCTAGTTTTCCAAGCACCATTTCTAAAATATCTAAGAGCTCTGCACGGTTCCCACACACTGTGCAGCATACACCATGTCCACTGCAGACTGCTCTGCTGCAATGAAGCTCCCGTATAGACAGTGTTGAGGGCTGGTCTGATGGCTGAGGATGATGGTATCTGAGGAGTCCTGCAGAGTCACACCCCAATCTGCCAGCACAGCCACAGCACAGACAAAGGGTGTGAGGTAGAGAAGAACAGGTGAGCTCAAGGGCAGAGGGCTAGACACCCAGCCAGGGGAGAGAAGAGTTGGACAAGGGTTTATGGGGCCTTTAGACCTTAATAGGAGGCTCTGCTTTATTTTAAGAGCACCCAGAGTCCATGTGGGGAGTTGTTAGACATAGGGGTGGCTTTTTAAAAAATTTAATTAATTTATTTTTACTTATTCACTTTACATCCCACCCACTGCCCCCTCCTGGTCACCCCCTCTCACAGTCCTTCCCCCATACTCCCTCCCCTTCTCCTCTGAGAGGGTGGGGCCCCCTGGGTATTCCCCCTGTGGTGGTTTGAATATGCTTGGTCCAGGCAACAGCACTATTAAGAGGGGAGGATTTATTGGAGTAGGTGTGGTCTTGTTGGAGTAGGTGTGTCACTATGGCGTGGGCTTTAAGACCCTGGTCCTAGCTGCCTGGAAGCCAGTCTTCTAGCTGCTTTCAGATAAAGATGCACAACTCTCAGCTCCTCCTGCACCATGCCTACCTGGACACTGCCATGTTCCTCCCTTGATGATAATGGACTGAACCTCTGAACCTGTAAGCCGGCCCCAATTAAATGTTGTCCTTATAAAAGTTGCCTTGGTCATAGTGTCTGTTGACAGCAGTAAAGCCCTAACTAAGACACCCCACAGGGGTGGGTTTTAACATATGTGTAGGATGGATGGATGTGGGGGGTGTGTGTGTGTGGCAGGAATGAGAGGAAGGAGAGACCTGTAATGATGAGGTTGGACCACAGAAAGGAACATGGCTGAGATTTGGGTTTTACAGAAAGAACAGGAGGGACAGAAGTCACACATTCCCAAACCTCAGGATCAGGAATCAGGCTGTGCTTGAGCCCAAAGCTCCATCCCTTCTTCTGTTGGTGACTAGGCACTAATCTGAGCACCCCCTTCCTTAGTACACCTACCTGTCCCTGACAGTCTCTGTCAATCACTTAGAGTGGGTGCCAGGCTTCATGTAGTGCTCTAGGTCTGGTGTCTTTCCCGGAGTCTGGACCTCACTCTCTTTGGGGGCTAGGACAGTCCTGACTAGTTGCTTTTGGTTAATGGGATGATACCTTAGGCCATTTGGTATTTTGTTAGCTTTTCCCACTGGAAAGCTTTTCTGAAAGTGTGTAGGATGGAGGGGGAAGGAACTAGGTTGCTCTGGCACAGGGGGATACTAAAAGAGAAGAATTACTTCAGTTGTACCAGAAGAGGCTTTTGTTTGATCTAAGGATGATCATTTAAAAACAAGCAAACAAAGCAAGCAAGCTGGGTATAGTCCAGGGTTGGAGTACTTGCTTAGCATGTACTTGGTTCAATCCCGAGCACTAAAACCAAAAACAAAAAGCTGACGTCCCACCCACGAAGGAGTCCTCTGAAGCCTCCAAGAATGTGATGGCCCACTCACTCCTGAGAGGGCACTGCTGGAGCTTACTGCCCTTAGCCTAGAGGTTTTTTCCCCCAGCATCCCAAGGAGAGAACTTTCTCCATTTCCGAGTCTCCTCCTCAGACGTGACAGAGTTGGCCTATGCATTACATCTCATTCTAAAGTCACCTTGTTTGTCCTTTGCAGAATGGCAGCTCTACAAGACAAGATGGTTGTTCTGTCCCCCATATCTGGCTGGAGCCCAGGGAGTGCCCAGGCAGACTCAGAAGGTTCTCTAGAGGACCAGAGGTTGGCTACAGGTATATAGGCACACCATTCCACTCACCGGTTCTCCATTCATGCACAGGTTTTGCTGTCCTCTGTCATCCCCACCTGAGTATCTGGACCTGCTTAGTTACAATCTGTTTAAGAACATATGCCTGCCTGGAAGAGTGGCCGGCCCTGCAGCCCAATGCCACATAACATCTGAATAACCTATTGCCCATGGCCTCAGCTAGGCCCAGCCCTGGGCACACATGTATCTCCGCCCAGGTGAGGTCTTCAGACTTGCCCTTCTAGGTGCTGTTTGTCATGCCTGGCTGACATCAGCTGGGTGTGCTTAGGCCTGGAGTTTGAAAAAGCCTTGCTGCCTGGCTGGTGAGGATTCCTTCCTGACTGGCCCCACCCAGAGGTGAGTCAGCCCAGGTGGAGCTGCCCCTCACAGGGAATGGTAGAGAAGGGGCTCCAAGGAATAAGGATCAGAGTACATTTCTCCATAGGACCTTACTGCCACACGTGCATGGGCATGACTTTCACCGTTATATGCCGTAAAGATGGCCCCTGTCTAGTGTGCCCATTTCAGGCCTGAGCTAGGCTCCAAGACCTTTCGTCCTCACTGTGGCTTCCTGGCTCCAGTATCAGCTTCATTATGCAGAGAAGAAACCGAAGCTAGAGGAACATGTCCGCATATCTAGAGTCAGCTGACGGGAGCTACGAGTCAATTAGTGTGATGCCAGGACTTCCTAGTTCTTAAGCAGTACACTCAGCAGTTCACAGAGTCATAATGGGTACCCAGTGGAAGGGTAGAGGGAACAGGAGGCACTTGGGTAGTGCTCTGACTGGGTCCTACTTTTGCAGTGACCTTGGTTGAGTCTCCTGGTCCCACTGGCTTTCAGTTTCATCTCTGTGAAAGGAGGGGTGGTAGTACCTACCCATTCTAGCCCAACAGGCTATCAATGGGAAGGGAATAAATCCAAGTCCCAGTGAAAACTGTCAGATCCTGCACCTTTGGTGTGTTTGCCCCACAGGTCTATTCTGCATGGTATATGCTCATTTCTTTCCATCCATTAGAAGCTTCTCTCGTGTAAGAGACCACGACAAAACAACCTGCCCCTCCGTAGTTCTCAACTACAATGTGCTCAAAGAGTCTTTATCAGGCCAGACATGGTATTGAATGCCTTAGGTCCAGCACACTGAAGGCAGAGGCAGGTGGATCTCTGTGATTTTGAGTTCAGCCTGGTCTACATAGAGTTCCAGGCTGGCCAGGGCTACATAGTCTATAAGTTTGAGACCAGTTCTGGTTTCAAAAGGAAAAAAAAATTGTCTGGGGTGTGGTTCTGTGATAGAATCCAGCATATGAGAGGCTCTACAAGGGAAGAAAAGCAAGAAAAGTCAGTGCTGCCACAGGTAAGGAGCTCAGCCCAGACACCAAAGGGCCCCATTAGTACACAGACAAGCTCTTCAAGGAGAGGAATGTCTGAATGCCAGGCACTATGACCACTTCCGGGAATTGGGATGATGGGTGTGTTCTGTCTCCATCATGTGGTCGGTGTATTCGTGAGCACTACACTTCAAGTGTAGGCTTGTGTGAGATCAGGCACCATTTTTAAACTAAAATTTAAAACAATGAAGTCTAGGGGGAAAAACCATGGGCTCTGTCACCTTGGTTAAGGCTCAGATTTATTATTTGTGAGCTGGGTGACTTTGGTTACTATCACTTGTGTCTCTGCAGGTGTGAGTGGGAATGGCAGGCGTGAATGGGAATGGCAGGTGTGAGTGGGAATGGCAGGTGTGAGAGGGAATGGCAGGTGTGAGTGCAGATGGCAGGTGTGAGTGCAGATGGCAGGTGTGAGAGGGAATGGCAGGTGTGAGTGGGAATGGCAG
>CM052710.1:57781251-57901894 GCA_028551405.1 Uromys caudimaculatus
GTGGGAATGGCAGGTGTGAGTGGGAATGGCAGGTGTGAGAGGGAATGGCAGGTGTGAGTGGGAATGACTGGTGTGAGAGGGAATGGCAGGTGTGAGTGCAGATGGCAGGTGTGGGTGGGAATGGCAGGTGTGAGTGCAGATGGCAGGTGTGGGTGGGAATGGCGGGTGTGAGTGCGGATGGCAGGTGTGAGTGGGAATGGCAGGTGTGGGTGGGAATGGCAGGTGTGAGTGTGGATGGCAGGTGTGGGTGGGAATGGTAGCACCGTAAGTACAGCAAGGGGACTGTGGAGGGAAGAGCAGGACATCCAGCACTTAGCACCAAGTCCAGAGCACAGGGATTCTTCAATAATGACAGCTGTTATCAATAATGAACGAGTAACACTGGGAACCACAACTATTTGCTGAGCTCTCTGTGTGCCAGATTCCCAGCTGGGCTCAGAGAAAACAGACCTGGATCCTTTGCCTGCACAGTTGACCTTCTAGCTCATTCTCTCCATCAACAGGTTCACCATGACATGCTGGGGCCCAGGCTGTCCTCCTTGGGCTGTCTGTCCTCTTGTGCTGATTCAGATGTCCTGGCCACATCCAGACCCTCTCACCAATGCACAAAAAGTTAAAGTTCCCTCCTCCCTCCACTGTCTCTCATTCTCCTGGTGCTTCCTAGGATTGTGCCATTCAAACGAGGTGCTCAGTGCCAGGTGCTCAGTGCCAGCATCTGTGTCTCAACATCTGCTTCAAGGAGCTCTCTTCTGAGACAGTCAATTGGGCAAGTGTGGTATAGAGGCAGTGGGTAGGGCAGCTTGAGGGGTAGAGGCTGGGGTGGGGTGGGAAGCCTGCTATCCTCTGGAGATGCTTAGCAGCACGGGATGCCTTGGAATTCCCTGTACCCTGAATATCCACGGCACTCCTGCCTGCCCTTCTCAGTCCTGAGTGGACAGTCACCTTGGAGAGAGGAGACCCATTTACCTAGGACTCCTTGGTAGGTCTGTGCATCAGGTGTTGCTACTCCTGCCTGCCATGAATACCCCCCCCCCTTCACTTCCAGCCCTACAGAGGCTAACTGCCTTTAGACAGTAAACTGAGGCTCTGGACTGAGTGGCCCTTCCAGAAGCTATGTAGCTATGACATTCCCCTAGGCCTGCTCTTATGGTCTCCAAGGGCCAGATAGGCTTTTATGAAACATGGGTCTGGGAATTATAAGACACAGAGCTGGGTCAAACCAGGCATCTGAGGAGCAGGTGACAGAAGTCCATCAGAGGGAGGGGAAATACCACAGGCCTGGGTTTAACAGCCAAGGTTCCTCTCAAGACCCTGCTTCTGGCTACAAACCCTGCAAACTGGGCCTGCAGCTGTGCAAATAATTACTGTATCTTCCATGCAGCTAGGGTAGGCTCTACCACAATAGTGTCTTCATACCAAGATGAAACTGGGTGCAAATGCACTCACTGCAGGGGCCTGTGTAATGATACCAGCTATTGCCAGGGCGATGCCTAAAGGATAATCTTCACACGGGGTCCTGGGTGAGCCTGCCTGCATGAGGAGAGCGATTTCACATGCGATTGCTGCCCAGCCCGTGGCACTTGGTCAAACTTTTGACAGACTAATCCACGTCTTTATAGAGGTGTCATTCATGTACCTTATATATGCCTAGATATCTGTTCTTCTGCTTTCTGTCCCATTCAATGTGCAACTGCCACCGCCGCCTAATTTTACACATATTTTTGTTAATTTATTTTTATTTATGTGTCTATGTGTATGTCTGTGTGTGGGTATGTGCACATGAGCGTGGTGCCTGTAGAGGCCAGAAGACAGTGTCAGGTCCCTTGAAGGTAGGAGCTAGGCTATCGTAAGCCATGTGACATAGGTGCTGGGAATTGAGCTCAAGTCCTCAGCAATAGCAGAAAGTGCTCTTAGTTGCTGAGCTACTTCTCCTGTTCCTACATGTTCTCTTCATGCCAGTGTGAATCTATGTCTACATAGCTCCAGCCCCTGATGTGCCACGTTCTGTACATCTGTAAGGGTTGACCTAAGTGGGGCGTTGAAGGGATGAGGAAAGGACAGACACAGAGAAGCTGGGATCAGGTGGGTCATGCTCACCCTGATGGAGGGCATCAACTGTGTCACCAACAATGGGGACTCTCAGCACCTTTAGTTATACAATGATCCAAGGCTGAGTATTGTATACAGCTGGATAAGGAAGCAGGCTCACGGTAGACAAGGAGACAGGTTTGATTAATCTTCCTGAGGTCTTTGTAGGGGATCAACCTGGGGTTGCAGTCATTCCAGAAGTTGGTTGGTAGTTTCTGAATACACTGTCTATATTCATACTCGGACCAGATGAAGGCTTCACTGGTTCCAATGGGTCAGAGGCACTAGGGTCCTTGACACAGCTGTGTTCAGCAATGCACGTTCACTCAGACCTTTCTCTGGTCCCCATGCTCATGGCCCTCATCTGGCCGCTGACTCTGGTTTGGACATTTCACATCATAAAGTCATGTGGCATATAATCTGTGGTCTGCCTTTTCACTCAGCATCATGGTTTCAAGCTTCATCTTCCTGGAACCTGTGGGCATACCATTCTTCTGTGGCACGCACACACACACACACATACACACACATTGTTGAGATAGGGTTTCATTATGTAGCTCTGGCTAGTATGGAATTTCTTTTTTTTTTTTTTTTTTTGTCTTTTCTTTTTTTTCTTTTTTTTTTGGTTTTTGAGACAGGGTTTCTCTGTGTAGCCCTGACTGTCCTGGAACTCACTCTGTAGACCAGGCTGACTCAGAAATCCGCCTGCCTCTGTCTCCCAAGTGCTGGGATTAAAGGCGTGCGCTACCACCACCCGACCAGATTTCATATTTTAATGTTAGCAAATACATTTCAAAATATATGTTGAGAGAAGCCAGGCATGTGGCTTGTACCTATAATTGAGCACTCAGGATGCTGAGGTTGGAGAGATGCATAGGGTAAAATCAGCCTGTGCAAGAAAATGAGACCCTGTCTGAAAAAAAATAAAAAATAAAAAATAATAATAAATATGAAAAGAGATGGAGAAGGCATAGCAAGACATTAAAGGGAGACAGTGAGATGCTGACCCACAAAAGGGAGAGGCAGCCCAGTATTAAAGAAAGAAAAGGACTCCATAGTGTTCTCCCCAACTTCCTGTTTCATAGAAACAAACATTTCCCAAGCCTTCATCTGTGAGGCTACACTCTGTGTGATGCCTTCTTGTCTATAGTCCTAGAAGGCCAATGCTCAGCAAAGGTTTGGGATGTTTCCTGAGAGCAGAAGGGTCTGGCCACACCCCACTTAGCCTAACCTGTGTCCCCAGCCACTGCAACCAACCACAGATGACCTGCCACAAACACTGAAGAGGAACTTCCTCCCTCCCATGCTAACCACTGGGGTGGGTGCCTGAGTAACTGCTTGAAAGATAGATAGCTTGGTGCATACCCCAAAGCTCAGAGGTTAAACATGTTTGGGGTCTATGGTGTGGGCTAGCCTGTAACCTCCATTTATCTACTGTGGGCCTGTGATTTACATTCAGTATTCTGCTCAATCTTCCAAACATATACAAAAGGGACTGAGAGTCATACCTACCTGAGGTGGAGCTCAGAGACGTAAAAACTGACCAAAGGTTCCAAGACAAAGCCTTAGCTATGCCGTGCTGACATTATTTGGAGCACTGTAGCTATAATAAAACATTAGCCTAGAGCAGAAGCCATTTCAGACTCCTTTGTGGGCTGCAGATGAGTAGAACAGGCTGGCTCACATCATTTACTAACTGGGCCATGCCAGCCCTTGACCATCCTCCCCAAGGCCCTGCCTGGCACTGTGTCAGTCAGTCCTGACTGTGCCCCAGGTGTATGAGGAGGTATTCCCTTCTCAGTAACAGTGTTCAGAAGGAGCCCAATGGGAGTGGGGAGGCAGACCCAGAGTCCCCGCCCACAAGACTGGCACTTTTCCCTTAAGTCCTTGCAGAATGAGGCTATGTAGCTTCTCTACTATGGCTTGGGTACTTGTGGCATTGTTGAAATGCCAAGAAGGGCTGGCACCCCTGCTTCCAGTGGCCCAACAGCCACTGCCCTCCTCTTGGCAGCTCTGAGCTATGTGATGAGCAGGTGGTCCTTCCCACTCAATCTGAGTCCAAGAATGTTGTCATCTGGTTACCCAGGGCCTTTATCAGTGTAGCCTTTCTTATGGTGGCTGGGACAAAGGGTGTGGGCGTCCTTAGGACTCTGGGGGATTCTGGGAATGTATCTTTGCCTCCCCAAATTCCAGCTGTCCTAGCTGTATGGAATTCTCACCCGTCTTGCTGAAGAGATTTGGGGCCAGGGTACAGCTCAGTTCCTAACTGCTTTGTTAGTGTGCATTGAGACTTACTTAGAGTCTTACCATTTCTGAGTTATGCAATGAGAAGAAAGTTCTAGATCATCACTCAGATGCCTAAGAGCTGGGCATGTGGCATCAAGAGACAGAGTGGCCTAATAAGAGGACTTCAAGCCTCAACCCTTTCTAACTGAGGTACCTTGTCGGACACCAGACCCATTTTTCCAAAGATGCAATCAATCAATAAATTTAAAAACTAAAAACAAACAAACAAATAAATAAATAAATAATAAAAATAAAAATGTATTTCTATAAGGAAACTACTGATATTCAAATGTTGGCAATGAATTCAATTTTTAAAAATTGAAATTGTATGCCAGATTAGGCACATCTGTTGGCCAGATGAAGGCTGGGGATCACCGGGTTATGGCCCTGGCTCTCAGCCTGACTCTGCAAAAGGGTACAACCCACATTCGAACTTAGAAACCACGGCCCCTCATCTAATGGTGTTGCAGCCTCGGGCTGAAGGTGACAGAACATGGATAAGCAGCTGAGGTCAGGCTTTAACCTCCACTTGCCCGGACTTGTTAGCGAGAACTCCAAGGACTGTCTAGTTTCAGTGTAGGAACACCCACAGTGGTTAAACAAGCCAGCTGTGGAGCAGGAGGAAGGAGCTGAGATCAGAGCTAGGAGCCTGGGAGCGAGGGGGCACACGGAGAGAGATGGTCAGCAGGCATAGCTGAGCTGTTTGTTGCCTCTCATGCTTTAATTCTGCCACTGACTCATGTCTGGAGTCGGAGAGACCTGGAGGTAGGGAGTGACTAAACCCTGCAGTCCTTAAGTGTTTGTGGAACTGGTTGTAGGGCCCCATGCAGACGCTCAAACCCACAGATGCTCAAAGGTCTGATGCACATGCTCTCCTGGACTTCAAAGTTCAGCTAGATTGCACGTAACGCCCAGCACAATGTAATCATGTAAATAGCTAGATTATCTAGAATGTAATGAAATTTTTAAAAGTCTGTTATATTCAATACAGGAAGGTTTGAGGGGAATTTTTCCTCTTTTCTCCTTTCACCCCCTTTCCTTCCTTTTTATGGATACAATGTATCATGTATCCAGGCTAGCCTGTAACTCACAGGTGGCAGAGAATGAATAGCCCCTCCTTCTCCCTCCTCATTTTCTTGCCTCATGAATGCCGGGTCATAGGTAATGTATCATCGTGCCAGTTTTTATGCACTAGTACTAGAGATAGAACCCAGGACTTCATCTATGCTGGGGACTCTTTTTGGCTTTTTCTGAGACAGGGTCTAACCCTGTAGCCCAAGGTAGCCTTGAATTCAGTCTGCAGCTCCAACTGGCTGTGAATCCATGGTGAGCCTTTGACTGTTTACTCCTCGGCACTATCTTCCCTGACCATCTGCCCCTCTGTTCTTAGCTCAAGCTGCTGCACTTCCCATCCCTTCATCTGAATGGCCGGAAGCTCTACAATGGGCAGTGGACCCCTGTGTGTCCCATGTCCTCAGCCCTAGCCTGATATGCGACATATCAGGCTGTCCAGGATCCACAAATGAATTCTGGAATCGTTTAGCATCTTACAAAGGCCAAGGACTTTGTCCCTCCCTGGGTGTGGCCTAGGACAGACCTGGAAGGAACCCTATATATTAAGGCATCCTGGACTGGGGAAGCCACTGTGGCCCTTGGCTGATACTACCTGCCCCCGAGTGAGGATTGTGATCCCGGAGGCTCTGCACTGGCTGGACAGGTTTCCCAACTGGCTTGGCAGGATTGCTGGGAGAGCACTCAGTCTCTATGACAGAGTAGTCCATCACTTGTGGGCTGCCGAGCATGTGAACCTTCGTGGATCCAGGTAAGGGCTCCTTGGCTGTCTCTATGAGGGCTATAACCCAATTCCTCTGGCCATTTATGCGGCCATTTCTTCTCCATACTAGCAAAGAGCTCTTGCTTGGGAGTTTCAGATCTGTGTAATTTGCTGGTGTCTGGTAGCCAAGAGAGGCTACAGAGTAGAGTGAGGTGCACCTGGTGTCTTGGTAGGACTTGTCCCTACAGCAGTTTCCCCAGCATAAGCCTAGGATCTCAGTGCAGGTGGCTCCTGTGGGGTCCAGAGACTGACAGGGGTGACTAGGAGGTAAGGAGATGACAGTCCAGGAGCAAGACAGTGACTAGAGGGCCTTCTGGGGACCTTCCTTCTAGGGTTTTTTTCCTGTTAGCATTCTCCATCCTGAGCCCCTCCTGTGCAGTTATGTGTGTGTGTATGTGTGTGCATATATGTGTGTATGTATGTGTGTATGTGTACATGTGTGTTTGTGTCTATGTATGTGTATGTGTGTATGTGTGTGCATGTGTGTATGTATGTATGTATGTGCATGTGTGTGCATGGGTGTGTATGTGTGTGCATGTGTGTATGTGTGTATGTATGTGCATGTGTGTATATGTGTGTGCATGGGTGTGTATGTGTGTATGTATGTGTGTGTGCATGTGTGTATATATGTGTGCATGTGTGTGTGCATGTGTGTATATGTGTGTGCACGTGTGTGTGTGTGTGTGTGTGTGTGTGTGTGTGTGTGTGTGTCCCACAATGAGGGAATCTTGCTGAAAGACTGTGTGGGCCCATTTGCATCCTTTACATAGTTTATTAGTTACCTCCCCATTTCTTTGGTAAAATAGCACTGCTAAAAGCAGCTTCACAGAAGGAAGCGTTTATATGTGCTTATGGTTCCAGAAAGATAAGGGTCCATCACAATAGGGAAACATGGCAGCAAATGGCAGGCATAGTGACAGGAGCAAGAAACTGAGAGCTCACATCTCAACCAGGAGAGTAAAGCAGAGGATGTGAACTGGAGACTGCTCAAGGCTTTTAATCCCAAAGCCTGCCCCTAGTGACACGCTTCTCCAGCAAGGCTTCCCACATAAACCTCCCTAAACAATGCCACCAACTGGAGACCAGGTGTTTGAATGGCTGAGACTTTGGGGTAATTTCTTTTACAAATCATCACACACAGTGTCGAGGGCAGGCTTGTGAGGGTCCACTGCCTCTGACTTTGGAGGCTTTCATGAGAACAAGAGAGACGCTCAGAGCCACTCAAATCACACCAATTTCCGGCGGTGAGGCAAGGACAGAGTAGAGTAGGCTGCAGTACCCAAGTCTGGGCTGACTAACATGGGTTATTCATCACATGGACCTGGTAATCAGGGGACCCAGGTTATCGGGTGGAGTACTCACTTGGAGGAAGAAAATCACACCATTCAGATCCTGCTCCTAAGAACCTTAATGTGGTGAAATGCAGACATCATGTTTTCTTTCACTACTAAAACCAACTCTGGGAATTTTAGCCAGGACAAAGCAGGCAGGAAGTGGGAAGACAAAAAGGAAGAAGCGAGGAACCATTGGCTGCAAAGGATGGATCTGAAAAGAGGCTGAGGTAGCAGAAGTAATGTGCAGGGTTCTCCCTCCCTTTACCTCCATTGTTAAGTCACTTGTACTGGCTAGTTTTGTGTATCAGCTTGACACAAGCTGGAGTTATCACAGAGAAAGGAGCTTCAGTTGAGAAAATGCCTCCATGAGATCCAGCGGTAAGGTATTTTCTCAATTAGTGATCAAGGGGGGAAGGCCCCTTGTGGGTGGTACCATCTGTGGGCTGGTAGTCTTGGGTTCTATAAGAAAGCAGGCTGAGCAAGCCAGGAGAAGCAAGCAAGCCAGTAAGCAGTATTCCTCCATGGCCTCTGCATCAGCTCCTGATCCCTGACCTGCCTGAGTTCCAGTCCTGACTTCCTTTCGTGATGAACAGCAGCATGGAAGTGTAAGCTGAATAAACCCTTTCCTCCCCAACTTGCTTCTTGGTCATGATGTTTGTGAAGGAATAGAAACCCTGACTAAGACATCATTCAACACAAGATACAAGTTTTTTCTTCCTCCTCCCTCTCTTCTTCCTCCTCACCTTTTTTCTCTTCTTCCTCCTCCTCCTCCTCCTCCTCCTCTTCTTCTTCTTCGTCTTCTTCTCCCTCCCCCTCCTCCCCCCCCTTTTTTTCATTTTATTTTTCGAGACAGGGTTTCTCTGTATAGCCCTGGCTGTCCTGGAACTCACTATGTAGACCAGGCTGGCTCTGAACTCAGAAATCCGCCTGCCTCTGCCTCCCAAGTGCTGGGACTAAAGGTGTGCGCCACTACTACTTGATTCAAATTTCTTTACCATGTAAAGTATTTCTATAGGTCAATAAAGCAAAATAGTAAAAGAAAAATGAGAATACAAAACAGGCAATTTACAGAACAAGAAACACAAATGTCTCTTAGATGAAGACAAGCATTTAGTCGTGTATCATTGGAGAAGTGTAAATCCAAACTATAGTCCAAGACCTATGTGGTTGGCAATGATCCAGAACTGTGATACCACTGTTGGCATGGGCACGTGAGTTGGTATAGACATTATAAATTTTTTCTGACGCACTTGCCTTTTCATCTAGAAAGCATTTATCCTCTATGGACACTTTGTGCATTGCCTGTGACAAGCTAGTATGTGAATATTTATCAAAGAATGGTTTTCTTGCAATAGCAAGACTGGGAATAAAGCCCCATTAATAGAGGTAGGTAATATACACGATAATATCCAGTGATGAATGTTGTATAAAAGCCAAATAGAAAGAGGCAGGTTTATAAGCTGGGACCTGAAATCGCCTAGATATACCATGAAGTCGAAAGGACAGAAGATTTACTACACGTGTGTGTTGCCTGAAGCCTCAGTGTCTTGTCTTTGTTGGGACCGTCCCTGTCGTCTTGGGGCTGCTCTCCTTGATGGCTGCATGCTGAGCCCCATGCCCCTTTCTTGTGTACATATTGTCGAAATTCACATTTTCTTCCACTCTGCACACCGTGACGCATTGCAGGACAATCACAGTCTTCCTAAGGCCTCTGCAATTCTACCTACAGGGCTGGGAAGTGCCACTATCTTCCAGAGAGACCAGAAGAGGGAATGGAAACTCAGTAGCTCAGGCTGGGATCCTGCCGTGGGACCGGCCTTGTGGGGCCACCCCAGAGAGCAATTGAGCCTGTGTTCTGCAGAGCTGGGCCTTGTGGGGCCCATCCCCCATGGGGTATCCATTCTTTTGCCCATTCCCTTGGGCACACGTCTTTAATGAGTTGCTGCCATCCAAACCTGTTATAATTTCAAGAGAGACCCAGTGTCTGCTTTCCTCAGCATGGAGCCCAACAAATTCTTGGCCCAGTTAGTATCATGGAAAAAAGCAAGAGTCCCCTCTCTGAACACAAATTCAGAGAAGAGGAGGAAAGGAAATGGGCTGTGTCTCCTCTCATCTCTGTTGTTCATGATCTGCAAGCAGGCTGTGAGTGCAGACATGAGGTAACACAGGGTGCAGTCTGTCTTATCACATATGTGAGGGAACAGAGGCTCTGTTGGCCTCACTGAGAAGTGGTGAGTGATTTCATTACCAGAGAGACCAACTCAGTGTCAAACTCATACAGAAGACCAAAGCTCCATGAATGGAGAAAATGGCATCTTCAGGGCAGGCCAGGGAGGGAAGGTCACTTACTTTTCTAAAAGATTCTCGTTTGCAGTCATCTCTTCATAACTACACATTCACTCCCAAATGAATCCTGGGATTAGAAGTGGAGCCTGAGGGGAAGCTGACAGCCCCAGAACAGCAGTCTTGTAGGATGGGAAGGGACCTGTTTCTGGCTTTGTTTCTATGCCACCTTAGCACTGCATCCTCAACTGCTGGGATCTCCATTAGGGTTAGAACTGAGGATGGTTGGCAGGCTCATGTCCAGACCACAGGAAAGGCAGACTACCTTTTAGTCTTGTCCTTTCCCACTTACTGTGTGTGATGGAGTGTCAATGGAGTGTCAACTTGGCTACATCTGGAATGAACTAAAACCTCCAAATGGAGGGGCATGACTTTAAGGAACTGTTGCTTAATTTGAAGTGGGAAGACCCACTTCTAATCTGGATCTTTGAGGTGGGAAAACCCACTCTAATCTGGGTCATATCTTCTGCTGGAAGCCTGTGTAAGGTCATGGAAGAAGGAAGTTTTTGCTCTTGTCCTGCTTGCTCTCACCTCGATAGCAAGTCCATTTCTTCACTGGCATTAGAGCCTACTTCTTCGGGATTCCAGCATATACTGAAGACCAGCTGAGACACCCAAATTCATGGATTGAATAATTACTGGATTCTTGGACCTCCCATTCATAGGAAGCTATTGTTGGATTATCTGGACCACAGGATGTAAGTCATTCCAATAAATTAATATATATATGACACACACACAAATACACACACACACACACACACACACACACACACACACACACACACACACACAAATAGCTAGGTCCATTCGTCCTATAAGTTCTGTAACTCTAGAGAACCCTTATGAATACACTGTATGACCTCATTCCTGGCCCAGCATTCGTGTCCTGGTGTCTAGCTGACCAGGGAATGAACAGGAAAGGAAGAAAGATTCTGTGAAGCCAATCCAACTTGGGATCACTGGAAACAACCCATCTGGGTCCAAGGAAAAGCCTGCAGACTAATAAAGTGTGGCCTTGTCAGCCTACCACACACCAGCTCTAGTACACTGCCACAAAGCCTGGAACCTCATACAAGCGGACAGAAGGAACACAGGGTGGGGAGGGGCTGAGGTCTCAAGTGAGATGAGTGGATGTCAACCTCATACACAGTAGAAGTGTTGTCTGTGACTATGAAAACCATGGCTAGAGGTCTTGTAGGTTCCCTGAGAACCAAGCCCTAAAGCTGTGTTCTGCCTGCTTCTGAATTCATTCAGAAAGCCAGGAAAGGGGCCAAGTCCATAGTTCCTTTTCAGCCCTCCTTTCCCATCCTCGCTAACCAACCAGCCAGAGGATTCCACTGCTCACAGAAGGCTCTGTTCAAGAGGCCTGTCTCTGGAGAGGACTGACTACTCAATGCCTTTTGCTCTGTGGGACATCAGTAGAATCTGAGATTCCTAAAAAGACAGTGAGGGAAAGCAGAGCCTACCCAGATCAAACAGGGTGAAGAGAGATGCAAGAAAGAGAAAGAAGCAGTTGTATTTTATTGGAGACCCTGTGGGGATGTCAGCTCTCAAGGGGAGGAGCCTGAACTTGAACTATTCCATCTCCTCCATGCCTGGCCAACAGTGTGGATCCTAGGAAGGATCAGTCTTCAGTGTCCTTGTGATGATCTCCAGGAGGCAAGACACCTGCATCCACCTGGGCTGTTTGAAATCAGACTGCTCTGGTACTCGATGCAGGATCTAGGAAGAAGCACTTTTCACCCATTCCATTGTCACTCCTGGGCTACATATTAGTCCCCAAACATGGGAGTCATTCAGGAGTTGACTGCACTTAATGACGACAAACATGGCTTACTGGTATGCATGGATTATGTTGTGTTTCTGTCATCTCCACCTAGAGCAGTCCCTGGCACCAGGACCTTAGCAAGCACTGAGAAGGAGCCATGGGAAGGCCTTTGTGAGGGTTTTATGGGCTAGCCCTTAGGAAGCCCACCTTCAGATGAGTTAACTGAAGTGCACCAGTCAGCACTTCCTTTTTCTTTTTTTTCTTTTTTTCTTTTTTCTTTTTTGGTTTTTCGAGACAGGGTTTCTCTGTATAGCCCTGGCTGTCCTGGAACTCACTCTGTAGACCAGACTGGCCTCGAACTCAGAAATCTGCCTGCCTCTGCCTCCCAAGTGCTGGGATTAAAGGCGTGCGCCACCACTGCCTTTAAAGGCAGTCAGCACTTCCTTACTGTCATAGAGAAGCAGCCTAGAGAAAGAAGAGATTGGTTCTGGTTCACAGTCTTAGAGATGGCTTGCCCTTGGAGGAGACCAGCATGTCATCATTTTTCAGTATACTATGTTGGAGTGTGTAGTGGAGCAGAGCACCTCAACTTATGGCCAAGAATGAAAGAGATGAACAATAGGCTGAGGTCCTTCCATCCCTTCCAAGGATAGAACCCAACTTCCAATGTCCTTTTTGTAGTAGACCCTGCCTCTTAAAAGACCCACCTTTGACATCACCATGGGCTCACAGTGGATCATGCTGGGTAATGAATGTACAGAGGACACCCAAACCTGTCCCCACAAAATTAAGTATGTCTCTGCTGAGGAGTGACAAGGGCTACTGTGGTGGGACAAACAGAGAAAAAAGGTCACTCCTCATCAAAGGTGTGTCTGTCCTCAACTCTTGTGGAATCTTCTGTATTCATGTCTGTGGAAACTAGTTTTTCTCCTTAAATACAAAGTGTAACACAATGATTTAATGCATACAATGCAGAGTGCTCAGAGAGTGTTTGGTGCTCTGTCTCCTTGGATATATATACACCGTTTTCTTGTAATGAGAGCCCGTGAGCTCCCAACTTAAAAAACAAGATTTATTTTTCATGTATTTCTTACTTACTTTATGTGTGTGCGCCTGAGTGGATATACGTGCAGGTGCCTGCAGAAGCCAGAAGGAATGTGCTCTCCTGAAGTTACAGGCAGTTTTGTTATGAACTGCCCAATGTGCATGCTGGGAACAACCTAGGTCCTCTGCAAGAGCGAGTGCTCTTAACCACGGAGCCACCTCTCCAGCCCCATTCTCTTCAAGTCTTTAAAAATACATAATAAATCATGAATAGTTTCTTGGCTAGGGGTGGGGGGGTTGTGTCTACCTCCCCTTCTCTGTGCTGGGATTCTGTCTGGTTTGAACCCGTGCAGGATTTGTGCATGCTGCCACAGTATCTGGAAGTTCATATGTGTATCGATCCTGTTGTGTCTGGAGGATGCTGTTTCCTTGAGGTCATCCATCACCCCTGGCTCTTACAATCTTTCTGCCTCCTCTTCCACATAGATCTGTAAGCCTTGCATAGAGGGGCTTGAAGGGGAAAAAATCGGTTTTGTTCAATGCAGTGTCACTAGCTACTGTATCAAATCATACTTCAGGCCAGGCCCCATGCCCGGGAGTAGTTTATTAACATAAAACAGACTCTACTTTTTTTTTTTTTTTTTTTTTTTTTGCTGTTTGCTTTTTGTTTTGTTTTGGTTATTTTGTCTTTTGTTGTTGTTGTTGTTGTTATGGTTATTTTGGTTTGACCTTTGGGAGGGAGGGTGTTTTTGGTTTTGGTCTGATAGGTAAAAAGAACATGAAGTTGGGTGGGTAGGCAAGTGGGGAGAACCTGAAAGGAGTTGAGGGCAGAGGAATAATATAAGCAAAATATATTTTATGTAACTTGTTTTTAAATAAGAAAAGAACAAAAGGGGATGGAGAGATGGCTCAGTGGTTAAGAGCGCCGACTGCTCTTCTGAAGGTCATGAGTTCAAATCCCAACAACCACATGATGGCTCACAACCATCAGTAATGAGATCTGATGCCCTCTTCTAGGGTGTCTGAAGACAGCGACAGCGAGTGAGTCCGGAGTGAGCGAGGCTGGAGCAAGAAGAAAAAGTGTCTGAAGACAGCTACAGTATACTTACATATAATAAATAAATAAATATTTAAAAAGAAAAAAGAAAAGAACAAAAGCATAATAAATAGGGAACCACAATCACCACACTATGCCAGGTGCTAGGACTTGCTCTTTCCTGAGCAACTGTGCTGTGACCTCTGACCTATGCAACTGCTACCCGGCCCCTTCCCTCTCTGTCCTCTATCTTATCATTTTGACAAATTTTAGAATAGGTTAAGACCATCAACATGTATTTCTCCAAGTACTTCAGCATGCATATTATTAATTAGAGGGAAGTGATAAGTTTAAAATCGTTAATGATGCAGAAGTTCAGATGCACAAATCAAAGAGACTGCGATCATGAATACTTCCGCATCATCATTCACTACCTGCTGTCAGGATGGCCAAGGTTCCCCAGACTTGCTTCCCATACCCACCCACTTTTCCTTTTCCCAATGGAGGGGGAAAAATCACTTCAACCTAACAGAATGTTTCAATTTAGGCATTAAAAGTTGTGTGTTGGTGCAACCATAGCGGTGGTAGAGTGGGGCACTATGCTGGCATTGAACTGAACTGGACGTCAAAGAACCATTTCAAAGGAAACACAATTGAAACAATATCCTAGTGTCGGTGAGGCCCATTGTTTACATGCAAACCCAAATGCATTGGATAAGAACAGCCGTATATACACACGTACTGTTACAGAGACAATGTAAATGTAATATAGAAGGGCCCGTGGGAATGTGGCATCTGCACTTATGAAAATTCTATAACAGATAAAAGGATGGACGGGTTCATGGACGCACACGGATGTGCTAACACAGCAGCTCATGCCTTCATTGTATGGAAACACCACACAGCGGCAGGCCTGCCAAAATTGATGTCCTACTATGCAGTGTAAACAGATTTACATTTACAACAGAGCAGAAGGAGGCTCTTGTACAACTCTAAAGATGCCTTAATTAGAAATATATCACATATGTTTTCAGGAGTTCAGCGGTGCCCTGAGATGGACACACATGGGCAAATAATAACCGATGGTGGCAAGGATGGTTATGCTAGTCTGCACCAAATACAGGTGTGTGTAACAGAAGTGATAAAAAATAGTATTAGAAATCAAGGTATATGCACATATGGCTCTAACAGTGCACCTGGATGTTGAAGACATAGCTCAGAGGTAGAGCGATTCTAACTGATATCCTAGGATTCATGAGACCAAGTGCTCATTCAAGCACATTGTTTGAGAACAGCTGTAAACAAACACACTGCTACAGAAACACGCACAAAGGTAAAAGTCTAGCAGGACTCAAGGATGCTAAGCATCCACACTCATGGAATTATGCCACAGGAGACCCGAGGTGGTACTCCTGCCTCACTGCGTGTGAATGTGCTAGCTCATACCTCTTTGCATAAAAAATTACACATTGGCATGTTTGCAAAAACCAATGTCCCAGGGCTGCGGCATAAACAGATGTGTGTTTACAGCAAAGCGGACAGAGGTGTTTGTACAGGGCTGACCATGCCTGAAGAAGAGCAGGACATACGTTCTTAGGACTGCAGCAGAGCATCCAGAGGAACCTGGACACAGGAAAAAAGGTAAAGCTGTGCAGTGGGAATGGTTATGCTAGTCACACACACACTGGGACAGAGATGACAAAGGGTTTATTAGAAAGTGGTGCACATGAGAATATTTTTAAGCAGCGTAGAAGTAGTTCAGATATAGAGCAATTCAAACTGCTATGCTATGACCTGTAAGACCAAGTGTTTACAACCACATTTGAACACATTGGAGAGCAGCTAGACACCAATATACTGTTACAGTGAAATCCAGGCGAGATAATTATTGACAACCACGCTGATTAAGCTAATTGAAAGTTTGGAGTCCTTTTTATTAATGGCTAGATCAAGAGTGAGTTGTGCCACTGCAGAGTCTCTTGGTGCCCAGGTCAGGTGTACGGCGTTTTAAAAGAAAGCCTCAGTTACATCAGTGCTCGATGTGGAGGTTACACTGGTGAGGGATTTGGAGTGGCCTAGAAGCATCTTTCTTTACCACGCTCAGCTGTATATTCCAGACACTACATAATACGTTTGGACCATGGTCAAGTTCAATGGACTGTTCCAAAGAGCGTTGCCAAGGCCGTTGGGGGATGGACGGCCAAGAAGCATCTAAGCCGACACCAAATAAAGTTGGCACACGATGGCTTCCTGAGTCACGCCGCTCCTCACTCCCACTCCCTTTTTCTGACCTTCAAGTCTTAGATCTTGGCTAAGGGGTAAATACTGGGCCCTGAGGATCATTAGCTTAACCAAGGCAATTTGTCTGATGAACTTTAAAAGTTATTTTACTATACAAGGCAAGTCTCATAAAAAAGAAGCGGAAGGGGCCGTTCGGGCCAGCGAGGAAGGTCGTGAGCCATGGGTTTTAATCAAATATTCATGATACCAGGAAGTATTGTTGTCTTATTTGTTTGTTTATTTGAGACAGGGTCTCACTTACCCCTGGTTGTCCCAGAACTAGCTCTGTAGACCAGGCTGGCCTTGAACTCACAGAGATCTATCTGCCTACCTCTGCCTCCTGAGTGCTGGGACTAAAGGCATGGGTTATCACCACCCAGCTATATTGTTTCTTATCTAAATGATCTTTAATTTTTCATGAAGTTTCTTTTTTCTTTCTTTTTTTGTTTTGTTTGTTTGTTTGTTTGTTTTTTTCAAGACAGGGTTTCTCTGTGTAGCCCTGGCTGTCCTGGAACTCACTCTGTAGACCAGGCTGGCCTCGAACTCAGAAATCCACCTGCCTCTGCCTCCCAAGTGCTGGGATTAAAGGCGTGCACCACCACTGCCCGGCATGAAGTTTCTTTTTAATAATAATAAATATATAATGTTTTATAATCAAGTAGGATTTTAGAAGGCATTATCTCCAAGCCTGTCAGAAGGTAACTTTTAGCCTTGATTGTGGGAAGGTTTAAGAGTTTTATGTCTGGTGGCACACACCTTTAGTTCCAGCCCTCAGAAGAAGCATGTGGATCTGTGATTTTTGAGGCCAGCCTGGTCTACAGAGTGAGTTCCAGGACAGACAAAGCTACACAGAGAAACCCTGTCTCAAAAAAAAAAAAAAAAAGTTTTAAGAGATCAGTTTTAAACATATGCTATTTGGCTTCAGTGCACTTTGTCTCTGTAGGATTTTCCCAGTGCAGAAGGCGGGAGGCGAGAGTAAAGGATTAAGTAGATAGTCTAGCCAAACTCAGAGGGAATATATAACCAAACGGGAGTGCAGTTTGCAAGAGAGCCTTAGGTTGAGTGTATCTGGTCCAGGCGAGCTGGCTTCCATTTCTGGTCTGGAATAGGCTTGTCATGGGGGTGATGAGTCCATGCAGGCACCCTGTTAATCCGGACTATGATCAGTGCTGTCAGGGTGATGGAGTGAGCTCCTTTCCAGGCAGGTGTCAAGTCCCTATTTCTGAAACTTCTTGACATACACTTGGTACCCAGGTCAGAATAAATGACAAGGAACCAATGGAGGAAACTGGATAGGTGTCTCGAATCCTAGAACGGGCTGCAGTTTGGACCTGTTGGAGAGACTGGAGATTCTTCAGAAGAGACTTATTAGTAATGTCCACAGTGATAGTGTCTTAAACATGGTGAAAAGGGGGGCGACTTTTAAACCAAATCTCATAGAGGAGGAATCCTGCCTTCTGAGGGGGTATATCTTGCCCTAGGAAGGGCTAGGGGTAAAAAGTTGGGCCAACTGGTTTTAAAACTTTCACTGATTTAAAAAAATAATTTAGAGCCGGGCAGTGGTGGTGCACGCCTTTAATCCCAGCACTCGGGAGGCAGAGGCAGGTGGATTTCTGAGTTTGAGGCCAGCCTGGTCTACAGAGTGAGTTCCAGGACAGCCAGGGCTATACAGAGAAACCCTGTCTCGAAAAACCAAAAAAAAAAAAAAAAAAAAAAAAGAAAGAAAGAAAAGAAAACCAAACGGAAGCTGGAGAGATGGTTCAGCAGTTAAGTGCACTGGCTGCTTTTCCAGAACTCATATAGTGGCTCAAAAGTACATCTAACTCCTGTTTCAGGGTATCTGATGCCCTCTTCTGGCCTTCGAAGGCAACTGGCATGCACTTACAGACATGCAAAGCAAACACTCACATAAAAAAAAAAAGTTTATTCACTTTATGTGGCGATTGATGCCCCTTCCCGGTCACCCCCCTCCCGGTCACACTCTCCTGGTCACCCCCTCTCAAAACCCCTCCACCATCCCCATTCCCTTCTCCTCTGAGGAGCCCCCCACCCCCGTGGGTACCACCTCCCAACTCTAGCACATCAAGTCTCTGCCGGGCTAGGCACATCCTCTCCTACTGAGGCCAGATAAGGCAGCCCCGATAGAAGAACATATCCTGCAGACGGCAACAGCTTTTGGGATAGCCCCGCTCCAGTTGCTCAGGACCCACATGAAGACTGTACATCTGCTACATATGTGCAGGGGAATCGAGGGGAGGCTCTGGTGGTCCAGTCTCTGAGAGCCCCAGTCGTCCAGGTTAGTTGACTCTATTGGTCTTCCTGTGGAGTTCCTATCCCCTTTTGGGCCTGCAGTCCTTCTCCCAACTCCTCCAGTAAGAGTTCCAAGCTCCATCTGCTGTTTGGCTGTGGGTCTCTGCATTTGTTTGAATCAGCTGCTGGGGGACTTATTTCTATTCATTCTCATGGCCACCTGGCCATCTTTCCTGTTCCTCACCACACCTGATCCTGCACACACCCCTACTCCCCTCTCCCACCCTGTTCCTTCCCTCCATCTGCCTCCTAGTACTATTTTGTACCCCCTCTAAGCCTCTCGGAGGACAGCCATGCCAGACTCCTGTCTGCAAGCATAACAGAGTATCATGAGTAGTGTCAGGGACTGGTGTCTGCCCGAGCCGTGGGTCTCTGGTTGGGCCTGTCATTGCTTGGCCGTTCCCTCAGTCTCTGCTCCATCTCCCATCCCTGAATTTCTTGTAGACAGGCTGAATTTTGGATTGAAGGTTTTGTGGGTGGGTTGGCGTCCTTATCACTCCACTGAGGTTCCTGCCTGGCTATAGGAGCTGACTTCTTTGGGTTCCATATCCCTAATGCCGTGAGTCACAGCTAAGGTCACCCCCATTGACTCTTGGACATCTCCCCTATCCCGTTCCTGGCATGTCCTCGAGATGCCCCCCGCTGCCCCACCCTCATCAGTTGCGGCTTTCCATCCATTCTCATGACTAGCTGGCCATCTCTCTTGCCTCTCCCCACACCCGATCCTGAATGACCCCCCATTTGCCTCCACATCGCCTTTCCCACCACGTTCCCTCCCTCTATCTGCTTCCTATGACTATTTTATTCCTTCTTCTAAGTGAGATTCAAGCATCCTTGCTTGGGCCTTCCTTCCTCTTTAGCTTCTTTGGGTCTGTGAAGTGTAGCACGGGTATCCTTTATTTTATGACTAATATCCACTTATAAGTGAGTCCATACCAGGCAAGTCCTTTTAGGACTGGGCTACCTCATTCAGGGTGATATTCTCAAGTTCCATCCATTTGCCTGTAAAATTCATGATGTCTTGTTTTTAATAGTTGAATAATACTCCATTGTGTAGATGTGCCACATTTTCTTTATCTATTCTTCAGTTGAGGACCATCTAGGTTGTATCCAGTTTCTGGCTATTATGAATAAAGCTGCTATGAACATAGCTGAGCAGGTGTCATTGTGGGAGGGTAGAGCATCTTTTGGGCATATGTCCAGGAGTGGTATAGCTGGGTCTTGAGGTAAAACTACTCCCAGTTTTCTGAGAAACTGCCACATTGATTTACAAAGTGGCTGTACCAGCTTGCACTCCCACCAGCAATGGAGGAGTGTTTCCCTTGCTCCATAGCCGTGCCAGCATGTGCTATCAATTGAGTTTTTGATCTTAGCCATTCTGACCGATGTAATATGGAATCTCGGAGTTGTTATGATTTGCATTTCCTTGATGACTAAGGACTTTGAGCATTTCTTGAAGTGCTTCTCAGCCATTTGAGATTCATCTGTTGAGAATTCTGTTTAGCTCTGTACCCCACTTTTTAATTGGGTTGTTTGGGTTGTTGTTGCCTAACTCCTTGAGTTTTTTTTTTTTATAAATTTTGGATATTAGCTCTCTGTCAGATGTAGAATTGGTGAAGATCCTTTCCCAATCTGCAGGCTACCATTTTGTCCTATTGACAGTGCCCTTTGCCTAACGGAAGTTTTTCAGTTTCATGAGGTCCCACTTATCAATTGTTGATCATAGAGCCCAAGCCATTGGTGTTCTGTTCACGAACTTGTCTCCTGTACCCATGAGGTCAAGGCTATTCCCCACTTTCTGTTCTATTAGATTTATTGTATCTGGTTTTATGTTGAGGTCTTTAATCCACTTGAACTTGAGTTTTGTGCAGGGTGATAGATATGGACCTATTTGCATTCTTCTACATGCAGATATCCAGTTAGACCAACACCATTTGTTGAAGATGCTTTCTTTTTTCTATTGTATATTTTTGCCTTCTTTGTAAAAAATCAAGTATCCATAGGTGTGTGGGTTTATTTCAGGGTCTTTGGTTTGATTCCATTGATTATCCTATCTGCTTCTATGTCAATACCATGCAGTTTTTATTATCATTGCTCTGTACTATACAGCTTGAGGTCAGGGATGGTGATACCTCCAGACATTCTTTTATTATTCAGGATTGTTTTAGCTATCCTGGGTTTTTGGTTTTTCATATGAAGTTGAGAATTGCTCTTTCAAAGTCTATAGAGAATTGGGGGATTTTGATGGGAATTGCTTTGAATCTGTAGATCGCCTTTGGTAAGATGGCCATTGTCACTGTGTTAATCCTACTGACCCATGAGCATGGGAGATCTTTCCATCTTCTGATATCTTCCTCAGTTTCTTTCTTCAGCAACTCCAAGTTCTTGTCATAGATGTCTTTCACTTGCTTGATTAGAGTTACACCAAGGTATTTTATATTATTTGTGGGTATTATAAAGGGTGTTGCTTCCCTAATTTCCTTTTTGGGTTGATTATCATTTGTATAAAGGAGAGCTACTGGTTTTTTTTTTTTTTTAATTTTGTG
This sequence comes from Uromys caudimaculatus, assembly GCA_028551405.1. Taxonomy (NCBI): domain Eukaryota; kingdom Metazoa; phylum Chordata; class Mammalia; order Rodentia; family Muridae; genus Uromys; species Uromys caudimaculatus. The sequence continues at coordinate 57,802,124 of CM052710.1, forward strand.
TCCAGCCACTTCACTGATGGTGTATATCAGCTGTGGGAGTTCTCTGGTAGAATTTTGGGGTCACTTATGTATGCTATCATATCATCTGTAAATATTGATATTTTGACTTCTTCCTTTCCAATTTGTATCCCCTTGTATCTCCTTTAGCTGTCTTATTGCTTTGGGTAGAACTTCAAGTACTATATTGAATAGATAGTGAGAGAGTAGGCAACCTTGTCTTGTCCCTGATTTTAGTGGAATTGCTTTAAGTTTCTCTCCATTTAGTTTGATGTTAGCTATTGGCTTGCTGTATATTGCTTTTATTATGTTTAGGTATGTGCCTTGTATTCCTGATCTCTCTAAGACTTTTAACATGAAAGGGTGTTGGACTTTATCAAAGATTTTTTTTTCAGCATCTAATGAGATGATCATGTAGTTTTTTCTTTTTGTTTGTTTATATGGTGGATTATGTTGATGGATTTTCCTATATTGAACCATCCCTGCATCCCTGGGATGAAACCTACTTGATCATGGTAGATGATGTTTTTAATGTGTTCCTGGATTCAGTTTGTGAGTATATTATTGAGTATTTTTGCATCAATGTTCATAAGACAGATTTGTTTGAAATTGTCCTTTTCCAATTTACTCTTTGTGCAGTTTAGGTATCAGGGTGACTGTGGCTTCATTGAATGAGTTTGGCGGTGTTCCTTCTGTTTCTATTTTGTGGAATAGTTTGAGGAGCATTAGAATTAGCTCTTCTTTGAAAGTCTAGTAGAATTCTTCACTAAAACTATCTGGCCCTGGGCTTTTATTTATTTTTATTTTTATTTTTATTTTTTGACTGAGAGACATTTAATGATTGCTTCTATTTCCTTAGGGGTTAAATAGTTTACCTATTTACTGTTTACTGTTTAAATAGTTTACCTGATCTGGATTTAACTTGGTAAGTGGTATCTGTCTAGAAAATCATCCATTTTGTTAAGATTTTCCAATTTTGTGGAGTACAGGTTATTGAAGTAAGACTTCATGATTCTTTGAACTTCCTCAGTGTCTGTTGTTATGTCTCCTTTTTCATTTCTGATTTTGTTTATTTGGATACTATCTCTCTGTCTTTTGGTTAATTTGGCTAAGGGTTTGTCTATCTTGTTGATTTTCCCAAAGAAAAAGCTCTTGATTTCATTGTAGTGCTTTGTTTCTAACTAATTGATTTCAGCCCTGATTTTGATTATTTCCTGCCTTCTTCTACTTCTCTTTGGTGTGCTTGCTGCTGGTGGTTCTCCCCCTCCTCCTCCTCCTCCTCCTCTTCTTCTTCCTAGAGCTTTTAGGTGCACTTTTAAATGGTATGAGAACTTTCTAATTTCTTTATGGAGGTAACTTAGTGCTATGAACTCTCCTCTTAGCACTGCTTTCATTGTGTCCCATAAATTTGGGTATGTTGTGCTTTCATTTTCATTAAATTCTAGAAAGTCTTTAATTTCTTTTTTATTTCTTTCCTGACCCAGAGATCACTGAGTAGAGAGTTGTTGAATTTTTATGAGTGTGTAGGCTTTCTGGTGTTTCCATTGTTGTTGAAGTCCAGCTGTAATCCATGCTGATCTGACCAGATACAAAGCAATACTTCAGTTTTCTTGTATCTGTTGAGTCTTGCTTTGTGACCAACTATATTGTCAATTTTGGAGAAGGATCCATGAGGTGCTGAGAAGAAGGTATATATTTTTTGTGTGTGTTTGGGTGAAATATTCTGTAGATGTCTGTTAGGTCCATTTGATTCATATTGTCTGTTAGCTTCTTTATTTCTCTTTTTAGTTTTTGTCTGGATAGCCTGTTAGAGTGGAGTGTTGAGGTCTCCCATTATTAATGTGTGGGGTTCAATGTGTGGTAAACTTTAGCAATGAGCAATGTTTCTTTCACAAATGTTGGTGCCCTTGTATTTGGGGCATAGATATTCAGAAATGAGATATGATCTTGGTAGATTTTTCCTTTGATGAGTATGAAGTGTCCTTCCCTGTCTCTTTTGATTAATTTTGGTTGAAACTCAATTTTACTAGATATTAGAATGGCTACTCTAGCTTTCTTCTTGGGTCTGTTTGCTTGGAAAACTTTTTTCCTAGACCTTTACTCTGAGGTATTGTCTATATTTCTGAGGTATGTTTCTTGTATGCAGCAGAAGGATGAATCCTGTTTTTGCATCCATTCTGTTAGCCTGTGTCTTTTTATTGGGGAATTGAGTCCATTGATGTTGAGAGATATTAATGACCAGTGATTGTTAATTCCTGTTATTTTGATGGTGGTGGTGGTGGTGGTGGTGGTGGTGGTGGTGTGTGTGCTTCCTTTATTTTTGCTGGTATGGAATTAGGTATTTCCTGTGTTTGCTTGGATGTAGTTATCCTTCTTGGATTGGAATTTTCATGCTAGTATTTTCTGTAGGGCTGGATTTGTGGATAGATATTATTTACATTTGAATTTGTCTTGAAATATCTTATTTTCTCCATCTATGATGATTGAGATTTTTGCTGGGTATAGTAGTCTAGGTTGGCATCTGTGGATTTTTAGAGGTTGCTAGATATCTGTCCAGGGCCTTTTTGCTTTTAGAGTCCCTGTTTACAAGGCGGGTGTAATTCTGGTAGATCTGCCTTTGTATGGTACCTGGCCTTTTTCCCTTGCCACTTTTAATATTATTTCTTTGTTCTGTAGATTTTGTTTTGATTATTATGTGGCAGGAGGATTTTCTTTTCTGCTCTAGTCTAATTGGTGTTCTATAAGCTTCTTGAGTGTTTACAGGGCATATCTTTCTTTAGGTTGGGAAAGATTTAATCTATGGTTTTGTTGAAAATATTTTCTGGTCCTTGGAGCTGGGACTCTTTGCCTTCTTCTATTCCTATTATTCTTAGGTTATGCCTTTTCATGGTATTCCAGATTTACTGGGTGTTTTGTGCCAGGAATTTTTTTAGATTTAACATTTTCTTTGACTATGTATCAATTTATTTGATTACACCTTCTACATCTGAGATTCTCTCTCCCATCTCCTGTGTTCTGTTGGCGATGCCTGCATCTGTTGTTGCTGTTTTCTTCCTTAGGTTTTCCATCTCCAGGATCTCCTCAGTTTGTGTTTTCTTTATGGCTTCAGTTTTATTTATTTCCTTCACCTATTTAATTGTATTTTTCTGTATTCCTTTAATGGATTTATTCATTTCCTTTTTTAAGGCCTCTATCATTTTTGTAAGATTGGATTTAAGGGCATTTTCTTGTGCTTCGGTTGTGTTAGGACATCCAGGGCTTCCCATAGCAAGGTAGCTGGGCTCTGAAGGTGCCATATTGCCCGGCTTTTGTTGGTTGTGTTCTTTCGAGGGCCTTTAGCCATATGGATGGCTTTGGTCCCCGGATGTTCCTGTTGTAGTAGATATTGGGGGGGGGGGAGATTAACCTCTATGGTTGTGGTGTTGCAGGCCTCTGATGGTTCCAGATCAGCAGGTCTGTATGGTTCAGGACCTGCAGGTCTGATGAAGGTGGAGGTATGCTGGGGACAGCAGATTGCTCAGGGCAGCTGGGGGTGACTAGAAGACTTGATGAGCCAGGAAGCAAGATTATATAGAGAGAGTAAAATCAGTATATATCTTTCATTAAAACTCCATTTGGAACACATCCAGAAACTTCAATTATATTTAGTAGTTAATCTTAATAAAACTATCAAACATAAAGCCTTTATAATGGGAAAGAATGGAGTTAATGATTCCCTTTGTTCAGAAGCGGAGGGTTAGAGAGAATCTCAAAGTAGAGCCATTAGACCATTCATCTGTTCTTATTCTCTGTGTTATTGTACATTTATATTTATTCACTGAAAACTAAGCACTTATTTTTTAGTGAAAACCAATAGGTTCCATATAGGTGTCTTCTAAGCTAGGCTTTGTGTGTCAGCTATGGAAGCTATAGTTTCAGAAAATTTATTAGAAAGGATTAAGTGCATACATTAAAAGCTGTAAATTAAGTTTTACACAGTGGAAACTGCTTTCAATTTTGTGATGATTAATCTTACTGATGTGGTTATAATTAGTACTCAGACATGTAGAGATTAGAAGAGGTCCACACATAGGAAGTTGCTAATTGTATTTTTCCCCATTTGGAAAAAAAAACAACTGCAAGAAAAAAAATCAAACGCTAAAGGATTTATTCCAGCATAACATAATATTCTGTTTTAGCACAGCTGTTTGACCCAGTTTGGAGAGACAGATGGTGCTAAATGAAAGTCTGCTTAGGGAAGATGGTGTGCAAATGCCGGGACAGCAGCTTGTCATGCCTGGTAGATGCAGAACAAAGACAGCAAAACCATAAGTGGAAAGAAAAGCAGAAACAACGCAGAGGAAAAGAACTGCATTGTCGGTTTGCGTTTCTTCAAGTGAGAGCAGAGAGCGCACAGTGGGAGAACAACCTGACCCCTCCCCCACTACTCTGCCTGTAACAGTCTCCTGGCAAGATCTTAACCAGACAAGCAGCAAAGGTCGTACTGTTTGAAGAAGCAGCCCTCTGAGCATGAGGGAAGGCTGTGAGAAGTGTGTAACCTAAGGAATTTAGGGGTTTGATACTAGCAAGCACAGTGCTAGAGCACAGGTGGGCGGGGCAGCTCTTGACGAGCATGCCCTGGGAGAAGTCCCCAGCACTACAAATAAATCAGTGCAGAGATATCCACCGCGTGAATTGAAACAACTTTTTGGAATTAAAGACTACTAGTCAGAGTTATTCAAACAGAACTGAGAAAAAGAGAGAGTAGACAGAGAGAGACCTTAAGAACTGATTCAGTTCAAGTCCATGGGACAGGACAGAGATGACAAATGAGAAGAGAAGACCAGAGTGTGTTTCCTCTTCCTCAAAAGAGGCCCACCCAAAGGCTGATGAGTTAAATGTCTTACCGAAAAGCTACTCTCAAAGCAATATTCAGCTGGATATTTGATTAAACGTCTGTGTCATAAGCAAATTGCCACACAGAATTAACCACCTCAGAGATGATGTAGTTTCCACAAGCTAGAAACCCTTCAATTTCATTTATTTTACAATGTAAAGGCATGAGGAGGAGGAAAAAGGAGAGTCTGGAACCAACTGATACAGACTGTATTATTCATGTGTGGAGATAGCACAGTAAACTCCACTAAAGGGACTATACTGGCTGGTTTTGTGTCAACCTGACACAAGCTGGAGTTATCACAGAGAAAGGAGTTTCAGTTGAGAAAATGCCTCCATGAGATCCAGCGCTAAGGCATTTTCTCAATTAGTGATCAAGGGGGGAGGACCCCTTGTGGGTGGTACCATCTGTGGGCTGGTAGTCTTGGGTTCTATAAGAAAGCCAGCTGAGCAAGCCAGGAGAAGCAAGCAAGCCAGTAAGCAGCATCCCTCCATGGCCTCTGCATCGGCTCCTGCTTCCTGACCTGCTTGAGTTCCAGTCCTGACTTCCTTTGGTAATGAACAGCAGCATGGAAGTGTAAGCTCAATAAACCCTTTCCTCCCCAACTTGCTTCTTGGTCATGATGTTTGTGCAGGAATAGAACCCCTGACTAAGACAGGGAGCAACTCATGTATTTGTATAAAATGCTAAAAGGAAAAGAGTAAAAGACATTGTATTTGCATCTACAACGAACTCACATTCTCATTCTGCTATTCCCTGTAAACTGCAAGGGAAAATGTGAAGTGAACTGGCTTGTTATTCAATGTTAAGATGGCCCTACTTCATAACTATCAAAAGGTGAAAGATGAGTTGAACATTGTTTTATGTCCTCATGGTTAGCATCGCCGTCATGACTGCTGTTGATAGACTCACCTTGGTTCATCCTCCATTGCCCTCCTCCATAAGCAGCTATGGCCTTGCTCCCCAGAAACTCCCTGCTCAGGTGTTCCCACATCACTGAGGTCCTTAAAGTTTCAGCTCCTAGCCTTTCTCTGATGCAGAAGGCCCGATCTGATGGGAACTCTAGAGCACGGGCTTCAAGCTTTTGTATCCATCATTAGGAATGCATTAGTGATGAGTAGAGAGTGCAGAGGTCAAGTGCTTGCCTTGGATGGGCGAGGCCCTGGCTTCCATGCCAGCACTGCAAAAGGTCTAAAAGAAATGAGAGAAAAGGAAAACAAACCAAAACAACAACACAACAAAAATGAAGCTAAACATGACAATCCAAATATTTGCAATCCCAGCACTTGGGAGACAAGGCAGGAGGGGCACAGGGCTACAGAGACCCTACCTCAAAAGCAACCAGAGAACACAGACACACAGACACACACACAGACACACACAGACACACAGACACAGACACAGACACAGACACAGACACACACACACACACACACACACACACACACACACACACGTCAAATCAAAACACACAGCTGACTCACCCTACCACGGACCAATCTTTTCTGTTTTGTGCTACTTTTGAAATGTTTGCTGCATTCATTAAACTCACTTTGTGACCTATACATGGCCCATGTCTTAGTCAGGGTTTCTATTCCTACACAAACATCATGACCAAGATGTAAGTTGGGGAGGAAAGGGTTTATTGAGCTTACACTTCCATGCTGCTGTTCATCACAAAAGAAAGTCAGGACTGGATCTCAAGCAGGTCAAGGAAGCAGGAGCTGATACAGAGGCCATGGAGGGATGTTCCTTACTGGCTTGCTTGCTTCTCCTGACTTGCTCAGCCTGCTTTCTTATAGAACCCAAGACTACCTGCCCACAGATGGTACCACTCACAAGGGGCCCTCCCCCCTTGATCACTAATTGAGAAAATGCCTTACCAATGAATCTCATGGAGGCATTTTCTCAACTGGAACTCCTTTCTCTGTGACTTCAGCTTGTGTCAAGTTGACACATAAAACTAGCCAGTACAATTGACCCCTTGTCAACTTGACACACAAACATATCACCAATAAGCCTCGACCCTTACTTCCTTATTCATCCCCAAGATCTAAATAACTTTACAAGTCCCACAGTCTTTACAAATTCTTACATATTAACATTTCAGTCCCTTTTAAACATCCAATCTCTTAAAATTCAAAGTCTTTTAAAAATTCAAAGTCTCTTAACTGTGGGCTCCACTAAAATACCTTCTTACTTCAGGAGGGAAAATATATCAGGGCACAGTCACAATCAAAAGCAGAATCAAACTCCAACTGTCCAATGTCTGGGATCCACTCACGATCTTCTGAATTCATCCAAGGACTTGAGTCACTTCTCCAGCTCTGCCCTTTGTAGCACAAACCTTGTCTTCTAGGCTCCAGATGCCTGTACTCCACTGCTGCTGCTGTTCTTGGTGGTCATCTCATGGTACTGATATCTCCAAAACACTGCTGTCTTCCACTGCAACTAGGCTTTACCATGGTGCCAAGCCTCACCTCCTTTGCATGACCCCTTCAGTCCTGGGACATGAACCTGCAACTGAGGCTGAACCTTCACCAATGGCCTTCCGAGGCCTCTCACAGTGCCTAGGCCTCAGCTGCTCTTCACGACTCCTTCATGCCTTCAAAACCAGTACCACCTGGGTGACTCTTACACATTACCAAGTCTAGCCACAGCACAAGGTACAACCTTGGCTATCTCTGGAATGCAGCCTCTGTGCTCTCAGAAAACACTTCTCAGAAGATTTCACCCCAATGATGCTGGTCTCTTCTTAATCACCACCAATTTCTTAGCTCCAGCTAACCAGAATCAATAGTACCAGCAATGCAATGGTTTTGCTTTAGTAGTTCTGGTATCTTGTTAATCACAGCTGATTTCTTCAGTCCCAGCTAACCAAAACCACAATATCTTCACAGTCAAAATATCAATGGCCCTGATAAGAGTCTTAAATCTTCCCTCTGAAATTTCACAAGCCAGATCTCCATCTTCTGCACTGTTCTCAACATTATCTTCCAAGCTCCTACACAACATCCCACAAAGCTCTTAACACCGAATGGATCTTCTAGCCCAAAGTTCCAAAGTCCTTCCACAGTCCTCCCCAAGACATGGTCAGGTTGTCACAAGAATATCCCACTCCTGGTACCAATTTGTCTTAGTCAGGGTTTCTATTCCTGCACAAACATCATGACCAAGATGCAAGTTGGGGAGGAGAGGGTTTATTGAGCTTACACTTCCATGCTGCTGTTCATCATGAAAGGAAGTCAGGACTGGAACTCAAGCAGGTCAAGGAAGCAGGAGCTGATACAGAGGCCGTGGAGGGATGTTCCTTACTGGTTTGTTTGCTGCTCCTGACTTGCTCAATCTGCTTATAGAACCCAACACTACTAACCCACAGATGGTACCACTCACAAGGGGTCCTCCCCCCTTGATTACTAATTGAGAAAATGCCTTAGCGCGCTGGATCTCATGGAGGCATTTTCTCAACTGAAACTCCTTTCTCTGTGATAACTTCAGACTTCAGCTTGTGTCAAGTTGACACACAAAACTAGCCAATGCAGTCTATGACCTGAAATTTAAAATAAGTGGTGCTTTTCGTCAAATAGTTAAGTCTATGTGCAGGGTGGGGAGGAGGGTTGGCTGGTGAGAGGACATGAGAATGTCTGCTCCACAGGGTGGAGCAATAGAACTGGGAAACTGAGAATCCTTTCTATGGGAGAGAGCAAATGTTCCCATTACATCTCCAACACACAGGCACATGCACACACATCCTGTCATACGGTACCTCCTTCCTCTTGTGTCCAAACTGCTATTGGTATTACAACATCACGGGCTAGCTGCAAATAAATCATTATCTCCACTTTGTACAAAAAGGAAGCCATGGGTCTTTTCCTGTCAATTTGCTGTCTTTTGTAAGTAGCCCCATCTCCTTGAATAAAATGGAGGCTCTTCCCTGGAGACAGTAATATACATCACTGATCTAGGACCTACAGGATGCAAGACCCCACATCTTCGCCACCTTGGCTTATTGCCACTATGATTCACTATGGTTCCAAAACACATGAACAAGTGCAGTGAGTCCCAGATCCCATCAGTGCCCTGCAGGGTCCAGCAGGCTTCTATCTTTCCCAAGAACCTTCAACGTGGCCGCCTTCATGTCTTTGTTTCTAAGCGAGTAGATGAAAGGGTTTAGTGTGGGGGTCACCAGGCAGTAGAACAGAGTTAGAAACTTGCCCTGATCCTGGCTTGCTGTATTGCCAGGCTGCATATACATGTAAATGATGCTACTGTAGAAAAGAGACACCACCACCATGTGTGAAGAGCAAGTGTTGAAGGCCTTGAGTCGACTAGCTGTAGACTTGATCCTCAGGACTGCGACAGCAATGTAGCCGTAGGAGACCAGGATCATAGTAAGAGGCACAAGGACAATAGGGATGGCCAGGATGAAAACTAGGCCTTCTACCCAGCTTGTGTCCACACAAGAGATGTGAATGATGGCCGGCATCTCACACACAAAGTGGTTGATACGGCGGTGACCACACCGCTCCAGAGACATGGTCAATGGGGACATCAATGTGGAGCTGGCCATACCGCTGAGCCAGGCAAAGGCTGCCAGCTTCAGGCACAGCTGGGGGTGCATGATGGTCAGGTAATGCAGTGGCTTGCAGACAGCTACAAAGCGATCGTAGGCCATAACGGATAGGAGAATGCACTCGATGCCCCCCACAGACAGGAAGGCAAAGAGCTGAATGGCACATCCTATGAAGCTTATGGTCTTTTGTGGGCCCCAGAGGTTAACCTGGAACTGGGGAATGCTACTGGTGGTGTAGCAGAGGTCAAGAAGGGACAGGTTGCTGAGGAAGAAGTACATGGGTGTGTGCAGCCGGAGGTCCACAAGGGAAAGGAAGATGATGGTTGAGTTGCCTATGACAGCCAGGAAGTAAAAGACCATACAGACAACAAAGAGGACCATCTCCAGCCTGGGCTGGTCCGAGAAGCCCAGGAGAATAAAGTCCCCAGAGCTCTCATTGCTCTTCTCCATCAGCTGTGACCTGTTTAGAAAGCACGACACACAAGCATTAGGAAAAAGCCAAGATGATCTGGACACACGCGGTCCCCGGCAGGGACATATTTCACCACACCGTTCACATTTTAACTGTAGTGACTTGTTTAATGCTTGCCTGCCAGTGAGGTACTAGGAGAAGATATTTGTTTACCATGGATGGAAGCTCAAACTTTCCCCCAAAGAGCACTCTAATCCAGTTAGTTAAGGTTAAGTGGATAAATAATCAAAAAAATTTTATTTTAAAAAAGAAGCCTCTATTGATATTTTTAGAAATAAAGTAACATTTTTAAAAAGTCACTTTTCCAGAGTCTCCTAACATTGCAGTGCTTTTCAAAAACTTGATACAATCAATGTTTCATTTTGTGAAATTGTTTCAAGTAGTTTGCTTGGATTTCCCATTTCCTCACCCCACGTCCAAGTTTCAATTATCATAGATCGATTGCATTAAAAAAAAAAAAAAGTCTATTGTTCTTACGATCTTGTGCCCTGAGTTACAGGTTAGAAGGGAATGAAGCACAAGTTGACATTACAAGTTACTCAGAGTGACTATGCTCCAGGAAATTAAGAGCCCATGGTCCTAAATGCTCTGACCTCTGAAAAGCTAAAGATTTTGTCCCATCTTGTGACCTAGAGATTCAAGTGACATTTCCTAAGAGACCCAAAGCAGCTTTCATTGTGTGTAGTTTTTAGGAAAATCATGGCATGCAAAGAGCAAAATGTTGCACAAATCTGAGACCTGTTGATTTTCAGGCTTCCTGAAGCACCCGTGTTCTAAGATGCTGGTCTGCAAGGAGGAATTCACCTGTCAGCAGGGCGCTTAGTCTGCAGTATCATCCTTTCCATCCATCCTATCCTCTCTAAGAGACGCGTGGATGTTGCAGCCAGATGGCTCCCTCAGATGAAAAGGGAGCCAGGGTACTTCCCCAAGAGAAAAAAAATGATTGCTAAAGGCCGAGATACTCCCAGACATGGCTCTCAGTGCTTGGCCTTTCCCGTAAGAAGAGTTGCCTTGTTCTTGGGCAACCGAAGCCGGCAGCGGTCCCCCCTCCCACCCCAGCACGCCATGAGTCAACAGCCTGTTACTTGTCTCGTGGTTACACTCTGACCACACTTTGGTTCCACTTTTAGAAAAGGAAATCCAGTAATATAATGAATGAAAAGTAGAAGAGGTAGAAAATAAATATCACGTGCTCAAAGATACAAAAAGAAAATGGCAAAGGGTGTGCTCCTCTGACCACGTTCTTTAATTGAAGGTGATAGGCTATTTTCTTGTCCAAAGAAATACTTTGATCCGTGGTTATCTGGTGAAATCCCAACCGCAAAATCATTGAAAACAGATCTTTATAACAATTCCTAAGTTGTCTGATACAGACTCTTGGAATACTTGTAGTATAAATAAACTAATGGGTTTAATTCATTGCCAGTAGCAAATCCAAATATTCTAATAATGCTTATAGCAGTATAGAGTGTACAATCATAAGTGTTCAAGAAAAGCTGGGGACATTTTAATGGCCCATTCCACACTGCTGCACAAAATACTGGAGAAGGGATGGTCTGTAACAAACAGAAATGTATTTGGTTTATACTTATCTCCAGTTTGGGAAGCTCGGGGTCATGGGGACACATTTGGTGAGTGCCTTTTCACTTTACCAACCCATAGTAGAAAGGCAGAAGAGATAGAGAGGTCAGGGTCATTGTTTTACTCAGAACTCAGGTGAGTTAACTCATGATAACTTACCCAGTCCCATGGTAATGGTAGCATTCATCTGGTGCTTCGGGCGGAGCTTTTGAGACCCAATCACCTTTGACAGTTCCTGCTCCTACTCAACACTGCTGCCCTGGGGAGTCGGGTCCAACACATGGACTTGGGGGGAACATAATCAAACCATAGCAGTAGCTTTGTGGATGGTGAAATTAAAGAGGGTTATCTGAAGAGAAATAAAACAAAAACAAACAAACAAACAAAAATGATTCTCTACAAACAAACAAACAAATGATTGGAAACTGTAACGTAGTGACACAGCCAACATCTAGGGGATAAAGACAAGAAAAGTCAAACATTGGCTTGGGGTTTGCTCTCACTTACCAGGTAAAATGTAAAAATAAGGAGAAAGACCTGACCTGGAAGTGAGTATTCAGCTATTCGGGACATGGTGAACACATCATGTTTACTGAAACGAGCAACCTCCCTCAGTACAGAAACTATTACCCCACACTTACTCCCTAGAAAGGGGGTGGCAAAGATTCCCTGTTCCTACCCTGGCATTTCTTTCCCATAGTGAACGGGAGAGACTTTTAAAGGGTTCCGGCTCATTAGGAAATCAGGAGGCTCCTATAGAGTTCTTCATAAGAAGATAAGTTATTTATAATATTGAATTCCCTGCCCCCCCTATTCCCAGGAGTTGGAAAGAATAACTCAGAGAAACAACTCTCAGGAGATTTTTCTTGTAGTGGATATAGAGAAAGGCAATTAGTCTCAACAGTAAGTTCATTTAAGATACATCTCTTAAAATGGATTAAATTCAGAGAGAAGAAATAATTTCTCCTAAGAGTACTAATTGCTTGACTCTAATGGATTGGCTGGGCACTTTTTTTTTTTTTTTTTTTTTTGAGTTGCAGAGTCATTGGATTGAGTTTGTCCTGTCCTTAAAAATGCTACATTTTCAAATTACAAATTGTTTTCCATAACAAGCTTTAATTTCAACTCAACTCTCCTCAACCTGACATTTGAAAAAACTCACTGGGCAGAAATGTTTGTGGAAGATTCTTACTATGTTGCTCACACACAGGCAACAGGTAGGGAGAGGATTGACAGAATAAAGAAATCACATTCTGCAGACTTGTCCATATTGTTGAAATGATTCAGAAAATGTGTGCATAGGTAGAGCAAACCAGTGGAGTTTGGGGACACATGCACAGTGGAGTGAGAGGGACACATGCACAGTGGAGTTTGGGGAACTGGAGTTTCCTTTGGATCTGACGATTTCCATTTAACATAAAACAAGAATCTCAAACGATTCACTCATGTTCTGTTATTTCAAAAGGAGTCTTAATTAGCATATAAAGTATCAGGTTCCATTATGACGTATTCATACATACTTTGTTTTATTTGTTCCTTCTCGCTCCTCCCCACCCCTTAAAACTTCTACATCATCTCTCATGGACCCTCTTCTGTTTTCATGGCATAAGTCCATACTCACTCCTGAGTAAATGCACACATATAATAATTAGAAGTTGGGACACATATGAGAGAGAGAACATGTATTATTATTGTGTGGTGGTTACAAATGTTGTTGACTTTCCCCCAGCAGTCTGAAAAAAAAAAGCTAGCCAACAAGGAGGAACTGTCCTAGTCAGTACCAACTTTTACCTGGATCTTGAAGAAAGCAGTAAAAATTGATAAGAGACAGCCATTAAATAGAAAACAGAGCTGTTTCTAGAAAAAAATGTGTCAATTAGGAAATAATGTAAATAAACTTTAAAATAATCTGACTCACACAGACACACACTAAAGTATTTGTACAACTGCATTAATTTGTTTTAATTGAAAAATATTTGTTATGCAAGTTTACAGGGTGTATTATGAGGCCATGACTATATACAGTAGAGAGAGAACCAGAAAATTATATTATAAAAACACCACTGGCAAAAACTAACAAGAACAACAACAAAAAAAAAACCTTAGATAGTTATTTCTGCTTAAATTTTGAACTACATTAATTATATTTAATAAGACAATACTTTAAAATTTAAAGAAAAATCTCATCCTAAAGTCTTTTTCTCGCTTAAGAGGATGAAGCACAGAGACACAGTTCGAATAAATCCAAGAATGGGATAGGGGCAGAAGAAAGTCTGAAGAAAGAATAGAAAGTCTACAAACTTATGGGAATGGAGCAACTCACTACTGAATGAGAAACGAGTCAAGATAGAAATCAAAAAGGAAATGAAAACCTTTTTAAGAATTACATGAAAATAAAAACACAACCTACCCAAATCTATGGGACACAATGAAGGCAGTTCTAAGAGGCTAATTCATAGCAATAAGTGTTTACAATAAAAAAATTTCATATTAGTAACTTAACGACACACCTGAAAACTCTAAAACAAGAAAAAAATCACACTCAAACTGACTAGATGAAATAATTGAATTCATGCCTAAAATCATCAAAATAGAAACAAACAAACATCAATGAGGTGAAGAATTAATTTTTTAAAGAAAAGCAACAAAATTGGCAAACTCTCAGTCAAATTAACTAAAATATGAAAAGAGTAAGCCCGGCAGTGGTAGCGCACGCCTTTAATCCCAGCACTTGGGAGGCAGAGGCAGGCAGATTTCTGAGTTCAAGGCCAGCCTGGTCTACAGAGTGAGTTCCAGGATAGCCAGGGCTACACAGAGAAACTCTGTCTCGAAAAACCAAAAAAAAAGAAAAGATAAGAGTAGATCCAAACTAATACAATTAGTGAAGAGATGAAAAGGGGAACATTTCAATAAACATTGAGAAAATGCAGAGAATCATAAGGACATAATCAAAAATGTGTACTCCCCAACTGGAAAGCCTAGAAGAAATAGATGAAGTTTTTGATAAATACAAACTATCAAAGTTAAATCAAGATCAAATAATCAATTTAAACAAACATGACCCTTAAACAGACATGAAATAGAAACAGTTATTAAAAGTCTTTCAACCAAAAAAAGCCCAGTGCAGATAGAATCAGCACAGAATTCTAACAGACCTTCAAAAAAGAATTAATGCCAATACTCCTCAAATTAGTCTACAAAATAGAAAATGAGGAAACATTTACTAGTTCTTTTTTACAAAGCCACTATTACCACCATTTTGATATCAAAACCACAAAGACCATCCCAAAAAATGAAAACTATAAACCATGAACATAGATGAAAAACTTCTCAACAAAAGACTTGCAAACTGAATTGAAGAACACATCAAAAAGATTATCTACCATAATCAAGACAGCTTTATCCCAGAGATGCAGGGATCATTCAATATATGTAAATCAGTAAATGTAACACCACATAAACAAACTGAAAGACAAAATGTGATCATGTTGTTAGCTGCAGTAAAGGCTTTGATATAAGCCAATGTCTTGCCGTGAGATGGTGGTTCATGCCTTTAAACTTAGCACTTGGGAGGCAGAGACAGGCAGATGTCTGAGCCAGCCTGGTCTACAGAGCAAGTTCCAGTACAGCCAGGGATGCACAGAGAAACCCTGTCTCAAACAAACAAACAAACAAACAAACAAACAAATATCTAACATCTCTTCAGCATAAAAGTCCTGGAGAGACAAGGTTACGATAGACCTCTTTTTTCAACATAATAAAGGCAATTTACAGCAAAAACCCACTACCAACATCAACCTAAATGGAGAGATACTCAAAGCATTTCCACTCAAATCATGATCAAGACAAGGTTGTCTACTCTTTCACACTTATACTGAAAGAGATCAAGGTTATACAAATTGGAAAGAAAAAGTCAAAATATCTTTATTTGCAGATTATAAAATTTTATATTTTAAAAAGACTCTAAAATCTCTACTAGGAAACTTCAACAGCTAATAAACACTCTCAGCAAAGTATCAGGTTTCAAATTTAAAACAAAAATCCATAGCTTTCCTACATATGAATGATAATGTGTGCATAAGTATGTTTGTGTGTATATGTGTGTGTATGTACATACATTTATATCCAATCTCGTGAAAGAATTACATATTAAAAGATTTAAGACATTGAGGAAAATACCAGAAAGTGGAAAGATCTCTCATACTCGTGGATCAGTAAGATTAATATTGTGAAAATGGTCATTCTACCTAAAGCAATCTACAGAGTCAATATAAATTCTATCAAAATTCCAACACAATTCTTTACATAACCTGAAAAAAGTCAACTTCATTTGGAAACACACACACAATCTAAGATAGACTAAAACAATACTGAATGATCAAAAGAACTGCTGGTGGTCTTGTGGTGTCTTCTTAGATCCAACACAACTCAAATACCAGATCAATACAGATGACAAAATGTATTGTAATCAAGCCACTACTCATTGATCAGGGCCAAAGAACAGACTCGGAAGCTGAATTGAGAATAGGAAGGATCTCAGGGAGCTGAAAAGTTTCTGTATGGTAAAGGATCATCAGTCTAGCAAAGTAGCAGCATACAGAATTGGAAAATATCTTTACTAATTATACATCTGATAGAGGGTTAGTATATAGAATACACACACACACACACACACACACACACACACACACACACACACACACAAAACCTGAAAAAAGCTGAACATCAAAAGATCCAGTAAAAACTGGTGTACAATACTAAGTACAGGGTTCTCAACAGATGAAACAGAAATGGCTGAGAAACACTTAAAGAAATGTACAATGTCCTTAGCCATCAGTGAAATGCAAATTACAACTATTTTGAGATTTCGTTGTATACCTCTCAGAACGTCCAAGATCAATAAAACAAAATGGCAGTGCATACAAGAGAGGATGTAGAGAAAGGGAAGCATTTATGTATGGCTGGTGGGAGTTCAAAACTGGAAGCCAGTATGGAAATCAGTGAGGCAGTTCCTTGGGAGGCTGGGAATAGATCTACCTGAAGATCCAGCTGTGCCAATTTTCGGCGTACACCCAAAGGACTCTCCATCCTTTGACTGGGATAATGCTTATCTACATCCCTTGCTGCTATATTCATAATAGGCAGGGATTGGAAACATTCTAGATGTACATCAATGGAATCCTTTGCTTTCCTATCTGTAGTCTTAGAAGCACTTTGCTATGGAAAACATGAAGGGGAAGATGCCCATGACTGAGCCAACTCTTCTGATTCAAATGGTAGCTTAAGGGCAAGCCCCTCTCATGGGGAACCTACACATCCCCAGCACAAAAGGCCATGGTTTTACTGATGTTGACGTCTTCCAATGTGAAAAATACCACACTCATAAATATGACAACTTGAAGAAAAGGCCATGTTTGTTGTCTCATGTTTTGTGTGTGTTCACTACATTGTGTGCAGTCTGTTTAGTGTCTTACTGTGATTAAAATGGGTCTGTGGGTGCCCTGAAGTTGTGGATAGTTGATAAAAATAAGGAAAATGCAGAGTAAAGGCATTTTAGAGCAACACCTACAGACAGGGGGAAGATGCTTCCCACCCAAAAATATGGATGGGCTCAGTCTCAAACTCAAAGGCATTATGCCTGTCAACTTTCACTGATCACAAGTTCACCACGCGGTTACTACAAATCCAAGATTTCAATGCAACACAAGTGATTGTGTTGCATTGATATCTTATCTTATTGGTATCATTGTGTTGCATTGATATCTAAATCTTGTGCAAACACAAGATCTAGGATGCCTACTCAGGCTAGGCATCCTAAATCTGAAAATCCAAAATTTAAATTTCCAAAGTCTCAAGCTTTTTGAGCACCAATGTGACATTCTTCACCACGAGTAGAAAATCACACCTCTGACCTTGTGAAATGGTCATATGGGCCATAGGCGAAGCACAGGTACACTAACAATATTGTGTAAAATTACTTTCAGACAATATGTGTGTGTGTGTGTTATTTATGAAATATAAATGATGAAGTATCAAAAAATAATAAAAAAAAGAAAGTCTGGTAGAATTCTTAACTAAAAAAAAAAAAAGAAATATAAATGAACTTTATTTTAGTTTAGGGGTTCTTCCCCAAGTTATTTCAGGCTAGCCTTGGATTCACAGAGCTCTGTCTGCCCCTGCCTCCCTAGTCCTGGAATTTCAGGTGTAAACCATCACATCTGACTTGCATTTAACTTTTGAGTTTTGGTTTGGTTTGGTTTAAGTACTATCAGTACCACTGCTTGCTTGGAGATAGTTACTTTTTGAGATGTGCAATATAAAATATATACAATATTTAGATTCTAGTATCCACATTTTTATTGATTTATTGCATAGAGTTTGTTAAAGAGGACTTTAGTATCTAATTTTACATATGAAAACACTCATTTCCAATAATACTGACTGGCTTAAGGTCAAATAACTAGTGGTTGATAGCTGTCCAAAGTAGAACCAGTTCTCAGAATATCTTTCTTTTTGCATGCCTGTTTGTTTGCTTCTTAACACAGGGTTTCTCGGTGTTGCCCTGGCTGTCGTGTAACTAGCTCTGTAGACCAGGCTGGTCTCAAACTCACAGAGATCCACTTGCCTCTGCCACCTGAGTGCTGGAATCAAAGGCATATACCTCCACCTCCCAGCTCCAGAATATCTTTCTTTATGCCTCCTATTAAATTAGATAAAATAGAACCTGAACTTATTGAAATGGAAAATAACTAATGAATAATTCAAACTTTGATCTTCCAGGCTATGAATAACCAAGTTCAGTCCTTTTTTTCCCAAGAAAAAAACAATAAGTGTTTTTACCAAAAATGATTCGGATCTCTGCTTTATGTATATTCCTTCAGAGCGTAGACAATGTCTCCCCAAAGGTTTAGAGAAGAACTCCAGTGTTTTCCTCACAATGAAGCATTTCTTCAAAATGCATCTGCCTCTAGCATCTGATCCCTCTCTAATGATCGTGAGATCAGAGAAGGGAGTCTAGGGTGGTGTGAAATTGGAGCTGCCAGTTCATTTGAATTAAATTCAAGAGTAAGTATATTTCCTCATACTACTTGTTGCTTTATTTGTGTGTGTGAAATTTATCTTTGCATAAGGAAAAGATACACAGAAACCTTAATAGATTAACATTGTCTTATTATTAATGCTACCTTGTTTTCCAAGAGAGAGAGGAGCACAAAGGGCGGGTCAGACAGTACACTACCGAGAATAAACCCAGGGGTGTGCTTCTGAGCTATAACTATTTAGGACTATTGGCTTTGTTTGCAAAGGGAGAGATAAGAGTAAACCCAACGGGCTACTCAGACTGTCGAAGAACACAGCCTTAGGCAGTCCTGTCTAGGATGTCTAGAAACATGTATAACTCTGCCTGCCTTAACTTTATATATTATGCAAAAGTTAGCATGTAAGATTATTACATGCAAAGTGACCAGTAAATACTCCTTTGTGGAATATGCATTTTATCTAGACCACCAATACATAAAATGACAGTGAAAGCTTTTGAAACCTGTCTCTGCCTCCCAAGTGCTGGGATTAAAGGTGTGCGCCACCTCTGCCCAGCCACATTTTCATTTTTAATACATCTAAACCAGTTTGGACACTGGGGAGATGACTCAGCAGGTTAAGAGTCCTTGCTGTTCTTGAAAAGACCAGGATTCATTTCCCAGACCCCATGTGATGTGGCAGCTTACAACCATGCAACTCCAGTCTCCATGCATCAGATGTCCTCTTTTAGCCTCCACAGATAGCAAGCATGCACACAATGCACGTACATATATGCAGGCAAAACACGTATGCACATAAAATAAAAATAAATAAGTTCTTTTTTAAAATGAAGGAAAACAAGTTTGTTCATGCCTTTCTAAATATGGTGATATTTTAAGATGTTATGATCCTACAAAAACTGAATAGGGACTCTCAAGACACAGGAAACCAACATTTAAGGAAACCTGGTACATGTAGTAGTATATAGAAGGTAGTATAGTCCATAATTTATTTTATTATATCAAGAATGGTCACTTCTCTTGCTAAAGAGACTGTTTATTGACAGCTTGGTTTTGTTCTTATATTCCTTTACTTCAATTTCTATCCTATGCTGTTTTCCCATGCATCTTCCCTAAACATGATAGAACTGGTTCTATCACTGAAATCCACACTCCCCTCCACATAAAATTTAAACCTACTATGATCCAGAGAACATTGGAAAGTTGGTGTAGACCTGAAGGGTGCAGGAATGTCCTAGCCTCTGTCAATAAATCTGTCTTACATTTCGAGGAAATGGGGAGAAAAGGAAGGAAGCGGCGGGCACACTTCAGATGTGGGCAGAGGCTTAAGGAGCAAAGGTTGTGACCGCTCTTCCCGTGAGTGGGGCTTACATCAGCTCACCACTAGTTGGGTAGAACAGTCATGGTGTCTATGGAAAATTAAAACAAAACAAAACAAGAAAAAGTCCAGGCTGTTAGGCCTTCGAAGTTCCTTGCAGGTGAGGGAGGAGAGCAACCTCGGAAGACTGGAGAAAACATGAGTTTACAATGTGGAGAAAGTAAATTTCCAGGAAACTGTATTATGAAATATGTTTCCTCTAGACACCAAAAAGTTGCCCCTATGTAGCAACAGTTTTGAGAATTCTAGAATTTTGGTTTCTTTTAAAAACACAGGAATACCATAAGAATGTGTGTTTGGTTTAATTCCAGGTGCAGGATATGGTGCTGCTTTGAACTATCCACAGCAGCTGACTATGATTTGCCTCATGCTCTAGTGGAAGCATGGTTTTGCCAGGTGCTGACAGTTTCTGCGCTTGTGCAACATTTGGAATTCTGGGAACTTTTCAGAGGGTCTGTAAATGCTAGGGCCCCATAGGCAGGGTGGGTAGTTGTCATTCAGTGGGGTTATTTACAGTTTGTTAGTAGTTGTGCTCAAAGAAGAAACTAAAGGAAAGAAATTAGATTCAGTGATCTCTGGCTCTTCCCCCCTCTTCCTTCTTATCTAGTGATAGGGGGTGAAACTTGGGGGATAAAGGGCAGGAAAAAGAAGAACCCACAAAGTAGCAAAGACCAGCTACACACTTATACTAAGAAAATTAAAACCTAGCAGGGCAGTGGTGGTGCATGATTTTGGTCCCAGTATTTGGGAGGCAGAAGCAGGTTGATCTCTGAGTTTGAGGCCACCTTGACCTACAGAGTGAGTTCCAGGACAGCTAGGGATACACAGAGAAACCCTGTCTCAATAAACAAAAACAAACAAAATCTACCCAGCAAAAAATTCTCAAGTTTTCCGTCAAAGTGATTTAGTTGTGTTTGAAGTGTTTGTGTTTCCTTAAGGTAGACATCAGACTGCCCATGTCACACACAACCTTAGTTGTGAATCCGGGGAACATGATGACACCACAGACTATCTCAATTCTGTTTTATGAAATATTTTTTGTCTGATGTCATGTGTGTAGCTCACTCAGGCATATTCCCCAGAGCAAATATGATTCTAGACACAACAAATTAAAAGAAGCACAAATCCCATTAGCTTCCTCTGCTTCACAAACAGATCCTTAGACTTAATTATCTATACAAGACAATTTACCTTCGGTCTCAGAGGACGCAGGGGTGAGCCTCAGAAACCTCAGCTCCCCGAACTTCTGGCTGGGCTGTGGTTACTCTGCCCTGTGATAACAAAGAAGAGCTACCTCTCTGGCTAAGGTCTCAACGTTCCGTTGCTTGCTCCTTGCTCTCCATCCCTTCCTTCTGCAGCCTGGGTAAGTGGGTGGCCATCCAAGGGCTCAACGCTGTGTAATGAGACTGCCCCCCTAGTGAATCTCACAAAGAATCAAAAAGAACATTCTCTCAGCCCGTGAGGGGGGCTGCCATAGCAAATGGAATAGAAAAACCTAAATGTAACATGGAAGCTGCTCAGAGATGTTCTTCGGGCCCTCCTTTCACTTACCAGCTCACTGGGTCTCACATCCTAAAGGAATTTACACAGCATTTTATTTATTTGTTTGTTTGTTTCTTTAATGTGCATTGATGTTTTGCCAGCATGTATGCCTGTGTGAGGATCCAGATCCTCTGGAACTGGAATTAAAGACAGTTGTGAGCTGCCATGTGGGTGCTGGGAATCGAACCTGGGTTCTCTGAGAGAATAGCCAGTGCTCTTAACCGCTGAGCTATCTCTCTAGCCCACACAGGAAGTTTTGGGTGCTTTGAGATGCTAATGGTAAATAAAATGTGAATTTCAAAAAAACAAAATACATGTTAAGTCTCTGGTCCTTAAGTACTAGGCTACATATTTATATAAGAATTGTAAGGAAACAAATTAAAATGTCTGTCATCTCATATTTCATGATACTACAGGAAAAAGCTTCATTAAAACAAAATCTGAACCAAGTCTAAAGTCATGGGTAGCATTTGAGTTAACAAATGGAGAGAATTTTGAATTATAGCTAAAATAAATACCACCTGAAAGTGACTATGGACAAAAACAACTACATGTACTGTAAAATTATTTTTGTTTTTGTTTTTGTTTTTGTTTTTCAAGACACGGTTTTTCTGTGTAGCCCTGGCTGTCCTGAAACTCACTCTGTAGACCAGGCTGGCCTCGAACTCAGAAATCCACCTGCCTCTGCCTCCCAAGTGCTGGGATTAAAGGCGTGCGCCACCACTGCCCAGCGTACTATAAAATTAAAAGAAAGGCTGGCAAGATAATTTGTGTGACTATTTGTGTGACACAATGTTTAGAGAAATAGTTATGTTAATATGATAGAAACTAATTACATATTCCAATCTGATTAATCCCAGAATCTATTCATTTATGCATTCATTCAAGGTTCTCTCCTCTCTCTCTCTCTCTCTCTCTCTCTCTCTGTTTTTTTGAGACAGGGTTTCTCTGTGTAGCCCTGGCTGTCCTGGAACTTGCTCTGTAGACCAGGCTAGCCTTAAACTCAGATCTGCCTGCCCCTGCTGGGATTAAAGGCATGTGCTGCCACATCCCCATTCAGGCTAGTTAAATAGCATCCACAGGCTAAAACTGAGTCTCTGGGAAACATAAACTCCTAAAGAGCTTGTAAGGCTAGATAGGGGAGGCCTGAGAGTGACTGGCACAGCAAAAGAACACAAATGAAATATAGTAATAAGGGAAGATGATGGGAAGTCTCACAGAGAAAATGACACTTGTCAAGAATACAAATCCAGCAAGTCTAAGAAAAGGCAGAAACTCACATGTGCAAAGGAGACAGGTGGAAGTCAGTGCTCAAGCAGATTAGTTATTGCCATTTTTGTAGCCACACATTTTTTGCATGCTGGACTCTACCCCCAAATTATGAGTCACAATAAACCCTTTCTCTCTGTAAGTAGCCTTTGATGGGTATTTCACTGAAGCAATGAGAGAAGTGGTTAATAAAGAAAAGTGATGCTTAGGTCTGGGGCTCTTGCTGTGCTAAATATGCCATTTGTGGGTCACTGTAGAAAGAACACGTACAACCTGAGGCGTTATGGATTACTGAATCCCTGGCTTGGACTGCTGGGGGCCGAGCTTAATGAACGTTCGAGTGGGAAATGACAATACCAGATGAAGAGGAATGAAGATAATAGAGGTTCAAAGCATGACGATTCAGAGGGGAAAATGACTCCATGACAGCAGGACTGGAGGTCATTCACGCTATACCTCAGCAAAGAAACTGCTGTATTATATTATTCCTATGTCCTGAAAACTTGAGAGAGGTTGAATTTAAAAGTTGACTAAGATGTTTAGGAGAAGAAATTTCAAGAGGCTAAAGTCCTGTCTCACACATCCTGTGTGTCATCACAGCTGCAACTGATACATAGATCAGCGAGGAAACATCAAGACCTGCATTAGAGGGTTATGAAGGGTGACCTAGGGACAAGGCATGGTCATCAGACTCCAACTGATGACAATGCAAATTTATTAAAAAGAGAGAGCCTGATGGAGAAAGCAGACGAACGGGTTCTCCCATCTCAGCATCAGTGAATCTGAGGAACATGATGTAAATGAGACCAGCCAATGGCAAGATTATAAACACTGGGTTATGGACTTTTTCTAAGGCATTGAATCCAATTGAAATTAACATAAAGCAAGGAAAATGAACAGTACTGAGGGATAGGACTGGGTGGACATGAAGAGATTACTTGCTGGGTTTAGGTTGAGAGTGTTGTTGTTTTTTGGTTCTTTGGTTGGTTGGGTTTTTGTTGTTGTTGTTTTGTACAGCCCCAGCTGTCCTAGAACTTGCTTTGTAGACCAGGCTGGCCTCAAACTCATAGAGATCTGTCTGCTTCTGCTTCTGCTTCTGAGTGCTGGGATTAAAAGCGTGCACCATCGCCATCTGGCTAGTTTGAGTTTGATAAATCAAAAGATTCTAGATATGGATGGTGACAAGAGTTGAACAGGCATATAAGAGCACTTAATAGATGAGGCTCTGTGGTACATACAGTTTACAGTGAATGTAACATTATATGTACGTTGAGGAATTCCACCTTATGACTTCCCCAGGTAGAAAGAGCTCACAGGGTTATATGTCTACGTCATAAATATTCACCCCCATCTTTTCATTTGCATCCCCTGCATCCTTCATCTGCATGCATTTAAATGACACATTGTGAGCTATTTCACTAAATATCTTCTTGAGATATGCTGGATACAAGGGCTGTGTGATACTTTCCATACAACATGGCAGCAGTATGAATACAGTAGAAGAACTCAAGGAATGCTGTAGGAAGACTTTTCATAAAAAATTGTGGGGTAGAGAAGCAGAGTGAAAGATTTGCCTAATCGGATTGCTAGTTGAGTTAATGGGGTTCTATCAATTTTTCAAGGATTAAGAGATGAAAGCTCTAAGCCTACTCGACTGTTCTACACTATGTGGAGTCAGCTGGGTATTAGAGACACGCTCAAAACGGTTATGGAGAATAATTCACCATTTGTCTTAGGAGTACTTATGCTGTGAAGAAACACTGTCACCAAAAGGCAAGTTGGAGAAGAAAGGGTTAATTTGGCTTATTCTTCCACAGCACTGTTTATCATAAAAGGAAATCAGGACAGGAACTCAAACAGGGCAGGAACCTAGAGACAGGAGCTGATGCAGAGGTCATGGAGGGGTGCTGCTTACTGGCTTGCTCCCCCTTGATTACTCAACCTGCCAGGACCCAGGACTACCAGCTCAGGGTGTCTTCAGCCACAGTGGACTGGGTCCTCCCATGGCAATCACTAACTAAGAAAATGCTCGCTTGCCTGCAGCCTAATCTTGTGAAAGCTTTTTCTCAACAGTTTCCTCCTCTCAGATGACTTTAGCTTGTGTTAAGTTGGCCTAAAACTATCCAGCACATCAGCGCACATGGAGTTTCGAGGATTTTGCAGTGGAGTTATTAAAACAGAAAAGTCTCATTTATCCTAATAACCCATATGATTCCTTTGAGGTATAAATAATGCAAGTGGTGAAGAAAAGACAAAACATGAGTTTTCCCAATGCATTCACCTTGCTGGGCTTCTCTGACCATCCATGGCTAGCCATCCTGTCTTCGGCATGGTCCTGGTCTCTTACATCTTTACTTTAATGGGAAACACCTCCATTATTTTTCTCTCCCTTGTGAACCCCAGACTCCAGACACCGACGTCCTTTTCCTGGATAACCTCCCTGTTCTGAATCTCTGTTTCACTTGCCCCCCTTTGCCACAGCTGTTGCTTGACCTCCTGGACACAGAGAAGACAATTGCCGCCTGGGGTACGTCACACAGGTCTATATTTTCAGCTGAGTGGACCGCACTGAATGTGCCCTGCTGGCAGTAATGGCCTTTGATTACTACTCTAAGACATAAGGTTTCACGTCTAGAAGGCCTTGAGGATACAACAGGGAGTAAAGCCAATGAGCTTGTCAGATTGTTGCAGAGCATGGGCATACTTATGTCTGAGTACAAAATACCACCTCATAGTCTCAAGGTTCATTCTACTGTTCTTAAGAATCACAATGGCAATGTGTGTGTGTGTGTGTGTGTGTGTGTGTGTGTGTGTGTGTGTGAGAGAGAGAGAGAGAGAGAGAGAGAGAGAGAGAGAGAGAGAGAGAGAGAATAAACAGATTGGCTTACATCACCAAGCCAATAACAACTTTCCTGCTCCTGGAAATTGACTCTACCAAAATGCAGAAGCCAAAATCAGTGGCTACTTAATGGATCTCGTTACTAAATATGAGAGCCTTATCCATCGGCCTCCATCTCCATGGCAAGCATGTTTCCATAGTGACTCAGCGTCTTCTTTAGACAATAATGCTCTGCCCTTCAGTTCTTAGATAGATCCACTGTTTCTTTAAAATCCTCTCCTGCTTTACCTTCCAAGTACAAATGTCTGCAGGGCACTTTGCTTTAATATATAAACAGAAAACAATATAAATAGCAATAAGAGGGGCTGGAGAGATGGCTCAGCAGTTAAGAGCACTGGATGCTCTTCCAAGGGCCTGTTCAATTCCCAGCAACCACTTAAAAAAAATAAATAAAAATAAATAAATAGCAATAAGAGAAGACTATATTTTGATACAACCCAGCTCAGTGAATTTGTTTGTTGAGAGCCTGGCTCATTCAACATTTTCCCCAAGACGCCGATGTATGGAGAAAGAACATAATTCCTTGTCTAAAACCAAGACCATGCTTGGCAAAGTCAGTAACAGCTGGAGGCCAGGGCCTTGGGGGGAAGCCATGGCTTTGGATCCTGAGAAATCCACTTGTCTTCACAGTGGTTATCAGTTTCAAGGTAATTATGTTCTTGCTCTGTGATACACTTGAGAGATCTTGTGTTCCTTTTGTACAACATTGTCTGATGAGCTTCTCGCTGATTTTATTCTATTGTACAGTTGTTTTCTGCTAATTCTGTCCCATCCCCCACCCTGAAAATGGTATGTAAGAGTCTATACTTAATACGCTTGCCTGGCATAGACATAGCTTGTGCAGTAGCTCCTGAACTCTGCTCACCTGTTTTATCTTTTCATTCATTTATCCTTCCTTCCAGTGACCTGTCACTGGAGAAAGACCTTCTGGGCCAGGTCGATGGATTTTCTAGAATTCTCTTTGGATTGACTTCTCTTCATCCAGAAGACAAATTGATTATGCTCCGGATACCTGCTAGGGGCTGAATATTTACCTCCTGCCCTCCCACCCTGATAGACATCTCCATGTAAAGCCATTAGTAGGTGTGGTCTTAAGTAAGAATTGGGGTCCTGACAGCGTATCAGTGTATTCCCCGTAGTTAGATTAAGACCCTTGAAGAAATAGAAGTGAGAAAAAATGGCAAAAATCTGTAATCCAGAAAGAGGAGCTTTGAATATAAAGCACCTCTGCCAAGCCGACCGGACTTCCCGGTCTTCAGAACTATGAGAAGTAAACACCTGTTGTTTAAGCTGCCAAATGTGCAGTACTTATGATCACAGCTAGGAGGAATAAGATGCTCTGCACAAAGATGCTCTCTTCCCCTTGCTATTGGAGCAGCAGCCTGTTATATCCTGAGATGTGGGACATACTTAGCAGGACTCGTCTCCATAGACGTCGTTTCACCCCAGAGCAGGCAAGATGTGCAACCCTCAGTGGGGTGAAAAGGAGTCTTCAGGTTGATGCGTACCTCATCCTGAGCCATTTGCACACTGAGTCGTACGCCAGGAGACACTGCGAGTCATAGGAAATGAATGAGAAGGTGGAGCACCAGTGCACGGGTTCAGCTAGGGCTGAGCGACCAGCATACCAGAGTGATGTGTAATGGTCTGTAGTCTGACATGTGAATATGTGTGTATTCAAAAGATGTTATCTTATTTGGGTCTGTGAAATCTTTATGCAAATTGAGAGGCCAAATCCTTTAAGTTCAGACTCCATTTTAGAGAACCTGACCTAAGTTTGAACTCAGGTAACCTAACAGGCTGGGACCTAGCATTAGTTTCCAAGTTACCTCCCAACACAACCCAAGCCTAGCTCCAGTCTCTAGGCTAACCCCCAGCAAGACCAGCAGCTCCAGGTTACACCCTCAACAAGACCAGTGTCTCCAGGTTATTTCCCCCAAGAAACCTGCACCCCAGATTCCAAGCCCACCCCCTGCCTTATGATCACCAATGCAGAGGGGAGCAGAAATTAAGTTTATGATATGACTCTCAGCGCCAGCCAATTATGTTAAAGGCCACAATAGCTTTCTAATTAGATGTTACCCCCTACTTGCTGCTTACTATAAAACCTTGCCCTGATAGATATTCGGGACTCCCCTCCACCAAAACTGTCCTGTATGACAGTGGTGCAATGGGGGAGCGAGCTAGCTCGAATAGAATAAAGACCCTGCTGTGCGTTGCATCAGATTGGCTCCTGTCTGGTTTATTTGGAGGATCAAACACTTCCTTGGCTCTACAAAATCTCTAGGAGAATGACTGAGCTATGAGAAACAATGACCTCACTAAGCCATTGGAGAAACGACTCAATAATTAATATCACCTGCTGCTTTTCCAGAGGTACCCTGAGCTCATGTTACACGCATGCACGCGCACACACACAATTTTGCTCATTTTTATCATCACTCCGTGCTATAGTTTTGAAATCTACATTCTGCATCCCCAAAGCAAACAATCTCCCCCAAATATGCAGAGATTTAACCGGGTTTTGAAAAGATAACATAGAATTTTCTGCTCACAGTACTAAAGCCCCTAAAACAAATATTCAAAAAGACCTTTGTGTTTCGACACAAGCTGGGAGGTAAGGAAGGTGTCTTTGTGGAGACAGGGTCTGTAGCTTCACAGACTCAGCATCCCCACAGCTTCTGTAATGCTGTAAACTTAAAGAGCACTCACAGTGGAGTTGAAGAGTGGAGCCCTAAAGGCACTCCACAGATAGCTAGCGATTGAAGTGGTAGGAGACGTAAACTCCGAGCTGAGTTTTTGAAGTGCTTTTGAACTTTGTGACTGAAGAAAGAAATAGCTAGAATATTCCAGGCAAACCCAGAGATCAAAGAAAACAGATAAACATAGCACATCACAGGTATTGTAATGGATTTACTCCATTACCGTGCCTGTTACAGACAGTAGAACTCATTAGGCTGTGTGCCTGTTACAGCTGGATGTCAAAGATTGCTCTTGGCACAGTAAATAAACTCTAAGCTTAGAGTTAATATTTAAACAAGGTGAATGATAAACTAGACAGACAGAAATAACAAAGAACATCACATCCCTCCCCAGCTATTTCTTTTCCAGCCTCATGACTTATGGAAATAAATGACCAGAGCAGGGAGCAACAGGAGAGTAAGCTTTGTATGTTTTAAATTAGACATGTAGAAGAATTAGGGAAAAGGATGCCTGCTTACTCACTTCTCAATCAGCTTCACTCACACTCTTGAATGAGACAGTTGTGAAGTAGAAATTCCTGGTTTCTTTAGAAACACGTGAAAGAATGTTTTTGCTGAAGCGGACACAGGAGAGAGGATATTTTGCTAAAGCAAGCACGTGAAAGGACACGTGATGAAGGATTCTTCACTAACGACATGCACGTCTTGGTTTGCCTTACCTGCATTGTTGAGCTCCATTTGTCAGGACTCCATAGAGAGAAACAAAACTTGAGAGGTTCCTACGGCTTCTTGCTGCTTCCTCAGACTTGGGCTGATTGGCAGAGTGATATCAGCTGATACAGACACACGTGGAGTTTTGCTAAGGCAGACTCACATGCTGAGGCAAGACCTGTGGAGGACACATGCTGATTGGAGGGAGTATTAAATAAGACTCAACAGACAGCGACAGAGGCTTAGCTTGCTTGCATAGCTAGTTTTGCACCTCTTCTTGGTCTCACATCTTTGCTGATCTTCTCTTCGTTGAGAGAAGCAAGACAAAGAACTTCTGGTGTCTCTGTTGGTCCTGATCCCTCCTGCTGACTCAATTCAGCTGAGGCCTGGCTGTCTCTGCTAGGTTGTGCCACCACTGCTGATTCGTGTTTGCTAGCCCAATGCTACCAAACCGGGCTGCTGGTGTATTTATGTAGTGTTTGCAAGTGGGTCGAGCTGCTGCTGCTGATTCCTGAGAACTGAACTGATTTCCTGACAACACAGATGGGAGTTGATCCAAAAAACAATTTTTTTTTTCCGAGACAGGGTTTCTCTGTGTAGCCCTGGCTGTCCTGGAACTCACTCTGTAGACCAGGCTGGTCTCCAACTCAGAAATCCACCTGCCTCTGCCTCCCAAGTGCTGGGATTAAAGGTGTACGCCATCACTGCCCAGCCCAAAGAACAATTTTTAAACAGGTCCACTGCTCCCATATCCTAATAACTGTTCTTTTTCACTACCTCTGGTGGGTGGTGGGCTAGAAGGGAGGTTAAAGCATTTAAAAACCATTATTAAAAGTAGGTTGAGAAAAATTAAAGACTACACAGTTGAAACCAGTAAGTCACATAACACCATTTTCCACATAGTTCTTATATTTTATCTTTAGGAATTGCAGACCTAGATATTTATGGCATAGAACGTGATGTCATGATTTCTACATATAATGTGGAATGACAAGAGTCAAACCATCTACTCATCATCTCAGACATTTGTATACTTCATGATATAGACATCTTAGATGACCCTGCAAGCCACCTTCTCCTCAACAATCAGCTCTATTCACGGTGCCAAAATGTTAGAAGCCAGTGTATAGAAGAGACGCCTGCACACTCATGTTCGTTACTAGACTATCCAAAAGAGAACAGCATTCATCAAGGGGAAAATGGAGGAAGAAAAAGTGGCAGTAAACAAAATGAGTTAGTATTCCTCCCTAAAACTGAAACTCTACCATTGGTGACATCATGGCTGGATTGGGATGACACAAGGTAAAGTGAAATAAGCCAAACCGAAAAACACTCTCTTCAATTGTTTGCAACATAAGACATTCGGCTCATCAACACCGAGAGTCATCACCAGGAGCCTGAGCTTAGGAAAACTGTGAAAACTTGTCAAGCTTGAGTTAAATTAGAAAGAAACTCTTGGTTAGTTTAAGGTCCTCTGTATACTGTGTGTGTTACTAGATATTTATTCAGCTCAGGAAGCATAATTTTGGTATATTCAATTTTAGAGAAATTTCTCTAGCTAAGCCCATAAGCAAACCTGGTCTCATCTACCAGGCTTATAGCCTTGCTTCTCATCTGAAATTCTTCTTAGTTAAGTAAGCATTTTAAATACCTCTCTAGGGCTGGGCATAATGCATACCTACAATCCAGACATTCAGAAAACCAAGGCAAGATTATTCAAGGTCAATTTGGGCTACACAGTAGAGGGAGAGTGACTGCCCTCAAATAGACAAAAATGGTAAATGTCAGCAAAGATGTCAAGGCAGATATATGATGTACAAAGACAGGTATATGGTGTGCATATTTTCATACATATTACAAAACTCTTTGAAATCAGCTCTCAAGCTTTCTCTCAAACTTCATCATTACCTGCGCTGTTCTCAGTAATATCTCCAAGTTCCCACAATAGCCGCTTTAGGCTCTGAACACTCAATGGCCTTTATTTCTAGCCCAAAGTTCTAAACTCCTTCCATAATCTTCTCTTCCTCCTCTTCCTCATCCTCTTCTTCCTCTTCTTCCTCCTCCTCCTCTTCCTCCTCCTCTTCTTCCTCTTTTTCCTCCTTCTCCTCCTCTTCCTCCTTCTCCTTCTCCTCCCAGGCCGGCCTTGAATTCACAGAGATCCAGCTACTGGGATTAAAGGTGTGCACCACCACCTCTGGATTTGAGTTTGTTTCTTCTTACAAGTACTACTTACTTGAGGGAAATCAAGGCAGGAACTCAAAACAGGAACCTGGAGGTAGAAACTGACATAAAGCTATGGAGAATTGCTGCTTACTAACTTGCGCCCCATGGCTTGTTTATCCTGCTTTATATACAACCTAGGGCCACCTGGCCAGGGATGGCATTGCCCACAATGGACTTGGTTTTGTCACACCAATCACTAATCAAGAAAACATCCCACAGACTTGCCTACAGGCAAGCTGATGAAAGAATTCTCTCAGTTTCTAAGTTAGATAACTTAACTTATGTCAAGTTGCCAGAAACAAAAATAAATAAATAAATTACCAACCAAGACAACTGTGAAATAAAATACATCTGCCCAACAAAGAACTTCCTAAGATGCTGCTGAGCAAATAGTAACTTACCAAGAAATACCTCAATAAATCTTCACACCGTGGACATCAGACTTCCTGAGTCAGTCACTGATGGGAAACCCATAAGCACGAAGAGGCCATAGACTATTTCAGTCTCATTGCATGCAGCTAACTCAGGCATATTCTCCAGGGCAGAGATGAGTCTAACGATGATAAATAAAAGGAAATCCCTCCAGAATGTTCCTCTGTACAACCCCCCCCCCCGGCTTAATTATCTACATGAGATAACTCGGGTCTCTGAGGATCTAAGAAATAGACCTCAGGAGACCCGCCCCCCACGTCATCAAACTTTTCTTCCTGCATTCTGCCAAGTCTGCCTCCTACTCCCTAAGCCCTCATTGTCGGGGTTAATTTGATCCAAGCCTCAGTTTCCCATCGCTGGTTCTTCACTTTGCACCTCTTCCTTCTTCAACCTCAAGGTAAGTAAGAGAGTGGCCACTAAGGTCTTACGTCTGCAGCAAGTTTCTCTCTCTTCTATCAAATCCCACAAAAGATTATAAAGGACATTCTCACCCAGGGAGTGTGGGCTAGTCTAGGAAAGGAGATTTTTAAAATTAAGGAAAATAAAGTAAAAACATCTAGGAGGCTGTGCTCTTCAACCTCATAATGGCCTTCCTCACCAATCACCTCGGGGTGGGGGGAGTGCGTTCACATCCAAAAAGTAGTTAGGGTGTAGGGTTTTGTGTACTCTAAGTTGCCAGGGTAAATTAAATGTCAACCTAACAAAAATAAATAAACAAACATAGTAGACCAAACCAGGACAGTAATCAGTCAAGGACAATTAAGTCCCTGCGCAATAAGTATTAGGATATATGAGCCAATGAAATAAAATTTCTGACATACAATATTTCATGGTGATGCAGAAAAAATGACTTCAAAAAATTAAAGTCTGGGCTAAGTTGAGAGTTCTGCGTAGCACGTAGGAACAGAAATAAAAAGAAATTTCAATTATAGGAAAAAAATCACTTGCAAAGAAATCTGGGTGGCAGTCACTGCATGTGCTGTGAGGAGGTAACCAGGTCATCTTGACTTGAGCACATTAGTGGAGTGGAGTCTAAAGGAAGAGTGAGGCTGACCATACCGAAGTTGATTATGAAATCTGAGTAGCCCTGTGTATAACCTACCTACTCATTCCTGGGGGTAGTGAGGTACGAGACACAGCCAGAACAGAATCAGGTCACGGGTCATATGCTGAGGTTCATGAAGGTTCATATGACCTTAGAAATAGTGGACTGCTAGGAGGGCTGAAATCTGAAGATTATTCAAACAGCTTATTGTGAAGACAGGATGGAAAGGATTTAAACTGAGTCAGGTTCCTAGTGGCACCTTAGCTTTCCTTCGTTATCTTTGGCTTTTACTGGGGGATGTTCTACCTCGTAATTCAGCTCTCATACCCTGTTCTGAACCTGCCATTCAGCTGCTGAGGGCTTCTGATGAGCTTTTCATTTGTTCTGTTTTGCTTTATTTGTTTCGTTTTTTAAATTTTCAGCATCATTTTAGCTTGATTTTTTTGTGTCTTGTGTGTGTGTGTGTGTGTGTGTGTGTGTGTGTGTGTGATTTTATGTACATTGATGATTTGACTTTTTGATGTATATATGTGTTGAATCCCCTGGAATAGGAGTTGCAGACAGTTGTGAGCCACCATGTGGTTGCTGGGAATTGAACCCAGGTCCTCTGGAAGAGTAGCCAGTGCTCTTAACCACCGAGCCATCTCTCCAACCCCTTCTTTTTGTATTTGGAACATAGTCATAAGCATTCTTTTGAATTCTTCATCTGGAGGTTCTCCCAACTCATTCTCACTGGGTGCATTGCTGTGGAGTTTGTGATTTTGGGCGAAGGCATGCTATCTTGGTTTTCATGTTGCTTTTGTTTCTGCATAGCTCTTGTGCATCTGCAGTTAGTTACTTTGAGTCCTGCTTCTTCTTTCAATGGCAGCATTGACAATGTCCACGAGAAGGCTAAGTTGTAGTAGGGGTTGAAGTATCATTCTTCTTTGTTCACCTGGAACTAGGACCAGAGGCTCTATCTTTAATCTTACTCTTAGGGTCAGGAACTATTCTGGGTCATCACCAGCCTCCTCTTTGTGTCTGTAGTTGCTGCTCCATGTTGTGGAACTTCCTGTGCGTGTGGACCTTGCTCCGGGGCACCTCAGCCCTTCTTCCTGGATCCAGCTGGCCGTTTCTCTGCAGAGCAGAGAATTGAGAGAGATTGGTAGATTTTACATCATCTCTTTGCGATGAGAGACTATTAAGTATTAATGAGAGTGTGGAAAACAGTCCTTGGTGGTGGGAAGCTACACTGTACAAAGATTCTGCAATGCAGCATGAAACATATAATTACAATAAAATCCAGAAGTTCCACTTTTGAGTCCACACTAGAAGTATTGAAGCTAAATCTCAAGGTGGTGTCTGGAGAACCACAGTCACACAGCAGTGTTTCCAATAGGTAAAATAGAGATGTGCTCAAGGTTTGTGGGTAAATACAAAGGACAGCAAACACATAAAATTAGTGTTAATTGGCCTCTTTAAAAGTAGGAAATCCTGACTTAGCCTAGAGCATAGATGAATCAAGGTGAGATGGTGTAAATGAAATAAGCCAACGACAAAGTTTCAAATACTGTTGAATGAAATTCCTTTGGGATAATTAGACTAATGGAAATAATAATAAAAGCAAGTCCCTAGAATGATGGGTGCCAGGCTCTGGAGCTGTAGTAGGCAGATACTGTTGATAGGAATTGATATGATAGAAGTAATGGCTCTAGAGGGAGATGGGGATAAACAGCAATATAAATGCATTTACTATAGCAAGACTATATATTTAAATGTAGTTAAGTGGATTTGATTTCAAGTGCACATCGCCATGATAAAATCTGGGGCAAAGTGAGAGCTGACCTTTCTGAGTAGAAAGAGTCAGCAGAGATGTGTCCGTGTGTTACAAATGCAAGCTTCTAACTTCCCATCTGAGCGCCAGCACCCTTCGTCTACCTGCACGTAAAGGAAACATTGGGTAGTGTTTCCCTCAAATATAGTCTTGAAAGAAATGCCAAGTGAAAGGGACGCATGACCTCCCAGATGAAACTGCAGCATCATGTTTGCTAAACGCATTGAAGGGTGGAAGACTGTTGAGGCTAACTTTAGAAGGAGGTGAGGGGTCACAGGAGGAAGGAGGCAGAGTGAGTCTCACGAACACATCCCCAGTGGACGTGGTCAGGATTTCGTAATTATTTTCATCATATCTTGGATAGTTTCACTCTAACCTGACTTATAATTTAACTACTGAGCAATATATGAAACCAGCCATGTTCTGGGAAACTATTCAAAACACCCATGGAGAATATCTCGCTAATGCAACATCACAAATTCAGTGGGCGTTTTGAAGAAGTCACCTTGGACTTATTAAAAAGGAAACATCTTGTTTACCTTCAAGTTCTGTCTTTTTCCACACAGGCATACGCAATGCGGGTGGTCATGGAAAGACAGAACGCCAGTTTCCCCACCACATTTGTTCTGGTGGGCTTCTCTGGTCACCCATGGCTGGAGAGGCCCCTCTTTGGAGTTCTTCTGGTCTCCTACGTCCTCACCATGATAGAAAACAGCTCAATCATCGTCCTCTCCCTGGTGGAGCCTAGACTCCAAACACCCATGTACTTCTTCTTAGACAACCTGTCTGTGCTGAACCTCTGTGCCACATGCACCATTGTCCCGCAGCTGCTAGTCAATCTCTGGGGCCCAGGAAAGACAATTGCCTCCTGGAGCTGCATTACCCAGGCCTACCTCTTCCACTGGACCAGCTGCACTGAATGCGCTCTGCTGGCAGTGATGGCTTTTGATCGCTATGTGGCCATCTGCTATCCTCTCCAATATGTACTCATCATGCATCTCTGGGCATGTGTGTGGCTGGCAGCTGTATGCTGGGTCAGTGGCCTGGCCAATTCACTGGTTCAAGCTACATTCACCCTCTACCTTACCCATTGTGCAAAAAACACACTGGACCACTTCTTCTGTGAGGTGCCTGCTTTGATTAAGCTGGCATGTAGTGACACCACTACAAACGACCTGTCCCTGGCCTTGGGGGCTATTCCTTTTGGAATAGTGTCTCCTTTGGTAGTGCTCATCTCTTACATCTTCATTGCTAGGGCTGTGCTGAAGCTACCTTCAGCTGAGGGAAGGCGCAAGGCCTTGAGCACATGCACTTCCCACTTGCTCGTTGTCACCATGTTCTTTGGACCCGGTATGTACACGTACCTCCAGCCTCCAGGCAACCACACTCAGTCCAAGTTCCTGTCCTTCTTCTACTGTGTCTTCACCCCGATGCTCAATCCACTCATCTACACTCTGAGAAACAAGGATGTGAAGGAAGCTTGGAAGAAGGTCCTAGCATCCCAGGGTAAGGGGACATCTTTGAAAGGCCTGTGATCTCTGTCTGGTTTCTGGAGCTACCATGTGAGTTAGTGCTGGCAGGTTTGCCTTTTCGAAAAGGTAAGAGCTTAGGCTGGAATTCTCACCTTTCAAAGTCAGCCACTCTGATAACAACAGAGACTCTTCTGACCAAAGACTTCTGTCTTCTAAAAGCCCAGATAGGACCACTGTGCTTCTCTGAACCCTTCCCAGATGTTTCTATCCACAGAGGGAAGGGGAACGGCCTACAGACCTTCTGACTGCTGAAAGAAAGTGCTGTCTATAAATCCCTTCTAGTAATTGCTCTTTGGTCACATGCTGTAAAAAAAAAAAAAAAAAAAAAAAAGAGGGGGAGTTGCTGAAATTATTTGGAACAGATACATCTTCTTCAGTGATGTAGCTACTGATAAGTCATCCATACCTCTGTCAATAGTCCATAGCCTATGTTCCTGTAAGTAACCCCAAATGAGCACATTGACTCGCCAAGCAAGCAAAAAACCCACATGAAAGTTGAAGCTGACCAGTTAGTTGGGAAGCACAGGATCGCCAGGAGCAAGAAGGATACAATAAGATAATAGGGACGTGGATATGATTAAAAATAAATTATATGCATTATGAAACCCATTATTATATAATTAACATTTGCTAAGAAGATATTAAAAGTTTTTAAAAGATCAAAGTAGGAATTTTAAGCAGATTTTATTAGATTTCTCAAGGCACCTACTCAAACTATTTTAATCTCTCCTGTCTGAGAATCCAGTATCTCCCTTTTTCTTCAAACACTTTGCCGACCTACAAGTAATCATGCCCTTATCTCGTCTATGCCAACACAATTAATTTCGTTGCGAATGTGAAGTAATAATTGTAATAACATCATTATAGATTTGCTTCACTTTTCTCAAATCGTTTAAAACAATCATTACTCGGTGTCTTTATGTGGCATTTTACTATTTATGCTTTATCACTTGACATCTGCTTAATTTCTCTATTTCACCATGCTTTTAAAGACTCGAACGAGCCCTTCTCTGAGGCTCCACCCACTTAACGCATACCTGCCAAGCAGCAGCAGTTGAACAGGGGTTTAATATGAGAGAGAGCATGGGTTGTCTCTATTGAACTAGCATTAGTCATATGCCAGAGCTATGGGTGACTCCATTCTTTGGGGGTGTGGTATTAATTATTGTCTCATGAGTACAACAAAACACTGGATAAAAGTGTCTTAAGGAAAAGATTATTTTTGCTCACACATCAAGGGTGTCATCCATGGAAGGGGAACTTGCCACAGCCACAAACAAAGCAGGAAAAGAGGAATGCAGGTGCTCAGCTCACTTTTCTCCTTTGTATTCAGGCCAGGATCCCAGCCAATGGGAAGACACATCTCATACTTAGATAAGTCTTCCCTCCTCAGTTAACCTAATGTAAAATCCCTCACAGATGTGCCCACGTTTGTCCCATGGTTCCAGTTCTAGATACTAGTTGACGGTCAAGCTCAACTACCACAGCTCCACCCCTTGTCAATCTAACTTTCAAACACACCACTTTTAAGGCATAGCCTTCTACCTAATGCCCCAAAAGGTTCCTATCTGTCTTATAATGCCTAGTGCATACACTCAACTTCAAATATTCTCATAATCTATAACAGTGTCCACACTGTTTAAAGGTCCAAAAATCTAAGTTCCATCTAGAACACAGCATGATTTCTTAAGTATGAATATCTGTATAATAGTTTAAAAAAACAAGTTCTATATTTTCAATATATAATAGTACAGAATTAACATTCCCATTCCAAATCAGAAGAGTGGAAACATAGCAATGAATGATCAAACCAACAATAAAACCTATCAGTGTAAGCACCAAATCCTGCAGCTCCATACCAGACATCTGGAGCTCATGATTGAATCATCTTGGCTCCAAAAAGCTTGGATAGTCCTTTCCCTCCATCTCTGCCACCTGCAGCATGCATAACTTCTTTCTCTCTTGGGCCAGTGCTACTCCATAACTGCAGTTTTTCTCAGTAGACATTCCCTTAGTGAATGCATCTCCAACATCCTGCTTGCAACCTTGAAAGAGTCCCCCCTGGCCCTATAGTGCCTGGCTTCGGTGGTCTTCTGGAACCCTGACAGAGAACTCCGTGGTGCTCTCAACTTTGCATTTTTCATGTCTGAAAAGCTATTACCTCATGGATGACACTGCTAAATTCTGCTGCCCTCTCAGGATGAAGTCTGTCCCCCCCCCTCACACCACACTTTCTGTCACCCTTTGTGTGCTACCCCAGGGAAACAATTTCCTTGGGATCTGTTTTTGATCAAAGAACCCCCTCCGTGGGCATTTTCAATTTAGTCTCCTTCCTTTCAAATGATTTGGAATTTTCAAAAGGTGGATCCTGTGAGCCTATAATTATACTTTAATTCTATATCATGCCTAGATATATCCAGACATGCCCAGAGGCTCATCTCCATGGGGACTCCAAATCCCATCCAGTTCACAATTGACATTAATCTTCACAGGCTTTGTCAACCTTTGATCATTATAACAGAAAACAGTAGGATATTTGCTAGTGTTTTGAATCCAAAAACATTCTTGTTGCCATTTTAGTCTCTACCTATGAAATTACTCGAAATGAGATATGAAAACCAACTGGCTAAAATTCCCCAGAGATCTTCCTTTCTCTGCCTCCCCAGAGCTAGGTTTACAGGAACACACTACCATACTCAAATTTTTACATGAGTGTTGGGAATCCAAACTCGGGCTCCCATGCTTGAAGAGCAAGCACTTTACTAATTCATCTCTCCAGCCCTGTGGATCATTTTTAGTTGGGAAACAATTAATAATGGGTTCCAAGCTTGTCTTTCAAAAGATTTACCTTTGGCTACATTTTCAGCAAAAGAAAAAAAACTCCTTTGTGGAATGAAAAGTGTGTATCCATATCCACCCATCCATCCACCCACCCATCTATCTATCTATCTATCTATCTATCTATCTATCTATCTATCTATCTATCTATCTATCTATCTATCTATCTATCTATCTAATCCATCCATCCATCCATCCATCCATCCATCCATCCATCCATCCATCCATCCATCCATCCATCTATCTATCTATCTATCTATCTATCTATCTATCTATCTATCTATCTATCTATCTATCTATCCATCCATCCATCCATCTAACTTTCTATCTATCTATCTTTCTATCTATCTATCTTTCTATCTATCTATCTATCTATCTATCTATCTATCTATCTTTCTTTCTTTCTTTCTATCTATCTATCTATCTAATTAATGTTATTTATTATGAAATTTTCATCTTTGAATCTGCTACATTTTAATTAAGTAAGCATATTAAATATGAATCTCTGTGATTTCCTTCTTAAGTCTAGGTTCTAATCCTAAAAAAGACACCATAGAGGAATGAGAAAAGGAGAAAAGCTAGGTCTTCATGCGGCCCACTTGTGCTTTTATTATCCAATACGATTTGTCACATAAGTAGACACATCTTTTTCCATACACATGCTGTGTGCTTCTGTGATCATAGAGGACTCTGTTCAAGAAAACCAGTACAGGACTGAAGAGACGGCTCAGTGGATTAAGGCACATGCTGCCAAGCCTGACGACCTGGGGTCCACGCTGGGAATAACATGGTTCTAACCTCCATATACACCATGGCTCACTCGTGTCTACACACACACATCTACAGCCAAAAAATTATAAATTTTTATGTCTGTGTTTTGTTCTCTCTCTCTCTCTCTCTCTCTCTCTCTCTCTCTCTCTCTCTCACACACACACACACACACACACACACACACACACACACACACACACACACACACACACACAGTAACCAGAAATGGTGGTGCACACCTGTAATCTCTGCACTCAGGGAGCTGAGTCAGGTTGGTCTCTGTGAGTTGGAGGTTAGCCTAGTCTACATAGGGAGTCCAGGGCATAGTGAAACCCTATCTCAAAAACAAAACAACAAAACAAAACAAAAAACCAGTGTGTTGTAGCACTATTGCTTACATTTGTAATCCAGGCATTTGAGAGACTGAGGCCAAATTGTCATGAATTTGAGGCTGGACTGGCTACATACTGAGGTCATGGCCAACCTGGCCTATATAGTAAGACTCCATCTTAAAATAACAACCACGAAATACCAGCATTCATCATTCCAGAACTGAGAAAAGCTCAGTGTTCTGCAGGAACAGAAATCCAGAGCCTAGGTTTTCAGCACCTGGACAGCGCCTCTCAACCTCTGCTAAGCCCTAGTTCTGTAAACCTGTGTGCAGATGAAGGAGATTTTAAAAATGAGGTCTCAAAAGTCGTTAGCCATATTCCCTCCTTTATCCTGAACACCCCCAAGCATACTATTGTAGAAGCTTCTTAAAACATACATATATGAAAGGGATCTAAATGGAGATAATGCCCCGACTAGACATTTTATGCCATCAAGTAAAACTTTCTGTGCCAGGAATGGTTACATCTTGTTGACTCATTGGCTATGGGTCCCCTGGAGCCCCAAAACATCTTAGGCTATTGCCAAGGCCATCAGCTGCTCTCCACAACCTGATGGTAAGGCCCTATTTGAAGACAACACTTATTTATATTATCACAAATACAGAGAAGTCAAGCTGGTGTCTAACTTAAAGTTTCACCTATTAACTGGCACGCATGGTGCTTGTAAGGTTCTCTGCACACTACAGGAGGAGAAAATAATCGTCAATGTCACCATCCAATATCCCTACAACCTACACCAATAACCTGCCTGCAAGGTATAGTACAGCAACCGTGGCATAAATGTCGTGGTAGTAAGCAACCGCTTTTAAAATTGTATTTAAGCTGCACTCCAGAGATGGAGCCCATACCTGACAATGCTAATAAGATCCAGACCCCAATACTAGATAGGTCATAGGCCTAGGGGAAAAGATGCTACTATTATTTTGCTAAAGAAACAGCAATGGCTGTTAAGATGACTCCTAATGACATGCTGCTATCCCCATAGATCAATGCCTTGCTCAACCCTCATCAGAGAAGCTTCTTACAGTAGATGGGCGTTAACACAGAGACTCACAAGTGTGAGAGTGAGAGACTCTGGAACACTCAGCCCTAAATGGGATGTCTTCATCAAGCCCCTCCCCTCAAGCCTCAGGAATCTGCAGAAAAGGAATCAGGGAGATGGAAAGAGCCAGATGTGGGAGACAACACCAAGGCAACAGTGTCTCCCAGACACAACAGAACTGATAACACCTGAACTCACAGAGCCTGTGACAGCATGCACAAGGCCTACAGGGTTCAAACCAGACAAATCCCAGAACTGAGAAAGTGGACACAAAGTCCTACCCCTGACCAAGAAGATATCTGCAATTGACATCTGCTGGAAAAAGGAAAATCAGTTTTCTCTAGTGGGTTGTATGTCAACCTCACTCCATGGCAGGACCCATGCAGAGGAATAGTTGGCAAACACAAATGAGTTCTTTTTTTTTAAATTGGGATTTTTAAATTGTTTTGTTATTTTTTTTATCTTATTGGGTTTTTTGTTTGTTTATTTTGATTTTTGAGAGAAAGAGAAAACATGAAGTTGGATGGTAGGGAGGAGCTGGATGGGGCTGAGAAGGGAGAAAACATGATAAAAAAAAGTATATTATTCAAAAAAGAGAGAGAAGGAGAGAGAGACAAGATCTCTCTACGTAGCCCAGGCTGTCCTGG
The DNA here is from genome assembly GCA_028551405.1 of Uromys caudimaculatus. Taxonomy (NCBI): domain Eukaryota; kingdom Metazoa; phylum Chordata; class Mammalia; order Rodentia; family Muridae; genus Uromys; species Uromys caudimaculatus. The sequence goes on from CM052710.1 coordinate 57,843,896, forward strand.
AACTGACTATATGTGATCAGCCTAGCCTAGAACTCATGGAGATATACTTGTTTTTGCCTCTGGAATGCTGGGATTAAAGGCATGTGTTACCATGCCTGGGCTGGGTGTGGGGGGCATGATGGGGGGGCCTGTGAATAGCTGACAAATTTGGGTTATCACAGAACCTTATGCCACAAAAGTTAAGCCAGCCCACAAAGACACTATGAGAAGTCCTTGAACTAAGTCTCTGCCACTAAAGAAGTCCAGTCCTTCAGAGCACCAGCATGCCAGCTAACTACTAAGCCTGTTCTTTCTCACAGCTTAGCAAATGAGAAAGAAACTTGGATGAAATGAACAATGCTATTATGTGTGCTCATGCCACTGCGATGGTTTCCTGACCCGCACTCTCTTCCGTCACTGAACCTGCACCTCAGACATTGACTTTGTTTTTGTTTTAGGGGACAAGATTCAGTGTTTCTCATGTTTGTATCACCAGCATATAGTGGAATGGCATGCAGTAAGGACTTTAATAAATGGCTTTTAAATCATTATTATATACATTTATTGCTTGTACCCTTTTCCCTCCTCCAGCTCCTTCAGAAGGTCTCAGCCTGTGGGTCAGGACTCCTCTGGGAATTAAACAACTCTTCCACCGGGGCTACATACCAGATATTCTATATAAAAGATATTTACATTATGATTCATAACAATACTAAAATTACAGTTATAAAGTAGCAATGAAATAATGTTCTGGTTGAGAGTCACCACAACTGAGGAACTGTTTAAAGGGTCTCAACATAAGGAAGGTTGAGACCACTGTGATCCTCCCTATCTCTGTACCCACCCTGAAAATTAAAACAAACAAAAACCAATGAAACAAAAAATTACCAACACACACACGCGCGCGCGCGCGTGCGGGCGCACACACACACCATGGAGTCTGTTTTGTCCTAGCCAACTATTCCAGTGCATGGATCCTGCCATGGGGTGTGGTTGAGATCCACAGTGACAACCCTCTGGAGAAAACTGATTTTTCTTTTCCTAAAAGATATCAATTGCAGATATCTTCTTGATCAGGGGTAGGACTTTATGTCTACTTCCTTTCTCAGTGCTGGGATTTGTCCGGTTTGAACCTGTGCAGGTCTTGTGCAGGCTGTCACAGTTTCTGTGAGTCCATAGGTGCATCAATCCTACTGTGTCTGGAAGATGTTGCTTCCTTGAAGTTGTCTACCACTTCAGGCTCTTTGAATGAGGGAGCCATGTTCCAGGCCCAGCAAACAGCAGAACTTGGCAGCGTTGGCCATGTGGTTTTGGCCTTAGAGTCAAGAATACAAGACAGGGATTGTGCAGTGGAACGTCCATCTGCAGCTAAGGAAAGCCACTGAGGCCAGGAGTGTGTCAGGAGCATCCCTGCCATGGCGCCCAGAGAGGCCACTGCATGAAGATGTGACTGTGAAGCCTGGGTTGCCTTGGAGACCCCAAGATGCTGGAGAAGCCAGAGCTGTGGGATACCTGCCAAGGAGAGATGCTAACACAGGGTGGAGCCAACCCAAGAGAGAGAAGTTTGTTGCAGTCAACAAAGTTGAAAGGAGTTGGCAATCGGAAGAGCACTTGGACATCGGGCATGGAAATTCAGAATTTGGAGTTTGCCCTGCTGGTTTCTGTCTTGGTTTGGCCCAGTATTTCATTGCTATATTTCCTTTTCTGACTTTTGGAATGGTAATGTGCCATTGTATGTTGGAAGTATATGATCTGTGTTTTGATTTTTATTTTATAGGAGTTACAGTTAAAAGATTGCCTTGAGTCTCAGAAGAGACTTTGAATTTTGGACTTTTAAACAGTATTGAAATGGTAATAGACTATGGTGCTTTTGAAGCAGGACTAAAAATGAATTTTTTTTTTCATTATGATATGGTGAGAGGCCTGTGGGGACCAGAGTGAAATGTTGTGCTTTGAGCACGAGTGGTCCCCATAGACTCACAGATTTGACTGCTTGGTCACCAGGGAGTGGCATTACTTGAAAGGAATTAGGAGGTGTGGCTTGAGGGAATAGGTGTGGCTTTGTTGGAGGAAGTGTTTCACTAGGGGGGTTTTGGGGTTTCAGAAGTCCACGTCAGGCCCAGAGGCTCTCCGTATCTTCCTGCTGTCTGCAGATCTGTAAGTAGAACTTTTCTACTTCTCCAACACCATGTCTGCCATGATGATAATGGACTAAACCTCTGAAACTATAAGCAAGCCTCAGTTAAATGCTTTGTTTTATAAGAGTTGCCATGGTCATGGTGTCTCTTCCCAGCAATAGAACACTGATGAAGACAAATAACAAAAGTGCACAAAAAAGGCTGGAGAGATGGTTCAGCAGTTAAGAGCACTGGTTGCTCTTCTAGAGGACTAGGGTTCAATTCCCAGCTCACACATGGCAGCTCAGAACTGTTTGTAACTCCTGTCCCAGAGGATCTGTCACCTTCATACAGATATATATGCCATCAAAACACCAATGTACACAAAATAAAAATAATACATTATTTTTGTTTTGTTTTGTTTTTTGAGACAGAGTTTCTCTGTGTAGCCCTGGCTGTTCTGGAACTCACTCTATAGACCAGGCTGGCCTCGAACTCAGAAATCCACCTGCCTCTGTCTCCCAAGTGCTGGGATTAAAGGCGTGCGCCACCACTGCCCGGCCATCATTTTTAATGTAGCAAAAAAGCTAACTCATTTACAAAGACATGTTCATCATAATAACATTAGATCTAGCCACAGAAACACTAAAATCTAGGAAAGTACTAGATCATGCAGTTCAAGCCCTGAAAGTAAATACTGCCAAACAAAATTATTGTATCAGCAAAGATATCTCATTTTTTAAAAAAAGTTATGTGTGTGTATGTGTTTGTATAAGCTGCATGTGTTTGGGTGTCTGCGGAAAACAGATGGATTCCTTGAAGCTGACATTACAGGGAGTATTGTGAGCTGCCTGATGTGGGTCTTGGGAGCTGAATTCAGGTTCTGCAGAAGAACAACTAATCCTCTTAACCTCCAAGCCACCTTTTCTTTCCCAGTCTCTCCCTTTCTCTTTCTTGAAGATTTACGTTTATTTGTATGTCTGTGTCTATGTTGTGTGCAGGTCTGGCAGAAGCCAGAAGAAGGTATTGGATCCCTTGGGGTTACCGTTACTAATGTTACACAGCGTTTGTGAGCATCCTAAGGTGAGCACTGGGATTGGAGCCCAAGTCTTCTGGAAGAGCAGCAGGCACTCCTAATCACCAAGACATCTCTCCAGCCCCCACCAAAGAAACCCTTTTAAGCTAATAAAGAAATAAATATTCCAAGATAAATACCAACTAAAGCAAGTCATGACCACCAAGACAGCATTGTAGAAGATAGATTAAAACAAAACAAAACAAAACAAAACAAAACAAAACAAAACAAAACCCCTACACACAGAGAAGAAGAAAGGCGGCCCCAGGACAAGACACCATGAAATAACAAATCTCATGAGAACAATAGACAAATAAGTGAGATCTAATGAAGAATCAGATACCACCCAACTCAGTAACTCCCTAACACAAACATGGGGGAAAGAAAAGGACCTGCCAGACGAAATAAATAAAATTACAGGCATCATCAAATTCCTCTCAATATTAATCCAAATGTCAGTGGTCTACGCTCTCCAATTAAAACAAGAAAACAAGCTGACTGGGTGAAGACACAGACCTAACTCCCTGCTGCCTTAGTGCTGACACACCGAATCCACAAGGACTCACAGATTGGATGCCAAAGGATGAAACACTATATTCCAAGCAAACAGAGACCAGAAACAAGAAGGGATAACCATTCTTGATCTAACATGGCAAATATCAAGCCAGAATTTGTCAAAGGTTTTTCTTTAAGTCAGTACATTTTTAGTAAAAGTTGCAGACTATCAATTAGACACAATGAGTATAAACATATATACTCAAATGTTAGCACACCTAATTCCATAAAACAAACACTTGTCATACAGGTATAAATAAAGCCAGCTTAAATACTAGTGGGCAACTTAAATAGAGATGATCCCGATCAAACCTACCCCCGAGCCCTCAAGCTGAAGCTGCCTCATACATCAGAAGGATGGCACATTTATCTTCAGAACATTCCACCCAGGAGCTGCAGAATGCTCATCTCACTCAGCACACAAGGACTTTCTCCCAAGGAGACAATGTTCTGGACCATAAGTCAAACTTAAGTTAATAATAAGAGCAATCGGGCAGTGGTGGCGCATGCTTTTAATCCCAGCACTTGGGAGGCAGAGGCAGGTGGATTTCTGAGTTCGAGGCCAGCCTGGTCTACAAAGTGAGTTCCAGGACAGCCAGGGCTATACAGAGAAACCCTGTCTTGAAAAAACAAATAATAATAATTAATAATAATAATAATAATAATAGCAATGACAGACACTGTATAAACACAAGGAGACTGAATTACGTTCTTGAATGGCCTGTGCAGTCATTGAAGAAAACTACTGGGAAAAGGTTTGAAGCATTCCTGTAATCAGTTGAAAATGAATTACTAGAACCCTTGGTCTGTAGCAAAGGCAGTTCAGATAGGGAAGTTTAAAGCTATGAGTGAGCATGCCAAAAAGTCAGAGAAATCTCCAATCAGTGGCCTGAAGATGTACCTCAGGGCCTTGGAAACAGTTTTTAAAATGTTAATACATGGCAACAAACTGTGAGCGGGCTCCATGGCCATCTTGACCAGCAGAGTAATGAATGATATTTGGGGGGCAAGAAGCCAGGCCAGCTCAGCATAACTAAATAACTAGAGTTGGTTCAAACTTTGGGATTCTGATCCTTAGTAGTTTATTTTAGGCATATTTAAGCGCAACACAAGATGGTGAAAACACTCCTGGTAATAATTAACTCAAGCCTGTCTGTACAATAAAGCTTACATAAATCTCCTTGAGGAACAGAATAAGCTAAATACAGATCAGATGTGATTACCTCAAAAGTCATTGTAAAGTACATGTGAACCTTCCATAAAGATGGCTTCTATAGCCTGACTATATCTGACACCTTCTGTAAACGTGGGTTCTATAGACTGGCTGAGAAAAAACGAGCTCACGATAAGGGTCTGGGGAAGGAACTGGTGTGGTCTCAGCCACACAGGTGGCACAGAGGTCACCAGGCTTTTAACCACTTCTGCTTCCAGCCTTCTCAGTGAATAACAGGTTATACCTCCTCCCTTTGAAGGGAGAGCCCTGGGTGTCTAACATTCCTGGTTCCCCCAGTGTTTATTTGTGAGTATAAGGATCTCCATGCTTCCTGCAATAAATAATTAAAAGATAAGCTCATGAAATACAGACGAAAAGAACTATACAAGGGATAGACAATATTTTGAAAAGACAGACAAAACTGGCCAATCCTCAGCCTAATTAGCAAAGGAGGGAAAAAACACAAATATATACTAACAATTATGTATCTCTTATGTATTTTATCTTATGGTTTTGCTTGCATGTATGTATGCGTACTATATGTGTGTCTAGTAACCAGGGGAGTCAGAGGAGTCAGTAGAGGGTGTTAAATCCTCTGAACCTGGAGCTACACTTGTGCACCACCATATTGATATGAGGTCCAGCCTAGGACCTCTGCAAGAGCAACAGATGCTCTTAACTGCTGAGCCACCTCTCCGGCCCCTACAATTTTAACTAGAGAGAAGAAGCAACTGTCTAAAGCACTCCAGTTCACGGTGGTTCCACTGCTAGCTTTAGTTCATGTGATTTGCTGCTCATGACTAAGGATTTGTCCTCCATGCTTGGTCTCTTTCCAGAGTTTTCATTCCTTCCATGCAACAAATGGAGCAGGCAGCTCAGCCAACGTTAGCACGCAGGAACAGACCTGACCTTGGATTTCTCTGTGCTGGTTATTGTTCTATGTAGGTTAAAGACAGACTCATGTCTCCCTTGTGCTAGGCTTTGGAGGGCAAGATCAGTATCCTTACGCTTTGCAGGTAGAGATGGGGCACAGTGAAGCTAGGTGACCTGTCTAGAGACCCAGAGGTTGATTTTGGTGCCAAAGCCAGATCAGCTCGTTCTCTACCTGAACCACAGCTCCACAAATCAGTCCTCTACTAACTTTACAGTGAACACCTTACCAACCTTAAAGAGGAGGAGGAGGAGGAGGAGGAAGTGGAAGAAGAGGAGGAGGAGGAAGAAAAGGAGGAGAAGGAGAAGGAGGAAGAGAAAGAGGAGGAGGAGGAAGAAGAGGAGGAAGAGGAAGAGAAGGAGGAGGAAGAGGAGGAGGAGAGAGAAGAGGAGGAGGAAGAGAAAGAAGAGGAGGAGGAAGAGGAGGAGGAGGAGGAGGAGGAGGAAGAGGAAGAGGAGAAAGGAAAAGAAGAAATAACCCTTCCATGCTCTGTGACTGCTCCATTTCCTCTGGCCTTCTGGTCTTCTAGGACCTACCATTAATTACAAATACTAGAAGTTCACACCACATCAATTATCAGATAATCCCTTAGACACTAATTAAATAAAACATCAGGGATAACTTCCCAGCCAGAGGAGAGCAAGCTTCTATGCCCTGTCTGGGGAGAAAGAGCAGAACCTTCCTGGAAAAGAGCGCAGAGGATGAAGTCAAGTTGAACCTGGGGAATAGTTGTGAAATTACAGGGAAGTGTGATGTGAGCTGGGTCTCTGCCTACAAAACTCTGGCTTTGGCAATAAGCTGAACTCCTACGTAAGTGTAGAAGCTGCTCCGCCATATCAAAGTGTCCACAGTACAAGGTCATTGCAATTCTGTAGCCCTCCTGTGGCCAGAGGAAAGCACAGCTGTCTGGGGGACTTCCCAGAATATCTGCAGCAAGGAAAAGTCCACTTCCAGGCCAAGAATGACCTCTCTCCAGCTGCCAGGGGCCAGGGCCAGGTAAGCATGCGGTCTCAGCAGCTTCACTGGAGCAAACAGTCACAGCATCCTCCTTGAACGCCTTCTGTATTTGCAGTGAGCACCCTCCTAAATACTCCCCCCAGTCCAGACCAGCACAGGCTGCAAAGAATGCTCCCTCCCCGGGCTAGGTCCCCTGTAGATGCCAGGGAACCATGAGAAGTAAGGGTCAGTCCTGGGCTCTGGACAAGCTAGAGTCTGCACCACGGGGAGGCTTTGTGACATCTACTTTGGGACAAAATTATAGGTGGAGGCTAGCTTGTAGAATGAAGCTTTTACTTCACTGAGCAGAGTGATGCTGGCCAAAAACTGTAATGGGAAGAGCGTATATTTATTTCATAAATATATTTATTATATATTGCTAGGAATGGTCTAATTTTACTCTAATCAGAACTCTAAGGGGAAGACTGCCATCAAGCCAGGACATACCCCTGCATATTCGCTCTTGTCATGAAAGACCACCTATTAGCATCAGTTAAGGAAAACGCTACCATCCACAGCCTTACCACCGAGGCTCAGTCTCCCTTGTTGTAATTCTGCTTACTAAGGCAGGAACTGAAGCCTTGATTTGACTGCTCAGATTGAGGAAATTTTAAACTGAATTTCAGATTGAAGAAAAGGCTAATAAATAAATCTCATGGCTAATTATTTGCCCATCTTAGCAGCTGCTTTGAAATTATATTTAGGGCTCTGAGCTTGCTTTTCCTTCTTGAGTGGTGGAGTAAATCACAATTCTATCAGGTCCCAAGGACATTTCAACAGCAATTGTTAAGGATGAGATGGGATAGATAAGTAGACTAATGATTTAATAGATGGTGGATAGATAGATGATAGGTAGATAGACAGATAGGTAGGTAGGTAGATAGATAGATGATAGATAGATAGATAGATAGATAGATAGATAGATAGATAGATAATAGATAGATAGATAGATAGATGATAGGTAGATAGATACATGGATGGACAGATAAATAAAAAGATGAGGGTTGTATATCACACAAAGGATAGTACATGTCATAAGAGTGTATCTGCTTCTCCATGTCCTCACGGCCCCCCCCCCCAGCAGTCCAAGGACTGTCATCAAAACATTCACAGCATGTTTCCCATTTTTGAAGGAGATGGTCCTAATCTCTCGGGAAACTGGATTACTTGAATGCATTTTCCTCTTAGGACCTGAGTCTAGAATAGATACCATCACTGTGTGTGGCTACAAAGTAGAGGAGTAAAGACCATCTGCAGAGCATGCCAGCAAGCTCTGAGGTCTAGACAGGCCTTACTGCCATGGACAGAAAGGAAGATGAGACAGCCCTTACCAGCCTTGTGAAGATAGAATCAATACCACAAGATCCTGGCTGGAGGAAAAAATGAGTAGAACCTTTTGAGTAACAACCTGGATGCTTTGAGCCATCATGACCAGGGAGAAGTCAGCCGTGGAGTAAGAGGAAGATTCGGATGTGTTGGCTCCCAGTGCTAGGAAAGGGCGGGGGAGAGCACTGACAAACTTACAACTGCGAGCATAGGTCCAGAACGACTCTGCTCAAGTGTGACTATGCCAGATGTGGAAATGAATGTGTTCACCCTGGGAGGGAACTTGTACCTCAGAGAACACTTGAGACCAGGGGTCGTGTGTAGGTGGTACAGTGACTGGATAGCTGAGCTCTAACAGCAGAGGTAGGAAATGCAGAGACTGGAGGGAAGAAAGACCTGCTGAGCAAGTCAGTGGCAGCCTGGCATCCAGCTGTTTTGTCCCCAAGGAGGCTGCAAAGGCCACTGATCCTACCACTACCACCATGAAGGCAGACTAGCCTCAGTCTCCAGTGTGTACCTTAAAACATGGGTTTCATAGCTCACTGTGTTAAGACAGAGTTCCGGAGCTCCTTCGAGATAAATCCTGCTCATTGAAGTTTATGCTTGTAAGCATTTTTGATAGAATCGTGCAATAACTGAATGTTTCACAAGCCTCATGAGAACATTATTGCAAAGAACATTAGTTTTGAAACTACATACAGAGCAGAAGAAATTAGCATTCATCTATCTAAATTCTAGGGTTTGAGTTCTCAAATAGCACTCGAGTTCTTTGGAATATCAGCTGGAGGGGGTGTGCTTGCTGCACTGTCTAACTTCAGGAGACCTTCATTAATTTCCTAATGTGTGCACAAAGTACCAAATCAAGAATTAAGGAGAATTACCTACATGTAAGATCGATTTTCAGTTTTATTCTGAAGCACTGCCTCTCCATTGTGAACTCAAAGGCATACTTGGGGAAGGCTGGGAAATCAGAACTCTAGAATAACTGTGCAGTAGGTCAGGCAGCAAGCTGTCATCGCTATGACTGCAAACTGCCCCAACCCTGGGATCATATCTTGCAGATAATGAAGAATGAAGGCCATGCACTCAAGAGTTGAACACTCCAACTATGTGTTTTAAATAGGTACGGAGAGTGGAAACAGAAACAGAAGTAAGAAGGTGACTTGTCTTCTGCTGCATAGATGACAAGTCTCTCCTTAGCCCTGGAGCTCCATCATGAGCCAGCATAGTTATCAGAGGCCACCAGGGAGAGAGCCTTGACTCACGCAGCCCCTGCACACAGAGGGGCTTTGAGCCACAGAGCATCTTTGATTGTCATGAGGGGAGTTTTTCCAGATGGTTGAGGTCTCCAGGCTGTCAAAGGCTTACTGGGACCAAAGACTAACGACCTAATTTTACTTTTTTACTTTGTCTCCTACCTCAATCAAACTGCTCTCTCTCTCTCTCTCTCTCTCTCTCTCTCTCTCTCTCTCTCTCTCTCTCTCTCTCTCACACACACACACACACACACACACACACACACACACACACACACACACACACAATATCTCCTTGGCAAAGTTGTACCTGGGATTTAAATGTCACTCTAAGTATGAAACAAATAGCATCCCAGAGCCATCTGATCTTTCGTCACACAACTCTAAGGGCTTTCTCCCATGCTCACCTTTGCGAGCTCTCAGTCTCATTGGGAATCAGTAACAAATCAGAAGCTAAAGTTTCCCTTGCCCTGGATACTCCAGGTATTCAGAGAGTCTGGAACCCTGCTGGTTTTACTGTCTCTGTGAGGGATAGAGCTGTCATGGTGAGTAGTCACAGGACAGGGGCTTCTGCAGTCCTGTGAGCCAGAGCACGTGTTCACAGTGACAGGGCCAGGCGTCACCATCAGAGGTGAGAAGGCTACATGACTGTGACCTTACCAAGAGAGTCCCTCCCCGCCTGCAAAGCCCTTCTTCCTGCTTTACTTTACCTCTTTCTTCTATTCTGTCTCTGTCTCCAGAAGACAAAATAAAAAAGCCTCAGAAAGTGGACACTTTCCCGTCAATGTGTTTGTGGAGAAGTCAAACATTCCAACAACAGTGGGAGTCATGGCCCTAATATGAATGAAACCTACGTTTGTGTGAAACTGGCACAGAAGCCTCTCTACCTTCTCCAAGATCTGCAGCTGAGGCCAGCCTCATTCCCCACTCCCATTGTAACAGAGGCAGGAATTGACGTTAGAAAGACTGGCTTGGTGAAGGTCAGAGTAAGAGGGGTGTGAGATGTGCAGACTGCTGCCCTGACTCCCCAACCAGAGGTCTCTCCAGAGTAAGGAGGGTCAGACAGGATGAAGCCCAAGAGAGAGCAGACACAGAGTGAGAAAACGACTCATTTTCTCCAGTGACAGTCACTCATCTAAACTCTCTCCACTCCCCACAGCTCCTAGAAGATGCCTTAGCATGAGAAGTGACAATCACAGCTGCGCCTGGGACACCCCAAAGGACTTTATCCTCCTGGGCATTTCTGACAGGCCATGGCTGGAGCTCCCAGTCTTTGTAGTTCTCCTGGTGTCCTACATTCTGGCTATGCTGGGAAACATCTCCATCATCCTGGTATCCCAGCTGGATCCCCAGCTCCTCAGCCCCATGTACATTTTCCTCAGCCACTTGTCCTTCCTGGATCTCTGCTACACCACCACCACTGTCCCACAGATGCTGTTCAACATGGGCAGCTCCCAGAAGACCATCAGTTACGGTGGCTGCACAGTGCAATATGCCATTTTCCACTGGCTGGGCTGCACTGAGTGCATTGTCTTGGCGGCCATGGCTCTGGACCGCTACGTGGCCATCTGTGAACCACTCCGGTATGCTATCATCATGCACCGCCCACTCTGCCAGAAGCTGGTGGCTATGGCCTGGCTCAGCGGCTTTGGCAACTCCCTTGTTCAGGTCATCCTGACAGTGCAATTGCCTTTCTGTGGCCGGCAGGTGCTGAACAACTTCTTCTGCGAGGTGCCCGCCATGATCAAGCTGTCCTGTGCTGATACTACAGTGAATGATGCCACACTGGCTGTGCTGGTGGCCTTCTTTGTGCTGGTCCCTCTGGTCCTTATTCTCCTCTCCTACGGCTTCATTGCTCGGGCAGTGATGAGGATCCAGTCCTCCAGGGGACGGCGCAAGGCCTTCGGGACTTGTTCTTCCCACCTGCTAGTGGTCTCCCTCTTCTACCTGCCCGCCATCTACATGTACCTGCAGCCCCCCTCCCATTACTCCCAAGAACAGGGCAAGTTCATCTCCCTCTTCTACTCTATAATCACCCCCACCCTTAACCCTTTCATCTACACCTTGAGGAATAAGGACGTGAAAGGAGCTCTCCGAAGACTCTTGGCAAGGACCGGGAGGCTGTGTGGAAGGTGAAAGTGTAACCCCGGAAGACCTACACAGCTTGCAGAACTCTCAAGCAAGGACTCTGGAGAATGGGGTTGTAGCTCAGGAGTGGTACAGCACTTACTTAGCATGTGGGAAGTACTGAGTTCAACCCCTAGGGCTGCAGGAAATGCTTGGAACAGTAGGTTCTTTGAGAGATTTGAAAGAAAAAAACCATCCGAAAACATTTCATCTTCCATGTGGTGATGATGGCTAATGTCCCACATCTAAGCATAAGTTCCATTTTCAGAGCACAGTTTTAAGAAGCCATGTATCTGCAAGATGTGCTTAAATGACTTGGTGTTCACAAGTGCTCATTAGACTGTTTAATTTCTAATTTCCTGGTTCTTCCCATTTTCTTCCTCTTCCTATATTTTCTTTCTTGTTTCCCATGTATCTTTTTAAGCCCCTGTCTTCCATTACAGTCACTCCAGATGTGTACAATATGAACTCGACACAGAGTCTTACCTCGCTTATAATAAACGGTTGTTCTTCATGCATCCAAATAGATAAATTTTGTATTTTTCCCCAAAATGTCACAAGAATGACATGACTGTGTCCTTCTTTTCATAACCATAGATGATTTTCTTTTTCCTCTGGTTCAAGCTGTCTTTACAGAAAGTTTTCCCACTGTTGACTGGGAACTTTCTTCTGGGAGGCTAGACAACCCCCTGTTAGGATACAGGGGTACAAACAAGTACATCTCCCCCTCCCCTTCCAGATGGACATATTCCAGTGGAGAATACAGCAACAAATACAATGCAGTTAAAACAGTGAGACCTAACACGAAAATTGAAGAGCTGGAGATGTTTAACTCAGCCCTAGGGCTCCTGCCTAGCCTGGTCCTGGCTTTGCTGCCCAGAGCCACACGCAAGAAATGTTGACGGTGATTGATTATTCAAGCTAGCATTTGTAGAAGGTTTCTGTGATGCCGGTGATACACTGAGTGTTTATGAGTATAAATCTGTTTGATGCTGATGTGATACTGTGTGCAAATCTCATTTTTATGTAAGAATCATTTATTAAAGGCTGCAGTAATTGCTCTAGTTAGTATAGAGTTCTGGTAGCCGAGGAAACAGATTCTCACATCCTACTGGCTGCCTCCTCCAGTGAAATGGACCCGTTTCAGGCACCTTATGTTTATTTGCATTTGATTTTCTTTCTTAGCTATTTCTTGAAGATTTTATTTGATTATAAATTATGCGTGTATATATATGGGGAGTGGGGTATGGGCGTGTAAGTGCAGTTGCACGCAGAGGCCAGCAGAGGGAATCAGATCCACTAAAGTGGGAACTGAACTCAAGTCCTCTGCAAGAGCAGCAAGCAAGCCACTGAGCCATCCCTCCAGCACCTTGCTTTTGTCCCTCCCCGCCCCCTCCCCACTGAAAATCATTTTATACTTAGCTCTTTGTTCCTATCCTACAGCCTTGAGAGACACTATCAATGTAACCAAGACTAGCAAGTTAACAATATATGGATGGAAATTACAAAAAGAGGAAAATTAAAAAAGTATTTCTAACTGTGAAGGCAAGGCCTAAAAGCGAGTCACAAAGCTGAAGAATTTGATTTAAGATATGTGAAAAATAATGACCAAGCCAGTCCAGGACCGCGGCGCTCGTTCCAATGGATTCTCACAAAGCTATCAAAGCCCTTTATATCCCAGAGTAACATAGAAGAGCCCTGAAGCAATGGTACAAATCCAAGCCACGGTCAATAAAATCAACATGATGAGAATCACCAAGAGAGGTAATCAGTACATATATCAATCTAACGATCTGATCTAATTCCAGGGAACATTTGAGAATTGTGTTTCCCAAAACCGCTGTGTTAACTTACAATCTCCAATTCTCTACTTTGTGAAAGGTGAGGCTTAATGATCTGCTTGACCCCTAAAACTCAGTGAGAGAGTCTCTAGAGCTTCCTGTACAAAGCTGTAAAGCACCTGGAACTTTTAGTTAGTGATACTCTCAGGTACTCCAGGTCACCAAGAGGTCCATCACCTGTAAGACCGCCATGCTGGGGAGACCGTAACTGAGCACCCCGTGAGCCAGGCCTGGAGCCAGCTCTTCAGCTCTTGAATGAGCTGGATCATCCAACCAGGTAACCCCAATACTGAACAGAAGAATCTCCCAGCAGAACCCTGAATGGATCCATGGGCCCTCAGAAGAGGAAATATAGTACATAGTCATTATTCTCAAGTCCTGGGTGTTGGCATGGGCTCTCAAGCAGCAAAGGGACTTGAAGCAATACTGAGCCCTTAGAATATCCATTTTCATAGACAGGTAATGCCACAGGATAAGCATAGAGAACTATCCTTTTTTTAAAAAATCATCTTTAATTTATTTTATGGGTATTTTGCCTTTGGAGGTCAAAGAGGGTGTCCAGTTCTCTGGAACTGGAGTTACAGATGGTTGTGAGCCAGCATGTGGGTGCTGGGAATCAAACCCAGGTTCTCTGGAAGAGCAGCCAGTGCTCTTACCCACTGATCCATCTCTCCAGTCCTGAGAAATTCTATTACTCAGAGTTATAAAGTATCTAAGTGATTAAACTCTTGAGTAAATTAAAGCATTTTGATGTGACAAACTGATATGTAATAGAAAGAAAAATAGATTTTTATAGCACATGTCAAAAATGTACAACAGGGAGATAACATGTCACAATTCGCATACCATGATACAAAAAGCAAGTATGTAGACAAATATTCAAAGCCCTAGACCAAGACTTGGAGTACAGCTCAGCACTAGAGTTTAATCACCACCATTACTGCTGCTGCTACTACTACTACTGTACACACTCAGACACACATGCACACACAGACATACACACACAGACACACATGCCTGCACACAAACACACACACACACACACACACACACACACACACACACACACACACACACACACACACTCCTAAGCAGGCAAAGAGTTTGCACTGAATTGTGTACCACATAGTTTTAAATTAGTTTAATTTATTAAATTAAATAAATTAGCCTTACTAGAAAGAGATAGCCCAGTTGGTGGGATGCTTGCCAAGCATCCACAAAGCCTTGGGTTTGAGCTCCAGCATCACATAAAACTCATGGTGGCACAAGCCTGTAATACCAGTGCTGGAGAGATGGGGCATGGAGGATCAGAAGTTCAAAAGGGGAAAATAGGCTCCATTTTTAAAAGCCAGTTTATGTAAAGAGACTGTTTAGTGGCATGATTGCTTTGCCTTGCATAATCTCCTTATATTAACAGTTCATCAGCCACATCTCCATAGCAAAGGTCTGGCGGACAATATGAAACAATATTTCCACTCTGATCAATGCTGTGGGTCTAAAAGTTGTTTCTGTGTACAGGGCAATTAGTATTTATTCATGACTTATTACTCGGTGTCAGAAGAGGAGCTGCTCTTCAAATGGATAAACCTAAGATAAGCTGGTGTCACCCACAGGCAAGATGAAACTAGGTTATGCCGATTTGAGAATGCCGTAGGATTCATCTCTCCATGTGAGCTCACCTTCCCCTGTGTGATGTTACCTTCTATGCTAGTACAGCTGAAATCTCTCCTCCAAAATCTGAGTGATGTGATTCCCCCCCCCATTAACCAAAGTTGAATCATTTTGTAAAGAAATATTTTAAATGTATAAACTGATTTATTTTTAGAAGTTTGGACAAATAAAAGAAGGCTTAGATACATTTTTAAGTTAAGAAAGCAGTACAAACATACAATAAATACAAAAATGGGTTTTATAAATCTTTGAGTTTTCAGGTAGCTAAAGAGAAACCATCACTATTAAAAAACAAAAACAAATACGTAGCTGAGAGGCTGCCACAAAGCCCCGGAGGCAGCTCCTTATATAGTATGGTCAGTTAACAGGAAGACAAGACCGATGATATGAGCAAATGTCAAGAAAATGAGAGACAGACAGAGAGAGAGAGACAGATGGGGGGAGAAGAGGAAGAGTAAGACCGATTTTAAAAAAATAGCAGAGGAGGAGGAGGGAAAGGACAGAAAAGGTGTTTTCTAGAAGCTGATTCCATGAAGTCACCAAGAGGGAACACCTTGCCAACTGAGGACGTGACAGGAAGGGCGGCCTCTGGCAGTTTCACATTATGGATGTCTTCACTGGAAAAAAACATGCTTGGTCCCATACAAGCCTTCGCTCTAGACCCTACACCAGAAGAGCCCCGGCTGTGGTCCTGATGGTAAAGGAGGGCTTGATGTCCGTGAAGAACAGTGTGCACTGACTGGGCTTGGGGCAGGACTGTGGCACCTGGCAGTCATGCTTCCACACCTACCAAGAAATCTCAAAGACAATAGTCAGCTCAGGCTTTTCTTCCTGGAGAGCTTCTAAGGCATGTTTCGTTTCATAATTTAAATACATTTCACCCAACCTGTGAAAACAGAAAGGAAGCTTTGGATTAGACTCTTCTGAAAACTGCAATTAATCCAGAGAAACTCTGGGTTTTGTTCCGTGGTCATCCACCCCTCAGCACCCCGCTCCCCCACCCCATGAGAAGCTCTCTGCAAAACACTCACTGCAGGCTCTGCAGGAGGCAGTCCCGCTGCTTCAGAACCTCACAGAGGGTCACCACACACAGATCGCCCAGGTCGTTGTTGCTCAGGCTGAGCTTCCGAAGGCTCTGGTTATGGGTCAGAATTGTGGAGAGATTCCAGCAGCAGTGTGAGGTGAGGCTGCAGTTGTCTAATCTTTGAGAAAAGAAGGGTGATATAAAGAAAATCGCCTCGACCATCCATACTTCCCGGTCTCCAAGCCTGCATTGTTTCATTTGCATAAAAAGCCACAGATTGACAAGGAAGAGCTGCTTTTTATGATACGGATACTTTTCTCCCCCCTTTAGATGGAAGTTTCTTTTTCCAAGGTACTGGGTTGTGCAGGCCAAAACAGTAACAGAAATATGTTAATTGACTTTTTCTAAACATTACGTTCCCCCCAGATTTCCACAAAGTATCAATGGAACAAATGAATTTGTTTGCAGTGTGCATGCAGGACCGTGGTGGCAGGGGCTCAACTTTTAAGCTGTAAACCATCTAGAAACCTCCCAGTTCTTACTAATGGACACCAGGATGGATCTCCTCACTCCTCAGACACAGATTTGCCTCAGGGTCACTCCATAGCCTGCCTCACTACATATTCCCATCACCCCAGGCAGCCCATGGACTCACTCCAGCATCTGTAGCTTACAGTCGGGGTGCAGAAGTCCCTCACAGAGGAGCTTGAGTCCTGTGTCTCCAAGGGCATTGCTTCGTAGGTAGAGGTGTGTGAGGTTCTGGTTGGTTTTGAGCACAGAGGTCAGAGCTGAACAACAAATGGAAGTAAGGCCAGAATTCACCAATCTATAGGAAGAAGAGAAGAAGGAGTCTCAGTGCCCGGGTTCTCTCAGACATTGTGCGTCACTGTGAGCTGCATCCTTCCAACTTAGACGTCAGAAGCCAGCATCTTGAATATAATCTGAAGCATGACTCCATGTCTCTGAATACCACAGGAGAGATGGACAACGGTCTCAGCATATGCTCTGCTTAGGTGAGCATGAGAGAGAGAGAGAGAGAGAGAGAGAGAGAGAGAGAGAGCGCATTAATGTGTTTGGAGATTAGAGGACAACTTTGTGGAATTAGCTGTTTCCTTCTGTGGTGGAGTGGCACTATTAGGGGGTGTGGCCTTGTTAGAGTGGGTGTGGTGGGTGTGGCCTTGTTGGAGTAGGTGTCGTCTTGATAGAGGGGTGGGCTTGGAGACTCTCCTCCTAGCTGCCTGGAAACAGTCTTCTCCTGGCTGCCTTCCTATCAAGATGCAGAACTCTCAATTCCTTCTCCAGGACCATGTCTACCTGGATGCTACCATGCTTCCTGACATGATGGCAATGGACTGAACCTCTCAATGTATAAGCAAGCCCCAATTAAATGTTTACCTTTTCAAGAGTTGCCTTGGTCATGGTGTCTCTTCACAGCGCTAGAAACCCTAAGTAAGACACCTTCCACTCTGTGAGTCCCAGGAATTGAACTCAGCTTGTCAGCCTTGATAGCAGGAGCCTTTACCTCTGGAATCTCACAACAGTCCAAGAGTTTTTGATTTACTATTCTGAGGTCAAGTTGAACACTGTCTACCTACTCACTGAATGCTTGTGGTGCTTTTTAACCAGGTTGTGGAACCTTCAGGAGGTGTGGCCTGGCTGGAGAGAATAGACCACCAGAGGGCGTGCCTTGTAACCCAGGTTCAGAGCCAAGCTCTTCTTAGACCCTCCCAGAGATGAACAATCTCGCACTGTCATGGGGTCACCTGAATCTAAGCCTAGCATGTGGGAGGTCCTGAGTTCCATTCCTAGCACCTCAGAAAAGAAGACAACGTCAAAGCCACGCGATTAGGATATTGGTGCCCACTGAGGCTGAGGAATAAGTATGTTTAATGCATGGTATAGTGCTTAGAAAATCAAGCAAACACACACTGTCAGCCGGCCCAGTGGTATTAGCTCAGTTCCAGCCAATCCAAATGTGACAGTTTATGTATTGACTGTCAACCTGACAAGATCTAGAATCACCCTCAAGACAAATCTTTGAGCATACCTGTGAGGAATTTTCACTGGGTGGCTTTGTTCTGTGTGTCTTGAACACAGATGCTACTTGCTGCATTCAGTTAACTCCACGTACCTTTTCTACTTGTCAGCAATCCTCCTTGTTCCCTGCAACTGCCTCCTGATGAAAACCGAAGTT
The DNA here is from genome assembly GCA_028551405.1 of Uromys caudimaculatus. Lineage (NCBI taxonomy): Eukaryota > Metazoa > Chordata > Mammalia > Rodentia > Muridae > Uromys > Uromys caudimaculatus. The sequence continues at coordinate 57,862,201 of CM052710.1, forward strand.
CTAATGGTATTAGCAACTTACTTTGTGGGGTAATGGCATCGAGTGTGATTGTTTTATTTCATTATTACAAACTCAAGATAGGAGTGTTATTTTTATTCCTTTACTTGTTTCTTTTTGAGACAGAATCTCTTGTAACCTAGAATAGTGTCCAGCTTGCTGTATAATCTAGCATGACCTTGAACTTCTGACCCTCCTGCCTCTGCCTCTGGAGTGCTGGGATTACAAGCATGCACCACCACACCCTACTTAAGAGGTGCTAGTGATCAAACTGAGGGCTTTGTTCATGCTAGGCAAACACTCTGCTGACCAAGCTACATCCTCTGCTGTCAGAGCTCTACGTGTAAGTTAGGAAAATGGAGATCAGAATAATTATGTGAGGACGGCGAGATGGATCAGTAGGAAAAGGATCTTGCTGCCAAACCTGATAATCTGAATTTGAACCCCATGACCCACAAGGTGAAAGAAAGAAGAGAATAAGGCCCTACAAGTTGTCATCTGACCTCTACATGCATGGCACGGCATACACACCCACCAATACACACACACACACACACACACACACACACACACACCATAGAAAATAAATAAATAAATAAATATAAAATTACCAACCAGAATAATTACTTGAAAAATAATGAGAGCTTCGTACTTCTCCACGGGAAGAGTGGGACCCAAACTTCCATAAGAAAGAGATTACGAATGCTAAGGAAAAGCAGAAGAGCAGGCCAGGCCTGTGGGACACAAAACTAATCCAATACAACACAGGGTCAGGGGAAAGTGGGGTGAAGGCTGGGTTTTCTCCGAAGGAAGGGAAGAATGAAGGAAAGACAAGACAAAGAAAGGAACTGAGAGTAGTGAAATGTTTAAGTGCCCTCTGTGAACTTTCTGGGAAACGTCTGGACAGTCCTATGCTCAGCAAGCTCGAGCAGGGGCAGGGAGGGATCTTACAATGGTGGGTGGAAGGGGTGTTATAACAGCTAAGCCCAGTGTTATGTGTCTGTGTGTGACACTTCTGTAGCACAAGGGAAGGGAGATTAGAATATATTATGCAACCAGAGACTAGAATATAATATAAGTTCAAGAGAAGAAGATAATAATATATAAAATATATATAAATAATAAAAATAATATAATAAAAAAGATGTCAATAATATATAAAATGGCTAAAAGTTTTAGTTCATTCATGCTACATAGCAGGGACCCTACTGTGAAAGAAATACACACACACGTGCACACACATGCGCAAGTTACATATACAAGCGTGTGTTTTACAGAGTGACTTGTAACAGTAAGATTGTAGAAACTTACCCAGAAGTTCTTGATTTAATGAGTGGCTGGATAAATGATGGTGATTGGTACTATGGGTTTGTGTGCTCCAAACTAGAAGCCATATGGAAATGTATCCAGATAAATGAAAAACAAGTCCAAGAAAAATACTTCTATTGTGTTTGTAGTTTGAATAGCTAACTACAGTGTTGGGTTGAATTCCGTTCTTCTGAAACTTCATATATTGAAATTCCAGTTCTTTAAAGTGTAACCATAGCTGGACACCAAACTTCACAACCACACAGATGTAATCGGTTAAGATGAGGTCACTAGGTGGGCCCAAATCTGGTATGACTGACATCCTCATCAGAACCAGAGCTTCTGACTGGAGAGATGGCTCAGCAGTAAGAGAGCTGTCTGCTCTTCCAGAAGACCCAAGTTTGGTACCCAGCACCCATGTCAGACAGACCACAACCACCTGTGATGCTAACTCCGGGGTCCAATGGCTTCTCACCTTCTTGGCACTGAACTTATATGTAATGGCCTCCCCAACACACACTCATACACATAATTAAAAATAAATAAATACCATCCTAGAACCAGCACTTGGGACTCAGCGGTACATACAGAGGCACAGAGAGGAGTTTGTGTGAAGACGAAGGCCACTATCAGGTGATGCCTCTGCAAGGCAAGGTACCAAGGACTGCCAATAAGGGAGACAAAAGAATGTACTCCTGCTCATAGTCCTCAGGATCACCAGCTCTGCTAGTAATGCCTTAACCCCCACATGGAGAAAAGAGAGACAGTTTATGTTGTTAAGCCATTATGTTTTGGGTACTGTGTTATAGCAACCTTAGTAAACTCAGGCATACAGAATGTTTGATAAAAAGATGGAGAGTTGGATAAATATATTGGTGAGTAAATTCATGAATCAATATGTGGATTGATAAAGCAGTTGGCGATATACGGGCGTATGGGTGGGTGAGTGTTTGTATATAACAATGTCTCAAATTTTGCTTGTCAGGTTTGTAAGTGACTTTTTCTAGAGGCAGAAAGATTTTTTATGCTATTTTTGTAGCAAAAACAAAACAAAACACCTTACAAGTGGCCTCTGGGTGTGAGATCTACTTGGGAAGACATTTGTCTATGAATGGTCATTGGTGCTTAGGGGTACATAAGATATCTCAGAGAATGTAGAAGCAATTCATAGAAAATCAGCAGCAAAACCCAAAGATCACAGGTAGAGAAGCCAGTGCAGAATTTACTGAATCAACGAGAAAACATGGGGAAAGGAACTCGAGGAAGAAGTGATGGATGGACTCAAGCTCGAGGCAAGCTAAGGACTGATGGGGACAACACAAACCACATACTGTCCCCTGCAGTGCTTTGTGTGCAAACAAGGTCACTGCTGCCATCGGAACCTGGAAAGCTCAGAGGCCAAATCCCATCTGTCGATCAAACAAAGAGCATCAGAAGCCACATTGCTCTGGCAGAGCCATGGCAGCACCCTAACATTCTAGGAAAACAATTTGGTAATGTCTGGGGCTAACAGGACAAGCCCAAAGAAATATTAGAGTTTACAATTAATATTGGTTATTGATTATGAATAATTGATTTTCCCTCAGAAAAAGTCTCTTTGTTTTATTTTTGTTTTTTAAGACTTGGTCTTATGTAGCCCAAGCCAGTCTTAAACTCCCCTATGTTACTGAGCATGACCTTGAACTTCTGATCATCCTGCCTTTCCCTCCCAAGTGCTAGGATTACATGTGTGTGCCATGAAACCCACTTTGTTCTATACTAGAGATGGAAGGCATAGTGTATGCTAAACAAACTAACAACTGAACCATATCTCCAGACTCATTTTGTTGTATTTTTCTTTTACTGAGGCAGGGTCTTATATGTGGCTCTAGCTGTCCTAGAACTCAATATGTAGACCAGGCTGGCCTTGAACTCACAGAAATCTACCTGCCTCTGCCTCCCAAGTGCTGGAATTAAAGGCTTGTACCACTATGCTAGGGTTGTTATACTGTGCTCTAAATATTTATCTAACTGCCATTTCTATCAGTAATGTGAATAAAGACATTCAGTTTGTTTGTTTTATAGATATAGACATAATGGACATTTAGTCTTTCCTAGCTGATTCAACAGAGATGGGGTAAGGTTAGGAACAAATGCCAATGCCCTGAAGAGAGTACAATTGCCAAACATAACCAGGCTGAGAGCTGGGGAATCGCACGAGGGTGTCTACTTCCTAACCAGCAGCTATAGGCAAAGATCTGATGCTCCTGAGCCTCATTTTCACCTCTTCAAAATACAGGCATTGATGACTATTTAGCTCCATTTCCCCGAGGTCAAATGAGCTGATTCACACAAGGATCAAGAAAGGGCAATGAATGGCCACGAGCTGGTAGTCTGTGTTTTTATTTACTGCAGAATTCCAACCTCAAAAACCTGATATGGGGCCAGCAAAATGACTCTGCAGGTAAAGGCCAAGCTGCCAAGCCGGATGACCCAAGTTCCACCCCTGGAATCCACGTAAAAGTAGAACTGACTCCATAAAGTTCTTTTGACCCCCACACATGTCCTGTAGAGCATACTGAATAAGTAAATGAATAAATATATAAATAAATAGGGAGAATGTAGTGAATTAAAAATAAAGCTTAAAAACTACCAACCATAAGGAAGGCAATGAGGCCTACCCCAGAAGGTAAAAGTCGCCCTGTGTCTTCAGGTCTGGATGCCAAGAGGAAGCGCCACAATCCAGCTGTTACCTGAGAGAGCACAGCTAGACTGGTGCTGGTGCTGAGCTACACCGCAGCCAAGGATTTAGAGACATCTGGGCCACAATAGTAAGAGGTTGTCTCTGGGAACCAGTGACTGGAGCTGCTGCTCCAAGCCCTGTGGAGAAGGGCAAGCACCAGGGCTCAGAACCTCAGAAGCTGCTGTCGGGGTGGGAACTCAGTGCAGAGGGCTTGCTTTGCAGAAGAAATTTGCATCCTTGAGAGAGCTCACACATTACTGTTCTGTCTTAGAAGCAAGTTTTGTGCTTGGGGGGAGTATAGCTGCCAACTCCTAAGAAGTTCTGACTACACAGTCATAAGTTAGTAGAACCTATCTCATCAGCAGTGTCTTTGGGTAACTGGCCCCAAGACACCCCCACAGGTGCCAAAATTTGCACATGGTCATGACCCTCATGTAAAATGGCAGAGTGTTTGCATATCATCTCTGAGCGTCCTTCCGTGGACTGCACTTACTCTAGATTACCTTTGGAACCTATCGTGACATGTGTGCTACACTGTAAGTAGTTATGCTGCGTTGTTCAGAGAATAATGACAAAGAGGAAGGTTCATATATGGTAAGTACAGACACAATTTTCCTAATATTTTTAACCCACAGCTGGCTAAACCCACGGTTACTTGAATCTGCAGTACAGAATCCCAGCTGTGTGCTACATGAAGCTGGAGCTTCAAACCACTTCTGATGCTGATGCTGCAATCCCCACCTTCATCTCCAGCAGATGAGCCTTCTCTAGAAGGGCCCCATCCATGCTTCCCAAATAAACGATCCCCGAAAAGAGTTTGACTTACTTACCCCAGCTTCTGCAAGTTACATTGTGGGTCCTTCATCTTTTCACACAAAACTTGAACTCCTGAGTCTCCCAAGGCATTTTCTCCAATGTAGAGTCTGGTCAGAGAATGGTTGGAGCTCAGAACCAATGCGAGATCCTGACAACACGCAGATGTGAGACAGCAGCTGACCAACCTTCCATGCAGAGGGGACAAGGTCAGTGCCATCTCTCACGTACTCTGCACCATGGGCTAGGAGACTGTACCTGCTACTGCCTTTCTCGGCTAAAATCTGCACCTTAGCTCCACACAGTTCTCATCCCCTTCCCTGTTTGAAGAAGTAACAGGCCTGCACAAAAACATCCTTCCTTCTCCCTTCATCTGTTTTATTGAAATAAAATGTATATATGGTGTCAAGGGAGACGGGTCAGCGAGTAAAAGTGCTTGCTACCAAGCCCGACAACCTGAGTTTAATCCTAGAACCCACATAGCGGGAGAGAGGTGACTCCACCTTCACACAAACTCCATGGCATGCACATATGCACACGCGCGCACACACACACACAAATAAATAAATGATATAAAAGCAGGTTTTTAATGTATGTGTGGTAAAATCTGTCATCTTAACCACTTTCAGAGCAGAATTTTATTGAGGCCTGGTAGCAAAGGCCTGCAGTCCCAGCTATTCAGGAGGCTAAGACAAGAGGATCAAAAGCTAAGGGGGACCTGGGCAACTTAGCAAGATCCTGTTCAGTATGAAAAAGGAAAAAGGGTGGGGTAGAGTGCTTGTCTAGCATGTGAGAGGACCTAGACCCAGCCCCCATCACAAGAAGGAGGAGGGGGAGGGGGAGGGGGAGGAAAGAGGAGGAGGAGAAGAAGAAGAGGAAGAAGAGGAAAGAAGAAGAAGAAGAAGAAGAAGAAGAAGAAGAAGAAGAAGAAGAAGAAGAAGAAGAAGAAGAACTCAGTGTCTTTAAGAGCAGCCACCATAACTATCCATTTCTGATCACCTTTATTTTACAAAACTGAAATGCTCTCTACCTGTTAAAACAAAACAAGCAAACAAACAAAAACCTCCCATTCATTCCTTCCCAGTCCCTGGAAGCTACCATTATGCCCGATGTTATGATTCTGCCCTTTGTGACAGATTTATCTCACTTAGTAAAACGCCCTCAAGGCTTGTGAAGATTTTAGCAAGAGTCACAATTTGTTCAAAGCTGTGTATGTGCAGAAGCACCTCCATCAATAGACACAGAGAAGTTTCTAACCTTTGGCTGCTGTTACTGACACGCTCTGGACTTGATGTGTGCAAACACGGTTGCACAGCTATCGAATACACCCGAAAACACATGGATCAAGTGCAGGTCCATACTCGTTGTGTGAGAATCACCCTGCTGATTGCCATGTTTTACGTTCTTGCTTGCTGCTGTTTTACATTCCTACTAGAGCAGGGGTTCTCAATCTTCCTAGTGCTGGGACCCTTTAATACAGTTCCTCACGTTGTGGCGACCTCCAACCAGAACATTATTTTCGTTGCTACTTCATGACTATGGTTTTGCTTCTGTAAATACCTGTGCTTTCTGATGCTCTTAGGCAACTCCTGCGAAAGAGTTGTTTGACCCCTCCCCCGACAGGGTCTCGATCCACAGATCAGAACTGTACTAGAGAGACAAAAAGCTCCAGTTCTCCAAGTCCTTACCCACACTAGTCTGTTTTTTTTATTTGTTTGTTGTGGGTTTGTTTTCTATAATCATGGTGATGAATTAGGAGCCAGCAACACCTGATCAAGTGGGTTTTTGTTTCTGCCTTTTGTTTTTGTTTGTTTGTTTGTGTTTTTGTTTTGAGACAGGGTCTCTTGTAGCCCAGGCTGGCCACAAATATGCAATCAAAACTGAGTTTGAGCTTTTGATTCTTCTGCCACCACATCTGGTCTGCTGGTTTGGTCCAACTTGGGGCTTCACATATGCTAGGCGAGCACTCTCAGCTGAGCTGCAACCCCGGCCCTCAAGTGCTCTCTTATCTTTTTAGAATTCTAGTTTCCTAGAAGCATTCAGTAAGGACCCCACACAATAACTGCTCCATTACTTAAGCACCGCTTTTTTTTCTATTTAGTGTGAGGATTTATTATGAACTCTCAAAAACTGTTCTACCACAATGTTTTGCAGTGCTTCTGTTTTCTCAGGTATCTTAAGGACAAAGTTTTCTTGATTATTTATAAACATACACCCACGCACACACATACACACCACTGCTGTATTTTCACATGTAACTTGCCCCACAGCAATCACTGCTGACTGAACGACTGGCAGACTAGCAGAAGGGAGAGCAGGAAGTCCTCCAGGCCACAGAGAATGTTCTCATCCTCACACATGAGCTGAGAGTTCATTGTGTCTCCCTGAAGCAGAGTCCCTAAAAGGGCCACCCCAGCAGATCTGCCTAAGGGAGGTGGGCCAGACTCACCAGAGTTTCTGTAGGTTGCAGAGCAGATGTTTCAGTCCCACACACAACAATCTGACTCCAAAGTCCCCCAGGGCATTGTCACTGAGGTCCAGCTCCACCAGCTTCTGGCTGCTGCTCAGGACAGAGGAGATGTCGAAGCAGCATTGGTGGGACAGTTCGCAGCGCCCCAGCCTTCACAGCAAGTACAGAATCAGACATCAGAGTGTGGCCTCTCTCAGGCTCTAGGTCCTACGTGTGCTCCATGCCTACATGTTCAGACTATGGGGAGGGGGTGAAACCTCGGGGAAGTGGGGCCTAGAGGAAGACACATGGGACATACGGTCACTGATGGGGGTGACCTTAAGGAGATAGTGAAATACTGTTCTGTCTCTCTGTCTCTTGCCTATCTGTATTGTATGGGTGTTTTAACTTTAAAATGTCTTATTCCATATATTTGGAGTTAAACAAGATAAAACATAGAATGGGGCATATGAAATTCAGAAGCATAAGGCAATTATATAACTCATAGGCTAGAAGGGGAGACATTGAAGTACACTATGGAGTGGACTTTGTGGCAATGCTATAATAAGCTAAATATGTAGGGAATACATCCAAAAGAAAATTCATCAAAATGACACGGCAAAAATCCACGGCCAGTTGGGCCGTGGTGGCACACGCCTTTAATCCCAGCACTCGGGAGGCAGAGGCAGGCAGATTTCTGAGTTTGAGGCTAGCCTGGTCTACAGAGTGAGTTCCAGGACAGCCAGGGCTACACAGAGAAACCCTGTCTCAAAAAAAAAAAAAAAAAAAAATCTACAACCAACAAAGGAAACAAGCCAACAAGGGAAAACAGAACTATCATTAGTTTTCGATAACACTCAGAAATAATAAAATAATTCTCAATAATATAAAGCTACTCAGAAAGCAGAAATGGAGGAATTATTTATTTTTGTGTATAATGGATGTTTTGCCTGCATGAATGTCTGTGTACCAAACTTGGGTCCTTTGCCAGTACAGCAAGAGCTCTTTGCTGCCAACCTATTTCTCCAACACCCCAAGTTTGGTTCCCAACACCACATGGTAGCTTACAACTATCCATTACTACAGTTCCAGGGAATCCAGTACCTTCTTCTGGCCTTCAAGGGCACCAGGCATGCACATGGTGCACACACACACACACACACACACACATAAATATATATACAGGCAAAACATTCACACACATAAAATAAATAAATCTAAAAGAAAAGAAAAGGCAGATGCAGAGACAAAATACCCAACATCCTTCTGATGCACACTCTTAAAGACTGACACACCCTGATCTTCCAAAGACCATAGCAAAATATCAGGAATTCTTCCTCAGTGAGCCATAGGCTAAACTTACTGTAACATCCAGCACAGTGTTCCTGGCCCTGGGTTGGCCAAGTGAGGAAGAGAGAAAGTGAACAGCAGCTTACACAGAAAATAAAATTGCGTTTTAAAAAATGATGTTGGGCTGGCGATTAGGATGAGCAGTAGGGAGCTATAGAAATTCTCTAAAGAAATGAACACAATGGCCAGGGTGCCACCTCATACTCAGCCTGTCTCAGGACGCTGAGGGAGAATGCTGGAGCCAGAAAGTAGAAGGCCAGCTTGGGCAACATACTGAGATCCTGTCTTTTAAATAAGTAAATAAACAAATAAACAAAATTTAAAGAGCTGTGTAACTTGTTAAAATTTCAGGTGCTACATGCATCCAGAGTATGTGTTAAATAGAGGGGACGGTCCAGGGGCCCAACTGGAGACTCAGATGCTCTGACTACGGCACATAAATCACAGTAGGCTGTGTACATGAGTAGTACTGGTGAGGCCGGCCATAGGAGATACACTTTTCATTCCCATAACAGCATCTGTGATGAAGTACCCAGTTCTCACCCAGAAGCCTGGCCCATGGAGAAATAGAAGACACAGCCTTTGTTTTGTCACCGACAAAGTTGGTTTCAGTTCCTCTTCATCTTCCCCGTCTACAGCTTTCTAAACTGTCCAGCCCATGGAGTCAGCACACTTAGAATAGAATCAAAGATGTCCCTCCAAAGCTTCATGTCAATGACCCACCCCATGAGACCACAGCATGTGACCATATTTGGAAATAGGCGCTTCAAACAGGTAGTTGAACTGGATCCAGTGTTAGCCCTAGTGCAACTGGACTGGCATCAGTACAAGAAAAGGTTGTTAAAGGTTAGAGAACAGACACACAGCTGAAAGATGCTGCAAAGACTCAGGGAGAAAATGGCCACCTACAAGCCAGGGAGAGAGACTCAGAACAAATCAACCAATGGACATGGGATTTTGGACTTCTAACATTAAACCTGAGTTAAAGCCATTAGGGCTTGGCCCTTGGTCCTTTCTTTACAGTAGCCCTGGGGGGCAACTGACCAGACCCATCATCTCCTCCCGATCATTCTACACACACACACACACACACACACACACACACACACACACACACACACTCACACTTTCACACATACACACTTTCACACATATTCACACACTCACACACACACACTTTCATGCATACACACTCACTCAGATGCTCTCTCATGCACACTTACACACTACACACACACACACACACACACACACACACACACACACACACACACACACACACGGACTTACCACAGTCTCTGAATGTTACAGCCCGGGTGCTGGAGTGCCTCACACAGCACCCTCATGCCAGGATCCCCCAGAGTATTGTCACTGAGGTCCAGTTCAGTGAGGCTCTGGCTGGTGCTTAGACTTGAGAAGAGACCTCTGCAGAAGCTAGACGTGAGGCAGCAGTTCACCAGTCTAGAATGGCAAGGGAGGAGGAGGACAGAAGAGAACATTAGTTTCCAATAACAACAAACTGGAGCTCAGGACAGGGGTCCTGGCATCTGTTGATAGAAAAGTCTCCTAAGTGTTAAGCTACCAGTCACAGATCTACTGTTCATTCTTTCGGAGAGGAGGGAAGCAGGCCGGTGAGCCTTGGGTAGAGAGGTCCCTTTTGAGATGCAAAGAAGTAAGCCTTTGGCTTATTGCAAACACCCTCAGGCACCTCCTTTCCACTTGGATAGCTGTTGTTCCCCTGGCCTGGACTCTGACTGAGGCTGCCCAGATGCATCAGGAGTGCTGTGGAAAATCTTGAGGCTAAGCTGCAACCACAGAAGTAAAGTCCGAGTCTTAGAAGAGAGACACAGCTATCCTGGCCATTTTTAATTTTTATAGTCACTTCCAGGGAGTCACATTAGAATACCCCCCCGTAGGGATGGGATGTAGCTCAGTGCATGGAGGTGTGACTAGCATATTCGAGACCCTGGATTTAGCCCCTAACACTACACAACAACAGAGCATGTTTGTCAATACCTGTAATCCTAGTACTCAGAACACCGAGGCTAGAAGATAAAGGGTTCAAGGTCATTCTCGGTTATAGAATGAGTTCAGGTTCAAGGCTAGCCTGGGCTATACAAAACCCTAGCTTTAGAAAAGAGGCAGAGCTTCTTTGTATAGATGCAGGACTGGGTTGGTGACTCTGGACCTCTGATGGGAGATATGCACTTAGCTAGTCCTCTTGGAAGGTTCTGTGATAAACTTAACCTCTACCCTGCAAGGAAACTGGCTGTTACCTGAAGTAAGAGCTCACTTCTCATCAGGGGCTGTAGCAGAGTCCCTGTCCTTCCTCATCAGTGCACGGTCCTTGTCAGGCCTTTCATCCTTTCTCCACCTTGAATCAAGTTCTTTTTTTTTTTTTAATTTATTTTATTTATATGATGAATACACTGTAGCTGTCTTCAGACACACCAGAAGAGGGCATCAGACCCCATTAGAGTTGGTTGTGAGCCACCATGTGGTTTCTGGAAATTGAACTCAGGACCTCTGGAAGAGCAGTCAGTGCTCTTAACCGCTGAGCTATCTCTCCAGCCTTGTATCAGGTTCTTAAGGAGCAAGTCTGCCTTCTCTTATCTCCTCTCTCTCCCCCTCTCCCACCGGCACAGTCTGCATGTTCACCCTACCCTTAAAAAAAAAACAGTTAGACACCCTCTTCTCAGAACTACGGGATCAGGAGGTGAGGAGGACAGTTGGCCATGCTGGCAGACCCTCATAGAGAATATCAGCATCTTATGCAAGGGAGACCTGCAGAACTGCTTTCTTCCATCTGCCAGGTAAAAACAGCCTGGGGGGGGCCCTCTGTCTTTAGACTTCCCATCCTCCACTACTGTAATAAATAAGTCTTTGTCTTCAAAAATAACCTAGTCTCGGACATCCATTACAGCAACATGGGTTGAAGAACTGTGTGAGAGCTACACTAGGATACAAGCAATGGACGTCTACAGACATAACACACAATGCCATAGTCCACCCGATACTGTGAATGCCACAATCCACCCAATACTGTGCGCTGAAGCAATATTCTCCCCAAATGCTTATTTCTTAGTTTATTGGGTTTTATTCTCAATCCCATTCATCGCTTTCTACTAATGAAAGGGTGGCAGTCACATTAACTCGAAGCTTGGCAATTATATTTGGAAAATAATTGGAAATAGAGGAGAGGAAGAAAGGAAGGAAGGACGGATGGACCAAGAAAAGTAGCCAGAAAGCCTAAGGCACATGCTACCATCTGCCTGAAGCCAAATCTCCTTACCTGGAAGAACAGGCCACATGAGGGTCTGGGAAAACACACTGGACCTGGTCCAAGGGTTGACTTCCTCTCTTCTCTTCTTCCTCCTTGGGTGAGTTGTGGAGAAACCCCAGGGAAAGTGTTTTTACCCTATGACAGTTCTTAATACAAAAGGAAGAAACCACGTGGTCCATTCTGGTAGAGAGGTTGATCTCGATTTTGGGAAAGTGGTTCATGGCGCTCTGCACAAAGTCTTCCTCCTGCATCTCATACAGGCAGTAGAACAGTTCAAGCTGGTTCGGCTGCCTCTGCAGCTTCTTGGCCTCGGCTTTCACTTCAATCCACTTCAGCAGCTCCAGTCTGACTTGCTGAGAGATCTTGCAACTTAGTTTCTTTTCCAAATAAGAGGTTCTCTCCTGGTTTACAAGGCCGAAGAGGAAACGGACAACAAAAATCAGATAGCCTTTTTCAAACTTGCCGTAATTTTCTAAGAGGACTTTCACATCGCGGTTCAGAAGATCTGAACAACCTGCCGGCCCCTTCCTCACGGTCACCCCCTCTTCCTCCTCTTCCAGCAAATAGTACATAGCAGCGAAGAACTCCTGGAAAGTCATGTGGCTGAAGCTGTAGAATCTCTCGCAGTCCACCTCCTTCTGGAACACGTTCATCCTCAGGAAAGCAGAGACGTCAGTCTTCTGCAGGCCGTGTTTCCGCAGATCACACTCCTCAAATAGGATTTTCTGGTTCCAAATCCCATCTGCAGCCAGTGAACAGAGCCCCTGTAGGTAGACAGAGAAGAGGTGCTCCTCCGTGCCCCCCCGGGATTGCAGCAGGCTGGAAAGGAAGAAGACATAGACGGCAGTCGTGGTCTTGGAGGTCTGGGCCAGGCTCTTTCCCGTCTCCATCTGCTGCTTTAGCCCTGTGCACACAATCCAGCAGACCAGGGGGATGAAGCACATGGTGAAGAGGATCTCATTCTCTTGGATCAGCCTGAAGGCCTCCCTGGCCTGCAGCTCATTTGAGAAATACTTAAAGAAATACTCCTTCCTTTTGGCCTCAGAGAAACCTAGGATCTCCACGTGGCGGGGGTGGTCCAGGAGATGTTGAAGCTTCTCCAAGGCTACGGGCCTCGTCGTAATAAGCAGAGAGGCCTTAGGCAGCAGTTTCTTTCGGATGAGGCTGCTTAGCAGAATGTCTCCCCGCACAGCCTTCTGCCAGTCTGTGCAGACCTCCCCGATATGCTCATCAAAGGCCCCTTGCAGCTCATCAAAGCCGTCCATGAGGAAGAGGATCCTGGAAGGTTTGCGGAGGATCTTGTACACTGGTGGGTTTGGGTCAGGCCAGCAGCTGACAATCAGGTCTGCTAGACTCCTTGGTGTCCTGAGGCTCACCTCTCGACAGTAGATAAAGAACAAATAATCAAATCTGTCTTTGAAGAGCTTCCCCAATGCCCAATCCAACATAATCTTCCTGGCTAGGATTGTTTTCCCAATGCCTGCTGCTCCCTGGAATACCACGGTGTGCACGGGCTCTGAGTTCTCATCCTCGGGTTCGAACAGCAAGTCCAGCTTAAGAGAACTCATGGGGCTGTCCAACATTTTAGTCCTGCCAATGGTCAGGAGCTCATGCTCCCTCTCCTGCTTGCTTGGATGCTCCTTGACCAGTTGGAGCTGAGTGTAGCGTCTGTTGAGGTCCACGCTCTCACCCAGACGTGCGTTCCTGTCTTTGATAGAGTAGAACCTGCTTCTCACATGTCTTCTGTACATCTTACAGTAATCTGCAGCGGAGACAGAAAGGTAGAAGCCGGGAAGAGCCCACACATCTATTCCCCAACAATAAGCAGTTAGAGGACCTCTGCTGTTATAGGAGGGACGTTAAAAACTGTAAGGATTTGGGCTGGAGAGATGGCTCAGTGGTTAAGAGCACTGACTGCTCTTCCAGAGGTCCTGAGTTCAATTTCCAGCAACCACATGGTGGCTCACAACCATTTGTAATGGGATCCGATGACCTTCTCTGGTGTGTCTGAAGACAGCTACAGTGTACTCATATAAATAAAATAAGTAAATCTTTAAAAAAAAAAAAAAAAAAGAATTGTAGGATTCAAGAACAACAACAACAACAAAAAATGCAGAGTGCTGGCTGTCAACTAGAGAGCAATGAGCTCACCAGACATTCAAATGTATATAGCGAGCTGGAGTCCTTGATACAGTAGTGGCACGATTGTTATGGCAACAGCCAACCATTTTATGATTGGTTTGAAGCCTATGTGGTTGCAATCCGTAAGCCCTGGCAGCAATGTGTTCTCCATGGATCTAATATCTATTACTGTTTTCCAAGTGTGTATAGAGGTAACACGAAACGCAAGTAAATATTAAAACATGGCCGTGTGCCTCAAAGGAAAGCCAGTGGCATTTACTCTGGAGGAAGTAAGGATTTGATTAGAAATATAGATGGTATGACTGGACAGAGGGCTCAGTTGTTAAAGGCTAGGTTCACAACCAAAAGTATAAGAAAAATAGGAGGTATAATTCGTCTCTTTTGAGTGTATCAGGTCCCCAAAATTCTGGTGTCAATTTCTTCCCAATCCGAGCACTGTGGCCTCCAGTCAGAAAATCTGTTATTTAAGCCTTATACCTTTAGTCTGAAGCCCATAGCTACCTGTAGTAAACCCCTTCCCTGGGCTGTTAGGAAGCTATGTAAATATGCATCTGCTTCTTCAGTGAAGGCGGATTTCCTGAGGTAGGCCTTGTTCCCTGCAGAGTGGCCCCTGTTCCAAGTCTCAAAACAGTTGAAAGCAGCAGTTTGACGCTTACCTTTCTTCTTTTTACAAATCGAGATGCGGGAGAGATATCCCAGCAAACCCATCCACTCCTCTTCAAGGCTGTCTTCCTGGCATACCACAGAGGAATTAGACATGCATACATCATCTAAACACAAAAGAAAAAAACACAAAGTGCATCAGAAGTCCTAACACAGAGGACAGAATTGAGCCTAGTCTATGGGGTAAGTCAAAGGCCCTACTCCCTAGTCCTTCTGACTTAAATGTGGGCGTGAGAGCATATGCCTCTAAGCTCAGCACTTGGGAGATGGAGGCAGGGAGATCAGAACTTCAAAGTTATCCTCAGCTACATAGTGAGTTCAAGACCAGCCTGGGCTACATGAGATCATGTCTCCAAGAGGAAAAAGAAAGAAAAAGAAAAAAGTTAAGGGGACAGGGGAGTAAACATGGCCCCAGGGTTGCAGACTGTTGATAGTTACGGCATCAAAAGCCTGGTAGACATGATTCTGCTGGCCTTACTTTGAAAGGGGAGCTGACAATCATCAGACAGAACTGTGTGCCCATGCTCAGAACGTCTTTCCCAGGCCCAGAAACCTGTCAGAGAACATATGAGATCAAACAGTGTTTCCTTTGCCATTGTCATCTGTCCCTGGCTGTCCCCGGCACCCTGACTTAGGGTCCATGTGCAAGATCCGCAATGTTCTCCTGACAGGGCCACCCTCCCCTGAGCTCAGGTGGCTGTATGTAGCCCATGTGGACCATTTCCTGTGCTGTCATGTCTAGATTTCTAGGTCTTCAGAAGGGAACATTGTCAGTCAATCTAATTAAGTAGTTCAGAACAATAGTTTACTAAATTCACATGGAAAAGTTTGAAAATGCTGGGTGACACTCTACTCAAGCAGTTCTTTTTACTCTGTGCTGAGGCTTAGGCCTCATTATCCATGGAAAAGTCCAAGGTGATTCCAACAGATACCTATAGCCAAGACTATGTATCCAAATAATATAGACTTTCCTCCTAGGAGAAATTCAGGGATATAACAGAAGTGCCCACCAGAAAAAGAGATACAACAGATCAAAGACACAGGCATAGGCCTGTAGATGTAGAATTATTCTGGAAGATAATGTCAGGGGTGTAGCTCAGTTGGTAGAGTGCCTTCCTAGTATGGGTATAAGCCAGGCAGGGTGTTAGTACACATACCTAGCACCCAGGAAGTGAAGGCAAGAGGATCAGGAGTTCCAGGTCATCCTCAGCTACACAGTGAGCTTGAGGCCTGTGAGACCCTGGACAGACAGGAGAGAAGGCAGGGAAGAGAAAAGAAAGCACCACCAGCAACAGAGTCACAAAACAAAAATCTAAACATTCGTGCAACCCCAAACCTCAGCCCAATTCTCACGTAATGTCTCACTTCAACCCCAAAGAGAACTTCAAATACTGATGACAATTTTTATGCCTAAAACCTAGATATAAAAGCCAACATCACATGACTACACTTTTATAGTCTTGCCTGGCTTTTTGCTCTTACTATGGCTGGCCCTGACTGGGGAGCCCTGGGTACTTGGAACCGCCCCCTGGCTAAGTCCTTCATTTGAAAGCACTGACAGTACTAGGAACTACATCGTGGGGTTATTGAAAGAAAAACAAAACCCATTAAAACTGCCTTGTACAGTGCACCTGGGGCAGTGGCTTAGTGGTTAGAGCACTTGTTGCTCTTCCAGAGGACCTGGGTTCAGTTCCCAACACTCACATGGTGGCTCACATCTGTCTATAGTTCCAGTTCCAGGGAATATGATACCCACTTCTAGCCTCAGGTACCAACACATGCATGGTGCACATATAGACATGCAGGAAAACACTCATACACATAAAGTAGATTTTTTGTTGTTTTGGGATTTTCTTTTTTTGGATTTTCTTTGAGATCTGATCACTTTATTGTATAGTCCTGATTGTCCTGGAACTTGCTCTGTAGACCAGGCTGGCCTCTAACTCCCATAGATCCACCTGCCTCTGCCTCCCAAGTACTGGAAATAAGGGGTGTACCACTATATCCAGTCCAAAATAAATCTTATAAAAAACTAACAACAAACGAACAAAAGCCAACTACCTCTTATAGAGCCAGAGAGAGCTGGCTCAGGGGGTAAAGGCACAAACCTGATGACCCGAGCTTGATCCCCAAGACCTACATGGTAAAAAGAATCAACCCCTGCGAGTTGTCCTCTGACCTCCCCATATGTGCCGTAGCACACACATACAAGCACACAAAATAAATAGCTAAAATTGCTCAGTCAGGACTTGTATTGCTGAGATTAACACTTCACTCCTGTTGTACACATTATCAGTACAGGGACAATTATGGTTGCATGGTGATATGCAATTTGGTTGCCACAAAGCTCCGTCTTTCTCCTGGATCACCATTGCCCTGCCACATACCTCCTCATCTCCAACTGGTCCAGTGGTGTAGGGATGGAACCCAGGTCCCTGTGCATAACAGGGAGGCGCTCTACTACTGAGTGACGCCGCCCCATCATCCTTATCTCCTGTGATTACTTCCTTCTACAGCTCCCACTCAGCATCCTTTGCCTGGGACTGCTCTGGTTATTCTGAATCCCTTCTGCTGCTTCCCTGGTTTAGAGCAGACAAGCATCTGCTATGAGCTGGTTGGGGAACCAGAGGAGGACCTGAGTATGGAGCAGACTCAAGAGTGTGATACCAGCCTCAATAGGCTCCTGGGAGTAAGTGAAGGCTGAGACTGGAGTTTTTACAGAATTAGAAAAAGCACACTGCTCCCTCTGACCCTCTCATAAACCACCAGGAAAGAAGGAAAACCCATGATAATAAATTAACATTTCAAACATGCTAACTTCTGTGTAGTAAAGGACATAATCACCCAGCACTTAGAAGGCAGAAAAAAGAGGATTCTGAGTTGAGTTTGGAGCCAGCCTGGGATACTTGAGACTCTAACTCAAAACTAAAGAAAGGAAGATGTTGAATAAACATAGTTATCCATAGCAAATGGATATGCACAGATGAGACAAGCACAAAGTAATATAGACACATGAATATTCATCATTAATCGTTTTAAAGAAGGAAATTCTGACCTACCTGAAGACATTGTGCTAAGTGAAATAAGCCAACCACAAGAGACAAAAACGTCACGATTCTACCTGTGTGAGGAATCCATAGTGGTAACATTCACAGGGACAGAAAGCAGAATGGTGGTTGCTAGGCGATGGGGTTGGGTAATGGGGACTTATTATCTAGTGTGTTGGAAGCTTCAGTTGTGCAAGATGAGAAGTTGATTGCACAACCACGTTTCCTTGTTACCAAGCCATATACGTAAAATTACTAAAATTCCACTTTTTATGTCACATGTACTTTGCTGTAAGAAAAAAAAAAAAAAAAACCTTCTTGTTCACTCACTGCACTCTGGCTGGTCTTTCTTAGCTTTTTCCCAGAGGTCTCGCCTGTTGATCGCTGCGAAGATCCACACAGCCATGGCCCATGCCTTTTCCTCCCCATTGAAGTCAATCATGAGTGTGGCTAGATCCAAGTGATCCGCCCTCTCCATCTGGCCCCTGGGGATTGGGACACAGCCTTTGTCTGGCGGGTAATCTTCCAAATGCATTTTGAATTTCTTGAAGTCCACATCTTCAAGGTCCTCTAGATACTGGGCCAGCTTGCAGCGGACACTTGCCATCTCCACCAGCAGCCCTTTTGAGGGTCTTTGGGCTTAGGTCCACACTGGCAGAGCAGGAATGAAAACGCCATGTGAGTAAAGAAGAATCTTATTAAACGTCTCCACTTCCGGAAAATGACGTTATCAGAGACCCAGAAAGCTAGATGCTAATATTGGAACATCTAAGGGAACCCCACAGATTGGTACAGGTTTTTAAGTTTCCTAACTCAGAAAACTCAAATGGAAAAAAAAAAAAAAAAAAAAAAAAAAACCACTTGATTCTATGAATCACCATGTTTACCAGAAAGTTCTCTTAGCTTGATCCCGGAGTGTGTCCTGAGCCATGGAAGAAAAGCTCCTCTGTAGAGATAAAAATAAGAAAGCCATTAACACAATCAGATATGGTACACAGAGAACAAGCATACACAAGGTCACCAGAACTCATGTATGGCCAGAACCCATGGTGATGAGGCTGGGACCTGGACACGGTCTTCACTGTTTCTCAACCTCAGCTTCCTTGTTCAGTCACTGAGAAAGCAGAAGAGATTGCTTCCTGATTTCTTTTAATGGAAGACTTGGGTTTCTTGCTTGTATTTTCATTTGGAGGAAAGGAACAAAGGAAGGAGAAAGCCAGCAGAAAATAAGCTATAGTAACCACAGAGCAACAAAATGAGGGACTCACAGCCCAGACGGACAGACAGTCAATCCTTCGGAGCTCCTCTGTTTCCCACTGATGGGCAGAACCCAATCAGATGGAACTTGGGTGCATGCAAAGAGGAAGATTACATGTGTACATTACTTTAACGGCTCTTTGAACATCTCACACCTATAATGAGCATTGTGATTCACATTTGGAGCTCCTGTAGGCCTAGATGCTGCCCTGATTTTCTTTTTTTTTATTCTCACCTAGTTTCTCAACTAAGGTGTGTAGGTTCCTTCTGCTGAGTAGTAGAGACACTAAATGGCTTTATCAGACTGAAGCCATAAAAGACAGAGCCTGGAAGATGGTAACAGCCTCGGAATTGATGCTCATGTGACAGCAAGGTGACATTCGAAGTGCCTCGAGCTTACTGTTCCTGTTTCGTGCCCACTCTTGCATCTCCTCTCCTTGTCTCCTGCAGCATCTCATATCTTTCTGTCATCTCTGGTGTTCTTGCCGACTGCTGCCCCAGCCCCATGGATCCTCCTAGATTTTTGACCCCTCATTTCCCAACCTTCACCAGGAGTTTTCAGCCCTCTGCTCCCTGCTACTAAGACCTACCACAATAGCTTTGGTCTTTACATTAGCTGCCCCCTGGGCTTCCAGCACATTGGCTCACAGGCATTCCACCATAATTGCTTCTTCTGCACACGTGCACGCACGCGGGCACACACACACACACACACACATCTCCCCAACATGCATAAACCATGTAAAGGCAAACAGAACATCCCAGAAATACTTTAAAGTTAGATGAATCTAAAAGAAATTCCTTGTCCATTGACTAAGATAAATCATGCCGTTCCTTCCCTGGACATTTTACCCGCACTGCTCCATGAAACTGTACTCACCCAGACAGCAGCTTTGGGTGCAGATAAAAAGGAAACCAGAAGAATTTATAGGGGTCACTGTGACACTGGAGGCAGGAAGGATGTGGCTTCAAGACGTGAGCAGGCTTGCATCACTGTCAAAGGCAGGCTAACAGTTACTCATCTGGTTGGATTTTCTAAACCCAAGCAATTGAGCCTAGGCTGCAGACCAGAATTCCCCGGGTTCCCTGCAGAAGCTTTAGAAACAGTGGGAGAAGATGAAACATCAGGGCTCAGCACAGGCTGTGATCAGCTCTGCGAGGGCTGGGACCCTGGAGAGAGGGAAGTAAGCAGTGGTGAGCAGAACTGGTACGTGGAGAGTTGAGGACAGGGTCAGGCTCTGAAAACCCCAGATTTCAATTTCTTTCTTCTTACATGGAGGTGGGCAGCAGACAGCTGCAAGTGTTCCCCATCTCCTGTTATTTTTTTAAAGCCGGAGTCTTACTCTATGACTTGTGGACTCACATGTCAGGTTGAGGTGGAGAATTGGCTGTGTCCCAGGAAAAGGCAAAGCGGTTGGCTTTCTTTACCCCTGAAGAACAGGGAACTGACAGCCACACAGACCTGCTTCCCTGTCATCCTTGGTAACTGTAACTGACAAGGGCACAGCCAACTCCAGACAAGAGGTACTCAGTGTCCTGAACGAGGCAGCTACTCATACTAATCTACAGGTGAAAAGGCAGATACATATCTCAGAGACGCTGCCGATACAGGGACAGAAGCAACAAGGATTCAAATACTAAAGCTGAAGAGAAGCAGACCAGCCAATATTCAGGAAGATGGGAGCCTCCTGCCTTACCTAGCATGCCCAGACCCTGGCTATACCCAAGTACTGGGTCCCTAGTATTGCAAAACGTAAAAAGTAATACATGATTGATCTCCAGAAAGCTGGATAGTTATATGCTGAAGAATAAAACTGGACCCTGCCTGATCTCACACCACATTTAAATCCACTCAAAGTGATAATGGTCTGAGCAGATCTGAAGCCCTAAATGCCTAGAAGACAGTGGTGAGGGCTTTTAGACATCTCCTGTGAAGCAATGCAGCAAGAGGCAAAATAAACCACCAGGACCAATCCAACTAAAAAGCTCTGAGGACACAAGTTGTGTCCTGAAGAGGCCACTAACTACCTTGAAGAAGACATTTGTAAACCACAGATTAGATAAGCGGTTAATAGCAAAAAAAATATGCAAGACCCTCACTCAATTCCATAGTCAAGGACATGAACACCACCACTCAAAAGGAAGCCAAAAGCCCATAGGAGTGTGAACAGAGTTCACCAGCACCATCCCTCAGGTAATAGCAAATCAAAATGACAAGAAGTTGTAGATACAGCGTAGACAGGGTGTTGCCCAGAGTGTATGAAGCCCTCAGTTCAAGCCCCAGTCCCACATAAAAACTGTATACAGCATCATGCACATAGAGTCCCAGCACTGGAAAGCTCAAGGTCAGCCTTAGCTGCATAGAGTGAGGTCTATTTTTGCAGTAGGCAGTGAATACTGCAAAGACTCAAAACTGGCCAAAGTGTTGAGATTAAGAGTTGTTGAAGGGTCAGCGAGATGGCTCAAAGGTAAAGGAGCTTGCTGTGAGCTTAATGATCCCAGCCGATCTCTGGAACCCACATGGTGGAAAGAGAGAACCAGCTCCTACAAGTTGTTCTTTGCCCTGTGCTGTGGCATGCCTCACCCCTCCAAACAAGCAAACACACACATATAATTTAAAGGATTCTAAAATGTTCATCAATAAAATTGACTATAAGATATTATTATTATTATTATTATTATTATTATTATTATTATTATTATTATTGACAGAGTCTCTCTTTGTAGCCCTGGCTATCTTGAAACTTGCCATGTAGACCAGGCTGGCTTCAAACTCACAGAGATAAGTCTCTGCCTCCTGAGTGCTGGGATTGCAGGTATGCACTACCATGCCTGGCCTGAAAACATCTTTAAAGGAGAGACACTATATGCTCAGTCCTAGATGGGACATTTATTTCACTTATTCATGGCTTGGGAAACATTGTGAACAGGGGCAGAAAGAAACGTAAGAGTCAGAGGAAAGAGTGGGAGATATAAAGCTGTCTCCTGGGCATGGGATGGATACTGCGTTCTTTTAAAAAAACAAAAAACAAAAAACATATTTTTAGATTTAGTTATTGCATGTGTATAAGTGTTTTGCTTGCATGTATATAAATGCACCTGCCATATGCTTGGTGCCCAGGGAGGTCAGAAGAGGGCATCAGAACCCCTGAAACTGGAGTTTGACCATGTTTATAATCCTAGATATGAATTCCCTTTTATGTTCAGGGCTCAAATCCAGTAGGATATTGGTTGGTTACTTCCTATAACACAGTAGCACCAGTAGACTCATCTTGCCTGGTTGATCAATACTGTAGATAATAATAATAATAATAATAATAATAATAATAAATCTTTTCATTTGGAACCAAATCCTAGCATTCTGAAACTTGAGACAGGAAGATACTCAGAGTAGTGAGGACACAAAGTAAGCTACACGATGAGTGCCAGGCCAACCTCAGTTACACATCTGTGCCTCAGACAAACAAACAAAAAACATAATGAGACATTAGCTCAAACCTGGTAGAATAAATATTACCAAAAAGACAATAAAAGCTGGCTAGGGAAAAAGGAACAACTCCATGCGGCTGAAAATATAAATCTGTATAGCTGTGGTGGGAAACCAATATGGAGGTTCTAAATAAATTAGAAATAGAATATCAACGGACTCAGCTATCCTTCTGGGTATAAAGTCAAAGGAAATAAGTGTGCCTCCTCCTCATGCTCTCTACACACTGCTATTTGTATTAAGATCAAGAAAGCTCAGGCCTGTTACTCTGTTACTGCAGCACAAACTTGATTAAGGCATTGTCAAGATTACCTGGAAAATGGCTGCACCACCTTTGCCTTCCATAGCAGGGTGTGAGGGCCCGACCTGCTCTGCCTCCTTGCCAGCATGTGGTTCCAGAACTGGCAGCCTTATTTACAAATCCAGCCATTCTAGTAGATTTCTGTGGAGTTAGGAAAGTCAGCAGAAGTGTTCTGAGGAGGAATTGTGCAATTGTAAGCTGGCTGCAGCCATTTCAGAACGCAGGTCACTCAGAGAAACAGGAGGCTCCTGAAGAACAGGCAGTGTTTGGGCCTGCAGGCTCAATAGCGCCCCCAACTCCCAAACATGGCAACCACTTGATGGCCCAGTCCCCACTCTCTGCCTCTTCTGTAAGACAACGGTCAGAAGTGGAAGAACAAAGTAGTACCAGATGGTTCCAATGTTTTAAAAGATCCTCTGATGATAAAGACATTTGGTCAAGAAAACAATCACCATACTTCCTTACTCATTTCAGATATGAGAAGATCAAAACCAACAAATATTGCCAGGACACAAAGTAGAACCCAGCGATTCTCTGCATATCTTGTGAAAACACAAGGCACACAGAGACAGTAACTTGTACATGAAAAAAAAAAAAAAAAAA
Source organism: Uromys caudimaculatus (assembly GCA_028551405.1). Classification (NCBI taxonomy): domain Eukaryota; kingdom Metazoa; phylum Chordata; class Mammalia; order Rodentia; family Muridae; genus Uromys; species Uromys caudimaculatus. The sequence goes on from CM052710.1 coordinate 57,885,623, forward strand.
GACGGCCATTATTGAGCCCCAAAAGCTTACTCTGAACAGTGACCTGAAATGGAATGGAAGGCTAACCTACCACAAGTTATTTAATGTTGTGGATAGCCCTGGGGCTTTTTGTATTCTAATTCTGCCCTCCTGTGAGGGGCTTCAAACAAGGAGTGAGTTACATCTGTGACTTCTTGTGAACCAATCCCCTAATGAATAAAAGAGCCAGTCACTGGGCGCATAAGGGGGACTTCGTGGTTGGAGAGAGGAAGAGAGGAAGCAAGAGGGGGGGTCCTTTTGGAACGGGGACAGCATGTAGGTAAGATGTAGCTACTAGAGTCTCCTGGTATGATGGATCCACAAGGATTGGACACCAGAGGAATCAGATCTAAATAAGGCTTACAAGATTAGGTTTCAGTTGTTGCGTCCAGAGATTGAGTTACCATTGTTTCTGAGCTAAGTTTGTGTTGTGTTTTCCTTCATGTGGCAGCTCGTCTGGGTTCCAGAGAGAAAGGTACAGCGGCAAAGTGTGGGTTTGCCTGATGTGCATCTCAGAGGCCATGGGGTATTGAAGCATGGAGCTGGCGTGGTAATGACCTGCCAGTGGGAACCTAGCAAACTGGGTAGAGAGTTTGTGAATCTTCAGAGTTCCACGAGATAAAAGCAGGGTGGCCACTGCCTGCCAGGGCACAGCTGGCCAGCCCGCAGGGATGAGAGAACCAGGGAATAGCGAGGGAACATATTTCCATCTTTTTATATATTTCCTGCAATAATTTAAAGTCAAATAAACTCGATGGAAACAAAAACCATGTAAACTCACACTAACGTTTGGTACAAAGACAACCTACTGAAGACAAGAGGAAAGACTTAGGCTGGGAGCAACTAGCTACATGATGCCCAGGGCAGGCTTGCTCCTACAGTTAGAGGAGTGTAAAATGATGCCATAGGGGAGTTAAACGGAATGTGGGATTTGCACATAAGCTGCTCACACTAGCAGGAATCCACAACCTGAACCTCTGATCCCCCCTTGTAAATGCTAAATTGAATTTGCATGCTAACCCCCAAAAGGTTTTAAGCACTGTGGACCTCCATTGTGACAAGCTTAGAGGGGTATGCAGATGATAGGAGCAGAAGGTTTTCTGTGATCAGTGGGGAGAGGAAGCTGCTGCTTTAGGATAGCGGAGTAGTCCAAATTAAAACACAAGAAATCTGTGGTGTGCAGAATTGGATAGTCAAATTCTCATCAGCTTTTAGAGGACCATGCCCCACAGAGCAGAGCAGCCGAAGCAGATGACAGCAGGAAGGCTGGATTCTTCTGACTGCGCCGCGCCCCCACTGTGGGCCTGAGGCAGATATGGATTCTTTCTAGAATAACATTTTCAAGTAAATCAAATAAGCCACAGATGGCAAGGGGTTAGGGTTTGAATGTAAAATGTCTACCAGAAGCTCATGTGTTCGGACCTCTGACCCCCAGCTGGTGGCGCTGTGTCGGGAGGTTGTAGAACATTTAGAGTACTGGACTCGGTTGGGCTGGGAAGGTTAAATTCATTTCTGAATCAAGGTTGCTCTTTGCCTCCAGCAGGCTGCAACCACACACTCCCACCTCTACAGATGGAGCTACTCCAAGCACCTTGCCTTCTCCACTATGAGGGACTGAAATCCCCCTGAAACCCTGAGTTAAAATAAACCTCCCCAGGCTGGAGAGATGGCTCAGCAGTTAAAAACACTCACCACTCTTACAGGGGACTTGGGTTTGGTTTTCAGCAGGCACATGACAGCTCACAACTTTCTGTAATTTCAGTTGTGGGGATTCCAATGCCTCCGAGAGTACCCCCCTCACACACACACACGTAGTAAACAGACATGCAACAAAACATTCATACACATAAAATAAAAATACGTTTAAATAAATCTTTCCTGCCTTAAGTTTCAGGGACCAAATACAAGTCCCCCTGAAAAAGCAACAGGTGCTTTTAACCACTGAACCATCTCTCCAACCCCCTTCTAATTTCTTCATTCATTCATTCATTCATTCATTCATTCATTCATTCATTTATTTATTTATTTATTTATTTGAGATGGGGTCTCATTATGTAGCCCTGGCTGCTCTAGAATTCACTCTGTAGACCACACTGGCTTTGAACCCACAGAAATCTGCTTGCCTCTGAGCTCTACAACCATTTTTCAACAGAGCAGGGCGGAGGTGGTGGTGGGGTGGAGAGGATCCATTATCTCAAATAAAAATGATGATTTTCTTAAAGAAACCATCAAGAAGACCATAGAAATTAATGAAAGAAAATACAACAAGAGGGGGGAAGGCATAAATGGAACAAAAGCAGAAAAGGCATACGGCAGACAAAAGACACAAAAGCTCAGGAATCTCGGCCATTCACAACAAAGCAGGTGGAATCTTTGGGGTAAAACTCTTGGTTTGTGGGTGGTAACCCCAGAGCCTTGTGTTGGAGCCTGGTGCTTGGTGTGGTCATTTCCCTGGGAGTGTACCCTTGAAAAGACTCCAGAGAGACCTTGTAGGGACCCCTGAGATCTTGAGTTATTAGAACGATACGCCTGGCTTCTAAATGCTCTCGGGCTTCCCACACTTGGTATGGCCCTTACCATCCATGAGGTGATAGAGCCAAGAAAGCCACACAAGAACATGCCTTTGGATTTAGACACACACACACACACACACACACACACACACACACACACATACATCTGGGCCAACTTTGATCAACAAGACATCTTCTAATTTTTTTCCTTTTTTGAGAGATCTCACTGTGTAACCTAGACAGACTGCATGTGTGATCACCCTGCCTTAGCCTATAGAATGCAGGGATTAGAGGCCTGTCCATGACACCTGGCTAGCTTCTTGGGTGTTATTCAAATTTTCTTAAAAAAAAAAAAAAGACAGGTGTGTGTTGGTTTTTTTTTTCATTCTACATTAACACCAACAAAAGCATAGTTGTGTTGGTAGAGTGCTTACCTCACTTAAACAAACCACGGTGGGTAGCCACCAGCTGTGGCTGAACTGGTCATCTGTAATCCTAACACTCGGGAGCCAGAGGCTGAAGGATCAGATATTCCGTTCAGTTTCAGCTACATAGCTACTAGGAGGCCAGCCTGGGAGTCATAGTGCCACATCTTAAAAAGATAAAAAATTAAAAAATGAAACAGCTGGAGAAAGGTCTCAATGATACAGTGATTGAGAATCCTGGCTATTCTTCCGGAGGACCCGAGTTCAGTTCCCAACAGCCACATGGAGGCTCACAACCATCTGTAACTCCAGTTCCTATGGATCCATCACTCTCTTCTGACCAGCACTGACATACACAGACATCCATACACACACAAAATAAACAAGCAAGCAAGCAAGCAAGCAAGCAAATGGGAGAGGAGGAAGAAAAGAGAAGATTCCTATCTGTTACTGAGGAGATATTACTAGCACCACGTTCCCAAGCGCCCTAGACCCCAGAGCTGAGAGCCAGATAAACCTCTATTCTTTTTAAATTACCTGGAGTCAAGGAAATGGTTATAACAACAAAAAGAAAGTTAAAAGAAGAAGCTCGCTCAGCATCCTCTGGAAGTTGAGGTTCCCAGAAGCCGCTCAGCTGCACATTGGCCTGTCTCTACACAAATTCTCATCATACAACTGGGACCACAGGTTCAGCCAGCAGCCATGGAGCATCACGCCTAGTGCCTTTCTCATATTCCTGAAATTATTTTGTTTTAGTCAAGGCCCTCTAGAGGAAGCAAGCGTGTGTGTGTTTATACATGTATACCATATACAGACATATGCATGCAGAACCCATTAAGTGAACTCGAAAGTAGTAACTGAAAGGGAAAGTATCAGGAAACCCCAAGACAAAGAAGATTTATTTGCCCCCGAGGGACAAAGGGCAGGAGACAGAGGATGAAGGAAAAGGGGAAACGACCAGGGAGAGGGGAAGGGGCATTTGTCCTGGAATGGGGCCAAGCACTGACTGCCTCTGGACAGAGAGGAGACATAAGTGCACAGAGGCAAATGATGGCTTATTAAGGTAAATCGAAATCCTGTGTTAGAATAAGGTGTTTGCTTTTAATTGGACATGTTAATCAGGTGACCCAAATGGGGCTTTTGATCGCTGGACTTCAATACTTGGATAGCTGGACCTTGATAGTCAGCCTTAGGATGAGGAAGTGGCCGGGCAGTGGTGGCGCACACCTTTAATCCCAGCACTTGGGAGGCAGAGGCAGGTGGATTTCTGAGTTCGAGGCCAGCCTGGTCTACAGAGTGAGTTCCAGGACAGCCAGAGCTACACAGAGAAACCCTGTCTCGAAAACACCAAAAAAAAAAAAAGATGAGGAAGTGACCAAATAAGGGAACATGGTGGCTAGATTTAGGGATGTGAGCTAACAGTTTTTAGCAAGGCAGAGGGAATAAGGGAGAAGGGCAAGGCCTGCCAGAGCCATGTTTGCCATGCTGGGCTGGCCAGAGATCCTTTAGTAACACTGCCAAGTCATACCTTAGACACTGAGAACACCATACTTGGTACTTGAGGTTAGGTGCCCCAACAATTAGAGTATCCCAGAATAACTATCTCTCTGGGAGAGGGAAATGGGCAATGACTAGTAGTCATTCAGCGCACAGGGCAGGGCGCCTCAGTAGTTCCAATCTGTTGCCGTAAACCAGAAAGGTTCCTGGACAGCTGTGGTCCCTATTCCAAGATGAATGCTTGGAAAACAGTTTGTACTGTGCTGAGTAGCAGTTGCCTCGAGATGGAAAGCCTCCATCCTGAAGGGAAGCTTCTTAAAACAGAAAAGAAGCAACTCAAAAAAAACTTCAGAGCTGGGCAGTGGTGGCGCACGCCTTTAATCCCAGCACTCCGGAGGCAGAGGCAGGTGGATTTCTGAGTTTGAAATCCTGGTCTACAGAGTGAGTTCCGGGACAGCCGAGGCTGCAGGAGAAACCCTGTCTCGAAAAATCAAAAAAAAAAAAAAAACCTTCAGGAAGTCCCTGAAAGTGATTAGGTTTACTAGGCCCCTCAATTTCAGGAGTAGGCAGTATAATCTGCTGAGAGTCAGTCTCAGACAAGCTGAGCTGCAAAGAAGAAGCAAAGATTCACCAAGCTGCCTGGTAAGAGGCAAAGGCCTGCCAAGCTGCATGGAAGAGCTGCAAACCATTTGGGGCACCAGGACGAGACACTCTCCAGACTGTTGAGCTGCCTGGAGACTGTATGTACGGCATGCTCCAGGTTTCCAGCTTAGGCAGGACACCACCAATTTGGGGTGACCTTTGGTGATACAACTGTCTTTGAGTCATTTCTGCTCCTGTAGATAACCATCTTCACTCATATCTGTAAGTAACCCTAATAACACACTGGCTCAACAAGTTGGACTTTGGTGGTACCCATAGTTTGGTCTGTGGTGGGCTCTCAATCTGGGGTGAGTAGACATGTGCCTTGGGTCTTCCCAAGAAAAGCTGTCACACAACATACGGTCAGCAAAGGAATCAGCAGCAGCAGCAGCTAACAGGGCAAATAAACTCAGCAGCAAGAAGGAAGGCCAGGAGAGCAAAAGGCAAGATGGTCTTCCTTCTGAAATATCCTTTTTATCTGGGCTGCTACCAGAAGGCACAATTAGAGTGGCTCTTTCCACATCAAATAGGACAGTTCTACAGATGAGGCTCCCTACTCACGTGATTCTAATTTGTGGCAGTTTGACATTAAAACCACCATAATAATTTTGGTCAAAACCCAATGGAGTTTGTTCCAGTGCTGGAGATGAAACTCGGGACCCCACCCACACTAGGCAAGAGTTCTACACTAAGCTATAGCTAGCTGGGAACTCTCTGTGTAGCTGAGGCTTACCTTGAATTTACCTCAGCTCATGAGTGCTGGGATTACAGGCTTACATCACCATGACTGTCTCAAAACACAATGGGACATAGCACAGTAGGAAAGTGCCTAGCATGCAAGGGGCCCTGGGTTAAATCCCTAGCACTGCATAAAACCAGATGTGGAGGTGCATATGAGAGAGGTGTGTCAGGATTGTCATTAATGTAAGCCAAGCACTTGGGAGGTAAAAGCAGGAAGATAAGGTTATCTTCCACTACTCTGAGTACTGAGTTCAAGGCCAGCTCAAGCTACATGAGACCCATTTGTTTTTAAAGATTTATTTTATTTATATGAATACACTGTAGCTGTCCTCAGACACACCAGAAGAGGGCATCAGATCCCATTACAGATGGTTGTGAGCCACCATGTGGTTGCTGGGAATTGAACTCAGGACCTTTGGAAGAGCAGTCAGTACTCTTAACCACTGAGCCATCTCTCCAGCTCGAAACCCATTTTGTTTGTTTGTTTGTTTGTTTTTCAAGACAGGGTTTCTTTGTGTAGGTCTGGCTGTCCTGGAACTCACTCTGTAGACCAGGCTGGCCTTGAACTCACAGAGATCCACCTGCCTCTGCCTCAAGAGTGCTGGAATTAAAGGTGTATGCCACCATGTCCAGCCTTATTCTTTAAAAAAAAGTCAAAAAAAAACAAAACAAAACTTTGCCTTGATTCTTAGTGTGTTTCACATCCTGCATCCCAGTCCTGCTCTTCTCCCCATCCCCTCATATCTGCCCTTTGCCCTTGCAACCTCCTCCTCAAGACAAAACACACAAACAAAAACAAAACAAAAAGCATAGAAAACATCTCATGGTGGAAGCTTTAGTATGTCCGTGTGTCCCACAGTACACCCCTCTGTCCACACGTCTTCATTGCAATGAGTCACTGGTCTGAATCAAGACCTCTGGCTTCTGTGACACCATCAATATTGGATCCTCACTGGGACTCCTCCCAGTTATCCCGTCCTTGCCCTGTGTTATGGAGATCCTACAGCTTTGGAACCGCAGGACCGGCCCTTTCACATGTCCCAACCATTCGCAGATGACACAGATTTTGGGATGGGCCAATTCAGAACCCTGGAGGTGAGCCTGGGTAGTAGCTGATCAGTCTGCCAGCTCCCTTATCTGCGCCACCAAGGCAAGCTCTCCAACACTGTCCAGGCTAGGCCACACAATGCTATACAGTCAGCAGGAGACAGGGTCAGCTCTCCTGCCCTCAGACCCTTGGGGCTGGCTCATCCATGCCTTCATCAGGGCCAGGCCCACTGTACTGCCCAGTCAAGGTTCGGAGCCCACACTCCCAAGAGCTGCAGCCTGTGAGAGGCTGAACCAGCTCTCCACTCTCACACCCTTGAGGCTGGCCCACCAGTGCCTTTGCCAGCAGGGCCAGCGCCACTGTATTGTCCAGGTGAGGTGCAGGGCCTGCTCTCCCAAGTGCTGCAGCTGGCAAGGGGTAGCCGATAGCTCAACAGCTCTCATGACCTCAAAGTCAGTTCTTCTAACTGCCACAGAGGTGAGGAGCAAGTGGGGAGGGTATCACCCCCTGTACCCATGCCACGGCAGAGAAATGGCGGGCCCCGCTCTCCCTTGCACTATCCTTGGGGATGGCTTACTTGCTCTCCCTTGACCAGGGCTGCCCAGGCAAGATACAGGGCCTGCTTTTCCTGAGTGCTGCTGGTAAGAGAATGCTACATCCAGTGAGGGGTGGGGCCAGTTATGCACAGTCCCTGGACATCCATGTGGTCCCCGGTGGCTGCCCTAAGCAGGGACATCCTCATGTTCCCTAGTGGTAATATGAGCCTCAGAAACCAACACCAAGCTCTGCCCCTGTATAGCCACTGATCTTTGCTTCCCTGAGAGAGGCACAGCTGAGAACTTCTCCTGGTGTTCCTGTTGGTCCCTCCTGCTGACTTGAGCTGAGGCTGAGGCCTGGCTGTCTTTGCTAGGTCATATCACTGCTGTTGCTAACCCAACTCTACTGAACCAGGCTGCTGATGTATCTGTTTGCAAGTGATCTAACTGCCACTTCTAACCTGTGAACTGAACTGCCTGCCAATTTCCTGACAACACAGATGGAAGCTGCTCTAAAGAACAATTTCTAAACAGGTCCACTTTCCCCTTCTCCCTATCCTTTCTTTCCCACTACCTCTGGTGGGTGGTGGGCTACAAGGGACGTTAAAGAGTTTAAGAACCATCATTAAAAATAGGCTTTGAAAAAAATTAAAGTTACAATCTCTGGCTGTCTTAGGGTTTCTATTGCTGTGCTAAAACACAATTGATAAAAACAGCTAGGTGAGGAGAGGGTTATTTCATCTTATGACTCTCCCAGGCCACTGAGGGTAGTAAGGGCAGGAGCTCAAAGCAGGACTCTGGAGGCAGGAACTGTTGCTGAAGCCATGGTGAGATGCTGCTTATTGGCTTGCTCCCATGGCCTGCTCAGCCTGATTTCTCAAATAACCCAGGACCACCAGCCCACCGGTGACACAGCCCACAGTAAGATGGGCCCTCCCACACCAATCCTTAATGGAGACAGACAATTAATCCTCACAGATTTACCTACAGGCACAACCTCTGGAAACATTCTCTGAATTAAGATTTCTGCTTCCCAGACTTGTCTAGGTTTGTGTCAGGCTGACAAAACCAACAATGGTGAGGACTGGGGTGGGGGTGGGGCAGTAGATGAAATTACTAAGCACAGGAGGCTGGAGCGATGGCTTGGTGGCCAAGAGCGCTGGTTAGTCTTCCGGAGGACCTGGATTTGATACCCAGCATCTACCTGGTGGTTCACAACTCTCTGTAACTCCAGTTCCAGGAGATCCAACATCATCTTCTAGTCTCCACAGGCACCACACACATGTAGATACATGCAGACACATAAATAAATAAAATTTTTTAAAGGGCAACAAACCTGAGAGAAGACACACAAGACTCCTGCCACAGGGAGGGAAGGCGGTCAGAGTCACTGGGGCTGGGGGGTGAACACCCTGACTCAGGGATGAAGCAAGACCTGGTATCAAGGAGGGAGGTCTTGCTAAACTGACTTGGCAAGATTCCTACCTAAAGGTAGAGTTTACAAGTGTAGTAGTTATTCCTGATTGTCACTTGACTATATCTGGAGTGAACTACAATCCAGAGTTAGAAGGCTCACCTGTGATCCATATCTTGAGGCGGGACAACACAAGTTTCTGACCTGGATCTTGGCATGGAGATCTTGAGGCATAGTGGCCATGAAAAGCTTAGGCCCAGGCAAAGTAGCACACACCCTTAATCCCAGGAGACTGAGGCAAGGAGATCTCTGAGTTCAAGGTCAGTCTGGGACAAAGCAAGTCCCAGATCCAGGCGTGGTGGTACACACCTTTAATCTGGGCCACATCTTCTGCTGGAGACCTACATAAGGACATTGGAAGAAGAAAGACTCGCTTTTCTTCACCTGAGTGCCTTGTGGAGACCAAGCAACTGCTAGATCCTTGGACTTTCATTCACAGCTGCTGCTGACCATTGTTGGGGAGTTGGACTACAGACTGTAAGTCATCAACAAATTCCCTTACTCTATAGAGACTACCCATAAGTTCTGTGACTCTAGAGAACCCTGACTGATACAACAAGGAAGCACACAAATAGGATTAGCAGGAAGTCTGACTGGGACCACCGGTATGATTCAGAAGTAGACCACTTGCCCAGTTTGTATGAGGCCCTGGATTTGATCCTAGAATAATGGGAAAGGCCTGACTAAAACTCGGTCAAACAAAGTGTCTTCGTGACCCCTGCTGTCTCCTCTTAGTGGTGGGTACCAATGACAGAACCAAGGTCTTTGTGCATGCTACCTCCTCCAGCACTGAGCTACATACACTCTCAGTGTTCAGGCCTGCCCACATGTGCACACACACACACACACACACACACACACACACAGTTACTCTCCATTCATCAACTCCCCCTGTCTTGTATATATAAACCTCCACTTGTCTATTGGATTACAGTTGTGCTCACTTGCTCCCTCCAGCCATCAGTGGTCCTGAGTAAAGTCTCCCTTGCTATTTCAACTACGGTCAGGATCCTTTTCTTCACCTTTAATAACGTCTGTCACCCTGATTCCTAATGGTGTAATGTGAAAAGTCCCAGAGCAAGGAGTGTGGGCGGATATGCAAATGAGTGGCACTGCCTGGGATCCACAGCACACAAGAAAAAAAATCCCATAATGAAATCATTTAAGTTGTGCCTCAGGCAAATGTTTCCCCTAAACCAGTGGTTCCCAACCTTCCTGATGCTGTGACCCTTTGACACTGTTCCTTGTGGTGTGGTGACCCCCAACCATAAAAATTATTTTTGTTGCTACGTCATAATTGTAATTTTGCTACTGTTTTTTATGAAATGTAATGTAAATATTTTTGGAGAGAGAGGCTTACCAAAGGGCTCACAACTGACATGTTGAGAACCATGGCCTTATACCTTTTCTGGGTACACGAGAAACATGTGTTGTATAACCTAAGGATTTATACCCATAATGCTTGATGGAAGAGTGAGACATTTTCTTTAGTGGTGTAGCCACTAGTAAGATACTCGTACTCCTGAATAGCCCTAAGGAAACTCGCTGGGACACACCCCCATAGTAGCCGAGAGGAAAGCGGTCTGTGGGAGAGAGAAGGTAACATGATCAAAATATATGATCAAAATATACTATGTACTCTATGAAAATATCACAATTGAACCTATCATTACCTATAATTTTTGTTTTGTTTTGTTTTTCGAGACAGGGTTTCTCTGTATAGCCCTGGCTTCATTACCTATAATTTATATACTAATAAAAAAATCTTTAAAATGTACTATTGCGCCGGGCAGTGGTGGCGCACGCCTTTAATCCCAGCACTTGGGAGGCAAAGGCAGGCGGATTTCTGAGTTCGAGGCCAGCCTGGTCTACAGAGTGAGTTCCAGGACAGCCAGGGCTACCCAGAGAAACCCTGTCTGGAAAAACCAAAAAAAATTAAAAAAATAAAAATGTACTATTGCACTGAGTTTCAAGTTTTAAAAAGGGTTTAGTCAATGTAGCATTTAAAACGCTACATGTCACAATATGTTACCACTTCCCTTTTAATGAACTGAGATTCTTAAACCAGAAAAAAAAAAAAAAGGAACTGGTCTCAACCTGCTGTTGCAGTGCTTTTCCTGACTGCTCTGCACTTCCGCTGCTGCTCCAACTGAGCAGATATGCTCCTCCCTCCCTCCCTCTCTCCCTCAGCCCCTCTTCTCCTCCCTCTCCTAAGCATAACCTGGCCCAGCTTACCCCATCTGCAGCCCCAATGCTTTCCAAATGGCTGCACTGGAGAGAGGAAAGATCACACCACTTGGGCCCACAGGCAGCTCTTGTTGTCTGTTTGCTCCTGCTGGTTATCAAGGATGTTAGAACAGTCTGCCCTCCATTGCCATCCCCAGACGGAAAGAATAAAAACTAAGAACCAGAGAAGAGTGTGAAGTCAGCACCAGAGAATAGGAGTTAATCACAGGCAACAAGAAAAAGCAAAGGATGAAATGCTGGAGAGTGATGGTATTTGTGTGGGTGAGGGCTTGCCTAGCACTTAGGTTCGTAATTTGCCACATAAATTTACCTGTGTTAAGCTGTGCAGAGGTGGCCCACCACTTAAATCTCAGCACTTAGGAAGCAGAGACAGGCAGGACTGAGTTTGAGGCCAGCCTGGTCTACAGCGTGAGTTCTAGGACAGTCAGTGTTACACAAAGAAACCATGTCTTGAAAAAAACAAAAACAGGCTAGAGAGATGGCTCAGAAAAGCACTGAGTGCTCTTCCAGAGGTCCTGAGTTCAATCCCCAGCAACCACATGGTGGCTCACAACCATCTGTAATGGGATCTGATGAGAGAGACAGTGTACTCACATACATAAAATAAATAAATCTTTAAAAAAACCCAAAAACTAGTCCCCTATATTCCAAAGAAATTAGGATGTAGACATTGGTAAAGAATATAGATTTATTTACAGTTGACCTAATAGAGGAGAGAAAGATCTCCTGCCTTTCCAGATCAGAGTTATATTTTAGAAAAGGTAAAAAGCCAGTGAGTACTCATATGTCACCGCCACCCTGAGAGAAGCTGTCAGAACCGTGAGTAGTCTCTTCCCGGGGCAAGCTCTCCCCCGTGCCAGGGCCTCAGCCTTCTCTGCCCTGCCCCTCTCTGCCTTTGCCTTAGGGCCTCTATTATGTGGGTTCCACTCTCCAGCACTGGAGTGGGGGTGGGGAACCTCACTCATTCACGACAGGCCGCCCAGGCCATGTAGTTGTTATAACAGCTCAGATGTCCTAAGCAGAGAAGGACAGTGGGCGGGTGGGTAGGTAAGGGCAGAGTGGGATCGAGACTGTGCATCATGGTTGTCCTTGTTTTAGGAGGTTTGGTTGTGTTTGTTTCTTTGTTTACTTTTTGGTTTTTGTTTTGTTTTGTTTGAAACTACTGGGTTTCGTGCAGTCCTAACTAGCCTAAAATGTACTCAAACATAACCTTCAACTTCTGGTCTTCCTCCCTCTACCTCCTGAGTGCTGGGATCACAGATACACACTGCCATACCCAGTTTAAGGCAATGGTGAGGGTCAAACACAGAGATTCGTGTATACTAGGCAAACACACTATCATGTGAGCTGCACGCACAGTCCTGCACAGCTCTTACTTTGAATTCATGTAGGCAAAGATCTCATTAGGTTACTACAGTCTTCAATCCTGAAGTCAGGGTGCCACGGGCCAGCAGCACACCCCCTCCCCTGGAAATCATAAGCACTTCTGGGGGAAGAAAGGGGTGTGACCTTTCACACCCTGCTGGCCAGCCAACCCTAAAATCCTGCTCAGGGACCAATTCCCTCTCCTGCTGCGAAAAGCAAAGGTCTCCTCTTGCTCCATGAGTTCTGACCATGTGAAGATCAGGAATGTGGAGACAGGTTGACTCCACACCCCTTACACAAGGCTATGATGTGAGCCCCCAAATGACCTCAGATTCTGTCCTGAGGACAGAGGCACTGCAGAAGGATAGATACCCTCTGCTCAGATGGAGCAGGTCAACACAAAACATAGTTCTCACCTCAAAACTGACAAGAGCTAGTTTGTTCATAAGCCAAATTCGAGTGACCATGGCCCATGAGGAGATTCAGGTCACCCCAGTTCTATGTTCCAATGTGGTAGCAGCTTGACGAAGTTTCTGTAGAAACAGAACAAATAAAGGTATAAAGCAGGCACTTTTCACATACATTGTTAGGAGGGTTAGACTGGTGACCCAGTGGTTAAGAGCAGCAAGTGGCCGGGCAGGTGGCGCACGCCTTTAATCCCAGCACTTGGGAGGCAGAGGCAGGTGGATTTCTGAGTTCGAGGCCAGCCTGGTCTACAGAGTGAGTTCCAGGACAGCCAGGGCTACACAGAGAAACCCTGTCTTGAGAAAAAAAAAAAAAAAAAAAAAAAGAGCAGCAAGTGCTCTTCCAGAGGACCAGAGTTCTGTTCCCAGCAAGCTTCAGAGGATCTGACGCCCTCTTCTGGCCTCTGAAGGCACCTGCACTCACATTCACATGCCTACACACAGACATGCAAATAGACATAATTTTAAAAATAAAAATAGAACTTCAAAAAGTAAAAAGACTGGGCAGTTGTGGAGCACATCTTTAAGCACTCAAGTGGCAGAGGCAGGCAGATCTCTGTGAGTCTGAGGCCAGCCTGGTCTACAGAGTGCATTCCAGGACAGCCAGGGCCACGTCTCTAAAAAATAAAACAAAAAGTAAAGAAGAAGCTGGATATGATGGTGCACACCTTTAATCCCAGCACTGGGGACATAGAGGCCAGTGGATCACTCTGAGTTCAAGGTCATCCTAATATATATAGTAAGTTCCAGGCCAGTGAGACCTACGTGGTGAGAACATAGCCTGGGGGGGGGGGGGGCACTAGATCCAGGTATGGTGGTTGCAGGCCTTTCATCCCAGCAGATGGAGTTTGAGGCCAGCCTGGTTTACATAGTAAGCTTCAGGCCAACCAGGGCTAACATTGAGAACATGTCAAAATATAAAATAGGAGAAGAGAAGAAAAGAAAAAGAAAAGTAAAATACATTAGGGTTCTTAAGGTTCTGTTGTTTTTTCTGGAGAATCTTGTCTGTTCTTGAACTTATGATCTTCCTGCCTCAGCCTTCTCCTGAGTTTCTGGGATGACAGGAGAGTCACCAGTTCTGGTGGGCCTTGACTAAGACAGCCTCCAACCCTAACTTCCAACCAAACTTTGACCCTCTCTGTTCTCCCGAACCTGCCTGCCCATTTCATTCACACCCTGAGAATATCTCAATTGTCCAAGTGCTTAGTTGCTTTTCCCTATACAGAGAAGCAGGCAGACCAGAGCAACACAGGAAGGGCATTTGTCTGTTTAACACTCAAGAGACCCACTATGAGCCAGGAAGTGGTGGCACACATCTTTAACCCCAGCACCGAGGAGGCAGAGGCAGGTGGATCTCTGAGTTTGAGGCCAGCCTGGTCTACAGAGAGAGTTCCAGAACAGCAAGGCTACACAGAGAAACCTTGTCTCTAAAAACCAAGGTAGGGAAGGGTTAGAGGCGCAAAGGACCTACTATATGGAGCAGGAGGGAGTCTGACTCTCTCTTTACCTTTGGGAGGTCAGTTCACATACCATGATCGCAAACATCTCCAGGGTGGAGGCTGATTCACTGAACTCTCAATATGGAACCTCTGAGAGTCTTCCAAATGTTGGAACTCAAATGCCATCCTATTATCCACCTAGAATTGGCATCAAATCCCACAGGCTGCTAATGTGGTGGCCTACGCGGTTAATCCCAGCATGTGGGGAGTGGAGGCTGCAGGGAGAGTTCAGAGTTACAGAGAGAGTTCTAGACCAGCACTGGCTAAGATTTCAGCCTCACAAGACTTCCTGGGTTTATGTGTCACTGAAAGGTCCTTGGATGTCGCTTCTAGCCAACTGGCTACAAAGTCAAGATTTCTAACAGTTCTCCAATCTCAAGCTTGAAAATTCATAAAAGTGGCTCCCACATCTCAGGAAAGCACTTACTGCTGGGTGACCCGCACCGGTGAATGGGTGATGCAGGAAGCCTGCCTCTACAGCTCCCTCTTCCGGAGCAGCATGGATGTTGTGGCTGCTCCGCACAACGTTCTATGGCGGGCTTCCAGTGTGACAAGTCTGAAATCCTCTCTAGCGTCGCAGCGAGATTTTTTTTTTTTTTTTTTTTTTAAGGACAGCGCTAGTAGCCTAGAAGCTGCCTTTGCTGCCCTCTGCTGGTCACAAACAGAACTGTCAAGAACTGCCTCCTGCGGAATTCCTCCGTGCCACTTTGATTTTCCTGACTCCCCAGGGAATAATACCCACAGGACCCCGAAATTTGCATCTAGGGCTGGAATGATCTTGAGCCCTCAAAAGCACGATAAGAGTTCTCTTAAGGCCAGATGTCCTCTGCGGTATCCAAGGAGGCCAACAAGCTCTGCTCTTCGGAACCTTAAGAGTCAGATGTGCTTATTCTCAGTGTTCTCCGAAACCAGCCTACTCCAAGATGGTGTGCCGGGCGGGGGTGGGAGGGTGGGGGAGCATTCCCTGCTACCAAGGCCGCCATTCTGGTTCCAAAGCTGCATCATAGCTGTGCCAGTACTTGTCCCTCAGATCTGCTTCCAGAGATGTACTGGCTTTGAGATGGACTAAATCAGACTGCAACGCGCACCCTCCATAGTCACCGGTCCCTGGACAGGCAAAGGGTTGAATCCCAGAAAGCTGCAGAGGCCGACCTTGGGGCAGATCACCTTTAACCTTTGCCGGGCTGTACAGAACCATTCAGAAGAGGCGCTAACCTTTTGTATTAACACCCTTTGCCTCTCTCCTGCCATTCAATTCAATACAGAGGAAGTAAAGGATAAGTCTGTTGGTGGACAAATGTTCCTGTGCTTGCACGGTTATTTTCGAAAGTTATTTATTGAGTAAAAAGTTTGAGAGGAGTAAGGCCTTAGAAATTGTTAATACTGGGTTCCCTATTCTGGAGGTTTAATCTGACAGCTCACAAAACTTCCGGTATCACTAAACCTTACACCGCATGAGCTTTGGTTTGCTTTTCAGCGTCAGTCTCTCAAAGAGAACTCAGCTTTATCAGTATCTGAATGTATTTCTGCATTTGTCCTGAGGAATAATGGGCAAAGAGAAAGAACTCCTGAGCCAGGCTTTTCTCCAGAGAACCTCAACACCACACCCACACACTTAAAACCATCTCTAACTCCAGTCTCATCTTGAGCCCTCTTCTGGCCTCTGCAGGTAGTGTACATGCATGGTGCACGTGCATGCAGGTAAAATACCCATACACATAAAATAAAAGTACACTTTAAAAAATAAAATAAAATTGGGAGGTGTTGAGTTTCATCATAGTTTCAGTCATAGGTAGATTTCAT
>CM052710.1:57901994-57934917 GCA_028551405.1 Uromys caudimaculatus
CCCCCCCCCCTTTTGCTCTTGGTGTTTAGAAACAGTCTCTGTCCTCACCTCACCCTCTCCTCCTCTCTCTTTTATGCTCACCTCAAACTTGGGATCATCCTCTTGCTTGAGATTCCCCAGTGCTGCTATTACAGGACTACACACCACCCAAATGGCTTTCCCTGCAAAGCATTCTGTCTCCCTGGGTCACTGTCTGTCCTGGGGCCAGGAAGACTTGCCGGCAGAGCATTCCTTAGCAATCTGTATCTGCCCCACCCGAATGTTTTAGTTGTCTGTGAGCACACTATAGATGGAGTTCCTCAGGACACTCGCCCACTCCCCTGGTCTGGATTCCAGCACTCCCAAGCCCTTCCCCAGCGTGGAGCCGCACGTGTCTTTGCTTTCTTGGGAATGGCTGATGAAAATGGGCCAAGGATGCTAAGCACCCATGTCTGAGCCCCAGGTTTCTGGACCAAGGTCCCTCAGAGTTCATTGTCTTCCCTTGACTGGAACGTGTTCCTCTGTTCTGAATTAAAATACAATGGCGTCCTGGAAAGGAACTCGAGAGACTTTTTCATATCTGTCAATGCTACTCAGAGCAGAGGCTTTCCACCTTTGTGTTTAGGGAACCCACCCAGGACTGCGGTTTAGCTGAACATTTAGGTAGCATAATGGAGGCTGGGAGTGCGAGTTTGGGCAGGACCTCCAGCACCTAAAGAAGAAAAGGAGGTAAAGAAGGGGAGAAGAGAGGAGCTGAACCCACAGAGGAGCTTACCAAAAACAGGAAGGCATTTTAGGACTGCAGAACTCTCAAGCCTTAACCAAGTAGTTTGACCACAGGCCAGCCCCACTGCACTTTAGGAAAAGCCTCTTTTGAAGAGGTAGTGTTAGGGGAGGAGCAGCGTTTGCTACAGGCCTCTGAGGAACTAGTGACCTTTTACCAGACTGTTTCATGCTTTCTTAATTTAAAGCACAGGGGTTGGGACTGCAGCTCAGTTTAATAGAGTACTTGCAGGAAGCTCTGGGTTTAATCCCCAGGACTGATTGTATAAATGAGGTAGTAGTACATGCCTGTAATCCCAGACCTTGATGGGGAGGCAAGAAGACCACCCTTAGAATTTGAAGCCAGCCTGGGCTAATAACACTCAACTTTGCCAGGCAGTGGTGGCACAAACCTTTGGTCCCAGCACTCCAAGAAGCAGAGGCAGATGGCTAGCCTGGTCTACAGAGAGAGTTCCAAGACTGCCAGGGTTACACATAGAGATCCTGTTGGGGTGGGGGTAGGGAGCACTCAGCTTTTGAAAACAGTTCCAGTGGCCGGATGGCCTCCTAAGGCACGAGGCCTATATATGGTACACATACACACATGCAGGCAGAACACTCAGACAAATAAAATAAACCTAAAAAAATAATAAGCAAAAATGTATTAAAATAATAATAAATAAAGGAAAACGCAAATAAGTCCAAGCTTGGGCCTGGTGTGGTGGCACACCTTGGTGAACCAGCCTGCCTCCATCTTGAGCTTGAAAGCCATCTTAGAGACAAACCAAATTTCGTTCCTGCTTATGATTAAACCTGTTTCTCAAGGACTGGGCTGTGCCCTACCTGTAACCTTAACTATACATGGTACCGGACTGCCTGTTCCAGAAAATGACAACCATGCCTTTGTTTCAAAAAGTTATTATGACTACTTGTTGTTATGACCACCTTGCTGTGACCAATTTGTTATGACCACCTCACAAACATGTCTTTGTTTCAGGAGGGTGTTATGACCAACTTGTTAAGTTTATGTTCTGCTTCTGTAACCTTGCCTATGTGCCTTCAGGAGGCAGAGACAGGCAGATTTCTGTAGTGAGTTCGAGACCAGCCTGATCTATATAGTGAGTTCCAGGTCAGCCACAGCTAGAGAGAGAGAGAGAGAGAGAGAGAGAGAGAGAGAGAGAGAGAGAGAGAGAGAGAGAGAGACTGAATCAGAAAGAAAGAAGGAAGGAAAAAGCCGGGCAGTGGTGGTACATGCCTTTAATCCCAGCACTTGGGAGGCGGAGGCAGGCGGATTTCTGAGTTCGAGGCCAGCCTGGTCTATAGAGTGAGTTCCAGGACAGCCAGGGCTACACAGAGAAACCCTGTCTCGAAAAAACCAAAAAGAAAAGAAGGAAGGAAAGAAAGAAAGAAAGAAAGTTTAAATCAAATACAGGGTCTCCCTAAGTACCCCAAGTTGGCACAGTACTCAGTGCTAGGATTATAGGTGTGTGGTGCTGTGTGTGCCCTGAGGAAACACATTTAGTGTAACTACTACATGTATGGTGTATGCCGGGGATTAAAAGCATCCAGGAAGCAAGGCTGGATGGTGTAGGGAGCCATCTGTAGTGGGAACTTTGCAGCAAATTCTCAAAATTAAAGACCCACATTCCTCATAAACCTTTTTCCTCAGGTTGCTCCCCATTGTTGTTCTGAATACCTTTTAAAATTTGTGTGCCTGTTTGGGGTAGTTTCCCATAGAAATGTTGCCATTTGCTTGGCTAGTCAGGTTGACTCACACAATATAAAGCTGAACAGCCTCTCAAGGGTAAAGGAAAGGCTTGCTTTCTCAGAAGGACTTCCCAACCTCTAGAGAGCCTTCAAACATAATTGTGTAGGGTGGGAGGGTCTTCTGTTCTCAGTAAAGACAGGCAAAGCTTGCAAAAGAAAACACACACACACACACACACACACACACACACACACACACACACACACAGGGGTACTGTCTCTCCTCATAAATGAGCAGTATTCTGCTGTGCAGGTAACCATCCACAAACACTGACCTGAGGAACTTCCCTTCCTAGCACAGAGGATCAGCAAGCTTTCTGAAAGAGAAGGGGAGGAGGGGTAACACTGCCACCCTCCCTAAATCACAGGCGCCCACTGAGATGGAGTTACAGATCAGATCTAGAGCATTCTCTTCAGCAAAAGAAGCAGTGCCTGAGGCCCCGCTGAGGACTCATCAGTCACAACCAAAAGGCACAACTCAAGGCATACAATTTCCCTTGAAAGGCCATTCTTTTGTTCTTTCTACTTTATAGTTTGTTTGTGGAGGTTTTTTTGTTTTTGTTTTTTTAAAACATGTCACACTGGAATTCTGCCCACCATGCTGGCCTAGAACCTGCGGCAACTCTGCTTCTGGCTCCCACATGTTGAACTAGAGGCCTGTGCTTCCACGCCCAGCTACGAAGATTACTGAAACGAAAGAACAACTTTTGTCAATCATTGAGTGTATCTGAGTCCCCTTTAGATTTTTAAAACAACTTTCGGCCAGTTGTGGAGGCATACACTTGTAATCCCAGCCCTGAAGAGGCAGAGATAGGTGGATGTTTATGAGCTCAAGGCCAACGTTTTCTATAGAAAGAGTTCCAGGCAGCCAGGGATACACAAACTCGCACGCGCACGCGCCCGCACACACACACACACACACACAGGAAAGAAAGAAAGAAAGAAAGAAAGAAAGAAAGAAAGAAAGAAAGAAAGAAAGAAAGAAAGAAAGAAAACAACTTTTCACCTGGAAATTGTTAGATTAGTCTCAACTCCAACAACTGCACAAGAATCTGAACATTGTTGAAACAAAAACACAATTCTCCCCTCAAAAAGGATCAGAGGTGGGCTGGAGAGATAGCTCAGTGGTTAAGAGCACTGACTGCTCTTCCAGAGGACCTGACTTAAATTCCCAGCAACCACATGGTGGCTCACAACCATATGTAATGGGATCTAATGCCCTCTTCTGATGTGTCTGAAGACAGCTACAGTGTACTCACATACATAAAATAAAGAAATAAAATCTTTAAAAAAAAAAAAAAAAAAAAAAAGGATCAGAGGTAATTTATTCTGAAGCCAAATAAAATGTAAGTGACTATGGTCCAAAGAATAGATTCAGGGTACCCCAAATTCCATGTCCAATGTGGTAACAGGTTGATTTTAGATTTCTGAGGCAGTGGGAAGAGACAGAAGACAGAAAGAGTTTAACCTCAACAGATAAAAATGTGTATTAGCACACACAGCGAGGGGCAGCCTCTCCTGTAGAAAACGCAGGGCCTGTAGGGTAAAGGTTAGCTCGGAGCATTATGGAGGAGGTGGGAGTACTGGAAATGAGGAAGTTGTTAGAACTCAGGGGTCTGCTTGTGGTCTGCAGCCTCCCCTTCCTGAAATTGTCTGCCCAAGGCAAAACAGAGCATCTTGAGAGACAGCTGTCTCAGCCGACATTCCTTTCTGGACTGACAGATAATGGTTGAGCAAGGACAGCTGTAATCTCATAAGAATTCCGTTTGTAAAACTGAGGTACTCTGTCAGATGCTGTTTTTATGGTAGCTGAATAAAGTCAAAAATCAAGGCACTTTCTAATACATTGTGGAAACAGTAAGTGAGTAGCCACAGCAAATCAGAGAAATGGCAGCTACGGGCTTCAGCTGCTATCTGGTGACACTCTGGGCTTTGGGGTTGGTGAAAACTAGAGTTTTGTTAATGCATTCCGAAAGGTTTTATCTGTTATTCATATGACCTTAGGTCAGACACAGAGGTGGGCAAGGAATGGCCATTTTAAGGCTAAAGGTAGCTCAAGATAAAGCGTAATTAGGCTCTGGCCCTGCAACATTTCAACAATCACTGATGCTGTAATCAGTTAATCAGCCTGATGACAGGATTTCTCTGTGTAGCCCTGGCTGTCCTGGAACTAGTTCTGTAGCTCAGGCTGGCCTGTAACTCAGAGATCTGCCTGCCTCCTGAGTGCCGGGATTGAAGGTGTTCGAGACCACTGCCCAACTTAAATATGCTTTTACCTGCAGATGACTTTGTGGGTTCTTACCTACCAAGTTACACTTCGAGCAATATAACAGGTTTCACAGATACAGAGACTGCACGTTTATGTCGTTATTGGGCACATGGGAAGATTTACAAAGCAGAAATCCTATCACAGCCGTCTTTGAGACAGACCAGAGATGTTCTAGGCAGCTGTTAGTCAGGGTCATTCTTTTTGAACTGCCTGTTAAGTTCTCTTCCTGGTAAGAGGAAAAGAATTTAATAACAAGGCAGACGTGGTGAGCAAATTCCAAAGGAGCATATCCTTGGTGAATCTGAATTCTAATTATGTTAGAAGTACAACCCTGCTTATATTTTACCATTTCTAAGAAGTATGGTTAGTGTACTGCTTGTCTTAGGAGTCCTACTTGAGGCTAAAGTTTACTAATGTATAACTTCATATTTTCTAAGCAGGTTTGCTGGTAAATCCTCTGTAACATTACCTTGTGGTTTTTACTTTTTTCCTTCCTCTACCCCTACTCAGATAGAAGGAGACATAAGACTGAGAGTCATAGCTAAGTATTTTGGTCCCATAAATTCCTCCAGATAATGTGGCCCTGAACCTATCACACCCAGTTTCCACTCAGTTACAAAGTTTTATGGTGGGTAATGTATCAGTGTTAATTGTCTGCTAATAGAAGCAGAAAATTAAAAAAAAAAAAAAAAAAAAAAGTAATCAGGGACTGGAGAGATGGCTCAGAGGTTAAGAGCACTGACTGCTCTTCCAGAGATCCTGAGTTCAATTCCCAGCAACCACATGGTGGCTCACAACCATCTTTAATGGGGATCCAATGCCCTCTTCTGGTGTGTAGACAGCAACAGTGTACTCATATACATGAAATAAATAAATAAAGTAATCAAAACACTTAGAAAATGGAAACAGAAAAACTACTAAGTTCAAGGTCATTCTGGGCTACATAGTAAGCCCCAAACAGCCTGCAACCCCCTTCCCAGGTCGTGTGTTCTCTGCTTGCAGCTTCCCTATATAACCCAGACAGCAATTTGGGGACTGAAGCTTCCTCTCTACTTGGAGGTGTTGGGATCAAACAAAAGAGACTTGTCCTAAGTACTGCCATTTTGTTTTCAGACTCCATTTTCATCATAAGGTGAAACAAAGCCCAAGTTCCCAGGCTTTAGGGGAGCTTTCCAGATGGCCGGCCAACTTCCTTCTTCTTCTGTTCCCAAAATGTGATCATTGCTAACTATGAAAGAACAAATGACTCTGACGGATGCTGCATTGTGATGGAACTTGGCACAGATATTTGTAAGCTTAAAACTCTATAGTGTTCTGGCTCAGGGTCACAGTTCAGATCCGCAGCCCTAATTGATCAGTAGAGACCTGAGTACAAGAAAACTTTCTCATCTGCTTAATTACATGCCAAGACAAACGTTCCAAAGACACAGTCAGCTTCGAGGCTGTGCCTGATTCAAACAAAGATCTTGCTTTGCTGGACTCTTGTGACTGCTTGGGTTGCTTTACATTTTTTCAGACCCCAATAGAGGGAGTTCACCATTGAGGCCAAGCTCACCTCTTCTGGTCTTGTTCACTCTTTTAAAATTATTTTTAAAAATTTCATATGTATATTGTTGTCAGACATGCCAGGGAACCCTTGATGAGGAAGCCAGATCATTCTCGGAGTGGCTGCTTTAACACTACTCAGCTGATCCCCTGAGTCTGCCCCCAGCCCCCAGCCCCCAGGGTTCTCTCTCCAGGCCCTCCTGTCTCCACACTTTCCCTCCTTGAGAAGTTTTGACTGAGCTTCTGCAGAAGAAGAAATCCTGATCACCGCAGGCCATTGGAAGTGTCCCAGTATGTGAGTTGCTCCTTACGTCCTTAGGTGAGCTGAATCCCTACACACACCTCTGCCTGGGTCTTTGTATTAGTTCCCATTCTGCAAAGAAACAGAGACAATGACTTAAAGCCAGGGTGGAGAGTTAGCTCAGTGCACATGCCTAGCCGGTGAAGCCCAGAGTTCTATCTGAAACAAGGCAAAAACCAAAACAAACCAGGGCTGGTAGTTAGTACACAACTATGATCCCAGAACTTGGAAGGTGGAAGCAAGAAAGTCAGAAGGTTTTAACTGGCTACCTAAGACCCTATCTCAGACACAAAAAAGTTAGCTATCTGTTCTATTTTTCTGTTGAGACAGACACCATGGCCAAAAGCAACTTGAGGGAAAAAGATTGAGTTCATTTTACAGGTTATAGTTCGTCATCAAGTTAACTAAGGCGGGAGCCTGGAGGCAGGAACTGAAGCAAAACAGTGGGAGAGTGCTTCTCACTGGTGTCTTCCCTTAGCCAGCTTTCATATACAGCCCAGGCCCACCTGCCTAGGGATGGTCACCCACAGGCCACAATGACCTTGCCCCTCCTACATCTATTAGCGATGTTAATGATGATTGTGATAAAGATCCAGGGGCTGTTGGACAGGCCAATCTGATGGAAGCAGCTGCCCAGGTATATCAAGTTGGTAAGAAGATCAGCCGTCACACCACCACGGTGTTCAAGTGTTCAGAAGCAGAAAGGCAACCTCAGAATAGTAAGGTCAGAAAAGTCAAGCAGCTGACACATTTAGAAGTCATGCATGCCTGGAGGTATGGAGACAATGGCTCTGACAAACAGGAGCTAAAGCTGGCCTTTGCTCTGGGCCGAGATATTCATACCTACAGTTTATCCTTACCCATAGGAATCAGGTGTCATCTCCCCCACTTAAGGAGTCGAATGTGGGAGTGTTCTACACCTCAGTCTGACAGAGGGATGTTGGATATCACCAGAGAAGACTACTTAGATCCAGGTTTAAGCAAACAGAAAGTCTTTATTAGCTGGTTGGAGACTACACTGGGTTTTGGGGTTACCAGTGTAATCCTGAGTCTTTCCTAGGGAGAGCTTTTAAGCACAAAATCACATCCTGGGTTGACATACTTCAGTTAGCAAAAATAGTTAGCCAGACGCAGAATTACAGAAGCCAAAAAGCAAGCAAGGTTAGTACATTTAGAGACATTGCCAGAACTGTGGGCTTTGATGGGTTAGGCCGTTGTTTTCACCTTGGCAGGTGGTACTGTGTCTATCTGCTGAGTTTTACAGTCTGAATGGTACTTCCATCATGGAGTCAGTTGTGCTAAGGTCTGAAGGCCTGTTCCAGGGACAGTATGATCACATGAGTAAATGGACTGACTAGAAATTGACGGTCTGTGCTTTTATGTGGAAACACAACAAATGTTAGCATGAACCAGCCAGGATGAGTCTGTGGCACAGCATCAGGCAATTTCACTGGATCCCATCACGATTAGGCTGTAGGATCCAGGACGCACTGAGTGTGTCTGCACGGAGACTGAATCGCAATACCATTGGGATGGGCAGTCTAGGATGTGTCTGTAGACAAAAGAACAAGCACTGGCTGTGGGGTGCAGGATGGGTCTATACTCTGAAAGATAAAAGGACATAAGTCATGTTCTCACAGAGGTTACAAGAGAGAAAATGAATGTAAGAGACCCAAGAGAGTTAGAACTAAAAGTTTTACGTCAGTCTACAAATGCTAAATAGGAGGGCAGGTCTGCAGCTGCCAAGGGTGACCTCAACTTCAAGAAATACTACAGAAAAGGAAACAGAAGGAAGCTGAATAGATCAGATATTTCTTTCTAACTTACAGTGCCAACCAAGGACAGCTGGACATATAGGTCAAGAATTTTCAATCAGGTTTCTCCTCCGTAAACCAGATGAAATGCCATCTGCATTGCTCAGCCAGGAACGTTTTCACCCCACCCTGCCTTTTGAGAGTAGATAGACTCAGAGTAGCAAGCCATTCTTTCCTGGAGAACAGACCCAAAGTCTAGGTGGTAACACACGCTCCAGCTTCCTGAGACAGTGGTGAGGATTCAGTGATAGAAATGCAAATTACCCTCTGGGTATGATGACCCCTGTCTGCATTTGCAGCAATGACAGGTGGACTAAGTCCCAAGCGTGTCTGGGGTACACAGTAAGAGCCTGGCTGACAGACAGAACACCCAAACTGCAGGGGAGGGGACACCCATCAAATGCTGAAAACACTCTGTAGTCTCCCTTCTGTGGTACCATCATGGGTACTCTTTTACAGAGAGAGAGAGAGAGAGAGAGAGAGAGAGAGAGAGAGAGAGAGAGAGACTGTGGAATTCAGAACAGATATCTACTTAACTCTAACCCGAAACTCAGTCTCACACACAGTAGGCTCTCAGTCCCCCATAGTCACACCTTCAGCCCAGCACCAGAAGCAATCAGCAGTGTCTAAGCTTCATTTCCCTTCCAGAAATTCTAGATTCAAGAATTCAGCTCATATACCTGAACCCTTAGGAAGGCCTGGAATGATATGGATTTCTTCCTCTGCAGAGGCTCAAGGGAGGGAAAATATGAAAACCAGGAGGGCCTGGAGAAAGAACCCTGTGTGCTGTGGTCTGGAGGCAGACTCAGGGCATTAGCTGAGCAGTGTTAATGCAGCCACTCTGAGAATAATCTGGCTTCCTCATCAAGGGTTCCCTGGCTTGCCTGACACCCCCAGCTACTAAGCCGAACAGCCAGAGACCACCCACTTCCAGCTAGCTCCACTTCTCTTAAACAAATCTCTAAACAGCAAACAGGACAGAGTTGACTGTCACCACCCCCCCCCCTTCCTGCTTTGTAAGGTTCTTAAAGCTACCTAACTTCCTGATGCCTGACCGTCCACTCGGCAGACTGTGAAACACTTCAGTCCTACCAGAGGAGAGAAGGCTAGTTCTGCACACAACGGAAAGAAAAAGTGGTGGAGGTAGCCGGGTGTGGTGGTGTATACCTCAACCCCAGCAGAAGTAGGCAGAAGTCTGAGTTGGAGGCCAGCCTGGTTTACAGAGTGAGGGAGTTCCAGGACAGCCAGAGCTACACAGAGAAATCCTGTCTCAAAACCAAACCAACCAAACAAAAATGATCAAAGTACATGAGAGAATGAGAAAGGTCTGGATTGCTGCCTGCTGAGAAACTTGGAGAACTGCTGATAAAGCCAAAACCGCTTCAGAGATGGTGTGTGTCTTTCAAGGGACAGCTTGTTACACAGGAAGCAAACTGCTTATTCAAGGCCAAAATGATATTTAACCTTAAGTTACTAGCCCAACCCTTTTCTTAAACCTAAATAACCCTCATAAATTCATCTTTGCAGCTTTGTTTTTTTAATGTTTTCCAAATTTTTATTATCTTTTTTTAACCCTCTTTTTTTTGGACAGGGTTTCTCTGTATAAACCTGGCTGTCCTGAAACTTGCTCTGTAGATCACACTGGCCTATAACTTAAGAGATCTTGGGGCTGGAGAGATGGCTTATTGGTTAAGAGCACCGACTACTCTTCCAGAGGTCATGGGTTCAATTCCCAGCAACCACATGGTGGCTCACAACCACCTGTAATGGGATCTGATGCCTTCTTCTGGTGTGTCTGAAGAGAGCAATGGTGTTCTCATATACATAAAATAAATAAATAAATCCTTTAAGAAAAGAGAGAGATCTTCCTGCCTCTGCCTCCTGAGTGCTGGGGTTAAAGGTGTGTGCCACCACTGCCAGCTTTTTCACACTTCTTTCCGGTAGCCAGCAGCCAGGTTAAACTTCCTTTCCCCTTATAAGGTCATGTCCAGCAGCCCCTGGAATTCCTCCTTATGCAAATGAGGCACACACACCCTACTCAGGCCCTGGACAATGCTGTACACTCACCCTCAAAGCCTCTACCTACTCACCAAAGGTTTAAATAGCCTTTGTTCCCCCAATTAAACGAGTTATTCAATGAAGCAAACGCTTCATGAAGAAGCCTTCTGCTCAGTCAAGTCTGATTGTCGCCATGCTCATCCATTGCCTGAGGTCTATCATACCCCCACCACTCCCAGCCCTCCCGACCCATCCCCCTGTCATCCTGCCTCATTTTCCCTCTCAGGCCACTGGTCTGACGGAAGGCAAGCATGCCGTTAAGGGGGGTGGGGGGCAGGGTAGGAACCATAACTACTTAGAAACTCTTTTACAAAGTCCATGTGGCCAGGAGGATGGGTTCTACAGCTAAAAGAACCTAGTGTGGTCTCTGACCGATAGCATAGAGGTCAGCAGGCCATAAAGTACTGTGACACCTACCCTAACGTCTAGGGAAGGAAGAGCCGGGGATAATCATTCTGGGGAATTTGGGTGAGGTCAGCCTCTGTGAGAGGAAAAGGTCACCAGGTCGAGAGGAAAAGGTCACCAGGTCATCAACAAAATGTGCTCTCTGCTTTCTGGATGAAATGCAGGATTTGGCTTTATCTCCTCCACTTAGGAGACAGCCCTGCATGGTTAACAACCTGGTTCTCTCAGTGCTTCAGTGCTCCCAACAAGGAGCCATCAGCAAACTCTTACCTCCCCCACCCCATGGAGTAAAACAGAAGTTCCTGGGGGGGGGGGGACAGGAAGCCACACCTGTTTTGAAGACTCAACAATGCAGACAGACTCATTTAAAACTTCCCCCATTGCTGTGCAGAGTTGGAATGTTACAAATCCAAAGCCAAATTATCCTAAGTTAAGTTTAGCCCTCTAAACAGGCATTCACTGGCCACCTCCGTGTCTGACCTAGCATCCTCAAGACTAGCACATGAGCCGTGCAGTGGTGGCGCACGCCTTTAATCCCAGCACTTGGGAGGCAGAGGCAAGTGGATTTCTGAGTTCAAGGCCAGCCTGGTCTACAGAGTTAGTTCCAGGACAGCCAGGGCTACACAGAGAAACCCTGTCTCGAAAAACCAGAAAAAGGGCTGGAGAGATGGCTCAGCAGTTAAGAGCACTGACTGCTCTTCCAGAGGTCCTGAGTTCAATTTCCAGCAACCATATGGTGGCTCACAACCATCTGTAATAGGATTTGATGCCCTCTTCTGGTGTGTCTGAAGACAACTACAGCGTACTCATATAAATAAAGTTAATAAATCTTTAAAAAAAAAAAAAAAGAAAGAAAAAAAAGATGTTGAATCAGCTTATGAGCCATCCATAGCTGAATGTATAGAGAAAATGCAGTATGTGTACAAAATGGAGTTTTATCTAGGCATCCATAAGGAAATTCTTCACTTGTAGCCAAAGGGATAGACATCAAGTTAAGTGAAATGGTAACACAAAAAGACAAAGGCCCGCCATATGTTCTCTCCCTGTTAAAATAAACTGACCTGCTGAGATGGCTCTGTGGCAAAAACACTGACGAGCAAGCCTGGTGTCTTGAGTTCAACTCCCTGGACCCACAGGGTGGATAGAGAGATCTGATCCCTGCAAGTTGTTCTCTGACCTCTAAAGTGTGCCTTGGCATGCATACCCACTCATACCGCACACATACATAAAGGCAATAAAACTTTTAAAAATAACTCAAGAGCCAGGTGTGGTGGCACATGCTTTTAATCACGTTACTTAGGAGGCAGAAGCAAGCAGATCTGTGAGTTCCAGGCCAGTCGGGGCTACACAGTGAGACCCTATCTCAAAACAATAATACATAAAGTAAGTCAATCTGTAAGTAAGCTAGAGCTTCCTGGGGACCAGGAAGGATGTGGGGAGGCGGGTGTTTGCGTGATTACTCAGCCCGTGTGTGCGTGAAAATGCCGATCCGAATCTCATCAATTTGCATCTTTATTTTCAAACAGGGTATCATGTCATTCAAGCTGACCCCAACTCACTCACTATACAGGAGAACATGACCTCCACCTCCTGACCCTCCCGCCCCCAGTTCTGAAGTGCCGAGATTACAGGTGTGCATCACCGGTCCTGTTTTTATGCCGTGCTGGGCCTTTAATCCAGGGCTGGGTGCATACTGACAAACACTGTGCCGAGGAGCTACACCCTTAACCGCCCCCCCCCCACCTTTTTTTTCGTCCGACAGGGTCTCACTGAAATCCCAGGTCCTCCTCGCTTCAGCTTCCCTTCAGAGTACAGGGATTATAGGGTTCAACACTATGCCCAGAATTTAATGTATGTAATTAATATGTTTGGGGTGAGGGGACAACCTGCCATTGAGTTTGGCATAACACTGTGTAGTCTGGCCGAGCAAGCAAGCTCTGTCTTCTTGTTTTTTTCCTATTTGTCATTAAGGTGCCTGTCACTTGATGACTCTATATTACTAGCATTTTTAATGCTTCTGTTAACATGTATCAGTTATAATAACGGCTTTCATTGTCATTTTCACACATGTATATAAAGTATTTTGATTGTATCTGCCTCCATTACCCTCATTTGCCCCTTCCATTGACCTCCTAATTTTTCCCAGTCTCCTTTTACTGTACCTGAGGGAATTTATCATTTCCTTTCCCTCCCTGCTTCCTTTTTTCCTGTATTCCGAGACAGAGTAGGCCTGGCTGTCCTAGAACTCGCTCTGTAGCCCAGCTGCCTTGAACCCACACGGTGCGCCACCCACACCACCCTGCTCCCTTCTAGCTGCTTGTAGCTGGGTTTTCTTCTTAGGTTCCTCTGTGTCACCCCAAGTTCTACCTCAGTGACCAGACTAAACTTCTTCCTCTCCCTAACCATTTCAGAGAAGAGCTGGCCAAAAGTACATTTCTGTGGAGCCAGTTCAAACTGGCTAGATCTAAGCTAAAGTAAGAGGCCATGAATCTTTAACCATCTGTATGCTAAACAATGTCTCCTATCTCCTGACAGTTAATAATTGCCAAATATCATAAAAGGAATAAAAAGGGACAGCTGATTTTCTGGAAAATTTCCAGAAGCCCCCTGGGGGGGAGTAATATTCCTATTTTGTTAGTTGATGCCCCTACCTTCCTTAGTTTCCCCCCCCCTTGAGATAAGAGTCTGTAGCCTAGGCTGTCCTGCTACTAGACATGCAGCACAGCCCAGGCTGGCCTCCAGCTCTCTGTCTTCTTGCCTCAGCCTCCCAGGTGCTGGTACTGTAGGCACGCACCAAGGCAGTCGGCCCCATACTTATTCCAGAGCTATCGTACCCCCATGCCCAAGGGTTGAGAAGCTGCCTTTCAAGTCTGCCTCCCATTCTTGGCAAGAATAAAAGTCCCACTCACTTTGAGGCTGCCACTCTGACTAATGGTGACAGATGTGGGGATCACTGTGACAACAGAGCAGGGTTTACAAGTGTCACCGGGTACTTCACCCACAATTCCTGCAGAACCCTGGTTGTTACAAAGTGACATGCCTTTCTGTGGCTTCCAGTGCTGCCCCAGGGCCCGATCACCTCAACTCCCTCATTTCAAAGACCACCTTTGCAAGGATGTCTGACCCACCTGACTCTTCAATATAGCTTAATAACAACTCGCAGGCAGGCCCTGCTCAGCACTCCTGTCTTGAGGCTGCTGCTCTGACTTGGATTCCCTATGGCTCCGTAGACCAGAGATCTGCTCACTATTTGCCCTTCCGATGGCCAGTGGATCTGGATGGGAGCTTCAAACTGCAGATGTCTTGATTTTTGTTTTTTGTTTTCTTTTTTTGGTTTTTCGAGACAGGGTTTCTCTGTGTAGCCCTGGCTGTCCTGGAACTCACTCTGTAGACCAGGCTGGCCTCGAACTCAGAAATCCACCTGCCTCTGCCTCCCAAGTGCTGGGATTAAAGGCGTGTGCCACCACTGCCCGGCTGCAGATGTCTTGAAGCCTCTCAGTACACATTTCCTGAATATCCTCAAAATGAAGCAGACAGCATCAGTGTTCTGTATGAGGCACCTGAAGCACAGAAAGGTCATGCAGGCCTTAGTTCACCTGACTGGGCCTTGATGGGCATTATTTAACACAGGTGCTCTGATTCCCAAACCCAATCTATAGTTCCTATGCCAGGCTCTATGCAGAAGAAACACAAAACAAAGGCATATTGGAGCCAATGGTGGCTACCAAACAGCGAGAGGGGACCTAATTCCTGAGAGTGGTGAGCTCAGAGGAAGGAACTAAAAGGAAAGTGTATGTGTGGGGAAAAAAAATCCCATGTACCAGCCACCTCTTGGCCCTGCATTTTTATCTGCGTGAGGCAGAAATCCAAGTATTCAGCAGCCACCAGGCAGGAGCTTAAATAGCAGTCCTTCAAGATGCACAGCTGGACTAATCACTAGGCTTGACTCCCCAAGGGGGTCTTTGGTCATTCTAGGCTGTGCTTCCTGGCTGGTGTTTTTGAAATTCATGATTGGCATGAATTTGTAAGTCTGGGTGACTCCTATTGCTCTCTGTAAGCCTCAAGTCCCAGTCTTGGGTGACCCTTGCTTGCTCAGTTCTGCTGCACTTGGGGAACAAATTATCCACTTGGCTCAACTCCTAATGTCACAAAATCTGAACATTCGACTCAATACCCACTGGTCGGAAGTAAGCATCCCAGTTATCAGAAGGAAATGAGAGCAATGAAGGCCCACAAGACAAAAGCAGTCGGCCGGTGGCGGAGTGTCTGTCAAGCCACCTTTTTAAGGGAACTGACTTCCTACTATGCACCCTTGAAAGAAAATCAGAAGGAAAAAAAAATCAGCACAGTAGCTCACTTCTAAGCAGATTTTCCTTTGCTTCTTCCCTTTGACAGTCCAGTTCCATTGTCCGGCCCGGGAGAACAGATGTGGGGAGGATTTGGACTCTACTCAAAACAGGGTAGATGCAGCAGGAATCGGTTCCAATGCCCTAGTTCTTGGTCGCCTCACTCTCCGTGACTTAAGTCACTTGTCCTGTGTCTATGTACTAAGCCAGCGACAAGCTCCCTGACTCACACTCTCAGGATTGGCAACCTTCTCTCTCCGTACTCATCAGGACTGTCCTGGTACTCAAGAGGGACCCAGAGTGCTACAGTCTTCCTTAAACAGAGAAACTGTAGATCATCTCCACGCCACGAAGGCGCGGGCCGATGCTTCGGCGAGCATAGTAGATCGCCGGGTCTGCTTTTTTCTCCAATCGTACTGATTTGGGTGGCTCTGGCAGCGTTGGCTTTGAAATGGAATTTTGGCTGGAAGGGGTTGGGGCACAACTGAACACACGGGATGCGGGTGGTCACAGGGAGATCCCCTTACACTTCATCCCTCCTCCTCCCAATTCTGGCATTTCGCCAGCGCCGCCAGACCAGCCCTTCCCTGCGCCCACACAAGCGGAGCAGGGAAGAGCGAAGCCCCAGGCCGGCCTCCCTGGCTGGTGGCCGCGCGAACTGGCCCCCAGCGCCCGGGTCCCACCAGGGCCAGCGCGCATCCCTAGCCGGCTAGGAAGGCCCACAAATCTAAAGCCGGGGCCCTGCGCCCAGGCCGGGAGAGCACGGAGCGGGGCGGGGCGGGCCAGGCGGGCCGGGGGTGTCGGATGTCACCCCCCCGCGTACACCTCGGCCGGGAGGCGGGGAAGCGAACCACTGAGATGAGGAGACCTCCTCGGTCCTAGAGCGGTGCAGGAAGTGTCCCAGGGGAGGGAGCCGGAGGGCTCCGGCCTTTCCTTTCCGCGGCGGCCCGGCCTGCGCGGCCCGCCAACCGGGACGCTGCGCAGCGGTAAGTATACCATGGCTGGGTTTCCCATGCACGGCTGCCTGAACCCGTATCCTGCTCCCCACTTCCCGCGCTCTGATCCCCAGCCCGGAGCCTGGGTCCTGCTCCCTGTTCTCTTCCCGCGTCCGGGCCCAGATCCCTCCTCCCAGAGCCGCGTCCTCATAGGTGCCCTAGGGGATGAAGCTATACGATTATCTTTCAGGCGTCTCCCTTCGCTCCCAAGCTCAGCTGATGCATTCTAGAGGATCCCGAGACAGGGTTGGCCTGGCCAGGGACGGAGTCTGGCCCATGCATTGGAGCCTCCTCGGCCAAGACACCAAAGAAACCGAGATAGAAGGTGAGGATCTGCGCCCCTGCTGTCCCAGGCTTCGAGGTGAAGAGCCAGCAAATCTGAGAGAGTGTAAGCGATAGAAACCCCGTAGTTCTCCTGGCCTAAAACACCCTCCTCCTCCTCATTCCTTCCCTGGGATCCTGCTCCTTCAATAACTGCTTTGGGCAAGCCCCGCCCCTGCGGGAGCCCTCCCCTCACTAACGGTAGTTCATTCATAAAGCTTCCGCTCCCGAGGCTCCTGCGCGCCAGGTGCCAGAGTGACAAAGAGGCACACGCTTATCTGGCCTAGGGCTCTGTGTGAGCAGTCCCACAGCAGAACTGGGTGCTGAGGGTGGGACCCTGGGTACCCTATCCTACGTGCTGACCTGAGCCATTCAGGGCTCAGCAGGTGGGAGATAGTGGGCGGAGGAAGCTGAAGAGAGCGGGCGGGGCCCAAATTGGGTTCTTAATACCGGAGTAAGACGTGAGAGTAGTCGCGGTTCACAGCCTGTTGCTTTCAGAGGCTCGCTTCGGGTGTCTGTCTGGTGTTTGTCTTCGGGTGTTTGCTTACTTCAACAATCAAAGGAACACGGAAAAGTTGGGGTTCCCGGTTGTTGTTCGGTTACTTGGTGGCTTTCTGGTATCGCTTGTCTTCCTGCAAAGTGGTGCTGCCCCGCTGGGAATCTCTTCCAGGTGAGGGTGTAAAGAGCCAGTCCGTAGCCCTGCCTGGGCTTTCCAGAATCCTGAGAGCAGAACTGTGTGTCTCGGTTGACCTTTTCTCCGAGTGTTCGAAAGCGTGGGTCAAGTGGAGAGGCCATGTTATGCTGTACTCCTGGTGTGTTTGCTGGATTTTGTATGTGATACCCAGGGAGCTATAGAGCCTCCAGCTCCACTCTGTGTGTGTGTGTGTGTGTGTGTGTGTGAGAGAGAGAGAGAGAGAGAGAGAGAGAGAGAGAGAGAGAGAGAGAGAGAGAGAGAGAGAAAATATGAGAATGAATCTGTGGCACTCAGAGTTCCTGGAGAGCTAAAACCCCGGCCATGGCTGCCTCCCTCATGACCAGGAAGGGTTGTATCACTATGCATACCTCTGCCTTGAGCGTAATTTGGAGAGAGCAAGCGCAGATGAAAGACAGCACTTTTTTTTAGCCACACTTTTAGATACTAAAATATAATTACATAATTTCCCCCTTCCCACCAACCCCTTTTACTCACACACACTTATGTATGGACCTGAATGCTTAACTATATAACAAGAACCTAAGTTTTTTGTTTTTTGTTTTTTTTTTTTTAAGATTTTTAAATTATGTGTATAACTGTGTGGGTCTGTGTGCTTGGGTGTGGTGCCCATGGAGACCAGAAGAAGGGGTAGGAGACCCTGGAGTTAAACTTACAGGACTTTGTGACCGACTTGATGTGGGTAGCGGGAAAAGTAATACTCTTAACCACGCAGCTGCTTCTCCGGACCCTGTGTTGGACCCAGGTGGGTGTAAGGCTCGTGGTAAAGCACTATTTGGGAAAGAGACACAGTTTTGGTACACTAGCTGCAACTCTGTCACTGAGCTGTACCCCCAGGCCTAGCAATGGTGTTTTTAAATATAGTGTTATTTTTCTCTGTTAAAGTTCTGTGGCCGGCTCTGAGTTCCTTCTGTGCCTGGGGGTTTTTGTCCTTGCCAACACATAGTGAAAGCGCTCTTGGACTTTTGTCCATCCGTTCTGTCCTTGGCAGAGTGACATTGTTCCACAGTGGTCTTGCATGACTCTTCCCTTGCGTATTTTTTTCTTCAGTTCAATTTGTGAAGACCTCAAGAACAGAGACAGTGACTTTGGCTCCAAAGCTTCCAGATTGTGGCCTGCTGGGGCGATATCCTCCAGGAGGACTGGTCCATCAAAGGTATCATAAACCTTGGTTACACATAGCTGCCTGTGGCCTCGTTATTCTCCTGGGGTACTGGAAATGCCAGAGTCCTGTTGAAATGCCACCACTTTCCTCCCAAATTTCCTGCCTTCTTTACTGCCACGTGTTAGGGGACTCTGCATGGAGTGATGGCTTGTGGGAAGGGTCATCTTTCTTTCTGTCCCCATGTGTACAGACCAGCCACGCCAACATTTCTTAACATTTCCCAGGGATTCCTCAAAGGGCTGATCTCCCATGGGCTCTGTCTAGCACCCCCTCAGAAGTGACCACAGGAGACCAGAGCATTGAAGCCAGTGATTTCTGTTTGGAAATAGGGTCGTCTTCTGCCGCTGACCCCCATCAAATCCCATCATGCCCACAGCCCTGTGCCCACGAGTCTTGGCTCCAAAGGAAAGTGAAGAGCCCAGGAAAATGCGGAGTCCTCCTGGAGAGAACCCCAGCCCTCAGGGTGAGCCTCCCAGCCCAGAGTCCTCTCGACGCCTCTTCCGCCGGTTCCGCTACCAGGAGGCCGCAGGCCCTCGGGAGGCCCTGCAGCGCCTCTGGGAGTTGTGCCGGGGCTGGCTGAGGCTCGAAAGGCACACGAAGGAGCAGATCCTGGAGCTACTGGTGCTGGAGCAGTTCTTGGCTATCCTGCCGTGGGAGATCCAGAGCTGGGTGCGTGCCCAGGAGCCTGAGAGCGGAGAGCAGGCTGTGGCTGCAGTAGAGGCTCTGGAACGGGAGCCAGGGAGACCCTGGCAGTGGGTGAGCACGGGGCGTCTGGGAGAGGGGAGCCCTTGCTGAGCCTGTGAGACTTCTGACCCCAGATGAGAAATTCTGTCCAGACCCAGTGTTTGGTTTCCTAAGAAAGCAAGCATTACCCTCTATGAAGTCTAAGTTAAGAGGATTGCTACCCATCGTGTCTATGGCAGGCAAGACCAGAAAGGGAGAAGGCCTACCTAGACCTGTGCAGAGCCTACGGGCTGGCCTTTATCACACTTCTCTCTACCTGGCCCTTATCTGCATTCTCTGGGATTGCAGCTCAAGCACTGTGAAGACCCGGTGGTGATTGACGATGGCGATGGGCCTACACCTCAGGACCTAGAACAAGAACGAATGTCCGCAGAGTCCCAGAGCAACTCTGATGCCCTGCCTGGGCCTCTAGCACAGGGCCCTGGACTCCTAAGCAGATCGCCAGGCCAGCCTAGTGAAGACCTAGGTATGCAGTCTGTAGTGTGAGTTTGGGAGTTGAATTCTACACTGTCGGTGTGCTTGGGTGTTGACTGAAGTGATGGCCTTTTTACATTCTCAGTTTTCTTGTCTCCTCTGAACTATGAACTATTACTGTGTCCTGGGTCTTTCTACAGAGCAACCGACCCAGAGTCTCTTCTTGGTATTGAGTTCTCCCAGAGGGAAGGACTGTGCGAACAGATGGTGTGAGATTATATGATCTTCTTTCTTTGAGGGTGTTCTCAGTGATAGTCACTGTCAGAGATAGCCACTGTAGGTCCAGGACCTGTGGCCTGGTCTGAGCATGGCTCTGTCTTCTGTCCTCTCAAAGCCACATTTTCTTGGCTAGGTCACCCTGCAGCTGTAAGAACATCTAAAATCCCCTGGGAGAGAACAGTGGCCTCTCCTGCAGATGGCTCCAGTGCTCTGTGGCAGGGTTTGAGTATCTGTTTAAACCACCCAACAGCTGCAGAGAGGGGGAAGTGTCAGCTCAAAGCCTGAGCCACCATTCCTTTGAGTTGCAGTAGGTTGCCTCTTGGTTCCTTGAGGCTTGGTTCCCCAAAGCTCCTCAAGGCCCAGGGACCCTGTATCCCTCTTAAGCCTTGCTACTACAACAGCACTCTTAATTATAATGGGGGCAGTGCATTCTTGAGGTTTTTAGTTATTTCTGGCATTGAATCTGTTTGGTGAGTTGGAGGCACAGCTCCATGGTGGAGCATCTGCCTGGCCCGTAAGCCCCCAGTTCCATCCCCAGCACCTTAGTCAAACTAAGAACAAAGCTTGCTTCTGGCTTTTCTTTTTTCTCCTTTCCTTCCTCTTCCCATCCCTTTCTCTCCCCTTCTTCGGGCCGCCCTCAAGCTCCTGAGTCTCCTACCTCAGCCTCCTGAGTGCTGCAATTACAGGCCTGCTCAACCATAGTTGGCAATAATAGTCTTTTGTTTAAAAAAAGAAAAAGAAAGCGTGTGTGTGTGTGTGTGTGTGTGTGTGTGTGTGCGCGTGTGTGTGTGTGATTTTCCTGCCTGCAAATGTTTACTGACTTCGGTACAAATCAGAACTCTCCCGTCCTCCGGCTGGAAGGACTGGCTGTGTTGATGTGGTAGCGCTACACACCTGTGTTTTACACACTGGCTTGCTTACCTAACAGTAGTTAGTTTATTCTCTCACGGTTGTGAGGTTGGCTGAGCTGAAGGACTGGTCAGCTTTGGGTTCTTCTGAGCTTCCTTGTGTTAGCAAACAGACAACCAGTTCTTGCTGTATCTTCCATCTGCCTGTCTTCTAGCTGACCTTCCTTAGTGATACCAGTTAGGTTGAATTTGGGCTCCTGTTCATGAGCTCATTTTAACTTAATTGATTCTTTAGAGAGCCATCCTCCAAATACAGTCACGTTCTGAGGTGCCTAGGATTTGAGCATGTGAATTTACAGGGACCATAGTTAAACATAGCAGGAAATATAAGGAAAGAACTACTTAATAATACTGGGCAAGCAGCCTTTGTATACATATGAGCCTTCCTAGGGGAGGGATGCCCAGGGAGAGACCTCTGTGAGGAATCTTCTAGAACCCAATTCCATCCACCCTGGCTTTGGGTTGCTTCCTTGGGCAGAACTCAGCACAGATTTCCTGATGTCCAGCAATTGGGAAGACATTGAACACTAGGGTGATTTACTAGAGATACAGTTTCTAACTGTGATGCTCTTCCGCCAAAACTAGCCTTTGTTTGGGTAGAATGAAAGGCGTCCATCCATGGTAGGTGGCAGGCATTAGGAAGCAGAATTCAAACTTGTCCTCCAGATATAAATTCAGTATATGAGCAAGACTGAGCCATGCTTGTCATCCTGTGCCTGCATTGCTTCTCTTAGGATGTGCTTTCCATGTTGCACAGGAGAGACAGGGTGCTACCCTTCATGACCGAATAGCATCTCAAGTGACTATGTGTTTGCTTGCATATTTTCCCTCTCTCTTTCTCTTTCTCTCTCTCTCTCTCTCTCTCTCTCTCTCTCTCTCTCTCTCTCTCTCTCATTTTGTTTTTCTTTTTGAGATAGGTCTCCCTGACTACTATGAACCTGCTTATGTATCCTCAAACTTGAGATCCACCTACCTCTACTTCCCATGTCACATGCTGGGAAATAATTAAGAGATAGTATGCCGCTGGGTGTGGTGGTGCATAGCTTTAATAAATGTGTATACACTACACACGCACTCACGCACGTGCGCGCACACAGTATTAGAATGTGTTGTGGAATTTGTCCCTGTTGATCATCTGCTCCATCCTTGTGTTCATTTCTCCTTGTACTCTACCCCAGTGCCCTCCTTCCCACTCGGGTGTCCTGTGTGTCCCTGTTCTTAACTAACCTTCTCTCTCTCAGACCATATGTTCTTATCCATCCATCTGCTGATAGACACTGTGATCCTCTATCTAACAGCTATTGTGACTGGTTCCCCAGGGAACATGAGAGTGACTTGCCTCTTTGAGGTTTTCTTTCTTTTGTGGTTTCTATTCACAAGAGGGATTGTTCGGTAATAGTTTTGTTCATTTTTTTTGAAGACCTGCTGTTCTTCCTAATGGCTCTGCCAATTCACATTCTCAGTAGTGGTACAAGATGCTCTTTTTCTGTATCCACACTAACTTCTTAAACAGCCTTCCTGTGGAACTTTAGAGGTGTCAACTTTACAAGAGGTCTCACAGCGGTCCTCTGGGTCCTCCCCTTCATGAACTGCCAGTTTTGGCCTTTGTTTGGGCTTTTTTTGTTTGTGTTGTTTTTTTGTGTGTAATGTGCACACATCGGTGCAAACATGCTGTGGTGTAAATGTGATAGTCAGAGGACAACTTGTAGACTTGGTCTTTCTACTGTTTAGGTCCCGGGGATTGAACTCAAGTCATTATGTTAGCGGCAAGCGCCCTTACTCACTGAGCCATCTCACCAGCCCTGTTTTTCATTTTTGAGACATGGTGATTTCATAGTGAAGGCTAGCTGATTCTCTTGCCTCTTCCAAAGGCTTGGATTACAGGCATGTAACACTGTACTCTGGGACATATTTAGATGCTAAGACAGGTTCCTGGATTTCCAGGGGTTGAATAACAAATTGATCAGGTCATCCTACACCCATGCATTCCCTGTGGTAGTCCCCATTGTCTATCTGAAAAGACTTCCAGAACCCTTGTGGTTTGCAAAGCGCTCATTTTGCACGTTAGGGCGTGGCAACAGGAATGGCTCCCTGTTGGCTCCCTCTGCTTCTCTTTCCTTGCATTATCTGTAGCACAGAGCCACCCCTGGAAGGCTGGGAGGTGTTGGGGACCAGGCCTGGCTCCCTTTGGGACATCTCTTCCATCTCTTTCAGCTCCACAAGATGCTTTCCTTGTTGAAGAGCAGAGTGTCAGGGATGCCCAGCCGGTGACCACCTGCCAGCTTCCCCCGGTGAGTGATTAACAAAAGCTGATCTCTCAGCTGCCCCACAGGACAGTTTTCCAGGACTCTGGCCTCCTTGCTATGTGCCACAGGATGTAGCCTTAGCCCAAAGAACCAAGGTGAGCAGGGCTGGGTTTAAAGATGCTCATTGCTTCTGCTGTTTCTTGCAGCTCTGAATGCTGCTTGCTGGCCCACTTTAGGAAACTCTGCAGATGTACATTTAAGGCCCCTGGAGGAGACTTCTCTCTTTTTCTAAATTCCCCCAGTGGAAAGGAGAAACCACAGCTCCTTCCTTCTTCACAAGGAGTGTTTTCCTGAGGCAGTCTTCTCCTTAGTAGCTACAGTTCAGAAAGAAAGCATAGTGGTTGCTCCACCATTACATGGCCAGGTGTAGGTCCCATGGGGATTCCATGGTGTGTCCTGTCTGTTCCTGGTATTGAAAAATTTGCATATGTAAAATGAGAACTTGGGAT
This sequence comes from Uromys caudimaculatus, assembly GCA_028551405.1. Classification (NCBI taxonomy): domain Eukaryota; kingdom Metazoa; phylum Chordata; class Mammalia; order Rodentia; family Muridae; genus Uromys; species Uromys caudimaculatus. The sequence continues at coordinate 57,925,534 of CM052710.1, forward strand.
AAGACCCAAGTTTATACATGTAATTTATTTGTTTCATGTATATCTCATATGCAGATGAAGGCTATTTTATGCTGTTTGTTTTTAAGAGTTAATTGTTTGTGTCTGTGCCATGCTCCCTGCCATCAGTCACTGATTTTGAGGCTAGCTTGGGCTGGACTTCTATCTACAGCCCCAGCTTGGACCCTACCTTTCTCTTTGCAGCATCACTTCCTGGGCTGTGGCCTGAATATTTGGTTGTCTCCCCAACTCCCATTTTTTTGGAGAGTTATAGGAGGGAGCTTTGGGGAGGTGGTGAGGTCATAAGCACAGAGTCCTCCGAATAAGTTGTCACTTACATAAAAAAAGGTTTGCTTGGTTGGTAAAGTTGTCTTGCTAGCATGAGGATCTGAACTCAGAACCTACATAAAAGCCAGGCCCAGTAAAACACACTTAATCGCAGTACTGGGGAGGCAGAAACAGTTAGATCCTGGGCTCCCTAGCCAACTTGGTGATTTCCAGGCCAGAGAGAGGCCTCTGTCTACCACAGATGACAAAAGCTATGAAGCTAGATGGGAATAATGCCTGAAGTTATCCATGTGGATATCCCTCTATTCACAGGCACACATAAGCAAATGTGTGTGCATATCATGCACACAGGGAGGCCTCAGAGACTTGCCTTGTCCTTCTGTCTCAGCGTGGCCCAGTGAAAGGCCTAGACAGTCAAGGAGTGAGGCTGGAGAGATGGCTCAGCAGTTAAGGTCACTGGCTGCTCTTCTGGAGGACCTGGATTTGATTCCCTGCACCCACTTGTCAGCTCACAGCTATTTGTAACTCCATTTCCGTAGTATTCAGCGCCCTCTTCTGGCCTTCTTAGGCACCAGGTTCTCAAGCAATACAGACATACAGGTAAAGCACCTGTCTATGTAAAACAAATTTAAAAATCCTTTTAATGTTTTAAAAGAACAAGGAGGTAGCACTACACAGATGGGAGCTGACGATGGGGGGCTGTGACACATTCCCAGAGCCACCGCTGCATGGACGGACAGCAACTGGAAGGTATCCATAGGACCTGAGGCCAAGGAACTCCATGAGTTTTGGGGAGTAGGAAACAGATTGTTCATACTGAGCCTTCAGTGGTTGTAGATGAAGGACAGAAACTGTCAAAGAGGAAGAAGGCTAGTCCAAGAACAAAAGGGTCTGTTTTGGTTTTTTTTTTCTTTCTTTTTGGGGGACAGATGCCAACACTGTAGCCCAGGCTAGCATTGTACTCATGGCATTCTTTTTGCCTTGGGCTCCCAAGTGCTGGTAAGATCATAGGGTGAGGGTCATGTCTGCCTCCTAAGTCATAGAGGGGTGGCACCATGTCTGCCACCTAAGTCTTTCTCCTTCTCGGCTGATTGTTTTCAAAAGCAGACTCTCCTGTGGCCTTGAGAGAACTTCAGCAGAGAAAAGCAACGTGGAACAGATGGGTTGATTTTCCTCTGCTGGCTTAGCCTGAAACTGAGTTAGAAATGACCCAAGCTCTCTCTCCCTTCTCTGACCTAGGACTTAGAACATCTCGGAATTTTTTCTATCATTTCTTTTTCTTTAAGGTTTATTTTGTATGTATGAATGTGAGCCACCATGTGGGTGATGGGAATCAAACCCAGGTCCTCTGTAAAAGTAACAAGTTTTCTCAACTACTGAGCCCTCTCTCCAGCCCCTGGACGCTTTGAGAGAGAGCCTCCCAGGTGACCACTGTATTTCACCATGCTTTAAGTAATCTTGTGCTCAGTCTAAGCCTTTTTGGGGAAGGCTCAGTTCTAGGAAGTTGTCTTCTATAAAGGTGGGAGATGGATAGACCAGGGCTGTGATATGCCCTTTAGCCCCTTTGCCACAGTGGTGGAAGAGAGAGAAAGGGGTAGGAGAATAGCCGGTCTCTGTGAGGCCTTGTCTGTATTTTTAGAAGTGGCTTGTTTTGGAAAAGCATAGGCAGGTAGTTCAGTTTTTTGAGCCAGCATAATGTGGCTAGGATTTGGTCTACCAATTAGCTGGGAGAGGTAAAATGTTCAGCATTTAGAGATTGTAACAGTCAAGGGACTACAGCATAGAACTGTTAAGCCAGCCTATAATAGTTGTTCTTGGTTTTTTTCTCTGAACAATTAAAATATTTAGTAAGGAAGTAAAAATACACTAACAGACTAAGTCTGGGTAAGTCCATGAGACCTGGGAGAGCTGGGTGGTTTCTTGTCTAATATTTTCCACATGGGTCTTTGTTACCACACAGCAAGATACTCAACCTATCACACACCTCCTTACTCTGTTACTGTGTACACTTCGAGGCAGTTCCCTTGTTTAGCCACTGTTTCACGCTATGCTGTAGTGAAGAGGCCGCCCCTTAAGCAAGCTGACCCTGTTGGCCTGAGAAGTAGCACCTCCATTGCAAAGGGCTCTTCCAAAGGAGCTTGGACGGCGCTCCTCCTGTTCCTGGTAAATACTTGGAAGACTTTGGCCAAAGAGAGTCCTCCAACAGAAAATTAATTGCTTTGATCTAAGAAGGGTTTGGGGTGACCACTGTTGGTTTCTCTGAGTCCGTATGGATGCGGGCGCATTATCTCTTGTGAGCCATCTTATATTGTGTCTCGGGGCCCATGGGTGGCCATTTTCTCCCCAGGCACCACTGGTTTAGCATGTTTTGTATGACTTGATGGTGATTAAGCCACAGGTCAGCACAACAGCATTCAGGTTAGTCTGGACCTCCTGAGGAGGAGGAGGTGCCTTGGATGGCTACTGTGAGAGCTTTGCAGATGGATGGCAGACTAAGCAGTCAGCTCTCTGTGTCTGGGCAAAGGGACAAGAATAACAGTCCATAAAAACCTCAACAACCCAGCATAGTAGCACACAGCTTTACTCCAAGTACTCTGGAGACTGAGGCAGGCAGGCGAACTCTGGTCTATACAGTGAGTGCTTGTCTCAAACAACAACAAAAAACAAAAGGCTGGAGAAATTGCTCAGTGGTTAGGGATACTAGCTGCTCTTCCAGAGGACTGGGATCAATTACTAACATCTACATGGCCTCTTCAACTGTCTGATAACACCAGTCCCAGGAGATCTGACCCCCTCTTCCGGCCTCAATAGGAACTGCATGCATATACTGCACAGACATACATGCATGCAGACCACCCATACAATAAATAAATCTTTTTTAAAAATTTAATTAAACCTTTTAGTTTTAGTGGCTTAAAATAACAATCTAAAACACAAGGACACTAACTGGCTTTATGCAGCATAATTAAAATAAAAAATACTCTCAAGAACAGAATTATCATAGTGACTATACAGTAAGCAAAGGGTGTTCCACAAGAATTAGCAGTTCAAGGTCTGGAGAAATGGCTCAGCAGTTAAGAGCACTTGTTGCTCTTGCAGAGGACTTGGGTGTAATTCCCAACATTCCCACGGTTACCTTCTGTAACCAGTTCTAGGGGATCTCACGGGTTCTTTGGACCTTTGAGGGCACCAGGCACTCACGTGGTACAGATACATAACATTCAGGCAACACAGTCATACACAAAAAAAAAATAAATCTTTTTTTAAAAAATATTTAAAAGAATCAGCAGCTTATGACTTAGCCAGACCCTTGAGCAAAAGTCCAGCTCCAGCCTGCACTAGCTGTCTGCTCAGAAATAAGCTCAGAGCCAGTACTTGGCCCAGTGGCAGAGTCAGGTGGGAGTGTGGAGTCCTTCTTTTGGTTTGGCTGCAGCAGTCCTCACCAAGCACCCCAGTCCTCTCCAGGAGGTCTTAAGCAGTATGTTCCAAGAGCTCTTCCCAGTAAATGAAACTACCAACCTGGGCTCAGTTAGGTAGGTCACTGTCCTTGGTTCAAAGTACAAAAGGTGGTTTACCAAAGATGGTTTCTCCCTTAACAGCCTTAAGTTCTTGGGAACACCTAAGAATTTCCTTTGCAGTAGCTAAAGAGGCTCCGGCCCCAGAGGAGGATGCTCAAACATCTGTGTTTCCCAAAGGGATGTATCTGAAATTGCAAAGAACTGAAAGTCAGGCTTTGGGCCAGGCACTGTTGAAAGTTCCCATAAATTTAGCTGAGGCTTAATTTCATTTGTTCTTTCTACCAACCCAGAGGCCTGAAGTGGTAGGCAGGCATGGTGAGAATGTAATGATACTGGACAGAACCCTGGAAAGCCCCTTCCACCATGTGAGGACCTGGGTCTTTTTTGGGTTTTTGAGACAAGGTTTCTCTGTGTAGCCCTGGCTGTTCTGGAACTCACTCTGTAGACCAGGCTGGCCTCAAACTTGTGTAGATCTGCCTGCCTCTGCCTCCAGAGTGATGGGGTTAAAAGTGTGTGCCACCACTACCTAGGAAGGGCACCAACCCCAAAGCAGGCTCTTTCCACAGGCCCACTCTGCTGCACCTTGGTCTTGATTTCTCACCTCTGAAGTCATTAGGCATAAATGCCTTGTGTCACATGCCACCTGATCATGGTATCTCAACATCATAGCTAATACACAGAAAGGCCTACTCCTCCCCAGCTGACACAGCCCTGCTCTGTATTTTCAGAATCGAGTTTCTCCATTTAAGGACATGATTTTATGCTTCTCAGAAGAGGACTGGTCCCTTCTGGACCCAGCACAGACTGGTTTCTATGGAGAATTCATCATTGGGGAAGACTATGCAGTCTCCATGCCTCCAAGTAAGACCTAGCTCCCATGCAGCCAGGTATATGGAAGGTGGGTGGGGCCTCATTCTGAATGAGGGACACTACCTGTGAGGTTAAGGTACTGTGGGCGAATCTGATCTCTGTTTACCCTCTTACCTTGACAGGAAACTATCTGTGCAGGAGTGTTTCCATCAGCTTCCAACCATTCTTGCTCAAATGGCCCTTATGTACCCAATGGGCCTCAGAGAGATCCTAAGCCCTGGCCTGCTCTGTAGCATATGCTGCTTTTCACCCTACCCCAATTTGTCTGGCCTTGATCTCCTTCATAGCCCTAGTGGTACCCACTACAGCTCATTGGCCACCCCTCCTCAGTCTCCTCTTGGGTTGGACAGGGGTTACCTGCAACAGCAGGTCACTGTTAAAAGTGTCCTACCTCTTTGTGAATAGATGAGCCTCCAGTTCAGCCAGGCCACTCACATGAAGAGGAGAACGGGTTGCGGGTCACAGAGTGGACAGACCTCCAGGATAAAGAAGCACCCCAGGCCTCCTGCTTAGGTGAGTGACAGTCGGAGGTGGGTGGGCAGCAAGGTAGAAAAGGATTGCAGCCAGAACATTCACAGTATTCCTCCACAGCTCCCCACTCTTGGCACTCCAGGGCTTGCTTTGAGTGAGGAGGCTAGATTTTGCTGTCCATTGAGATTGTATTCCTCAACCAAGGACTTGTAGAGAAGGAAAATGTCTTCTGCTATCCAGAGTAGCCTTATGTTTGTAGTCAGGTCCTCTAGAAAAGAGTGGTCAGATACATATGAGGACCGGGCCCAAGCACAACCTCTTTAGACACTGTGCTTGCCTGCTCTCCGCCCACTCACACAAGTGCTAGGAGAATCCCATGGGGAGATGGGCTAAGATTCATTGCACCACATGTCTGTGTACCCAGAACATGCACATGCATTTGTGTGTGCATGCAACCTGTGCTATGAAGGGAAGTAGCCTTGAACAGAATCAGCAGCAACACTGGACCTCCGTCCCGTCTGCCCCCCGCCCCCCCCGTGTGTGTGTGTGTGTGTGTGTGTGTGTGTGTGAGAGACCTGTGCTATGAAGGGATGTGGCCTTGAATAGAATCAGCAGCAACCCCGACCTCCATTCTCTCTGGCCCCTCCCATCTCTGACCTGTAGGCTCAGTTCAGTCCGTTTGTGGAAGATCTGTGACCTGCTAAAGGCCTACCATGGAAGGTGTTACCCAACCGCGGTAGAACTAGAACCTACATTCATTGTGTCCAGCTTCAGAACCTAGGTTCATGGTGTTTGCTCACTTGCCTTCATGCTCATACACTCAGCAGAGTGACCTCTCGCGCTCACCTCGGAGGGAGCGCAGCACCTGCAGATCATAGCCTGCCTCTTCCTTAGTGGCTTCTGACTAGTGATAGCTGTCTGTGACAAATCACTTTCTCCATTCTCTTTGGAAAGATCTTCCCAGCCTCCAGCCATTCCAAGGAGAAGAAAGAAGGAAATGGGAGGAGCTGCAGGTGCCAGAGCTCCAATCCTGCCAGCAGGTGGTGCTCACTCAAAGTCCTTGTCCAGGTGAGGAGGCTGGTGTGGCCTGGGACCCTGGTGGAGCTTGGTTTGAAGTGAGAACTGGGGGAGGGCAAGTGTGTGTTGCTTGGGAATTAAACTGCCCAAGGCTTGCTGACTGCTGTGGCTGCTCATTGCCTTTCCTGGGTAGACTATCACATACTAACGTAACCCTGCTCTGTGTTAGTGAGTGTGCCTTTACCTGATCATGGATACCCAGAATCCCCAGATGATCTTGTTAAGAGCACATTCTAGAATGCAGAAGCTGCACGGCTGCCCTCCCCAGTATGGAGTCTTGAGTCGTGGAAAAGTAACCACCTCCAGAGGCTGACTAATGTCCTGTCTTTAACATCCATATTACCAGCTTCAGCTGCCAGTACAGGGTACAGCCTTGGCTCCCTCTTGACCAACCACAGCTTCTGGGTGCTAATTCTGAGAAAACATTTCCCAGATTTTACTGGGTGATGCTGGTCTCTTCTTAATCACTGCTAACTCCTCAGCTCCAGCTGACCAGCATCGATTGTCACAACAAAGCAGACATTTCAGTTTAATAGTTCTGGTCTCTTCTTAATCACAGCTGATTCTTCCCAATTGACGGGAACCATAGCATACAAATGGCGATGAAACTTTACAAAACTGGTCTCTGTTGCCTGCACTGCCCCGAGCTGTATGTTAGTTCCCTTGTTAGCTCACTAAGCTTGGAACACTCAGTGGCTTTTCCAGTCCAAAGTTCAAATGCCACCATAATCCTCCCAGAAGCCATGCTCAATCTGTCACAGTAGTGACAACAATTGATTTTAATCTGCTTTCTATTGCTAATAACACAATTATAGCCTTAGTAAATTATATGCTTTTTTTTTTTCAATTATGTGTCTGTCTCTGTGACTATATACATGTGAAGCTAGTACCTTCAAAGGCCAGAAGAGAGGGTCAGATCCCCTGGAGTTGGAGTTATAGGCCTGGATCCTTGTGACTCAGCACAGAGCCATCTCACCAGCCCTTACACATTTTACTTTTTAAAGACTTATTTTGGTCAATGGTTCTGATTCAGCATCAGGGCCTTCTTCCTGTTGATCTTAAGGTTACAGAGGCCAGCCCCCCTAGCTTCTGTACAAGGTTGCTCTGAGATAGATAATCGTGCGTCCATTATTTATATGAACAGCAGAGCTCCTATCAGCTGTGCTGAGGTCCTGAAAGCTGTAGTCACAGGCAGAGTCCAGTCAAGGCATATGTGAACTGTTGGGACCTGACTTGGTTCTTTATTCCACATCACCAAACCATGTATTTTTTTGTAGTTTGTTTGTTTGTATGGGGTTTTTAAAAAAATTTTTTTTTTTTGGTTTGTCGAGACAGGGTTTTTCTGTATAGCCCTGCCTGTCCTGGAACTCTCTGTAGACCAGACTGGCCTCGAACTAAGAAATCCACCTATTTCTGCCTCCCAAGTGCTAGGATTAAAGGTGTGTGCCATCCACTGCCCGGCTATTGTTTGTTTTTTTTTTTTATTTTCTTATTCTTGTTGTTTTGAGACAGTGTCTCTCTGCAGCCCTGGCTGGTCTGAAACATGTAAACCAGGCTGGCTTCAAACTCAAAACTCTGCCTGCCTCTGCCTTTCCAGTGCTAGGACTAAAGGCGGGCTGCTTTTTTTTTTTTTTTTTTTTTTTTTTGTACTGTGGATTGAACCTAGGGTTTGTGAATGCTAGACAAGTATTCTACTGAGCCATACAACTGATGATTGGGTCAGAGACTGGAGGTGTTTCTCATTTAGAGCCTGTGCTTAGCATGTACAAGGCCTTGGATTTGGTCCCCAACATCACAGAATAGGAAAGTGTAGCTCTCCTCCAAATCTAGCTATTACGTATTTGGATGCCCCGCCCCTTTCCTGCCTCGGTTATTTGCCATAAAGAAAACAGACTAAAGCCACCTGTGAAAACTCTGCCCATCTTCAAGTTCCAGTTTCTTTTCTTTAGTTAATATAAGCAGCAAAAAGAAAGAAAACAGAATCTTCAACATAGAACTTTCAGCATTAGAAATCTCTTCAGCTAAATCTTCTTGATATCACTTAGCTTCTTGTGACAGAGTGCTCAGACATGGGTTAGCCAAGTTCTGCCACTGTGCAAGAATCACCTTTCCCTTCATCAGGACCTGGTTCTGGCTTCCATCTGAGAGATCCCCCAGAGGCACATTCAATAGCCCTGTTTCTGCCAGTCACTCTTCATATCTGTCAGTAACATGCACCTTAATTAGACCTTCTCCCAGTCCATCCGTTGCCAGTTCCAAAGCAGCTTCCATGTTTCTTCATGCTTCTTACAACTGTAGCCCTGCCTTCTGGTACAAAAGCCGTGAGCCTGAGGCTCTCATAGTAGCTCACCACAGACGGAGATTTTTCTTTCTTAAATGTGTGTATATTTGCTGATAGAGGTCAGAAGAGGGCATCAACTCTCCCGGAAATTAGTAACAGACTGTTGAGAGCTGCCCTGTGGTGCAGTATTTCACCACTAAGCAACTGCTACTGCCTCACACTGGCCAAGCTTTAACCACATAAAAGTTTCTCTCAGTTCCAGAGACCACTAGTGCAGGATCAAGGTCTCATTAGGGTGGGCTTCCTCTCGGGTCTTCCTCTCATCCGTCTTCACTGTGACCTATAGGATCTTTCTGTGTCAGGTTTCCTCTTTGAGAAGCACAGGTTGTGCTGGGCCTCCCAATAGCCTCGTTTTCACTCTCTGTCTTTTCATATTTAAAACCAGCTATGGGGTAAAGGGGCTCATCGTTATCTTTTCCTATATGTACTTTGCTCACATGTCTTCCTGTTACCCTCTTGCTCCTCCTGATGGTCCCTCCTTGCAAGTAGCTTCCTTTCTGCTTGAGATCTTGAGAACTGAAGGCAGAGCCCTGTATGTGCTAGGCAAGTTCTTATACTAGGTTAGCTAGGCTGGCCTTGAACTCACTTTGTAACCCTGATGATTCTTAAACTTTTCAGTATTGTCTCTGGTTTTTGTTTTGTTTTCTTTTTTCTAGACAGGGTTTCTCTGTGTAGTCCTAGACTGTCCAAGAACTTGCTCTGTAGACCAGGATGACCTCAAACTCAGAGCTCTACCTGCCTCACCTCCTGGGTGCCGGGACCAAAGATGTGCACCACCAGTGCCTGGCTCAGTTCTTAAACTTTCAATCCTCTTTCCTCAGC
>CM052710.1:57935417-58000138 GCA_028551405.1 Uromys caudimaculatus
AAGTCAGTGATGCTGAGGAGGAGGTGTTGGCTGGAGACCCTGTGAAGGGTCTGGCTTGAAGGGGGAGCAGGAGCCCCTTGAGGACTCAGTGGGGACTATGTCAGTCTAGGCATGTAGGAAGGTCCTGGGGTCTAACCACCCATGGGCAGCTTCTGCCCTGTGGGTGGGAGCATCTTTCTCCTTTCTACCTTTCCACTTAATATCTGTTTATTTTGGCTTTCTGGAAAAGACATCCTGGAAATCTGTGGTAGGGAAAGTTGTGGCCGCGTGTTTCTCCTTTGTAATTTCTCAATCCTGGGCACAGTGCTCCGTGCTCATTGTCATGTTGTAATGACACATGCTTGCTGTTCCTCTCCTCAACTTTTGGTTCTCTGTTCTTTTCTCTTTGAGTCTTTGAATGAGTTTGAGGTCTTTTAGTTATTTTAGCAGAGGGTAAACAGAGTTCCAGAAGGTGAGGTAACTTTTCCAAGTCATAAAACTGTGGTGGAGCCGGAGGAGCCGCAGCTGGAACCACAGTGTGCTTCCACTGCGGCTGTGCGGGTAGGTGTGGAGATTTTCTGAGGAAAGTGTGGATAATTTCACTGCCCACTCATGGAGTACCTCCCAGTGCTCTGCTCATGAACAGCCTTGTGGAGCAGGTGATTGCTGATACAAACTTTTTGTCGTGTCGTGTTGTCTTGTTTCCTGGAAAATGACTCCTAAAATCCTGGGAAGGGAAGTGTCTTCTCCGGCCCAGCAGTCCCTAGGTACAGGGTGGAATTGGTCATTGAAAAACCAGGGCAGGTTCAGAGGATAGGGAGATCAGTCTTATTCCCAAGCTTCAAAGAAGGAGGAGGGGCTGAAGGTTGACTGGATCACCCATGATAGTGGTTGAATCAGTCACACTCATGTAATGAAGCCTCCACGGTAAGCTGCCACAGAGGTCGGCTTCCTAATAGCTGAATACTTAGAAGTTCCAGGGAGGCAAGGAAGCCTTTTCTGTTCTTCATATGTGGCCCTGTACATGTTTTCATCTGCATCTATTGTAATACTCTTTATAATCAACCAGTAAACCTAAGTGTTTCTTTGGGTTCTATAAGCGATTTGAGAAGCTGAATCTAATCTGAGAAGATGGTAGACCCTGACTTATGGGCAGCGGGTCAAACGTAGCCTGGGCTTGATGTTGGCGTCTAAGTGAAGGCCGGCTTAGGGACAGACTGTCTTCAGGTAGGTAAGTTTGCAGTGGAAGTGGACACCTAGCTGGTGCCTACTTTAGAGCCAGTTGTGTGTAAGGAGGCCCCATGTGTGTGTTTGCAGAGGTGAGAGTAATGTAGGAGAAACTGTGAGTTTGGTTTTTTTTTTTCCTTACCTGGACCCAGGCATTGAACAAGCCACTGTTTCTTGGACATGTTTGCTTACAAAGTGATGGGAAGCCCCTTCCAGCCAGGAGAATGAGACAAGGCTGTCTTCAGAAGCTGAGTAGTGCTCTGTGTGGCTTCCCGCCTTTAACAGTTACCATATAGCCTTAGAAATTGTGGCTAGGCTAAAGTGGCTCCCCTAATTCTGAGCCGTACATGCCTGTACTTGTTAACGCTATTATTTTATGTATGGGTGTTTTGCCTGCTTGAATGTGCACCATATGAATGCAGTGCCCTTGGAGGCCAGAAGAGGGCATCAGATCCCCTGGGACAGGAGTTGTGAACCACTATTCAGGTGCTGAGACTCAAACATGGGTCCTCTGGAAGAACAGCCAGTGTTCTTAAACAGCTGAGCCAATGCTCCAGCCCTACCAATGACTTTCAAGGGTTTAGAGGTCACATGCATGGCTTGGAGGTGCTCTAGCTTGTGACCACTAGTCTTACTGAAGTATAGGCAGGTCTTTTGAGGCATGAAGGTATCAGCACCTGCTCCCTGTATTTCCAGACATTATGGTAGAAGGCTTAGGCATGGGCTTCCTAGTTCAGGGATTTGTTGCCTACGACTTACCGTGGTTTATCCAAGTAGAAGACATTGCCACTGGTGTGGCCCTGGTGTGCCAGGGAGGGGCTCATAATGTAGACTCGCCTACTGAACCCCTCCCTCAGAAAGACAAAGCACCCTTCTATACAGAAGGAAGTATCTCCTGCAGCTGAGAAAATCTCCCCCACTTTTCCAGTGACATCAGGCTGTAAACTTCCTGGCTGTTTCTCATGGAGCCTTCCTGAGGTAAGCATGCGAGGTGTTTTGTTTGTTTTAAACGTGGTGGTTCCCCTTGGTCTGGCCAAGGACAGGTTGTTAGGAGGCCTGGCTCAGGCTCGGCAAGGGACCTGGTTGTCCTCTGCAACTTGGAGTTATCTCTGAAATCCTTTAATAAAACGTTAACTTTTTTTTTTTTTTTTTTTTTTTTGGTTTTTCAAGACAGGGTTTCTCTGTGTAGTCCTGGCTGTCCTAGAACTCACTCTGTAGACCAGACTGGCCTCCAACTCAGAAATCCACCTGCCTCTGCCTCCCCAGTGCTGGGATTAAAGGCCTGCGCCACCACTGTCCGGCTAAAAAGTAACTTTATGTATCTTCTTTTCTCTTATTTATGGTGGTAACAAACTTCTCATAGCTAGCTGGGCAACCTTCTTCCAGGAGCATCCTCACCTCCAGTCCTGGAGCTGCTGGAGCTGGGATTTGTTGGTGTAGGAGTGACCAGTGATAGCCACAGACACGGATTGGGAAATGTGGGTCTGCTCTTGTGCGGTCATGGAGAAAAGCTCTAGGGTGTGTTTGTGAAAACTTGAGCTAGGCTATTAGAGAAGTCAAATAGCCATTTCGTTTTTTACCTGGCACTTCCATTTTGTGTATCTTAAGTGTGATACGAAGTTTCCTTTGTTCATCTTTCTTTTCTTCCTTCCTTATTATGTCTGCTGTTTCTGTACATAAGTTGTCTGAGACTAACTCTAACCAGATAGTAAAAGCTAAGGCCGGCTGCTGCTTCTCCTGCTCCTATTCGCTGTTGTGGTTTGGTTTTTAGGAAAGAATTGGATATCCTGATGACAAAGACTGGACTTTCCCCAAGGAGCCCAGTGCCCCTAATCAGCAGGAAGTAGTCTAAGGAGATTGACTCCCCTTCCCCTCTAACAGATGAGGGTGGGATAAGGGTCGGAAGGATAATAGATATACGAGTGAAAGTATGCTCACAGCCTCCAACTCACAGCCTTCCCCCCTCCGCCTCCCCAGGAACCACTGTATCCATCCCTTTCCATAATGCATTTCTTATGGGTTGGGCTGGTAGCAACAAATCCCATATAATCCCAACAGATCCCAACAAAAAGAGTGACTAAGACAGTGCTTCAGAAATGCTTCTCTAGGAAATAGTTCATTGGTCCCATTTCTGTAGGGTAGTTGCGAATTCTGCCTTCATCTTGTACTTTTGACATTTTAACTTTTATGTTCCCTGGAGAAGCTTATTTTGGGAATTCTTTGAACTTCATGGATCTGAACGTCCACATCCCATTGAAAGCTTCAGGATGGGAGATGTAGCTCTGTGGTAGATTACTTGCCTAATATGAACAAAATCCTGTATTTGTTAGCACCATAGAAAGGCAAGGGGAGAGGTGGTGGTTTGAATGAGAATAGCTTACATAAGCTCATGTATTTGAGTCTTTGGTCACCGGGCACTGTTGGAGTGGAGGTAGCCAAACAAGGAGGGAGTGTGTCACTGGGGGTGGGCTTTGAAGTTTCAAAAGCCTGTAACAGTCTTTGTGTCTGTCTGTCTGTATATCTGTGGATCAGGATGCTACCATGCTTCCCTCCATGATAATGAACCAAACCTCTGAAACTGTAAGCAAGTCCCCAATTTAGATGCTTTCTTTTATAAGAGGTACCTTGCTTATGGTGTCTCTTCATAGCAATAGAACAATGACTAAGACAAAAATCTTCAGGAGTTTTCAGCTGTTACTTTAATAAATAAAGTTTTAGTACCTTATCCCTTATATTCTCTGGAATTCCCATAGTCTCAAAGGATATCTTCATTCTCTTTTTTTTTTTTTTTTTTAACAATTATTTTTAGTTCTCTCTCTCTCTTTCTCTCTCTCTGTATGTGTGTATGTGTGTGTGTGTGTGTGTGTGTGTGTGTGTGTGTGTGTGTGTGTGTGCGTGTGAATACAAAGTATCTGCTGAGGCCAGAGGCATCTGAACCTCCTAAACTTGGAGTTACAGATGGTTGTGGGCTAGGAACTGAGCTCTGGTCCTCCTTAGGAACAGTGTTCTTAACTGCTGCGCCATCTCTCCAGAGCTGACTGTTTTATTTTTACTTTTTAGAATTGTCTGGTGAGTTCTTTCAAAAGAACTGTCTAAGGTTCAGAAATTGTGTTTATCCAGTCTATTATGGAACTATTTATTTATCTATTTATACTTGTTGTTTGTGATTTTCTTCCAAGATTTCTGGCTGACCCATATGGTTTTTTTTCTAGTTCTTTATCGAATTTCTTATCTATATAATGAATTGCTTTCCTCATTTTGCTGTCTATGTATATTTCCTTAGGATTTTATTTTGAATTATTTTATAGGCAGCCCATGGATTTCCTTTGAGTTGAAATCTGTTTTCAGACAATATCTGTGTCCTTTGGAAATGTTGTGCATCTTTGATTTTTGTAATTTCTTCATTGCTATTTTCACATCTGCCATAGTGGTTACCTTTTCCAGTTTTATGGTGCAGACTTTTATTTAGATAGGATTTAGGGTGCAATGTATGTAGAGGTGAACTTGGAAGTGTGGCCTGCGTAGTTTCTCCAGCTGTAGTCTGTGTCACTGTGTTGTGTGGACCTTCATAGCCCAAATCACTGCAGCGTGTGAGAGTAGATGTGCAACTTTGCAGCAGACATGGAATTCCTGCATGTTCCCTTGTGCCTATGACTCTGGGGTTTATGATGGTGGCAGCTGAAGTCCTAATGCTGCAGAGTTCCTGACCTGGTGGTTTGTGTAGACACGGGTCTTCTGATTAGGGCAGCTGGTGCCCATGTGGAGCAGGAGCAGAGGTGATGTGAAGGCCAGAACCTCTTAGGTTTCCTTCACCCACTGCTGCTCTGAATCCATCGCACTCCTTACAGACGTAAGAAGGAACAGAATTCAGCCTTCAGCATCGATGCCCTCACACCTATAGACTTCCACTTGACACATGTGATACATGGCTGAAGGCAAAGTAGCAGTCCAGCCCACACCTCTCAGGAAGACCTCACACTCAGAGAGATCCCATCACAGGGGTGCAGTCTGTTCAGGGCCTCGTTTTGACACAGATTATGCTTCTGTGGGTCTGGTCTAGATAGTGCTTCATTTACTACTGTGGTGGGCTTCATTTACTCTAGGATGGGCTTCTCAGAGGTGGCTCACTGATCCAATGAATGAATCTCCCATCGACTCCACTTCACAGGAGCTAGGGAGCCTGCCAGTGCCACCTTTTGTATGCTTACCGCCTATCCTGGCATCTGCACATCGGGGCCTTATCTACCTGGTGACTGATAGCAATGTCCTTGTAGCCCACAGATGGGTTCAGTATTTGAGGGATCATGTTAAGATACTTCCTAAGAAGTAAAGTCATATTGTAAGAAAATCCGTATTTGAGAGAGACAGGCAGAGAGACACAGAGGGAGAAGGAGGGTAAGAAGGAGAGAAAGATAGAGTGACAGAATCAGAGACACAACCAGAGAGAAATACAAGGGCAGGGAGGGAGGGGGCAGCTCTGCTCTGTACGTTGCAAGGCAGGAACACTTTACTGGGTATTGCGAGGCCTCGCCCCTACCCTGTCGGTACCACAGACCACAGCGTGGAGCCTCCTTTCTTGACTAATATTTGCTACCTGTACAAAGTGGGCCGGGCAACATATCCTATAAGGGTTAATTCAGACCCATCAGCATGACTTATGACTTCATACACAGGAAATTTCAAACAGCCAGGCAGGATGGTACAAGCTAATAATTTCTAGTACTGGCCAAACATGGGAACTTGAGGCCACCCTGGGCTACATAGCAAGTTCAAAGCTGGTCTGAGCTACATGTGAGACCCTATTTTAAAAACAAACAAGGGCTGGGGTTAGAGATCAGTGGTAAAATGCTTTCCTAGGTGTACCAGGGTCTGATCCTCATTACTTGGGGTGGGAGGTTTGGGGGAGAAACAGAAGAAAATGAAACTAGGACACTTCACTGCTTATGGCCACACGACAACTGTCTACATATAAGTGTATTCGTGTACATGGGACTCTAGGTAGCTCTGAGATGACTGTGCAGGAACGGACCATGTTTGTAAGACTTTCCAGTAAACCACTGAATGATACATGCACAGTGAATTCAGAAAGGATCCTTAGGAAGACCTTGTACAGATACACAGTGATAGGGACATCACAGCCACAGGGTCCTTGTCTCTGTGCTTGCTGTCCTCACGGTTTGCTTAGTGGGTTCAGGAGTAAAGGGTCTCATGCAGGGAGTGAAGGGACAGCACAGTTTCCTTCTGATCTCAGCCCTCTCTATCACTGACTTGCTGGGCAGGGCTCAGAGCTCCCCGAGGCTACACAGTCTTTCCAGGGCAACCTCCTATTATCTGCAGTCTAAAAGAAAGGGATACATTTCAGCCTCATCTGCCCACTAATGTTTCTTTTCCCTCAGAAGCAGATACTACAGCCTCTGTGCAGCCCAGCGACCTAGGAACAGATGAGCAGTGATGTATGCGTCCACTCCTGGCCTTGTTCCTACTATCTGGACCTTGAGAAGCAATGGGTTCCTGGAAAACTGACCCTGACACCGCATTCACTGAAGTTCAGTGTGGACAAAACTGAAGAGGTCCTCGTTGGCCTGCCACTCTCCAGCATCACTGAGATCAGGAAGGAGGCGTCTCTCTTTATCTTCAGTGCCATCACAGTCCTGGAGAAGGGCCAGGCCAAGCACTGGTTCAGCTCACTGCGGCCTAGTCGAAATGTGGTCTTCAACATCATCGAGCATTTCTGGAGGGAGCTGCTACTGTCCCAGCCAGGCACTGCTGCCAACACAACCTCCCCCATGACCAGGGGGCAGGAGCTGATGGGACTGATGGAGAGTTCCCAGAGACGCATGGAAGACACAGCACAGGTCCTTCACCACCAGAGCGAGCAGCTAGACAGCATCTTGAGGGGCCTGGAGAAGATGGAGTCTGATCTAGATGTGGCTGACAGGTGGGCAAACTCCAAGGTCTTCTCTGCCTCTACTGGGAAGGCAGAGTGTCCTCTGCACAGTCTCATGGTTAGCACATTCCCGGCACCTAGAGAAAGCCGTGTACCTACTATGTGGACTGTGTGGGACTCATCCCAGAGAGCCATTGCCTGTCATCACCTGGATTCTGTTGGCTCACAGAGAGTAAGGTGTCCATGTTGTGATGGGCTGCCTGAGGGAGGCGTCTTGTTCTGTTAATGCTGCAGTTCCCGTGTGCTTTGATGGCAACAAGCAGGTTTTTTGTTTTTGTTTTGCGCATACCTTGCAATGTTTATTTCTTTGGTAATTTTTTCATATCTCTAAAATACGTGTCGTATTCGGAGCTCCCATTTTGTGTGTGCGCCTTGTGCCTGTTCTCCTTTACCGGCTCTCTTGTGTTTTTTCTTCATTTTGCTCCCTTTTGTTTTCGTTCTGGTTTGTATTTCTTAAGCTTTTCTTTCATTTCTGTTAGATGCTAATTTCTAAGCATTAGCTTTGTTCTGCACATGCTGTTTGACTCACACCTCAGCACTGCTTTCCTGTCTGTTTTCTCTCATCTCGGCATTTCAGTTGCCTTTTTTTGGTCTTATTTTACTATTTATCTATCTATCTATCTATCTATCTATCTATCTATCTATCTATCTATTTATTGGTTTTTCAAGACAGGGTTTCACGGTGTAGCATTGGCTGTCCTGGAACTCACTCTGTAGACCAGGCTGGCCTGCCTCTGCCTCCTTAGTGCTGGGATTAAAGGCATGTGCCACTACTTCCCAGCCTTTTTTTGTTTTATATTGACCTATCTCCTAGTTTTCTCTTTGTCTGAATTTCTTTATCTTCTGTCGTTAATCAGAAACATTTATCCCAGGTTCCCTGTGTAGGGTTCTTCTAGGACTGGACTGTCAGTAAAGCCCCGTCTTGGGTCCCTGCATCCCTCCTGCAGTGTGACCCCTAGCTTGCCTGGGCATGGAGGACGCTGCTCTCTTCTCCCCATTCTGCCCCTGCTAAACAGTGTCTCCTCCCCAGTGCCCAGGTTGGGCGTAGGGTCTCCGTGTCCTCCTCCAAGCCGGCCTGCTCTGTCACTGACCACAATCCACCTGTTTTTAGAGAATGATGGTACTACCTCTGTTACTGCCCCTAGATCTTCAGCTTCTCCCACCATTGATACGTAGAAATGTTTTCATGTCTTGTGACTGTCCCTCCCTGTCCCAGGGGAGGTGGAGGTGCTCAGCTATGGTCCTTGAGCAGTACTCCCTGGCCATTCTTCCCAAGCCCACCTCTGACAGTGCTCTTTTTCAGCACAAACTTGTGTTAAATTTCCGTGCTTATTTTCCAGAACTTAGTTTGGAAATGTTACAGCCCTCTTTTCTACAGTTCTGCTTTTTTGTTTCTGTTATCCCAAAGTTCCTCTGAAAATATTAGGTAGAGAAGCTGACCTCTCGGTAAATGTGTTGTCAATGCTGCTCTGAGTAGCCTGGTGAGATCTCAAGCTTGATCGCCCAGGCCTCTTAGGACAGGATCAGCCCTTTGTCCTGCTGTCTGCACTGTTCGCTACCCACGCCAGTCGCTAGCAGCCACTATGGTTGTCAAATATTTTTAGGTGTCTCAGTGCTGGGTTCAGCAGTGTTTTACTTAATGCTGATCCTAGTGTGCAGGCGTAGTGGTGCTCGCAATTTGGATACGCCAAGGAGAGGCTGCAGGGCGAGACGCAGGAGGGTGCTCTGAGAGGGGGCTCCTCGCGTAACTCCTATTGCAATATAGTAATAGTGGTGTGGTCTGTAAATGGCTAATCATGTGTTAGAAACACAGCTCCTATAGGGCTTAATACTCGCTTTCATTTCTGGTGTTCCTCCGGGCCTAGGAACATGCATTCTCTCTGGATAAAGGACTGTGTATATGAAGAGCATACAGTGCTCCCTAGCCACTATGTGGTGGAATGTCCAGGCTCTCTAAGTGCTTTTTAGGTGTGACGGCCTTTGCTAGAGTCCACACGTGGTTAGGGATGCCTGTGCTCAGAGAGAGTGTGCAGACACATCCTCCCTCTCATCAAGACAGATTTTTTTTTTTTAGTAAGACCACGTCATGGAGGTAGGCGTGTGTCAGGCTTGTTACAGGAGCAGACAGCAGAGTCCACAGTGTTTAGAGTTGGCAACTCTGTTCTCTCTGGCCCCTGCTTAGTTTTGTCCTCAGGATGAACTGTTATAAACTCTCTGTTCCAGGAATGGGGTGTTTTTACAACATCTTCTCTTCTGACTGGCCATGTCCTAGCCTGTTTCTGCCTCTTTGTGCACATGGATACATACTTTACGGGAACTCGGGGATAGCTCACATATTTCATAGTCTGCCAAGTTAGAGTTCCTATTG
The DNA here is from genome assembly GCA_028551405.1 of Uromys caudimaculatus. NCBI lineage: Eukaryota > Metazoa > Chordata > Mammalia > Rodentia > Muridae > Uromys > Uromys caudimaculatus. Next base: position 57,944,939 of record CM052710.1, read on the forward strand.
TTTACTTTTGGTTCCTGTTGGGAAATGAGGTTTAATCTGGACACACTGGATACATTCGAGCCTCTGTCTTCTCCATGAAAACTCAGCAAATGAGTCAAAGAGAAGTTGCAGGGTCAGTCACAGCAGGTGCTGGCTCAGGGCTTGACTCTTTCTGAAATCTAGTCTGTATCCTGACAGTGCTCACCCTTAAAAAGCCTGCTCCAGAGCCACCCAGATGTCTTGGTGTTGGCATCTTGTGTTTTCAGTTTATGCCTATTTGTTAGTATCATAGAGCCTGTTTCCATGGCAGGCTAGACAGGGGCTGTCTGTCTGAGAGTAGTGCTCTGTGGTCTTAGGATGTTTGGTTTCTTTTCCACCATGGTGCCTATAATTCACCTCACAGAGGCCTTCAGCCTCAGAACTTACAGGGAAAGATTTGTGCACAAAGGAAAAACATAATCTGGTATCTTTTTGTTTTTATTGTTTACCACTTTTTGGCTGTGGTATTATTCATAGTAACCAAACTAGGAAGTGGCCCACGTGTCCGTCAATTGATGGACAAATAAAGAAAATGTGAGAGACACACACACACACACACACACTCACAATGCAGCATTACTCAATGATAAAAAAGGAAGAAATTGTATTGTTTACAGAGAAATGGAGGGACTGGAGAGCAGCATGCTGTGCTAAATACCAGACTCAGAAAGAAATACACTGCATGTTCTTTCATATGCAGAAGCCAGGTATGCATGAAAGCAGCAGTTGGACTGTTTGGAAGAAAAAGGAGACCTGCTAGAAGATATTGAAGGGACAGAAGAGTCTAACAGTGATGGAGCTGCTACTTTTCAGTCATGTGACCAAATACCTAAGTAGAAGTAACTGGTGAGAGCATTTTGGCTGACACTTGGGAGGGCACATCCCCTTGTCAGGGAGAAGGCATAGCAGTAGGAGCACCAGGCTGCTTGCATTCCCATCTCAGGAATGCGGAGTGAGGACAGGACGGAGAGGACCAGAGCAAGACGTCACAGGAGCTGTTTCTGTGTCCGGGCAGTTGTGAGTAGAGCTGTCACAGAGACACAGAGATGGTGGTCAGCATAATGGGCTCTGAACAGAGAATAATCTAGACAGAGCAGACAGTATCCTCACAGATAAATGGATAAGGAAAATATGGTATGTCTGTGCAACAAAATGTTATTCAGCTATGAAGAAGAAAATTCAGCTGTTTGTAGCAATACAAATGAACCTGGAGATTATGATAATGAACTAAATAATCAAGGCACAAAAAAGACAAATGTATGTTTTCATTTGTGGAAGGCAGAAGGAGTGAGGCTTGTACGTGTTTGTAGCTTGTGCCTGATTCAGTAGGTCCCCAAGCCCACTGTGTTATTTCTCTAGTTCTGTAACACAGAAGTAGAGTGGACATACTCTGGAGTGAGCAGAGCCCTCATGCGCCCCTAACCTGTCTTAAGAGGCCATTATGGTGGTAAAAAGTAAAATGTAGCCCTTAGAACTTGTGTCTAGGAACATGGTAGCCAGTGGCTTCGTGCATCGGTGCAGGGGTCACAGAGAGTGCCGTCACTAACGGCTGTGAATAGCTCCCTTGACCCACCCTTGGGTTAATCTGATTTGCTCAAGCAGTCACAGAACTTGTGCTGACTGGTTACTCATGAGAGTAATTCCCAAGGATACAGATGAAGAGATGTAAGAGGTCAGGTGTGTGGAAGGGACAAGGTGTCCATACCCTCCCTGGCCACCGCCCCCAGGACCCTCCACATATCCAGCTCTGAACATGTCTCTAGGGGCTTTATGGACACTTAGTACATGGGGACAATTGATTAAACCACTGGCTATCATGATCCACTCAACCTCCAGCCCTTCTTTGGGGGCTGAGATGAGGCTGAGGGTCCCCACCCTCTGATCCAGCCCTGGTCTTGCAGTGACCAGCCCCACCTGGTAGCTACTGGGGGCTGCTGGCCAGCAGAGGGCTCACATGTAGAAAGTACTTCATGTGGTGATTCCTAGGAAACAGGATGAGGAGCAAGTATATTTCAGAGTCACACTTGAGAAATGCCTGCAAAGCTTGGAGAGTTTAGGAATCTGCTTAATTTTTATTTCATTCTGAAACATAAGGGCATGTTGTTAGTTTAAGTCTTTTGTAGGTGCCCTTTGTCTGACTGAGAGTCGTCCTTCTAGCTCGTTGATAGAATTCTTCAGGTCCTGTGCTGTTTTGAGGAATATGGAGCTTTCCTGTTTCACTGTCAGTGACGTGAGTGGCCCAGGTGAATTTTCTGATATTAAGCCCCCTCATCCTGGGATCAATACCTCTTATTTTTCGGGTTAGTAATTTTTTATGCCATCATTGATGCTTGCTGATTCTTAAAAATTTTTTATTGTTATTGTTTTGAGACAGGGTTTCTCCATACAGTCTTACCTGTCCTGGAATTTATTCTGTAGACAATGCTGGCCTCAACCTCAGAACTCAGAGATCCATCTGCCTTTGCCTCCTGAGTGCTGGGACACTGCCATCTTGCTGGTTTATGTTTTTTTTATAAGGAATTTTGTTGAATCAGGCTTGGTGTGAGTCTCGCAGCTCATGAGCTTCATGAGCAGTTTTGCTTTTGCATTGTTCTCTGAGCAGGACTGTGGATTGATAGCTGTTGGTTCTTATCTTTGGCAGAATTCACCAGGGAAACCACTCAGAACTTGGTGTTCTCTCTGGTGCTATCTTTACAGATTGAATTTCTTTCTAAAGCTTTTAATATATATATATATATATATATATATATATATATATATATATATATATATATATATATATATATATTTGGCCAGAGTTTCAGAGGCTGAGCTTTCTATGTTGTACATTTCAGGTAAGTTGTTAGATTTATTGGCACTGAGAATAATGTTCATAAGACTTTCAACCTCTGTAGTAACATCTCTCATTCCCAGTCCTGTGTCAGTAATTTCTATTTTCTCGGTTGTTTAATTGATATTTCTTGTTAGTAATTTGTATTTTGTATTTAAATCACATCAAATAACTGACTTTGTGCGCTCTCTCGCTCTCCCCACCCCTCTCTCCAAGATATAGTCTCACTATGCTTCCCAGGCTATCCAGGGACTCACTTTGTAAACCAGGTGGGCCTATATCTCACTGAACTCTAGTGGCTTCTGCCTTCAGAATGCTAGGATTGAAGTCACAGATCACTCATTTTTATTTCTATTCTCTCTGTGTATGCAGGCACATACGTGCTATAACATCTGTATGGACAGTTGGAGTCCATTCTCTCCTTCCACCATGTGGGGTTCAAGGATCAGACTCAGATCTCAGGTTTGATAGCAGTTCCTTTACCCACTGACCTAGCTCTCCAGACCAGCTCCCTGGGACCCTCCCCCTCTCCAATTTCAGTAATTTCTACTTTTGACTTTTCTACTTTCTTTGTATATACTTTGGTCTTCATTTTAAAATAATTTGAAGTAGACACTTAGATAACTAATTTTAAATCATTTATTTATATATCTTTTTATTTGTTTATTTATTGTTTTGTTTGTTTGTTTGTTTTGAGACAGGGTTTCTCTGTGTAGCCCTGGTTGTCCTGGAACTCACTCTGTAGACCAGGCTGGCCTTGAACAAAGAGATTTCCCTGCCTCTGACTCCTGGGTGCTGGGATTAAAGGCGTGCGCCACCACTGCCCAATTTTAAACTTTTTTTCCCCTCATAAGTCACATGTTTAATGTTACTTGTTTGCAGTAGGTTTTGAAAACCTTACTACTGTCACACTCAACTAGAAATAAGTTGACAACTCCTGACTAAATTCAGAGAAAATAAATATTAGTCTTCTAAAATATACAGGACTCAGCTTCCTAATGTGAACATAAAATTCAAATCTCTCCATTGTTCTCCCTTGAAGATATGTTAGCTTCACTCTGAGCAAAGAGCACCATTCCTTTGCGTTTCCCAGGGCCATTACACGGAGATCCATCAGATACCTATAACACTTGCTGAAGTTACCCCTTAAATATTTCTATTTGACTAGTACGAAGTGTTCTTCCTTATCTTTTTTGATAACTTTTAGTTGAAAGTTGATTTTATTCGATATTAGATGGCTACTCCAGCTTGTTTCTTGGGACCATTTGCTTGGAAAATTGTTTTCCAACCTTTACTCTGAGGTAGTGTCTGTCTTTGTAACTGAGGTGTGTTTCCTGTACATAGCAAAATGCTGAGTCCTGTTTATGTATCCAGTCTGTTAGTCTATGGCTTTTATTGGGGAATTGAGTCCATTGATGTTAAGAGATACTAAGGAAAAGTGATTGTTGCTTCCTGTTATTTTTGATGTTATTTTTATGTTTGTGTGGCTATCTTCTTTTGGGTTTGTTGAAAGAAGATTACTTTCTTGCTTTTTCTAGGATGTAGTTTCCCTCCTTCTGTTGGTGTTTTCCATTTATTATCCTTTGTAGGGCTGGATTTGTGGAAAGATATTGTGTAAATTTGGTTTTGTCATAGAATATCTTGTTTTCTCCGTCTATGGTAATTGAGAGTTTTGCTGGGTATTTGAGAGTAGCCTGGGCTGGCATTTGTGTTCTCTTAGGGTCTGTATGACATCTGCCCAGGATAATTTTGAACTTTTATTATAATATACATATATACACATTGAAAACTCAATTTTCTCAGGTGAGATTGTGTTTGCTTCTTGTGTGTGTTGTATTTTCATTGTTATTCGCTTTGTTTTCTTTTTTAAAAAACGATTTGGCTTTATATGTAGTATTTTACCTGAGTCTCTGTCTGTGTATGTAAATCAAATGCCTACTTGTGCTCTTGGAGGTCAGAAGAAGATGTCAGATTTCCTGGAACTGCAGATATAGTTGGTTGTAAACCACCATGTAGGTCCTGAGAGAGCAACCCAGGTGATCTGCAAGAGCAGCAAGTACTCTTAACCACTGAGCCATTGCTCCAGCCTCTTTAAATATTTTCTGATTTCCTTTTTGTATTTTTAGTACATGTACTTCAGAATGCATTAATCTGCAAATATTTTCAGATTTGTAATTGTCCTTTGGACATAATGCTTTTGCAACTAACTGCATTTGCTGTCATAAGCAGTCTGCGTCCAGTTGAGAGCAGTGTGCACTCGGCAGATGCTGGTGATTCTATTATCAGTCAGGCTGATCTGCCTTGGTGCTCTCCAAAACTCTTAAGTTCTTACTAATTTTTTGTCATCTTGTCCTATTAGTCATTGAAAGAACTGTAACTATTGAACTACAACTGTGGCTGTTTTGTTTTGTTTTTTTACTTTTGTCAACTTTTTGCATCATGAATTTTGAAGTGGTGTTATTTAGCATATAGATGTTTAGTGTTAAGTCTCTCTGTTGGGTAGATTCTCTTATCATATGTTAGCACCTATTTACTGTTAGCATCCTGTGTACGATGTGTACATTTCCATTCTTTGTTTTCTGTGTATCTGTTCTTTTATGTTTTTACAGTGTTTTGTGAACACAATATAGCTGCCTCTTGTTTCTTTCAAACTGACAATGTGTCTCTTAACTTGGTTCATTTGTTTTTAAACTGATGCCTTCCTGGTTTGGTTTAACTCTTTAATTGTGCCTTATGTTAGTTTGCTGTTTGTTCTTTCTGAAATTTGCTTTTTCTTTCCTGTCTCCATTTTTCTTCTATTGATGCACTGGATATATTTCTTGGTGTTACAGTTGTGCTGTCTAGTAGACACAGTCTGTACTAGAATTTAATTATATTGGGCTGGGAAGTGGCTTAGAGATAGAACTCTTGCCTGGCATACATGAGGCCCTGAATTTGATTTCCCAGCTCTACAAACAATTAATTAATTGAATTAAGAATTGGGTTTCTTAGTTGCCATGGCTATAGATAAAGTGTTTGGTAGCTATGTGTGCCTCCAGTTGTTTTGGACATGCTGCAGAAAACTGTAGCAAATAGCTCTGTAGAGATTGGTGGGTTGATGAATTCATGGATGGATTCTGAGTCAGAATTCTCCAGGTCAAGGCATAGTGTGGAAAGAACATTAGTCATGTGCACATGTTTGCTGTATCTTTGGTTAGCAGGCTCCCATCTAGACAGGTGTGCTTACACCCCCAGCCTCAGCCCCCACCCTTTGCTCTTTCTACTTCATGAGTGCTCGTTGGGAAAGATTGACTATAAAATGGTAACCTGCTCTACAAAGATTAAAGCAGTCTTCTGAAAACAACAAAGGCATTACACATTAAAACTAACCATCTCTGCTTTCTGTGATTTCTTTGTTCCCTTAGATTGCTGACAGAATTGGAGACTCCTTCCTGGTGGCCTTTTAGCTCTAAGTTTTGGAAGACGCCGGCAGAAACAAAGCCCAGAGAAGGTGTCTCTGTAGCCACTTGTGAGCCCTTTGGAAAGGAAGGGGTTGTGATCAGGGTCCCTGCTGTTGTTTCTCAGAGAACAGAGTCTCAGTCCAAGCTGGGAAAGCTCACTGTCCTGGTTTCTGGTTTGGAAATCCATGACTCCAGTTCATTGCTCCTGCACAGATTTGAGAAGGAGGATGTTGATGATATCAAGGTTCACTCTCCTTATGAGGTCAGCATACGCCAGCGGTTCATTGGGAAGCCAGACGTGGCTTACCGGCTGATATCTGCCAAGATGCCAGAGGTCATTCCCATTTTAGAAGTGCAGTTCAGCAAGAAGATTGAGCTCCTGGAAGATGCCCTAGTGCTTAGGAGCAGGGGTGGTGCTTCCCCTGCAGAGAGTAGCTGCTCCATTCGGCATGCAGGTGAGTGGCCAGCAGGGCAGTGCGTGTACCGACTTCCAAAATTAGAGCCTCACTCAGCATGCTGTGATTTGTGTTCAACATGCCCGTCCATCAGCAGCTGCTGGCCCCAGCTCACAGGCAGTCACGGGCTCAAACAGCCCTTCCAGACTGCCAACTTACACCTGCCCTTGACAGAGAATTCAGCTTCAGGATGGGGCAGCGCCAAAGCTTGGTTCTTGGATGTCTCCCAAAGGCTTACCTCTCAAGGTGGCGCTATTAGGAGACAGTGGGGCCTTTAGAAGGAAAGGCCTTCTTGGAGGTTTGCCCTTTCCTCCTGTTTGCTAGTGAGACCATGAGCAGTTTTGTTCCTGTTGTGGTGTACTGCCTCACCCCAGGTTCACAGCATTAGGGACCACTGACGTTGGTTGGGACCCTCTAGAACCATGAGTTAGGTTAAACCTTTTCTCTTGATAAGTTGATTGGGTGTTTCCTTGTGGTATAGAAAACTAATATAGTCAGAGGTATTATCAACCAGTTGATGTTGCTTTAATAAAATACCAGAAGCTAGGTGTTATATAAAGAAAAGATTAGGTAGTTTACCATTCTGAAAGCTTAAAGTCCAAGATTGGATAGTTCCATTTGTTTGGCCTCTGTGAGGGTCACATGGCAGATAGCACAATGATGAGAACACGTGACAGGACAGGATGCTGAAGAGATTCAGGGCCCAGGCTTGTTCCTTTACAACTAGCTCTCTCAGAAACTTACTAAGATTCCACAGTCCTCCTAGAGACAGTCTCCTTGTGACCTGATGACCTCCGCCTAGGCTCTGCCCCTCAGAGGCGCCACAACTTCTCCACATCACTTAGCACCTAGCATATGAACTCTTGGGAGACACACTTAGAGTGTATCTGAACAACAGCAAAGGGTTCCAAAGGAAGCTTCAGGTCCTCAGCCCTTCCCTCTGCTCCGCCTAATTCAGGAAGTGGCACTCAGGTATATGCTGGTGTGACCCACACCTACCCTGACCTGTGCCCCACCAGCCTAGCGCTATCCTTTGGCGTCAAATTGAGTCTTTCCAGCCACTCCTCAGATGTGCATTGTAGGGGTCTGCATACTTGGACACAGAGCTGAGTTTCAGGTTCAGGTACTGTGCACTGGGTCAGTGGGGCAGCAGAACATAGCACCAAGGCCCAGGGTGGGGTAGTCCATTGGACATGTTGTGTGTGGATTGCCTGTGGTGTTCAGCTTTCCTGGATTAGGCTTAGCCAAGTGAGGACCTACGTGTAAGAGATGAAATGCTACAGTATGAAGCAGGACATCTGTCAGTGTGGGAGAACAAATGCTATGCCCGGTCCTTTCAGGGGAGGCTCTCAAGACTAAGAGTGCAGTGAGGCACAAGCAGAGGAGGAGGAAGAAGTGGGGTCTCCTAGTGGAGGCAGGAGTAAGGAGATGGTGTAAATAGGCATGCACGATGCTGGGGAGGAGGCTGTGTTACCATAGCTGGGGGGTGGGGCTGTCCCAATGGAGGAGGACTGAGGGAAGAAATGATACGTGTGCATGCATGTCTTCCCGGGGGGGGGGGGAGCTTTATGTAGGAGACATTATAATGTCTTAGGAAGGTGGCAGCTATGCCAGTGGAGAGAGGACCGAGGAGGCCACAATAGCCTAGAAGTAAGGTAACTTCCTAAGGAGATTCCTGGGGGCTTTCATGACGTCCCTGGATAGGTGAAGTCATAACTTATGAAGTCATAGGTTCACTGTGAGATAGACATCCATCCAGTGGGTCTTGTTTGGTGAGAGTTCTGCTGACCACCCAGTGCCAGAAGGCCTAGGCTTGTGCACAGGCTGCCTGTGGTTTGCTGTCCAGATAGCATCATCATTAAGAAAGCCATAGATGTGCTGCCTGCTCCCCTTCCTGATCAGTACCTTAACTGGTGCAGGCTAACCTCACCAGTCCTAGCAACAGCATTCTGGGATTTGATTGAGTTACTGGGGACCTGTCCTTTATAGGGGGCACAGGAAAGTGGTCATCACAGGGCACTTGCATGGGATGAGTGGAGCACTTGGAGTGTGGCAGTCTGTTGTTTTATGTTTCCTGGGGACTCCCTGAAGTGTTTCAAGTGTCCTTGGTGGAAGGGAAGTGCTATCCTCATTTCTAGCACATGGGTGTGCCCAGCTGGCCGCCTTGTGCAGGAAGCTCACATATACTGAGGTTTAGTGGGGAAGATGTCTTCCAAGGAGGTAGGAACTCGGTGGTTTTCTTACCCACAGCTTGATGGGAGGGTTGGCTCCTTGCCCATACCTTCATGTGCTGCAGTGCTCAGCTAGCTTCTGTCTTACCACTGGGAGGTGGAAACTGGAAGCCTTGACTGAGGCCCCAGGCCCAGCCTCTTCTGAAGGTGTGCTAAGTGCGTGCGGCCACACAGGGGCAGTCTTGAAGCACGACGAGCTTTTGCTGTTGGGAGGTAAACTTTACTCAGGGAAGCTCCCCAGAGACTACTGTAGTGAATGCTTCTGCAGACCCCAGAGGCTGCCAGTATCAAGGGCCTGGACCTGAAGGGCAGGAAGATTGGCCATGTTGTCTCAGAAGAGCACAGCTTGATTGCTGTTGCCCCTCAGTCATCCCTAAAGACTAGTGAGCTTAGAGTAGGTTTGAAGACAGTACAGGCCATTATCTTTTGTTTGGTGTCACGTAGTAACAGGTGTCTCAGACTCTTGAGTTTCCGATTATGGAATATTTGTGAACAGTAATGAAATCACGGAGCACAAGTCTGCATGTGGAATTCACTGCTGCTTCAGATCTCCTCTAGGCATGCAGGCCAAGGGTGATTTTATACATTTTCTTCAATGATTTTGTGCACAGACAGTTTCAGAGTGTCCTGGAGTTTGTAGCATATGAACTCTGGATTTTAACGTTAGACTCCTATGCTGCCCTTAACCCCAAATCTGCTCTGTTGTCAACTTCTAATGTTAGCATGCCTCCTTGTCCCTCCAGGGAGCGCCAATACCAGGTACCTAATCTCTTACCTCCCCTCGCCCCTACATGGCCTCCTCTGTCCCCAGAGCCCCAGGGTCCTGTGATTGTGGGTCCCTGAAAAGCCTGTAGCACTCCCCTCGGAAGCACTCCCCGCTGGAGTACATGCCATGTGTTTTTATGGTTTATCTGGGTGAAATCAGCAGTGATCAAAACATGCATAGTGTGGTCTGTGTCATCTGTTTGCTAACTTTCTTTGCTGCTTGCTGTTGTCACATGCCCAGAAGGGCCATCCACAGCAGGCACTGAGAGCCGCCCCAGACACTGCTACAGAGCAGCTCTTAGAGCTCTCAGAACTTATGCCTGAAGCCACTCGCCACGTCCCCAACCGTACAGCACAGTGGAGGACAGATGATGGCATCTGATCAGCTTGGTCCAAGTTGTCTTTTAAGGCAGAGCTTAGAAGCCCTGAGAGTCCTAGGATATAGGTACCCATCTTAATCAGGCTGTCTATTGCTATGATGAAACATAACGAGCAAAAGCAAGTTGGGGAGGAAAGGGCTTATTTTGTGTACACTTATATCACAGTTCATCATTAAAGGCAATCAGGACAGGAACTCAAAGAGGGTGGGAACCTGGAGGCAGGAGCTGATGCAGAGACCATGGTGGAATGCTGCTTGCTGGCTTGCTCCTCATGACTTGTTCAGCCTGCTTTCTTATAGAACCCAGGACCATCAGGCCAGGCTAGGCCCCCCCAACACAATCACTAATTAAGAAAATGTCCTATAGGTTGCCTACAGATCAAGCATTATGGAAGCATTTTCTCATTTGAGGTTTCCTCCTCTCCAATGACTCTGACTTATGGCAAGTTGACATAAAAATTAGCCAGGACAGCACCCTAGGATGCGGTCCTCAAGTATGCAAGCACTGTGCTATGTTTGGCTGAGCTCTCACAAGGGGTTCCTGATGACACAGTTACTACATTTTGCCTGATGGCGATCTCTGGACCCAAGGGCAGAGTTTGTAGGAATAGACATGGGTGACACTGTGAGTGTTGGTGCTCCTGGGTCCAAAGACAGGGTCCTCAGGGTTGCACTGTGCTGATCTGGGGTGGCTGGAAAGCTGGCTAGGGAGAGTGACTTGACCTTTATATACCTGTGGTCTCCATGCCTGATTGTGCTATGTGTTACAACGTCACTGTGGAAGTATAGGTGACTGGAAACCGAATATGCTCTTCTCCTTCTGTTTCCCCTTCCTGGCTCAATCCCGCCTTTGTGGATGAATGTGCATTTTGTTTTCTGACCTCTGCATGAGCATCTCAGGCCTCATACAAACTGCAGCCCCTGCCAGAGGAGCTGCTTTCCAAGTGCAGATGAGGAATATAAGGCCAGGTAGCTCCCAGCAGACAGATCTACCTGGGTCAGTCTTGGTACCTTTGCTCTGAGCTGTGTGCCAGTGGGTTGTCCGAAGGGGGACAGCATCTGTCTCTTTTGCCAGCTGACCTCCCTTAAGGCCATCTTACGACTTTGTCTCTGCAGTCTCAATGTCTTGCTTCAGGAGCCATTTTTGCTGCTTTTATTAAACAGATCATTAGTGACTAAAGAGATAGAAACCATCTTGCCCAGAGCCACAGTAATTCTTCTCAGATGTTTCAAAACATGGATCAGCGAGTCAGCAATCAGCTCTGGAGGTGGCAGAGTGCTCTGTGGCTTAGATGGGTCCCAGCTGACCCCACAGCTCATGGAAAAGATCCCAGACTCCTTGGGCCTGTGGGTCATTAGGAACATCCATTAGGAGAATCTTGCTTCAGCTTTCTGTTTGTTGAAGCAAAGTACTGGTTAGTGAGCTGTAGAAGTCCAGTCAGCCAGCAGTGAGCCCTCGGACCTGGGGTTGAGGGAGGCTGATAGCTACCACCGCCACATTAGCACCTGGCAAATAACGAGTTTGTGATCAGTTTGGCTTGTCGCAGCCAGTTTTATTGAGAACGCAATAGGAAAACCACTGTCCCGGTGATGAGTCCTAAGTCAGCTCTTAGGTAGGCAGGGTTTACACACTACAGTGTGCAGTGTGTGTGTGAGGTGGAGGGTGTTTACCTCTGTGTTCATCTGCCAATCTCATGGGCCTGTCCTCATCCCGCCTGTCTTCCTCCTACGGCTGGGCCTTCCTCAGGAGGATGCCTTTTGAGATTGTTGGAGGAGATTCAGAGGGAAAGAGATTTTGTGCTGTGTTTGAAGCACCTGGGCGACAGGCATGTCTTAGTGACTGACCTTTTGGTGCCTGCCCTCAGGCCCAGTGAGAGCTCCCCTAAGTGCACCCCTTTTCTCTCTTTTTCTGGCGTGCAGCGGTAACCTCCAGGCTGTTCTGCCTTGCCTAGCTAAGAGAAGTGTGAGAGCCACTGGCTGTTTGTCAAGTTCAGTGCTCTCTCTGCTTCCTTCAGCCTAGTGAATGCACTTGGCTGCTACTCTTAATTCAGGGTGCCCCATATTGTAGGGAAGAGCAAAGATCAGACTTCAGTTGCAGACCTTATCTAGGCTCTGAAGTTCTGGGTTTGTGGCTGGAGTTACTCCTAAATAAAGAACAGGTGGCACATGGTAGCCACCCGGAGCCAAGGCAGGGCTGGTTGCTGTTCCTGCCGTTCCAGCTGTCCTGTCTTGGGTGCAGAGATTACCCAGCACACAGGTGTGTGTTGATCTGTGTGAGCTGCAGAACTGTCCCATTGAGCTGAGCACTGCCTGACCACAGGGTGGGTGGTTCTGACTCACAAACTGGGGCAGGCTTGTACATGCAGCACCACTTGGCTCCAATAGCTGGCCATTTCCTGTGCTCTCTGGAACCACAGTGTTCTGTGGAAAAGCTCAACTGTCCCCATATTTCCTGGTGATATGTGTATTTCACCAGGGTTCAACAGTTCTTGTGTTTTATATGCCACATCTTTGAAAATGTGAACATTTGTGAATTATAGGCTCTTCTCTTAAGAGATACTTACAAAATTAGCTCTGGATGCTTACAGTATTGCAAACTCACCTTGATATGGGGCATTCAGCTCAGGAGGGGCCCAGGACCAAGGCCCACACATACCCATATGAATACTGTGACGTGCACCTTGGGCCAAAGCCTGTGGCAGTCTTAAATGCCTTCTGTGATGTTCTGAACGCTTGTGTGTGGTTTGCTCCCTTCCGAAAGTTTTCACCACTGACCTCAGCTTCCTGTTCCAGCATCCAGACTGCTGGGCTGCACGACACAGCGAGAGCTGCCCACAGGAGGGCAGGAAGGCGAGCAGCTGCAGCTGCAGAAGAACTGGCCACTGCTCTCTGAGGGGGAAGCCCAGGAGCTGACACAGGTAGAGAGCGCCCGCTGTCTCAGTGGGACAGTCCGCATCCCTGTCCCCTCCACCTGCGCCTTATCCCTCTCCTGCCTGGACACAGGCCCTTGTTAGATTATGCACACCTTCACTGAAACAGTGGCTCTCACCCTGTGATCATGACCCCTTTGGGGGTTGCATATCAGATATTTAAATTATGATTCATGACAGTAACAATATTACAGTTATGAAGTATCAGTAAAAATAATTTTATGTTGGGGGGGTCAAACGTGAGAAGCTGCATCAAAGTGTCGCAGCATCAGGAAGGTTGAGAAGCACTGAACTAAAAGGAGCTGCTTGATTCTAGGTTTGCTATGCCCATCCCAGCCCCCTTGTTTCATGGCATACAGACTCATAGTACACACACCCTCTACACATACAATCACATTGCAGTGACCCCCACTCCGTGTGTATGTGCTGTACATGTCTGCACTACATACGTACCAGGACTTTTCTACATAGTATATGTATACTGTCTAGTAATGTATAGTATACATGTGCTCCATGTATGTGTGTTGTATGGTATACAGGCACTCTATGCTGTGTGCTGTACATAAACACATGTTCTTCTCTGTGAGCATGTATGTACAGTTAAGGATAAACTAGCTTGCTCAGATCTCTCATGTTCAACATTAGATTCTGAAAGAAGTTTTCCACTTTTCTGAGAAGATTGAAATTGAAATCCCACCCAAATGCTTTAGTATTGCTGGACTGTGCAGGTGCCTTTTCTTGGAGTTTTGAAGAAACGCCTCATCAGCATGGCCTCTTACTGACAGATGTTTCAGTCTGTACCTTAGAAGGTCTGAGTACTTGTAGGGTATGACGGCTTATCTCTGTAGTCACAGCACTCTGGAAGCTCAGGCAAGACTGCCAAAGGTTCAAGGCCAGCCTGGATTGAGGAGAGACTCTAAAAACAAAGCAATAACAACAAAAGCAACACCCAGATAAGAGCTGTTAATAAGGCAGGGGCATGAGGGTGAGGTAATCAGATCATGAGTTGCATACATGTAACGTACGTACATACATACATACATACATGAGTAAACATAACCCCGTTCTTTTTGGTTTTTCGAGACAGGGTTTCTCTGTGTAGCCCTGGCTGTCCTGGAACTCACTCTGTAGACCAGGCTGGCCTCGAACTCAGAAATCCACCTGCCTCTGCCTCCCAAGTTCTAGGATTAAAGGCGTGCACTACCACTGCCCGGCCATAACCCCATTCTTAATTTAGAAAATGAAAAGGGGATACCAAAGAGACAGCCTAGCAGAGAAGAGCACTGGCTCTTGTAGAAGTTTGAGTTTGTTTTCCAGTAACCACATGGTGGCTCACAGTCACCTGGAATGCCGTCTTCTGATCTCCGTGGGTACTGCATGCATACAGTGCACATACATACATCTAGGAAAAAACTCATACACATAAAGTAAAACTAAATAAACCTTTTTAAAAGGACGCATGACTAAAATGTCAAGTCAGCGTTCACGCTGCCCCAGACCTCCCATGAGGCCTGTCTGTTTTAACCAAGACCCGTAGCCATATTCAGAGATGGCAGTAGCCCTGCCCCTTTTCTGTGGGAGTTGCAGAAAATACAAGGGTTCTGTTTATGGGGAAATGCCTTCAGCAGAGTATTGTCTCCATTGAGAGGTGGACATGATTCAGTAAACCTGTTCTTAGAACTGAGTTCTCAGCTATGTGTCTGCATAGGCACAAACTTCTTTGAGCTCAGCAGTTTTCTCTTTAGGGGGAAAATCCATCCTTTCTATGAAATACTTTAAACATAGACCCCTATTCCTTTTTCTTCATGGTCCAATGTTTATGTGTAAGCATGACCCGGGCACACTGCCAGCTGTGAGCATCATCTCCTGCAGGTCACTAGTTACATTGTCTTCAAGACCTTCCAGGTGCGGTCTTACTCCTCTGGGGTTTTGAGAATGCCTAGTGTGTCAGGGCCCATGTCCTGGAGTTTCCTCTGAGTCCTCTCCTGAGCTCTTGGACAAGAGAGCATTAGCCTTGGGAGGCTGGGTGTGTGGGTGCTCAGCCCACCTTTATGACGATGTTTCTGCCCTGCAGTTGTGTTTAGGCGGAATTTTACTTATTATTTGCAATGGTGGTCATGTAGTCTGAGAGGCATCTCCTGTCTGTGAACATCTAATCTCTGCCAGCCTTCATCCTAAAGTTGAGGGTCAGTGGGGACAATGTCAGGCTGAACACAGCCCAAGCTAAGAACGGGGTAGGGCTCCATAGTGCCTGTGTGTGGCAGTACCTAGATGGCCCTGGCATGCTCTGTGCTGGTAACACAGAGCACTGAGTGTAGAGGTCGGAGCACTGGGACACTGCAGGCAGTGGTGCTGGAAGGGGGTCTGCGATGCCAGGCTGGACCTGAGGGAACAGGCAGGTGGGGACTTGGGGCGGTCAGGGGGTGCAGCCTAGCTTTACATGAAATGGTCTTTTCAAGGTAAAACACATGTTTCATATTTAGAGAAGAATTCCTGGCTGTGCAGTTGAAGCTCTAACCCAAGTAGGAATGAGTTAAATTCTGGGGAAACAAAAATGCAAGAGCCCCTCCCCCACCCAGCTGTGGTTTGGTTGCAGATGCTATTAAAGCCATTATGTTGAGATGTGTCCTGGTGATTTAAATTGCAGTTGGGGATGCTAATGGGGAAGTGGCCAGGACTATACAGGGGCGGGAGTGAGCTGAGTGGGTATGCGGTCTGTGGCCGCCGGCTGCCGCGTCACTGCGGCTGGGGGAAAAAAAGCCCAGGAGGCCAGAAGGAAACCAATCCCCTGGTAGATTTGGCAAAGCCCCTCAACTGACAACTAGCAGCGTCTGCTCCTCCTCAGAACCGTGGCTGCACTTGGTTCACGGGATCTGCAGAGGCACATATTGTTGGTAGTAAAGGGTGGACGTGATAGAGCAAGAGGTGGAGATTGCTGTCCCAAAGCAAGGCGCGCAGGGTCCGTATAGGGTTTCTTCCTGTCCCTGTTTCTGTGTCCTGATCTGAGTTGGGAGGTTCTTCATCACACTTTGCCTTATTCTGGGATTCTTCCAGTGGAAATGACGGTGATGAGATCTGGTGGGTTGTGGGCAGGAAGAGAGCTGGCCCTGACCATGAGCTGTAGCAGAGAAAGGAGGCTCCTGTGTATAAGATCTAATGTCATGCTGCCAAGGTGTGCTGCAGCTCCTCACACTGGGAGGCTGAGGTCTGCAGAGCCTTGGTCTTACAGCTTGATGTTTTTATCTTTGGAACCTCCCGCATGCTCCCTCTACCCCAGCTCCACATGTACCTGTACCTGCCCAGACTGTTAACCCTAGCTTTCTGGAAATAATTTTGTGGTTCTCTATTGGTTATATAACCCATTTGAAGACATTTGTGGGCCAGTGGACTGGCTCAGTGGGTAAAGGCATTTGCCACCAAGCCTAACAACCTACATGGTAGAAGGGGAACTGAGTCTCACAAGTTGCTCTAGGCCAGGCCTGGTGGCCCATGTTTTTAATCCCCAGAAATCAGGCAGAGGCAGGAGAATCTCTATCAGATTGAGGATAATTTGATCTAAATATCGAGTCCAGGTCAGCCAGGGCTACACATTGAGACCCTGTCTCAAAACAAAAACATAGCAGAACAAAAATAATAATAAAAGAAAACCAAACTGCCCTCTGAGCACTACATGTATGTGTGCATGCACAAAGAAACAGAATTAAATAATGAAAAAATATTAAATCCATGTCTTCTGTCTCTTCCCTTTAATTCCTTTTGAGCAAATGTGGAACATGGTTTATCATCTTCAGTGCCTGTCGCCTTGGCCTGTTTTCCCTGGTATCCCAGGTTTAATCCTACCTCAAACTGTACTTTCTCCCTGCTGGAAAACATCAGTCAGCCATCTTGCATGAGCCTCATCTGTAGGAGATGAAGTATTCCCCAAGTATCCCTAAGGCTGAAGCAGAATTTAAGGGTCAGGGGCATCTACACCCACACTGTCTGCTCATTGAGACCCCGGGTCTGCTCGGCACAATGACATGTGCCTGTTGTCCCCACACATGTGCTGCAGGTCTCAGCCCCACAGGCAAGGGCCACACACAGTCCCCATCAGTCTGTACAACCAGGCTGCTCAGCCTCTCAGGGCAGAGCCCAGGAGGACCCCCCTGCCAGGCTGAGTTCACTATCTCTTGACCAGTTTGTCATGAGTGAAGGTGCTGAGTGGCTTTGGCCACTGCAGGTTTTTGTCTTCTTGGTACCCAAGTGTCCTCATACTTCCTGGAACTTTTCTGTGAAACTCACTGTTCCTGCCTTCATTGACAGTTTCTGGGGAATGTTTTTACTTAGAGCTTTAATTCTTGTCCATTTTAGTGCTCAGCTAAGCCATGCACCTCAGGCATAGGCCAGCCATCCCTAATCCCCAAATTCAAAATTTTTTGAACACCTGATGCATGTGAAGGCCAGACATACCTTTCCTCAGTCTCTTCTCCACCTTACCTTTTAGAATAAGGTCTCTCACCAAACCCGAAACATGCCATTTCGGCTAGACTCACTAGCTTCGAGTCCCTGGAATCCATCTGTCTTTGTTCCACTGTTCTAGAGTTATGGTTACACACCTCAGCACCCACCTTAGGTGCTGGGGATCTGATCTCAGGTCAGGTCCTCATGCCTCCACAGCAAGCACTTTACTCACTGAGCTGTCATCTCTCCAGCCCACAGCTAACATTGTAACATAAAGGGCACAAATACAGAGCTAGATGGGAGAGGGCCTCAAACACAGTTTCCCATCCTCTCCCAGGGACTTGGCCTATTACCCTCCAGCACGGTGGTGTCACCAACCTTTATTGGGGTTACATTGCAGGTCATGCTTGATTGACCAGTTTCATACCTGATTCTAATACCCTACCCCCATTCCCTGGGAGGTCACAGTGAGCTCTCGTGGCCACCACCCCCACCCTCCAGTCACACACAAGTAGTCATTGTATTGCGATAAACTCAGGTGTGAGGGTCTCATTGGTTACAAAGACAAAGACGTTCCCATTACTTGGGAAGTCCCAAATTTCTAGATGCTTCCAGGGCCCAGGAACTAAGGCTACTCTGATCTTCTTCTGATTTATTTATCTATCTATTTCTATTTATTTATTTTGGGGCAGGGTCTCTCATTCTGTAAACCAAGCTAGCCTAGAATTTACTATGTTGCTAGGTTGACTCCAAACTCATGATAATATTCCTGTTTTTCCTTCCCAGGTATATAACATTATACCCAGCTTTCAAATTCTTTGTAATACAACAAGGGTACAAAGAATTCAAAGTATAATATTTACCCTCTGTCTGACACTTTGGTGTTTGAGACAGGTCTCACTATATAACCCTGGCTGGCCTTGAACTCATAGAGACCCATCTGCCTCTGTCTCCCAAGAGCTGACACCAAGGATGTGCACCACCTCACCCAGTTTATCTAGTATTCACTTCTCTGCTTTGTTTGGTTGTTGTTGTTTGTGATATGCTAGTTTGGTGCTTAAAGAACACATCACTAAAAACAAAAACATGTCCCTGAAGACTTAGCCCTGCACCTAGGGAATCTTTCTGTTTGTTTCAGCCACATTCAGCAAAACTTTTCATTGTCAGTGAAGGTCACTGTTCCGTTCTCTAGGATGCTCTCATAACCAGAGTGATTTTCTCAACTTCCTTTTCCAGTCCTTTGCTGCTGCCACAGGAAACTGCAGGGTTTTTTTTTAAAGATTTATTTATTTTATGTACATGAGTACACTGTAGCTGTCTTCAGACACACTAGAAGAGGGCATCAGATCTCATTACAGATGGTTGTGAGCCACCATGTGGTTGGTGGGAATTGAACTCAGAACCACTGGAAGAGCAGTCAGTGCTCTTAACCGCTGAGCCATCTCTCCAGCCCAGCTGCAGGTTTTTGTCCTGAAGCTGGCTGACAGCCTTTGCACACAGGAGTCGTTTCGGTGTTCCCCTTACTGCTTTACTATTTATTTTATTTTATGTGTATGAGTGTTTCGTCCACATAGATGTCTGTGACTGTGCACATGTCCTATTCCCTCAGAGTCCAGAAGAGGGCATCCAATACCCTGCAGCCAGAGCTACAGACAGTTGTGAGGCAACCTGTGGGTGCTAGGAATTGAACCCAGGTCCTCTGGAAGAGCAGCAAACCCTCTTAACCACTGCGCCATCTCTGCAGCCTCTTGCCTTCATTGTTTTACCTCCATGATGTGGGTGCCCTGTTTGTGGACGCTGTGGACTACTCAGGAGCCTTGTCACCCTCTTGAAGGCTCTCTCTTCTGTTCCTGAGAGCATGCTGGGTTTCATTGATGCCCTTGCTTTGTCAGTGGAAGGTCTTTCTGGCTGTGTTACTAATGGCGAGTCATTGATTCCTCACAGAGAACCCCTGCACTCTGGGATCTGTTCCATATGGATTCGGTTTGTTTCCTGTGTTGTGTTTTCATTTTCATTTGTTGCTAAGAATTTACTAATTTCTTTTCATTGGTTGGTACAGGGAATGCTGCTTAATTTGTATAAATCTATGAGTGTTATGGATTTCCAAATTTCTTCTTTGATACCACTGTGGTCAGAGAAGAAACTTATTATTTCAGTCACTGTACATTTAATGAGATTCGTTTCCTGGCATATGATGTATGCTGGAGAAAGTCACTGAAGCATGGGGCATTCTACTTCACTCCTAAAATCCTGGGAATCAAAAAGTGAAATATTTTCCCATGTTCCTCTGCTGGCCAGTAGCCACAGCCTCTAGAGTAGCTTCAGGGTGGGGCTGGCTGCTGAAGAGCTGGGGCAAAATTGGAACGTGAGTACCCTTAGCCTTACCTCAGAAGAACAGCTGGGGGTTGAGTGCATCACTGATGGCCGGTGGTTTAATCACCCACCCCCGAGACATGAGGCCTCCATTAAACCCCTAGAGACATGTTCAGGTAGCTTCTCGAGAGCTGAACAATTAGAGGCTCCTAGGGGCGGGTGCACACGGAGGCCATGGAAGCCCCGTCCCCTACCCACACCTTATCTCTTACATCTCTCTGTATCTTTGACAGTTATCATCATGATGAACCAGTCAACATAAGTTAGTGTTTCCTAAGTTCTGTGAACTACCTGAGCAAACTAGTACAACCCAAGAACGGGCTGAATTAGAGGACACACTGCTGAGGAACTGAGTGCTTGCTGCTGCGGAGGGGTCCAGGACTCTTGGTGTTAAAAGGTGCAGTGAGGCTGCACTTGCTCTCCCCCATGTCCTCATGCTGAGGAGCTGATTATAGTTCACTGAAGCCCTGCATTTCCTTATGTGGTCTCTCCAGATAGTCTCTTCAGTGTTGTCCCTTTAGTTAACTTGTCTTAATAGGTAGCAAGTATAAGGTAGCTTTGGTCTTGCCTAGAAAGCAGATGCCATTGAGTCATGTCGGATGATAAAGAGAGTGAAAATAATGTCTGTCTGTCTGTCTGTCTGTGTGCAGTGTGAAGGTGGCACATGCTAGGTCCTTACTATGTAACCCATTGTGTTAGTGTTATGATTGTTACTGTCCCCTGTCATGAAGCAGGGCTGTACCTTGTGAAGCAACCTGAGGCGCTTACATGTCAGCTAAAACTCTGGGGAGCCATGCCCCAGCACATCTTCCTATGTCTCCGGGCTTATGTAGTGAAGATTCATCTTTATGCAAACATTTGACTCTCTTTGAGGTCACCTATGATTGAGTTGTGCAACAGTGGCCTGGGCCAGCTTTCTACCTGTGTAGTCAAGCACCACTGCTGGGCCTCAGGTGAGAGCAACTATTTGTCACTGGCCCACAGATCCCTGGAGACCTGAGCTCAGCCACTCTGCTGTCTCCACGTTGCCTCAGAAGTGGCCCAAACAAGCCCATGCATGCCATGGAATGGAGGGACCATGAGACTGGAGCCCCACATCCATCCTCCCTGCCAGCCCCAGACCACCAGCAACCCCTAGGAATGCAGCCGCTGGGCCGTGAGACTAGGGTGGTCTGTGAGCTCTGCCGTGATGGGTTGCAGCAGAGCATGCTCCTGCAGCCCCTAGGGCTTCACTGTTGTGAAAGCCAACTTTCCCCTCTTTACCTTCTCCACAACATGTTAATGGCTGAACTGGAAGAACAGTTCACAGTTGCAGACAGCTTGATTTATCCCAGCTCTGTTCTTAAACGGTTGCTAATTTCTCACTGTAGGAAAATTCACAGTTACTGGGTGAGTCAGTGTAAGAACAGCTGAGAGCAGACAGCCTAGCTCATATGAACTGTAGGTGCTCGTATTCATGTTGTCATAGCCCAGATCCTGGGATCACAGGACAGGGTGGAGCAGAGCATCATTTCTCAGATCCTGTGTGAAGACAGAAACCCATGCACTGCAACATGTGTGGGTACACAGAGTATGTCCTGAGCTAGGCTGTCTTGACAGCACAGCTGTACGTATCGAGGCCAAGACCCCTTGAGAGTATATGTGGAGACATGTCCATGTGGTCAGTGCATCTAAACTGCCTGAATAGCGCTGGTTACATAATGTGCTGTCAGTGTGGACAGTGTAGAGAGGTCAAGGAGGCTGAGGTCTCTATGTGTTTGTTCTGGTGTGCCTGGTGTGACTGCTGCCAGCCCAGACTGTGTGGGTGGTGCTAGTCTAAGTCCAGGCAGCCCTGTGCAGGTAGACCACTCATCACATCACCACTGAGCTGTGAGCTCTGGTCCAAAGAGACCTTGACTCCTGGGACTGTCGGGGCCAGCAAGGCTAGAAAGCTCTTCCCAAGGATTCCCTGGGAATGGCCCTTTGCAAAGTTATGTTTGTGCTGCCCTGAGGACACAGCTATGCAGCCCCTTGTCTGCTTCCTTCCCTGTACTTATGTGTTCCTCTCTATTTCTGCCTGGTTCCTGCCTGAGTCACCTGAACTGTTCCCTTCTGCCGCAGACACTAAGAAACGCTGATGTGACTCGGACAGTGAAGCCATAGCTTCTCTGGGAGAAGAGCCCTCAGTTTCCCAGACTTCCCAGACACAGGCTTGCACATGTTTATGTGTCCTGCTGTCTAGCAGGGGCTGAGCATCCACACAGGTGAAGCTGCCTGGTTACCGTGTTGTTTGTTGCATGTCAGGGACTTGTGGGAATGTCCACTCGAGCCTGGTCTTTGACTCACAGCCAGACAGGGCTCATCAAGGGGCCCCCAGGGTATGTCAGAGGCTGGCAGCAGTATGTGCTGCTGACTAGACAGCTTGTCATCCTGGGCCACAGAGGGAACAACTGTTTCTAAGGTTTGGCCAGACTTCATGAGCTCCATTCTTTCCGTCCCCTGTTATATGGAATGTGCGTGGTGCTATTTAATTACTTCAATCCCTCTCTTAAAGAGAAAAGGCTACCAGTATCCTAGAGGTATTAGTGCTTGGAAGGTTAGCTGTTGGATGTCTTTTCAGTATGGCCAGTATTAATTAATTCCAAGTGCATTTTGGCAGACAGGCCAAGGGGTCTTAGCAGGCTATTTGGAATGAGTTCTATTTTTAAGACTTTTAAAATGGTGAGACTTTTTCCAAATCAAAGGTTGAATAGCAACCAGTCTTTATTTTGAGTATTTGTACAATATAATGCTGAAGCTTGGGTAGGCAATCAGTTGTTTGTGCCATGGATTATGTACGTGTGAATATTCTTTAACTATTAGGCAAAGGTCACAGAATACACAGTTTTGCTCTTTTGATTTGTTTTTTGAGGGGTTTGTTTGTTTTTTATTTTGTTTTGGTTTGATTTGTTTTGTTTGTCTTGAGAAGATCTTATGTAGTTTAGCTAAGATGACCTTGAATTTCTGGTCTTCTGACTTCTATTTCCCAAGTGCTGAGATTACAGGCAGACATCACCACACCCGACTTCCATGGTTCTGGGGTCTGAGCTTTAGCTGAGCTATATCCTCAGCCCGTGCATAGCCTCTCTCTGGCTGCACTTTCACACTGCAGAAGGAAGAGCCAATTGATTTAGCTTTTCAGGAAGATGACAGAGGAAATGTAAGTCTCACAGAGTCTATCACAGAGTGGACTTTGTGCACACAAGGTCGGTGACCTCTTGGCCCTGTTTCATCTGGCTACTATCCATGTTTGTCCTGGCTGAGTTGTTTGTTAAGTCTAACATTCACACTGACATATTAGGACTTCTGCATTGTGTATATTATACTTAACTAATCAGGTCTCTGATTTGTTTACTTTTTGAAATATATTTTGGATATATTCATGTTTCACTCCTCAATATGTGGTTGTTTAAAAACTCTTTGTTTCTTCCTGTCCTGTAGCTTTATGGCCACTCCAGGCTGTAAGGTTGGTGTGGGTCCTGCAGCCCAGTGTCTAGTTCCTGACTGTGCTTCCTCCAGGCCCAGATGAGGTCTTTGCTCTGTTTTCAGGGACATGCAATTTTTCACAGTGCCCTGGTGCTGTGACTAGTCATCTCCCCATGGCCAGTGCTCAGCTCTTCTGGACCTTATTTTAAAAAAGAGTTTGAGGTAACAGGTGAACAGTTCCTAAAATTAAGTTCTGTGAGTTGCATTGGGGGTGGGGTGTCTATAACTCAAGCTTCCGTTTAGGATGAGCTTTTATTTATCCAAAGATGAAGAAGCACACAACGGGAAACAAGACTGGAAGTGCCCTTTCATCGTGTGTTTTGAGTTCTCACACAAACATGTAGATGTAGTCATAAAATCCATCCCACATGCTGAGTGTCCCTTTTCTGAAGCCTTCAGGACTGTACTGGTTTGGGCTTGTTTAGGATTTTAAAATATTTCCCAGATGTAATAGCGCCTCGGGCCAGCACCCAGGCTAAATAAACACGGAATCCACTTGTTTCGTGAGTATCTCTGACACACACCTGAAGATAATCTCAGACGATACTTACAGTGGACCTACATTCTGGAGGGTTTTGTTTTGTTAAGTTTTTATTTTTGTTGTTTTGAGATATGG
Organism: Uromys caudimaculatus; assembly: GCA_028551405.1. Lineage (NCBI taxonomy): Eukaryota > Metazoa > Chordata > Mammalia > Rodentia > Muridae > Uromys > Uromys caudimaculatus. The sequence goes on from CM052710.1 coordinate 57,968,920, forward strand.
TTTTGTGTAATCCAGGCCAGACTCAAACTCTGCATGTTCCTGAGACTGACCTTGAACTCTTGGTCTTCGTGCCTCTACCTTCTAAATCCTGGGATTGCATGTGTGCCCCTCCATGTCTGATTAGTGCCTGGATTTTGATGTGGCCTGTCCTGTGGGTTCAGGGGTGGTGTTCAGCAGCAGGGCACATCAGCTCAGAAAGTCTCAGATTTGGGATTTGGGGGTAAGAATGCCAACTTGTCAGGCTAATGTGAGGGACAAACACAAACAAGACAAAGCAATCGGTTGTATCAACCAAGTGCCAGTGCCCGAGGGGCTACAAGAGCCACACACAGCATGGCTGGAAACTGGTGCCCAAACTCTGGCAGGACTTAGCCCCCAGCCTTCAAAGCAGTCGTAGTCTACAGGTATTTCTGTTTCCGACGGTCACGTGTACCTTAGGGACAAGGGACAAGGATGCTAGCGGAGAATTGCATTACCAGCACATCACAGTGTATTCACGCCTTCTGGAGAGATCTGCACTTTTATGGGACCCATTTGTACATAGGCCCTGAGACTATAGAGAAGCATAGCCAGGGGTTGTGTGTGACCTGACTGTGGGAGGCTGGGAGGCTTGTCAGATGACATAACTGATAGGCAAGTGGGTGGCACAAGCAAGATAACCTTCCCTTATCAAGTGGAGAAGGGCTAGCTGGTGAGAGAGGGGTGGGGCTGGGTGCTAGGGATTCATTTCCTTGTTTTATTCTGCTGTCTGGTGTCAGCAAATCTAGGAGATGGAAAAGACCACCGCATGATTGCCATCCCCCATCCAGGGCTCACTGTTCCCACTGTGTGCGTTCCAGAGCTCCAGCCAGCTCCTGGGGAGCAGATCTAGAACTTCAGGCAGCCATCACAAGTTCTGTCTTGTGATGGCAGTGTTCATGGGGAGACGGAAGCTGTGTCTGAAGAGGAAACCCTGAACCCCACTGGTGGCCCTAGCACAGGTCTTTGCAGTTGGCAGTTTATTATGTGAATGGTTCATGTGACTGTAGCTGTTGCGAAAGAACTTAGGCCTTACCGTCCTGGCTTTTCCTTCTTGTGTTGTCTGTTGTTCCTCAGATGCAGAGTTCTTGGCCAGGTCTCTGAGCTGGTGGAAATGCCAGCCTATGAGCAAGGGTGCCTTTGTGAATTAGAACTGAGCACTTAATGTGTGACCATGGCACCAGCTGGGTGCTGATAGAGTAGTTTGGGCCACCTGAGTGAGATGTGTGGTAGTTCTGCCTGGGCCCTCATGGAACACTTCCATGTGTGACATCAGGTAGGGGTCAGGGAAGGTTTTAGGATATAATGCAGTCACTAGACAGGCCTTGGAGACCTCAGAAGTCTGCCATAAGCAGCTGTGGGAAGACAGTGATCGTGACCAAGATGTCCTGATGAATCAGGTTCCTTGGTTCCTCTTCCTTGGCCCCACTGTGAAGTGAGACTCTTCCTGAAAGGTGCAGACAGTCATCACAAGCAGTGGTTGCTATTTTCTTTAGTATGTTTTCCTTCTTGCTGTCAGCTTGGAAGTACAAGCTGTTTAGCCTAGCTCCATGAGAACACAGTTAGAGCAATCACAGCGTGCAGAACTCAGCACTGCAATAAAATAAAACTGCCTGACAGGCATCACAGATCTGAGTGGAAGGGAAGCCAAGAGGAGATGGCCTCCCCAACCTGTCTGGCCTGCAGTGGCCCCATGCACACACATCCCAGTTACCTGGCCCTCAGTGTTCTCTACACCACTGACCCTAAGTAAGTGTGGCTAGCCTTGTAATTTTGAAGTGGCCCTGTGTTGTGTAGCCTATTCAGTTACAGGCATTGTCTCTTTGTGAGGCGACTTCAACATCACCAACGTCTGTGACTTCCACAGGTCTGAATGTTGAATGTGGAAGGTCTCCTGCTGGTGGTCTGAGAGTCGTGAGTACAGGTGCACACATGCCGCAGCATGGCAAGCACCTTGCTGTGCTGCACACAGGGCTCACCCCAGTACTTGTCTAGCAGTGAACCATGCAGCCCAGTGACTGTTAGCCACATCCGCTGTTATCCGGGGGTTTGTGCACATGGGATTGTCTGCACTATGGTTTGTATAAGTGACCACACACTGGGTCTGTTCACGCCAGTGTCACTGTACAGAACATGTGAGGCTGTGTCACTGGGTCTGTTCACGCCAGTGTCACTGTACAGATCATGTGAAGCTGTGTCACTGTGACATGGTATCATTAGGCAGTTAGCAGCTTTCAGCTCATGGAAATCTGAGACACCTGCTTGGCAGAGCTTTGCTCGCTGGCAAATACTAGTGTCTTATTGTACCTTTGTGTTTGGGGGTGATGCCTTCTGCATGTGTGGAGGAGAAAGAAGTCTGTTCTTTTCAGTCTTATTATTCTTATGTCTGAGTAGCACAGTGAGGCGAGATACAGGTGACTGGCCAGGTCTCCCTTCACAGAATCCCACAGTTCATGGGTGTATTCCTGGCCAGGCCCACATGACTTTCCCTCAGCACCTTCCAGGGGATGGTCGTGTATGCATCCTGGGACCACAGGGTCGAGCCTAGTGCTGAGGCCAAGCTCAGGCAGCAGCTCTGTAGGCTGTGTCCTCTTGATTCAGAAAACTGTATCCCTGTGGTTGGTTACATCAGACTGTTGATACTGAGATACAAATGGAAACAGTGTGTGTTTGTCATTTTTGCTTCTCCCAGATCCTGAGCAAACTGAAGGGCCTTGCACTGGACACTGAGGCAGAGCTCGAACGCCAGGATGCAGCTCTGGATGGCATCACCGTAGCTGTGGACCGGGCAACTCTGACTGTGGACAAGCATAACCGGCGTATGAAAAAGCTGGTGTAGTGGAGCAAGCTGCAGAACAGCCGCCCCTGGCATGGCTCTGCTGATTCTGCTGCTGTTAGCCCTGTGTCCTTTGCACTGAGACCTGGGAAGCCATTCTGGGTTCTGTGGAACTCCACCTTCCTAGGATGGGCCAGGAGAAGCCACAACATGCATGAGCATGATATGTTTTCCAGGTGCCCTTAGCATGAGGCCCAAGTCCTATTCAGGCAAGGATGGCCACCACAGCATAGCCATCCTTCCTGTCCTCACTGAGACCCCGAATATGAGCCGCCATTATGGGGCCATGGCCCTGGTTACTTTACACAAGTCACATCATATTGTCATCTTTTCACCATTTTTGCCAAACAGTAAAGAAAAATGTCAGTCATTCTGAGATGTGAGTACTTGGCCTGCCTCTGCCTTTCACTTGCCACAGGCATTGATTCCCCCTTCAGATGCTGCTGTAGCCCCTGCCATCTCTCCTGGTCATCAGTTAGAGTTCTGTAGAGGAACAAGACCAGTAGCCTCTATGTGTGCATAATAAAAGAATGTTTATTAGATTGCTTACATCACAGAAGCCAGGTCCATAACAGCCATGTGCACACTGGAGAGACAGAAAACATTGTAGCTGCCCAGTCCAAGAGTCTGGACCCCTCAGCAGCCCCAGTGCTGAAGGCCTACCAGCTCCTGGAATCACTGGTATTGGTTCTGCATTAAAATGTCAAAGATAGTAGAGGCTGGTGTCAGCAGACAATGGTGGCAGCCATGCACTCTCAGACACAGGGGCCTGCACACTTAGCACACACCTGCCTTCTTCTACCTCCCAGCTGGGCCCACAATCAGGGCAGCCCTTTTCTTAATTGCTGTCCCTCTGGAAACACCCCCACAGACACACATGGATGTCTCAACACTCCCAGACATCTCTTAATCTAGTAAATTGATGGCCAAGACCAACATTCTACTGGCCTTGCCCTGGCAGCAGCCTTTTCTCTCCATATTATTGGTGACTGACTGCACACGAGTGCAGCCCAGTCCAGCTCAGATGTCCCCACTGTGGACCTCTCCACTTTCACCTGAAGCAGAAGCATGGTGCCAATCTCCCCGTTTCCTGACCCAGGCTATTCAGAAATGTGACTAGGTGCTTGCTCTAGAAGCGGCCCACACCGTCTTGCTGTTGCCCCTTGCTTAATCTTATGTGTTTTCAGTGAGGGTTCTCAGATTACTGGTCAGAGCTTCCACCAGCCCCTTTGCCGTGGGTAACTGGGGACTCATGCATGGGCTTGTTTATTTGGGGTGAGGGTCCTATGGGTTGTTGGGGGGTTTTTTTGTTTTGTTTTTGTTTTTGAGACAGGTTCTCACTCTAGTCCAAGCTGGCCTCAGACTTGCAGCAATCCTCCTGCCTCCAAGTGGATACCAGATGGCTGGTGTGTGGTGGTGTCTGTCTGCAGTGTGCAGTGATGGGATCAGACAGACATAGCTTCCACCTCTCAAGCACTTGTCAGTCCCGTGTGTTGGAGCCTCTGTGTTCTCCTTCATATCTTTATGAAGAGCACAGTGAACTGCCAGGCCCTGTAGTCTCCCTGACATGTTCTGGAGCACTGGGTTTACTCCTCCTGCTTACCCATGCTCCGCCCCCATTACCCAGCCTTCCTTCTGTTCTCCCCACTCTTTCCGTCCTCTGCTCCCTGCCCCACCACTCAGTGCTCCTGAGAGACCTTGAACATCCAGCACTTGTCTTTATGTGCCTGGCTCACTTCACAAAGCACTGTGTCCTCCGGGTTTAGCCATGTTGTTGCGAATGACAGGATTTCATTCTTTTTCACCACTGAATGCTGATCTGTTCATCTATATTGTGGTGTTTGTTTCTGCCAGTGCTGAGAACCAACTCAGGCCTTGTGGATGTTAGACAAGCAGTTTACTGCTGAGATGTCTCCCCAGCCTTGGCTTTTTGAGACTGGGTGTCACTGTGTATCCCTACTTGGTTTCTCACTTGAGATCTTCCTCTTGAGTGTTGGGGTTATCGTCCTGTGCCCCTATATACAGCACCTACTACATTTTTAAAAATCCACTCATACCACAAGACTTCACTCATGTGGAAGCTGGAAAAGCTGATCTCATGGGAGCAGAGAATGAAATAGTAATTACTAAAGCCAGGGCCTAAGAGGGGTGGGCAGGGAAGTGGGTACAGAATTAAAGTCAGACGAGCAGTACTCTCTGGTATTCTATTTAGCAGAGAGACTACAATGAGCAATGGGTATTATTTCAGAGCAGCTGGAAGAGAGTTCTCACCTCGTGAGAACTGATGGACACCTGGGGGTGTGGACTCTTACCCGGGTCTGACAGTGCACTATGGGTGTGTGCTAGGGTATCACACCGTACCTTCCAAGAAGGGTCAGGCCCAATTATCATGTTAATTACAGACAAGGCTGGGGGCTGGAGCAATGGCTCGGTGGTTAAGGAGACTGGCTGTTCTTGCAGAGGATCAGGGTCCAATTCCCAGCATCCACGTAGTGGCTCACAACCTCCTGCAACTCCAGGTCCAAGGGATCGGATGTCTTTTGATCTCACGGGCACCAGGCACACACAGGATGAACAGATACATTCAGGCGAAACATTCATACACACACACTAAAATAAGATAAAATAAAAAGAAATACAAATAAAAAAAACAAAAGTAGCGCCCAGAAAGCAGTGTGTGGGGACATGTGGCTTTCACAAGAGATTTTCCCCTGAGGTTCCATAACAGTGTACACCCACACATTGCAAATGGGAAGAGCACCACCCAACAGGTCCTGAAGACATGTTCTAACATTTTGAGAAACTGATCCCTATACAGCAGTTGGTGAGATTTGTGTGGTCTGCAAGTTGAGACACTGCCCCAACCCAGGCCCAGAAGGGACCTCCATGAAGGCCCTGGGGCTGGCCTGGCGTCCCAACCACAGGCTGATGGGCTGCATGTGGGTGCCAGGATGCTTGGTCGTAGGTACCTTTCATGGTTGCTATGGATTTCCACATCCATGTTTTATGCCCCTGGCACCTTATCAAAAGTTGATTCTGGTGGGAAGATTCTTCCCCTTGGTCCTTTTGAATAGAAAAAGCCACAGGGTTACTCACTCCTGACCCAGAACTTGTCAGCCCTCTCCCTACTTCAGAGCCTCGAGACAAGCTAACAGGGTTTGGGACAGGAAGAGTCAATGGTGAGCTGCTTTGCATGCATTTCTCTGGTCACAGGGAAGAAAGTACCTTAGGAGTCCCCACATTAATTAAGCCCCTTCCCCTATGTGGCACTGGAATGTGGAGTGGCTAGCAGGCCCCAGACTTGAGAGGTTCTGCTGGGGAGTGTGCAGAGTGTCCAGTGTTTGAGAAGGTACAGAAGTTACAGGAAACCACTCTCGAGGCACTATGAGTGGAGCTCTCAGGTGACATGGCTTGGAGTGGGGCAGGGGATACCTCAGGGCCCTAAGGAAGACCTAGATCACTTTTGTCAAATGTAGCATATCTTAATACTTGTTTTGTTTGTCTGGTTTTTTGTTTGTTTGTTTGTTTTTTGTTTGTTTTCCTTTTTTGAGTGTCACTTCCTTAGGACGCACTATGTAACCCTGGCTGGCCCTGGCTAGCCTACTCACCGAATATACCAGGCTGCCCTCTAACTCATAGAGATCCTCCTGCCTCTTCCTCCTGAGTGTAGGGATTAAAGGCATGCGCCACCATGCCTGGCTTAGTTCACTACTTTTATTGTGCTGTTCTTGGGAGGAGACCTCTGACAAACAAGGTCTCTTACATTAGCCCAGACTGTCCTCAAACTCGAAATCCTGCCTCACGTCCTCAGAGGTAGGAATACAGATGTGTTGCCACTATCTGTCTGCTGTTGATAGAAAATAGATGTTTGCCAGGCCCCAGAGCTTTCAGGATCTTCCTGAGAGCCCTTCTGTAGACCTGTGAGATAAGAGGCAGCCCAGGAGGAGCCTGTGTGCAGAACAGAGCAAGGCTGCCAGACCCAGCATGCAATAGAGACTCAGCACCCACGGATACGTAGTGAGGGCCCAGATGCACACAAGGAGGAGCGGACTCTGGAGTAGGAAGATGGCAAGGCACAGGGATTGTTGGAGCGGGGACACCACCAAGCACAACAAACTTGGATGCAAAGAGATACCCTCAGCATGGCACCCTACATGCCAGAACCTGCACCCCATTGTCAGCAGTGTACAACACACAGCACATAGAGAACATCTGGGTGTCTGTCCGTCCACACCCCCCTTGACTTCTGACTCAGCATGGAGAGTTCAGCACTGTAGGAAGCTCCCTGCCTGCAGGACACACACCTTCCTAGGTGACTCTCATCCATTGCAGGACCCAGGTGAGGATGGCTTTGGTCTTACCCCGGGGCCTCGCACTGGGTTGAGTCGTCACTGTGCTCTCATAGTCACACAGAGTCACACAGAGGGGTCTCCTCTGTCCCTGACTCTTCAGCATAGTCTACAGAATCTGGTTCTCTTCCTCCAGTTAGGTGCCACATCAAGTCTCCTGACACATGAGCCACAGGAGACATTTTATATACAAGCCATAGCATCAGACAGACAAAATCTAGTCAATAGTAGCCCTGTCTTGTTCTCAGAGAGATAGAGGTCAGGTATCTGAGAAAGATAGAGGTCAGAAACTTAAACAAACAAACAAAAATGTTTCAGTGAAAAAATACATGTAAATATAAGTTTACTAAAAATTAATGATCTAACATATCTGTGCATATGCCTGTATGTACATAGTGAAATTAATGCCAGCCTTAATGCAAAAGGGTGATAGGTAGAAGGAATTATAAATATTTTGTAATTTTTAACAATTCATTTTTATTTTATGTGTGATGTTTGCCTGTATACATATATGTGTACCTCGTGCATGCCTGGAGGTCAGAGATCAGAGGCTGGTGGTGGATTCCTTGGGACTGAAGTTACAGAGGGTCGTGAACTGTGAATTGACCCTGGGTCCACTGAAAAAGCCTCCAGAGGGTATCTCTTAGCCACTGAGCCATCTCTCCAGCTCCCTGCCCCCCATTTTTGAGTCAGGGTCGCACTATATAGTCATGGCTGACCTGGAATTGATAAGTAGAACAGGCTGGTCTCGAATTCACAGAGATCCACCTGCCTCTGGCTCCTGAGTGATTGCAAAAGAATTTTCCTGACATCCAGCTTTTAATTACTTTTTATAATTTATTCTTTGACATTTCATATATATATGCCTCCCTCCTTTTCTCCCTAGACCCCCACAATGGCCCTTTTCATGTCATTCATGTGTATGTATGTATGTATGTATGTATGTATGTATGTATGTATATATGTATGTATAAATCTTGTATAAATCTTATTATCAGCTTCCCAAGGCTGGGATTTGAAATCCATGTGCTGGCAGGTTGTGTCCTCCTCTGGGTTCAACTGAGGTCTCTAGTGCAACCACGTTGGTGGCAGAAATTCAGTTTCTGTGGCAGTAATGGCCCAGATTGCCACTTCTCTGACAACCAGACTGTTCTCAGTCCTCTGTTCTCTTCACAGCGCAGCCCCTGCCTCCTCACTAGCAGCCACCTAGGCCCTCCAGCTGCACTTCCTGGGCTCTCTTTCACCAGCAGTGATGCTCGGCTGGAGGTAACACTCCCTGTCTCAGAATCAGCTCACTCCAGGCCCTGCTTCCATCTGCAGAGTCCTACCAAGACCTCATTATGTTCGCTCACATCGCTGAGAGGGTTGTGTGTACAGCAGGGCTTGGAATGTTACAGCATTCTAAGGATCTGCCTCTCTTGTCCCTTCATCCATGAAACCACTGTCTGGCCCTCACTCCTGACTCAGTGAAATCTGGAAACCCTTTTGATTAGTTATTATTGTCAACTTGACATAACCTAGAGTCACCTGGGAAGAGAGAACCTCAACTGAAGAACTGCCTTGATCAGATTGGCCCGTGGCCATGTCTGTAAGGGACTATTTGTGATTGATGTGGGAGGGGTCCAACCAGCTGTGGGCAGCACCAGCCCTGGGCAGGTGGTCTCAAGCTGCATGAGAAATCTAGCTGCCCGTGAACTTGTGAGCCAGCCAGCAAGCAGTGCTCGTCCATTACTTCTGATTCTAGTTCATTCAGTCATGGATTGGGAGCTGCAAGTGTTAGCCAAATAACCCTTTGCTTCCCAGGGTGCTTTTGATCAGAGTATTCTATCACAGCCACAGGAAGGAAACTAGAACAGAAAGTCAACAGTCCACCTTCACTTGTCCAGTCCCCTTCATCCCAAGCTGGCAGTCTTTCTGACAGTAAAACATTCTCAAGACCCCACAACCCCCCTGTGCATGTCCCGGCTCTTCATCATTGGCTGTGCTGTGCTGTGCTGTGTGTGGGGCTCCAGCAGGTACTTCTGTCTCTGAGCTCTGACTTCCAGGTGCAGTGTCCCAGCCATGTAAGACCCTTGACTCAGCCCGATAGTGTGCAGCCTTGAACCTTCTGGAGTCCCTCCCTGTCCTCATCTGTGAAACAGTGTCAGCCCCTATTCCTGCCCATGTCCAGGGACTCCAGTTCCATGTAATATCTAAGACAGAGAAGCCACAGTGGTGCTAAGGAGAAAGACTATCTTCAGTCCTTCCCACAAGATAACCAGCACCTGTCATCCCTGTGGGCACCTTTCACCACGAGCATCCCAGCAGGGTAGTGGCAGCTTGGCAGCCAGTTTAGAAATCCAGTGAGGGCCTGGGTGAGACAACCACAGCGGCTGCCACACCCAGGGGGATGGAAGGCCTTTTTTGTTCTTGCTTTGTTGACGTACAGTGGGAAGGCTGGGTACAGGCATAGCCCATTCACGGAGCTGTCGGGATTTGTTCCACATGTGAGGCATGTTTTTAATTTAATGGTTTATATCGTGGTGGATGGTGTTTACAGCAGTGAAGTCAGAGAGATGGAAGCATTGTGGGCCCAGAAATCTTGCTTGGCACACAGGCTGGTCTGAGAGAGGCTATCGTGTCTGGCTTGATGGTCATGGGTATAGGTCACCTGAGGGGCATAGCAGTCCAAGGGAGGAAAAGGCCAAGAGACAGAAGGGCTGGGCCTCTTTGATCTCACTGGTCTCTACCTTGGAATCCCTCAACCTTTCCCATAGTTGGTCTGTTAGCTAGGCCCAGATCTGCACACTGTGCTGTGCAACTGGGGGCTGTGAGGACAAAGAGATTCCAAGAATCAAGACGATCTCAAGCAGATAGCCTCTGTTTCAGGAGACGAATGTGAGTGTCTTGGATTCTTTATAACACTGCAGTTCAAAATCCCATCCTCCTAGTCCTATTTAAGATGGGTCCCAATCTCCAAGAACATAATGGAGGAATCATACTCCTGGCTGTGATTGCATTCAGCAAGCCCCTGGTCCCAGGGAAGAAGGAGAGGGCTTCCTGGAGGCTGGAGCCAAAGCGGGAAGAAATAAATCAGGCCAGCAGAAAAGGTCCCCAGTTCTACTGGGGAGAGGGAAGGATGGCTGGGGAACAGGAGTGTTACCCTTGGTGTGTGCGATTGAACACACAAGTGTGTGTTTGTGTGTGTTGGGGTGACCTGGTAGCATTGGAACAGTACCCACACATTGACAGGGATGTCTTCTAAGAACCCATTGGTGGTCTGGAACCTCACACAGTATCTGCTTGACTACCTTTCTTTTTGTTGTTGTTGTTTTGTTTTTTGTTTTTTTTTTTTTTTGAGACAGGGTTTCTCTGTGTAGCCCCGGCTGTCCTGGAACTCACTCTGTAGACCAGGCTGGCCTGGAACTCAGAAATCCACCTGCCTCTGCCTCCCAAGTGCTGGGATTAAAGGCGTGCGCCACCACTGCCTGGCTTACAAGCTGGTTTTTAATTTGTTTATTACACTGTGGATTTCACTTTTTCACCCGAAGGAAGAACTTTCATGGCTGGCCTTTGATGCATAGTGACAATTGATCTGATTATGGAAATGGCTCCCAGGTCACTACAGGGTGGATAATGTAAAAAGCTAGACAGAGGGGTGACTCATACACAGTGGCAGTCCTGAGCCCAAGGCCATGAAAATTTACCACGCCACCCAGAGGATAGGTCTGTTCAGACTAAAGAACCATTTTTATTTTTATTAATGTCTTTAGATTGTGGTTGCCTAAAGTCAGATATCAGACCTGGGTGAGGGAACTGGCCTGGGTAGCTGGGTGACTTCAGTTCTGCACCCATGTCTGTTGGTGAGTACCCAGGCAGATGCCCTGGTAGGTGGATTGACTGACTTCATGCTGGACCAGGGCTCCATCTCTCACCAAAAGCAGATGTTCATCTCTGGATCCCTGTCGCAGCATGCAGCCTGAACAAATAAAAGAATGACCACAGGTTCTGAAGAGGGGCGGCATCGCCTTTCCCAGCTTTTCAAAGGAGAGGCTTCCAAAACAAGACTCTTTAGATTTGGAATCATACCTCCTAAGAAGCTAATTCTTTCCTTATGTCTGGAGCTTGATAAAAACAGGCTCCTTTGAACACAGTCCCGTGGTGCTACGTGTATGACGGGAAAAAGTTCCCAGAAAAAGTTCCCAGGGTCGTTTGTGGGCAGTGCCTGTGAACGCACTGGTGCAGCCCTTGCTCGGGAGCACCCAGACAGGGCTGGGCGGTATTGGGGGCGGTAGGATCAGAGAGCGGGTGACACCCTCAAACCCCGAGGGTGGGAGTGAGGCCACCAAGGGGTGAGGGGCACTTGTGAAAGTGGGAAACAGGGTGTACAGGGGAGGGGTGGCTAGACTAGAGGGTAGGGCTCCTAAGAAACAGAAAACCTGGGTAGGGGGTGTGGGGATAAGGTCTTCAGTAAGGAGGTAATCAAGAGTGTGGGGGTGGGGAGATGGAGATCCAAAGTGGCCCAGGAAGGGGTGGGGGCAGGGTAGAGAGACAGAGGCCTCAAAGGGAAGGTATGGAGGGAGATGGGGTCCTGGGTATCAACAGAGACAAAGGTAGGAGTTGTAGGAAGATAGGGGCCTGAGAGAAAGATGTCCAAGACAGGGACAAGGTGAAGCTACAGGCTGGTCTGGCAGTGAAGGCCCAAGCAGCTGCTCCCAGCTGTGGGGTAGGAGAAGGGGGAGGGAGAGGGCAGCTTTGGTGCTGGTGGTGTGGCGTGAGGTAGAGAAGGCACACCTCCTCATAAAGCCCAGATGTCCATTGGGAGACACCTCACTGTGGCTTTTGCTAACTGTCCTACGGAACCTGAGTACAGGTGTGTCCCTAGCCCTCGTCCACAGGAGCCAGGCCAATTCAGGACAGCCAGCCATGGAAGGACTCCTCCACAGCCGCTGCTCTGGGGTCATGCAGAAAGGACAGTGGTCAAACCCAGCATCAAGGGCAGGACTGTGTCTGGGGAAGGGGGACACAGGCTTCTATGGCAGATGTGGTTAATCACCAGCCTCCTCTGTGGAGTAACTCAGTGTCCTGAGGTGTTGAGTAAAGTGTATTTATATGTGTGTTCTCAGATGCCTGAGTCTGAGTGTGTCTTCTTGTGTGTATACTCAGATGAGATGGATTGTCGGTTACCCTCTGTGTGTTCTCAGATGTGTGTGTTCTCAGGCGTGTGGGCTTGGATGTGTTTATCTGCTGATGTTCTTCGGTTATGCCAGGGTGTGGCTGTTCTCACGTTTGCACTGTGTGTTTTTGGGTGGGAGGTGCTCACTCTTGTTGAATGTGAGGGCCTGGATACAGCACGGGGATATCTGCACTGGATGCTGCCTTGCTCCCACCTCCGGTGGGGGGGTCCTCTCGAGGATAGTTGCTTTTACAGTTTCTTAAACACTGATTATCACTTCCTGGGGATTTTGGCACTAAAATAATGACAGTCCTTGGCCACCCAGAACCACATTTCCCAAACCTTGCCTTCAAGGAACCCTGGAATCCAGTTGGAAGCAGTTGGGCAGAGACAGTGAGTGCTTTCTGCACTGACCAATTGGTGGCAATTCCAGCCATCTTGGTTCCCGGACCGAGCAAACCTACTGCCCCACCTTCATCTCCTGGAAGGTTCTAGATGGAAGGAGTGGCTGCCTCACTGAAGCCTCGCTTTGGTCTTCCTCTTGAGCCTCCTATCTCGAGGGCCCAGAACCACAAAAGACCCTGACCAAGGGCTGCTGCCTCTCCCAGTGAGATGTGGTACTCACACCTATTTCGCACACCAGTCCTCACTCCTGAACCCAGCTGGGCTTTGGACAGCCCGGGTATTGTACAGTATGTTGCCTGTACCCATAGGAGACGGACCCTCTCATCTCTGCCTGTTTACCCGCACTCTCCAGGGTGGACACCTGCTTACACTCAGCCCCCAAAGGAGGCTGGGCCCAACACCCTAGGGCTGCTCACTACACACTCAGCCAGCTAGTCGTTCTCTGGTACCCAGAGGTTTTTCATGACAAGGATGTCAGTGCTGTCTACTGGCAGCACTCGGCCCTCAAGATTGGGGTCTGACACTGTTTGGAAACGGTCGGAATGTCTCCAGGACTTCAAGTGTTGAGACGGGGTCCTCACTGTGAAGGATGAAGGGGGGGGGCTCAGTAGCTGAGAAGACAAAGATCTGAAGACACAGTATGTCCCCTCCCTCTTGCCATATTGATGCTACAGCCCCTCAAGACTTCATCAGTAGAGTCTCTAGGGGCAAAACCTTGACCTTGGTCCTGGGACCCGGGAGGGATGAGCTGAAATCATTCCCATGGATGACTCCAGGCAAGGACACTTTGTGATTAGCAAGAGGAAGTGACTGAAGAGCCAGGCGAGCACACACCTTCAATCCAAGCACAAAAGGGGAAGAGCTCTGTGAGTTTGAGGCAAGCCTGCTCCTCTCTCCTTTTCTGAGACCAGATTTCTCTGTGTAGCCTCCCTCAGCTGTCCCAGAACTCACTCTGTAGACCAGACTGGCCTCGAACTCAGAAATCCACCTGCTTCTGCCTCCCAAGTGCTTAAAGGCCTGAGCCTAACTGTTTCTTCTCTCTCTCTCTTTCTCTCTCTCTTTCCCTCCCTCCCTCCCTCCTTCCCTCCTTCCTTCTTTCTCTCTCTCTCTCTCTCTCTCTCTCTCTTTCTTTCTTTCTTTTCAAGCCTGTAGTCTGGTCTAAATAAGCAAGCTCCAGGCCACCCTAGGCTACATAGTGAGTCCCTGTCTCAAATAAGCAAACAATAGCAACAAAGGGGTGTGTGTGATTGAGTCAGGCCGTGCCCCAGGGTGGACTGTATACACACACACACACACACACACACACACACACACACACACACACACACACAGTACATAGCAATGACTTGAAGAACCTAGAGGGATAAGAAGACTACGGATACTGGATCAGATACTGGACACCATCCAGACCCCCAAGTGTGCCCATCACAGCAGGAGAGGGGTGTGGGACTGATGGGGGCACCAGAAGACAGGAATTTCCCAAACTCACACCTGATACCTGTTGTTGACTGGAATAACATCATGCCATGTTGCCTGATTATGAGACACTTAAAAGTGAACTAAAAGTTAGACAGTATCACCCATTTGGCAAAACAGAGTACATGGTGAATTAGCCGTTGTTTTTAGATTTCTTTTGTCTGTATGAATGATTTGCCTGCATATTTGTGTTTGCATCAAGTTCATGCCTGGAATTCCAGAAAGTCAGGGGGTGTTGGATCTCCTAGAACATGGCATCTGGAGTTATAGACGGCTGTGAGCCACCATGTGTGTGCTGGGAACCTAACTCATGACCTCTGGAAGAGCAACAAATGCTCCTAACCCCCGAGCCATCATCTCTCCAGCCCCTGAGTTGGTCATTGTTGGGCCAAATGTCAGATGGTTTCCTGAGGTCTAAGAGAATGGGGAGCTGCATGCACATTTCCCTGCATCCACAGGGGCAAACTTAGTGAAAGGAGCCTGCCCCTGGCAGGACATCTGTAAGGGGCTGGCCTTGGGGCCCCTCCCTCCAGGCTGCAGTGTCCCAGTACTTCAGTGGCCATTTCTGACCCAGTACTGGTTCTGGTTTTCTGCTTGTATCCAGAGCTTTCATAGATTAGACTGACTTCAAGATCCTTATAAGTGTGGGCTGGCCTTGAACTCTGGTCCCAAGCAATCCTGCCTCATCCTCTTACACAGTAGGTTGGCTGGCTTCTTGTTGCCCTTAATTGATTTTCATTACACTTCTAAGTGGTTGTGGGTTTGGATTTTTGCCACATCTTCCCTCTCTTGAGCTTCTGCGTCATTTTAATTAAATCTAACTTGTCTTTTTTTTAAAGGGCTTGCTATGTAGCTCAGGGTAACCTTGAGCTCTGAGCAATCTTCCCACCTTTGCCTCTTGAATGCTGAGATTACAGATCTGCACCATTGTGCCAGGCTCAGACAAGTTTTCAAAAGAGCACCACATTTACTGTGTAAACAGGACGTAGCAGTGTCCACCTGAAACTAACCGCTTCTGTACTTGGGAGGTAGAGGCCAGAGAACAGGGGCTTCAGAGCCAGTCGGAAGTACATAGTGAGTTTGAGGCTACAAGAAATCCTGTTTCGAAACTCCAAGAACAGAGGACAACTTTGGGAAGAGTTCTCTCCTTTCACCACCCAGGTTCTGGGAACCAAACTCATGACATCAGCTGTAGTGTCACCTCTACCCACTGAGCCATCTCACAGGTCTTGGAAAACATTAAAAACAAAAAACAAAAGGAGGAGGGAGAGGAGGTAGAGGAGGAGGAAGAGGGGGAGGAAGAGGAAGAGGAGGAGGAATTTACTATGTGACCTATAGAATGCACTATAGCTGAGACTCCTAATCTCAGATTTCACATTTTTGTGGAGCTCAAAACAGATTCGCTACCACCGCCTTTCTAAGCGGTCCGCACTGAGGCTCACAGAAACGCGTGCATATGGGTTTCATTTGTTTCCTTGCCATAAGTCTGAAATCCACGACCTCGGCGGGAATGGCACTTCCATTGTGGCTTGAGTTTAAACTGTGAACCAAAGTGCCAATCTCAAACATATCCCTACCACCAAGTCTTCCAAAATAAAAAATTCTGGAAGAGCAAAATCACAAAAATAGACCAATAAAAAAATCAAAGTCTTGCCTTTAATCCCAGCACTTGGGAGGCAGAGGCAGGTGGATTTCTGAGTTCGAGGCCAGCCTGGTCTATAGAGTGAGTTCCAGGACAGCCAGGGCTACACAGAGAAACCCTGTCTCGAAAAACAAAACAAACAAACCAAAAAAAATCAAAGTCTTGAAAATTTTCATTTAAAAATTGTATCATCAATCATCACCATCACGTTCACTTATCTGTGGGGTGCTAGTGTCATAGTGCCCGTGTGGGGGTCAGAGGACAACTTGCGGAGTCAGGCCTTTCTACCCTGTCGGTCCCCAGGAAGAAGACTTGGGTTGCCTTGAGTCTTCTGAACTTTTCTGGTCAGAGACAGAAGACAAAGGGCTTAGAATACATTAGTGGGAAGTCAGGCAGGCAGGTTTCCCTTTGTTTGTCCTGGGTGAGACAGCGAGTAAATCTGTCTCCTCAGTAATACTCATCTCTTTAACTAGTTACTGGGACTAGTAGGCAAGCCTAGCTTTGAGAGAGATGCTAGAGCCCAGACAATTTCCCCCTAAAAATTATAGCTATTTACTCCTCCAGGTGGTAGTGGCACACAGCTTTAATCCTGGCCCTTGGGAGGCAGAGGCAGGTGGATCTCTCTCTGAGTTCAAGGCCAGCCTGGCCTACAGAGTTCCAGGATTCCCAAGGCTACACAGAGAAAAAGAATTATTCCAATCCATCAATAGAGAGCATAGCTAGGGACCCAGTGGAAACAGACTGGCAGTCACCTATCCCCCTCGGGGTGCCATGCAGAGCAGAGGGAAAGCTGCACTCCAACTTCAAAAACAAACATCGAGAAAATGAATCGCAAGTTGTAAAGGGATTGGAAAACAGAAAACTGACCTTCATGAAAATGGCACATCACTGAGAGGTCTCCAGCTATGATACCACATGTCATGTGGCATGTCCCATGACACCATATGATGAACCACATCAGCAGCCAGCGTGGCCCAATAACCCTGTCTGTGCAGTAGTGGCACTTGTGCCTTGGTGGTAACTAACTGCTCTAATTGGATTTAAGACCTTCTCTCTCTCTTTTTTTTTTTTTTTTTTTTTTTTTTGGTTTTTCGAGACAGGGTTTCTCTGTGTAGCTCTGGCTGTCCTGGAACTCACTCTGTAGACCAGGCTGGCCTCGAACTCAGAAATCTGCCTGCCTCTGCCTCCCAAGTGCAGGGATTAAAGGCGTGCGCCACCATCACAGGCAAAACCTTCTCAACAAGAGGGAAACCATGCCTGGTTTTGGAGACCTAGCTATTATATGTATTTAATACCCACTCTGCAGGGAGGAAGGAGAGAACCAGTTCCTGACTATTCCCTCTCTCTCTCTCTCTCTCTCTCTCTCTCTCTCTCTCTCTCTCTCTCTCATACATACCACAAATAATAAATAAATGGATAAATAAATAAATTTTTAAAAGTTAAGTTTAAAAATAGGTACTTGGTCTCTCATTGCAGTGCATCTTGCTGACGTCAGATAAGGTACGCCCTTCTGATGATATACAAACAGACACAGACACACAGACTTGCAGCAGTGCCACAAAGATACCTGAGAGTTTGGGATATTTCTGCCTTCAGATCTGTGACATTTAGGCCCTTCTTTATCTTCCAGAACTGTGACTGGAGTTTTAGACTTGAGGGCTTTTGGCCTTGGAGGATTTTAGCTTGGGATGGCGGCATTCAGGTGTGATTCTACTTGACTCCATTTGTGTGTCGCCTGACTTTAGAGAAACATTTTCTTGTATAGGTTTCAGCACACAAACAAGCAGACGAATAACGAATACTCAACTCAGGCACAGGGAAACACACTAACTCAAGTGGCTAGGCCTGGCTCCTGTGGGGGCTTCCTGCTTTTTCCAGATTTCTCTCCTTCTGAATGCTCCGCCTCCCTTCCCTGGGCCTATTGTCCCTCATGGCAGACTTGAAGGCTATGGCTTCAGTGTGTATGGTAGCCCTTTCTGGACCACTGGGGGCTGCCTGCCCAGAGTCAAATAAATTTGGGGAGCTGAAGGGTTCAGACATGTGAACATTTCTCAGGTCACTATTTGTACCCTGTGTTGAGAAAGAGAAAGGAAGGTGGCCCAAGAGACCTGTTCCAGGGTGTACCCATGTGGTTTTAGGCATTAACTCATTAATGGGCTTGGAAGAACCCACCTGAGCTTGGCAGCAAGGACATCCTGACATAGATGGTGTTAGAACAACCTCACCACCCCCTCTCGGGACTGGGCAGGACACCCCGACTGCATCTACTGGCTTCTACACACACAAGAAAACTTGTTTAACTGAAGCTGTTGATTTTGAAGCGAATATAGGCATCTCCTTTCAAAAAAAAGTTTGTATTCTGCCTGGGTGTGTTCTGCGTGGGCGAGGCAGGCCCCCATGAGTGTGGTGCAAAGGGAGTCCGGCCAGAGGCCTGCTCCTCCGCAGTCCAGGCCCACAATTCCAATAACTGTTCCCAAGGTGTCTCCACTTCTAACATTCACCCGCTACTAAAAAGCCAGCAGATAGGAACAGAATCTATTTTTACAAATATATGAGTTTTTCAAAGAGTAAATAAAAATATTAAAAAGGAAAAAAAGCTAGCTGGCAGGGGATTTATGGCAGAATGGCAGGCACCGTGGGAGGGCTTGAATAACCTAAAGCACCAGGTCTGGGTACCAACAGTGGCACAGCTTCCAGAGAGACAAGTATCTATGCCTCCGCTCCTCGGAGCCTTTGCTACTGACTGTTAACATTGATGCTGAGCATGGGGGCCTGTGGGTCCAAGTTGTGGCCTCACTATGTACAGGACAGAAATTGGTCAGTGCCCTGTGACTTAAGAGAGGTTACTGTGCCCCTCCCTGAGGACTAGCTTCCATGGTACCCCAAGGCACCATGCAAGCTTTCCAAGGCGGGGGGCAGCCAGCAACGGTGCTGAGCTATGACACCTCTGAACCACATCAGCAGCCAGCATGGCCCAGTAACCCTATCAGTGCAGTAGTGGCACACATGCCTGGGTGGTACCTAACTGCTCTAATTGGATTTAAGACTTTCTCAGCAAGAGGGAAGCCATGCCTGTTACTTGAGACCTAGCCAACTCCTCAGTGCTCGTGAAATCATGGTCACTGGAGGATACTCTACAACCACCAATTTACTAAACCAACATATTATCTAACAACAATCTATAAACATTTGTCCTTATACCCACAGAAGAGTGTTTGCAACAGACAGAGACCACTACAAAAAACTACAACCAATCCATATATAGAGTTGTGAAACCCAGACCCAGTAGATACGTCTACAAAACACTTGACACCTAAGGCTCAGGGATAATTGCAGAAGAGGGGGTAGAAATATCGTAAGAGCCAGAAGACCAGGGGCTTTGCTGTGAGACCTGTCTCCTGGCAACATCATAAGCAACACCCATAAGGGGTCACCAGCACGACCATCCAAATGTAAACTGAACAAGGACATCAATGGACATGCCAAACAGCATGGGGGTGGGGAAGCCCATCCATGATGAGGTCACCCTACACAAAGAACCACAGGCTACTGAGTAAAGCTGGGAGCAGAAGAGGTGGTCCTCCCCAGGGAAGAGCATCCCGATGGGTTGTCAGCCCGGAAATTATACACACATGTAATGTTATCTGGATACAAATACATAAAAGCATATAGCAACAGGAAAACGAGACCATGAATGTGAAGGAGGGGGAGGGGCATATGAGAAGGTTTGGAGGAAGGAAAGGGAAGGGAGACATGTTGTAATTAAAATACAATCTCAAAAGTAAAAATAGAGTCCACCTCCTCGGTGTCCCAGGAGAAAGTGATCACGCTTTTCCAGAATTCACGCTCCTATGTAAAGAATGTCAAAAATAAATAAATAAATAAAGTCCCCAGTCTGTGGGTCAGTCATTCAGGCTGTGTACAAACAACCAGGCTTGGCAGAGACAGCTGTGTCTCTCTGTCCCTGGAGATACAAACCAGGGCACAGGAGCCCATCAGAGGAAGGAGCAAGAACTCAAATGGGAGCAGAAGGACCACTCCTCCATCCTCTGGAGCCCATGAAGCAGATGGGTGCTTCATGGTCGAGACCAGAGGGGCGTGACTAGAGGTAAGCTCTACCCCAAGAGGAGGTTGCTCATCGAGTTTCCCACCACACAGAAGAAAGGAGGTGGCAGAGCAGCCGTGGGTGTGACAACTGTCCTTCGTAGATAGACATCACCTGCAGCCTGTTTCACCTTTCCTGCCCTCCACTCACACGTGCCTTTTCCTGCTCAGGTGCTCCCTGGAGCCAGAGTACAGGCCTTTGTCAGGCCTCTCGGGTGGCAGTGTTGGCATCCTCTCTGTTGTATGTCACCCAAATACACTGCAGAGCGGTGGTCTCCCCCATCTGCTCACTCACCTCAGCTGAGTTGTATCATCTCCTGCCTGGATAGTCAATAAACATAGGGCCTTCCTCTGGCCCCAAAGTGCCTCCAACCTCGAGGGTACAGGACCCAGGGAGACAGTAACTGCTCGACTTTCCCAGAGGCATCAGCCTGGCACATTCACAGCCAGATCTCATACCAGCTGAGCACCTTCTTCAAAGAAACTAAATTGTCACCTTGCTACTCTCAAAGGCACATAGTGTAGGGCTCTGGGCAGAATTGGCCTTCAGGAGGTTAGAGACTTCGGCATCCAACCTGGCTCCTCTGTGTCCACCGGGGTCTCTTCAGACACCTCAGGGGCTAGACAGCCTTCCAAGGAAGCCTGCTCCACATGTTGGAGCAGTGTGTCTAACCGGCTGTGAGGTCTACTTTCAAAGAGCCTTGACTGTATGACCTCCAGGCTCATAGGTGAAGTACCTGGATCAGCATCGGCTTCCTTAGGGCCAGGCCTGGTCCCTTTGCAGTGTCTCCAAGAAAGGGATCTAGAGCCTGATGCCTCTGCATACACACAGTTAACACATGTAAGGTGCACACATGTGCACAGCTCAGTGTCTGTTTAAATACACCTCAGGGCACAACCTAGGATCAGCCTCTGTAAGCACAAGCCTGTCTCAGATCTCCCTGCCTTTTGTCTGCACAGGGACAGGCAGAGCAAGAAGTCCTGGGTCCTCGTTATTTCCAAGGCCACTTCCTGCACATGTGGATCACCAAGACGTTTTCCCTGCACTCCATCAGAACCACTCAGACCTGAGAAATAGATGGCCCAAGAAGGTGGTGTACTTGGCAGCCAAGTCCAGAGGAGAGGGTGTCGCTTTCAGGACCAAGTTTTGTGGTCACCTGGGGAAGCTGAATAGATCATGTTGGAGTCTAAGAACCAGATAGATTTCAGCCTTCCTCAGAATCCAGTGAGGCAGGTTTCAGGTGCTCGTAAACGTGTGTGTGTGTGTGTGTGTGTGTGTGTGTACCTCTTGTGTCTATGTCTTTGTGTGTATCTGTGTCTGGTCAGGTATTCCTGAGGTGTGTGTATGTGTCTGTCTGTCTCTCTGTGTTTATCTCTCTCTGTGTCTGTGTCATGTGTTCCTGAACAAGTGTGTGTGTGTTTGTGTGTGTGTGTGTGTGTGTGTGTATGTATCTCTCTATGTGTGTGTCTCTATGTGTATCTGTCTCTGTGTGTGTCTGTCTGTTTGTCTGAGTATCTGTGTGTGTGTGTCTCTGTGTATATCAGCATTTGTGTCATGTGTGTGCATCTGTGTTTGTGTCAGATGCTCCTGAACATTAGAGGGTGGGGTTTGTGTGTGTGTGTGTGTCTTTGTGTGTGTCTTTGTGACCACACAGGGCACAGGGAAGACATGGGTGGGAGTCAAGAACTAGTGGCTAGAAACTCTAGGCCAAGTAGAGAAAAGAGGAGCTGGGATAATAGAATCTACTTAATATCTTAAACAGTATTAAGTATACTCAAAGCCTCCCAGATTTGTGACCTGCTGTCTCTTTGACAATCCTGGCCATCACTTTGAATCTGTCTCACACACATCGTTGGCAGTTTCTTTTCATAGTCCTTGTGGCGGGAGCTCCCCCAGATCCACTTCCTGGGAGCTCCATCCCAGGAGACAAGGATGAGTTGGGAGGGACCCCCCTGGCTCCTCCTGGAGGGAGTGTAGAATGAGGGGCTGGGATTAAGTTTCCATCTCTGCCTGACATGCTCACTTCACCAAGGGGGGCTGAGCCCCCATAATCAGAACCAGCTGTGCCTCAGGCTGGGATGCTGGGGGGGAGGTAGTGGCCATGTCTGCCTGGTCCCACTTCCCCAGGGAATACCTTCTGAAACCTCTCAGTTTATAGTCAGGAAACTGAGACCGATAATCCTGATCCAGAGTCCACAGCACTACAGGGTCTCAGCCCTCCCCCCACCCTGCTTATCGAGCCTGCAGAGTGGGTCTAGCTCCTGGGACCAGGAAGCAGGACTCCAGGTATCAGACTCCCAAGCACAGGCCAGCACGTCTGCTGGCACTATTAGCTCCAGAAAGGGCTGTGATGGGTCCTGTGGACACACTGCTCATGTGTCAGAATTTTCTGGTTGTCACGCGATGCCTAATGGGAACAACTTAAACGACAAGTGTGTCAGGGTTCACGGTTCCTGAGCGCCCTATACCCCTTCATCTGGCTCTCGAGTGTCAAGTCAGTGGTAGGGAGCTGGTGTGACTGAGCATGTGTGGGACAAAGCTTCTAGCCTAGTGGTGGAGAGAGGAAGACACAGAAAGGAGCTGGGAACAGACACATCCGTCATAGCCCTCAAAGACGTGTGCCCAGTGGTCCTCCTCCGGCCAGGGCCACCTTCTTGATGGCCTCCTCAGCCCAGAAGTCACCAATAGGTTATCTGATGATGAAGTCAGTGGCTTACCAACACCATTCAGCTGCCGTCCTAGATTTTTGTTGCAATATTAATCTGTGACCAAAAGAAACTTGGGGGAGGAAAGGGAAGGCTTTATTTACCTTACAAATTATAGTCCATCATCAAGGGAAGTGGCTTGATGCAGAAACCATGGTTTCTTTCTGCTTGCTTCCAGGCTCATGGGTGCCACCCACAGTAAGCTAAGCCTTCTTCTATCAATCAACAGTCAAGAGAATGCTCCCCCCTACACAGGCCAATCTGGTGGAGGCAATGCCTCAGTTGATGGTCTGTCTTCCTGTGTATATCAAGTTGACGACCAAGATTAGCCATAGCAACTGGAAACTAAGCATAAACACCCTAGCCTAGAGTCGTGTTTAGGCATAACACCTTAAGACTGGCTCATAGGTCTGGCAGCTCTAGCTGCTCATGTGAATGTTAAGTTCAGGCCTTGAAAAGGGATTCTAGTCCAGCATCCAAGACCACAGGACAGTCACATACAGGAAGGCCATAAAAGGCCACCACACAGGAACTCAAGTGGTATGCCTTAAAGTCCGCTGCTTACTTCTTGAACCAAGGGCACAAAAAAAAGATTCAGTCATGTAACAAATGTTCCACAAGGAATGAATTGACTGGATGGAATCCCTGTCTCCAAAATCCCCAGGCTGCTGGACACAACGCAGGAAATAGGGAGATGGGGGAAGGGCGTGAGCAAGGGTGGGAGGACGTAGGGAAAGGAGTATGGTCACAGTGAAGGGGAAGAGGAGGAGAACAGGAGCATAGTGTAATGGGAGGAGGGAGAGGGAGGACTCCAGGGGGGAGAGCAGTGTAGGGTATCCTGGACACCTGGCTGGATGCTTGTTTATGCTTTTCATTTGTTTGGTTCTCGAGACAGGGTTTCTCTGTGTAGCCCTGGCTATTCTGGAACTCACTCTGTAGACCAGGCTGGCCTTGTACCACAGATCAGCCTGCCTCTGCCTCCAGAATGCTGAGCTTAAAGGTATGCCCACCATGCCTAGCAGTCAATGCTATTTTAAGCAATATTAAGTATACGCGAAGCTTCCCCGCATCGGTAGGTTCGTGACAGTAGTCTCTAGAAGCTTCCCCAAGTTGGTAGGTTCATGACTGCGGTCACTTTGTAAACTCTGCCAGTCACTTTCCGTTTTTTCCACTCACACGTTGTAGGTTATTTTCATATTAACCTTAGGGCACCTTGGCAGGGTTCTGTTTGTCATCCTGTGTTACCCGTTGTAGCAAAGACCACTGAAAACCTCCCCACTGCCTATGGAGGGTGCATAAATACAAGCGCATTGTTTCGAGAACTCTCCAGGATTTAAGCATCAGAAGCAGGTTAGCTAGGTGGCGGTGTAGAGAGAGTACCTGCTAAGCATGCAAGAAGACCCCGAGTCCATGAATGAACAGCACCACATACTCGGAGACACACAGACCCATACTAACAGACACCAGGGGAAAAATAAAACAGATTTGATATCTGTCACCCACATGCTTGGGACCAGAAGTATGTTTGATTTTGTTTTCAGATCTTGCAATATTTCCCCGTACAAAGCAATTGATCCGAGGGCATGAGAAATCCTTCCCATGATTCTTCCTTCTCCTTCATCTTGCTGTCTAGGAGGGGCTTCATGGGGATCTTTACTGTGCTTGCTCTTTGAGTGTGACCTGTCACAGGAGGTCACGGGGTAACTTACCTACTGTGGCATCACAACACCTCTCAGAAGTTTCATATCTCAGATCCTTTTGGATTCTAGATTTTCAAATTAGGAATGCTTCGCCTGCCTCGGTGAGGGGGGAAAAATCAGAGTATTTCTGGCTTGCTCATCAGGAATCCATATCTGCAGACTCATCGCCGCCTCTTCTCCTAGGCTCCAGGTCAGCCTGTTCATAGGGACTCCTACCTGCTTGCACTCAGAGCACCAAGTATGTTACCAGGGCCAAGGGGCATTTCCATGTCACATTACCTCTATCTCTGGAGGAGCCAAGGCAATCTTAACAGAGCACAGAGGGAGAGCAAGCCTGGCCATGACCGTGTTCCCCACTGAGAGAGGCTGAACTTAGGGCACGGGGCTTCTGCTTCGGGTGAGGCCCAGTGGTGGGGAGCATTCCAAGCATGCCGGGCGGGGGAATTGACTCTGCCTGGTGGGTGGCGCCTCCAGAGGCCCCTGGCTGACCCCGCAAGAGTAGGAAGGATGTTCTTCTGCCCCCCAGAAGACTCCTACGAAGCAGCAGAGTTCAGGGGGCCACCAGACCCTTCTTTCTGACGCTCATGTTATTGTGGTGAGTCCCATCTGGGGTAAGACAGTGTTGCTAAACAACCCCAGAGGGACAACAGTCGCTGGTAGCTTTCTTGAGCAACTAAAGGAGGGGCAAAGCAAGCAATGGCTTCTCTCTGGCCCCTCTTTGAGCTGAAGATCAGAGTTCAAGGAGGCCCCTCTCCCCTGCTTCCCTCCAGGGCAGTGTGGAGGAGTCACCAAATCACTCTGCCTGTCTCTACTACCTCACACAAGAAGGGTGGTTGGCCACACCTTTGACAATGAACAGGCACACAGAATAAACCACAGAGGTCAGCGTAGGCAGCTCGGTCCCTCTGCCTATCTCAAGCTGACTTGGAGGATGGCGTGGCACCTGCACACACTTTTCCAACCGCAGGCATCTGCCTCCTGTTTCCCCCAAGTTCAAAGGCAGACAGCTGGCAGGCAAAAGCAGAGTGGCTAGCCTGCAGTTGGGCGTGTTGTCTGTCTGGACAAGCTGGCCTGAAGGGGAGGAGGTGTGGCCCTCTGGCCCAGCCTTGACCCAGCCCTGCTTTGATTGAAGCCATGTGAAGGGTGGGTGGGCAGACAGCCAGGGCTCTGACCCTGGACAGCCAGGACTCTGACCCTCAGGAGAGGTGCAGTGATCCTTGCATGCCAGACTGTGTGCAAGCTCTTTACAAGGCTGGGCACATTCTTCTGGTCTGAGTAGTAGCCCGAGCTTGTACAAGGGCTGATGGGGCTTGTGGCTCCGCTGCAGTTCAGTATACTCAGCTCAGGAGGGACTGCATCTCTAGAGGCTGGGATGGAGTTCTCAGATCATCTCAGCTAGACAGAGGATGGCAGTGACCTACAGGGAGCTCTGCAGTTCTACAAGTGAACCTACTGTATACTGGGCTAGCCAGTCACTCATCTCAGTTACTGTAGTACTGTCCACCCACCTATCCAATGTGGAGTGTTGATCAAGGGTTCACATGTGCGACCAGGTCCTCCAGGGCATGGTGACACAGGGGAGAGATCAAAACCCAGAAGACTCAATAGCTGGGCAGAAAGGCAAGGGAAAGGTTGCTTATATCTTCTGGAAAGCAGTCTGTGGGGGCCATAAGGAGAACAGCCCCCTAATGGGGCTGTGGACACTGGTGGGCATGTGAGTGGCAGTAAGGGGTACTGTCTTTGTGACATCTGGGTGTTTCTTACACCAAATATCCATCTTCTTTCCTGAAGCATACCCACCTACCAGCACTACAAACAGAGCAAGGTGTGATTCTTACTTTATATTGTGGGCTAGGCTCCGGTCCCCAGCTCCTGGGCATTTGATCCTGGAGTAAATGGTCTTTGAGCTATTTCCAAGCCAGGACTGCCTGAAGCTCCTGTCGGGCTGCAGGGATGACACATGATGTGTTTTCATGGACAATGGAACAGGAATCTTTGCAGCCCACTCTTCTGCAGTCAGCCCCTAGACACATTGCATAGTGCTGAGTGTACCAAGCATGTTACACGGTACATAATGTTCATGCTACATGGTGGATAGTACACACATACACAGGGCACAGTATATACTGCTTGGTGCATGGCAGGCTGCAAACTGATAGCTGCATAAATTCTGGGGGGTGGGGGCCTAAGTGGGAGCTCACCTCACTCACTCTATCCATTAACACAGAGTCCTCTGCCCCCCTGAATGTAAGTCTCTCATTCTCATCCTGATTCTTTTCTCTGTGCCTAGAGGGCTCCTGGTATGCTCTGAGGCTTAGGGCTTACTCCCCTGCTACCTACTCCCAAAGTTCTCAGCCAGGTAGAAACCAGCCATCTAATGGGGCTTCTCCTAAAGTGAGGCCCAGGCCTGCCCTGGTCCCATCTCCTGCTTTCCCATTTCCCAAAGGGACGGAGCCTGGAAGATAAGACTTGAGAGAAATGTAGATCATGGAAGCCAGTAAGCAGGACCCGCCATGACCTCTGCATCAGCTTTTGCTTCCAGGTTCCTGCCCTGCTTGAGTGCCTACTCTCACTGCTGTTGGTGAACTGTTACATGGAACAGTGAGTGAAATAAACCCTTTCCTCCCCAAGTAGCTTTGGTCATGAGGTTTCATCATAGCAATAGTAACCCTAACTAAACAGACCATAAAATGTCCCAGTGTGCAATTTTCCTGCTTAAAAACCTCCTGAGGGGGTATCTCCCCATACCCCTGAGCTGCAAGGCTTGGCCAAGTACTGTTGGCTCAGCCCTTTGCTCTGTCCAGCATTGAAATATCCAGCAGTTGCAGTTTAGGCACTACCTTCAGATATCAACCTCTTCGTGCCCGGGGATTCAACTGAGTCTGTAGAGTGCCTTCCTAGGGTTCATGATGTGCTCAGTTACTTCCCAGCATTGCCCAAGGCCAGCCTGTGCTACACTGCCCAAGGCCAAGCCCAGAGAGAGGGGGAGACTAAGAGAGAGAGGGGGGGGGAGGGAGAGGAGAGAGCAGGAGAGTCCCACCTCCACCAGAGGTAGACAACCCAGACAGAAATCCAACAAAGAACTTCACAATCAACTGCCCTGTAGATCCACAGTACACTAGAGACACTAGCAGAATTATTTCACCCAGTACCTGTGGTATATGGATTCTTCTCAGCAGCTCATGAAACTTTCTCCAAACCAGATCAGATTTTTGGTCACAACGCAGGTCTTAATAAATAAAGGGAAAAAAGAAATAACTTTACAATCTTTTAAGATCAATATGGAATAAAACTGGAAAGCAACAAGAGAAAGTATGCAAAGTTAGGAGCAGTGGACAAAGCACTTTTGAGTGGATCACTGAAGAGGTTCTGGGAGGAAATACAAGATTCCTAGGCCCAAATGCAAACGAGAGCACAGCTGGCCAGAACTTACAGTGATGGCCATAGGTTCTGCGAGAACCATTCAGAGCTATGAGTGCCTACACTGAAAAAGTCAGAGTGTGAGGAGCAGCTGAATGGTGCCCATCAAGATCAGCCCCGCGCGACCAGGTGGAACCCCAAATCAACAGAAGAACAGAAACAGTAACAGTCAGAGCTGGGAATAATGAGACAGAGACAAAAAATACAAGTCAAAGGAATGAAAACTGGTTCTTCCAAAAGGGTGAACAAGAGTAGCAAACCCTTAGGCAAACTAAGAGCAGAGAAAGAAGGCCTCAGATAATAAGATTAGAGGGACCGGGAGCATGTTACAGCAGATACCACTGAAGCCAAGATCATTAAGACACATTTTGAAATGTTATAGTCTAATAAATCAGAAAATTACAATAAATATATTTCTCAACATTTATAACCTACCAATACTAAACCTGAACAAAACAATAACAACCAATTAACTTAGAGCAGTGGTAACCATCTCCCTGCCAAAAGCCCAAGGTCATACAGACTCACTGATGAATTCTACCAGGCCTTTAAAAAGGGAATCAGTTTGGCATACTGGCATACACCTCTCATGCCAGCACTGGGGAGGCAGAGGCAGGGGGATCTCTGTGAGTTTGTGACTAGCTTGATCTACAGAGCAAGTTCCAGGACAGCCAGAGCTACATATGAGACCCTGTTTTAAAATAAATGAATAAATTTAATTAATTAATTAATTATTTTTTAAAAAAAGAACTGACAAAAAGGGAAATCAGGGCTGGAGAAATGGAGAACTTGAGTTTGAATCTAACATCCATGTTGGCTGGCTCAGAAATACCTGTAACTGCTGTTCCAAGGTATCTGACTGACACACACTCTCTTGTCTTCATGGGCTCCCCCCCCCCCACACACACCCCACACATAAAATAATAATAAAAATAAATTAAATTAAAAACATAATTGACAAATGGGACTGTATCAAATAAATATCTTCACATAACAGAAACAACAGCCATCCTATAGGACAGGAGAACAATTTTTGCCATCCAATAGAAGATTAATATCCAGAATATTCAAAGAACTCAAGTATAGATACCAAAAGAGTGAAGCATATATTCAACAGATGGGCAAATTAACCAAACACACTTTTCAAAAGGAAAAAAATACAAATGACCAATTAACACATGAAAAACCATCCAACTTCCTAGTCAAATCAAAACTCCGTGGAAACTCTTCTCACCCTAGTTATAATGACTCGCATCAAGAGGGAAAAAAAATGAATAGAGCTGTTGTGTACTGGAGGCTGGGAGACCCTTACACACTGTGGGTGCAAATGGACATTCGTGTAGCCACATTGACATCAGTATGGAGTTCCTAAAATCCTAAAACTATGGCTGCCACATCACCGAGCTATACTACTTCTGGGTATCTATTGAGAGGATTCAAGGTCAGCATACCGTAATGTTTATTGTGTCACTGTTTACAATAATGAGGTCATACAGCCAGCCAATGAGATCACGGATAAAGAAAAAGTGATAAATATTCACAAGGCAGTTTTATTCCGTCACAAAGAAGAAGGAAATCACTGCATTTGCAGGAATTTGGATGGCACCGGAGCCCATTATGTTAAGGAAAATAAACCAGACTCAGAAAGGCAGATGGTACACCTTTCCTCTCAGTTATGGATTCTTGAAGGGGAAAAGACTTGAAGGTAGGGTAGGGTGGGGCTATTAAAGAAGAGGAAAGGAAGTGGGGGAGTGAGAGTGTCTGTCTCAGTCATTGTTCTACCATGACCAAAGCAATCATTGTTAAGAAAAAGCATTTAGTTGGGGGCTGGCTTACAGTTTCAGAAGTTTAGTCCATTATCACCATGGCAGGGAGCATGGCGGCCTGCAGGCAGTTGCTGGGGGCAGGGGCTGAGAACTGCATCCTGATCCCTAGGTAAAGAGAGAGACTCTAGGCTTGGCACAAGCTTTTGAAAGCTCAGAGCACACCCTCACTGACACACTTCCTCCAACAAGGTCAGACCCCCTAATCTTAGTCCTGTCAAATGGTGTGGCTTCCTGGTGACTAAGTCTTCAAATATCTGAGCCTCTGGGAGCCATTCTTACTCAAACCACCACAGCGGCCTAGTTTGTTAAGGTGAGGAACACTCTGACCAAAAGGGAAAGGGTTTGTTCCACCTTTTTCAGCTTTCAGTGTATCATGAAGTAAAATCAGGGCAGAAACTCAAGGAATCTGGATGCAGGAACTGAATGAAGCAGAGGGTCAGGAGGATCACTGCTTCCTGGCTTGCCCCCTAAGCTCACATTCTTAAACCTTCTAAGATACTCCACCTCCCCACCGTCAACCATTAATCAAGAAAATGCCCCCACAGACTTGCTTTTAGGTCAATCTGATAGAGGCATTTTCTCAAGGGCAGTTCTTTCTTCCCAGACAGCCCTAGTGTGTATCAAGAAACTAACCAGCACACAGTGGGGAGAATATGTTCCAAATGAGAAGGCTAGACTGACTCCATGACAGGCTTCAAATTGGCAGTTCAGGAGCCTAGGCCTAAGACCTGGGCAAGTCCAGGCAAATCACTTACTAGAAAAAACCCCAGGCTTCAGGTAGCTAGTCAGAAACTGCCCCACCATCAGAAGCTACCCTACCACCTAGCCTGAAGCAAGGGTAATGAATGGGTCAACAACAGTTTCCAGACCTCCCCAGCAACAGTTTCCAGCCCCAACACCCCATAATGGTTCTGGAATGTCCCTAGAAATGGAGCAAGATATCCACCTATCCCCGGAATTCCCCTAATGTGCTTTAAATCAGGCCTGCCAGCTCACTTGGGCATCTCCATCTTGGAATGGGAGACCTCAGCATGCCGGACTTCTGCAGAATAAATACTCTTTGCTTTTACATACTATTTGAGTCTGGGGTATCATTCTTCAGTTAATCATGGACCTTACAAAAAGACATAATATGCGTGCCTGACAATGCCATTATGCAAATCCATTATTTTGTATAATTAATAAATGCCAATTGAAAGAAACATAACATTTACCATCATGCACTTTTTTTTTACACAAGACAGCAAAGAGCTTTATTGTATATCTGTTTAATTATATCATAAACCTTATTAGTACAGTATCCTGAAAATTCTAGTCAGATAAAAAATGATGACATAATGATGTTTGAAGATGATTCAGTTGCAATTTTAAAGCTTTTTACTTATCAAGAGTGAAAACAGAACACAATGAAAGCTAGCTAGAAAAAGGCAACACAGTCATAGTGAAAGACCCCCGAGCTGGGGAGACCCTCGCTCAAGTCTCGGGATGGCGCAACCCCCCAAGAACTCACGAAAGACCGTCCTTGCTGCAATCACATGAGGTTTAATTCGGGGGCGGTGAGAAGGACCAATGCACTGGGGTC
>CM052710.1:58000638-58023628 GCA_028551405.1 Uromys caudimaculatus
AAGTCACCTGTAGGAATGTAGCTGGGTGGGATTTTTGCCCGGGCATGTCTCGGCTCTAAGTTTGCTAGGGGTCTTTGCCCGGGCATGTCTCGGCTCTAAGTTTGCTAAGGGCCTAACCTTCCTCATAAGGGGTCAGATCTTTCAATAGCATAGGATGTTCTACAGCTGTTGGTAGGGCTTATATCTGACACAGCATTCTTAATGCCATTCAAACAGTCCTTGGCTGTTAGTCTTAGCTGTTAATGCTATGAGTCTGGGAGAGAGTGACTATGGGTAACACTTCTGGACTTGTGCAATGTCAGCAAGTGCACTTTGGATCTTCTCCAGAAACATATCTCCCCGATAAACAACACCCTTCAGACATGTAGCAGCTTCCGTGATTTTCTTCTTCTCGCTTATGTAAAGCAGTTGTAGACTCTTCCCTGGGTAAGGAATCTATCAAAACATCAATATCTTTTGCTGTTCATGCAATCAGTGCTGCAAAAGGCTGGGTATGCTCGTCTGTAGGATTGGCTGGTTGATCTTTATTAATTGCTGTTTGAATGTTACTAAAAGAGGCAGGAGGACCACACTACTGTGATACATGAATGGTATTACAAAACAGATCTGCAAGCGAGCTCACAGCGTCCTGCAGCTGCGTGAGTCTATCCACCATGTTCCCGTGCACGCAAGGGTGCACAAAAGCTCCCATCATGCACTTTTAAGTGTACAATTGAATGGCATTAATACATTCATAAGTTTGCACAAACACCAGGCTACGTGTCTCCTCTTCCTGTCTGTAGAATGAAAATATGCCCACCAAATGGCAATTACCAGTTTCCCAGCAATCACCATTTTACTCTCTATCTTTAAGGCTTTGACTGTAATAAGCAAACCAGTCAAACATAGCAAAGAGTAGGAGGACAATGGGGGGGCATCAAACGAAAATAGAAAAATTAAGAAGCAGCTGGGGGTGGGAGTGTACAATTATAATCTCAGCAAGTGGGAAGCTGAGGGTCATTGAAGCCAGCCTCAGTGGCATAGCAAGTTCCAGGCCAGGCAGGACTACAGTGTGAGGACCTGTATCAAACAATCAGAAACTGGAGGAGAAAAAGAAAAAGAAAAAGAAAAAAGAAAAAGAAAAATTGTAATTTACTGAAACAAAGCGGAAGAGGAGGAGTCAGGAG
Source organism: Uromys caudimaculatus (assembly GCA_028551405.1). NCBI lineage: Eukaryota > Metazoa > Chordata > Mammalia > Rodentia > Muridae > Uromys > Uromys caudimaculatus. The sequence continues at coordinate 58,001,805 of CM052710.1, forward strand.
AAAGAGAAGGAGAAGGAGGGAAGGATGGGGAGGAGTGGAAAAGGGGAGCCAGGGGAAGAGTGAGAGGGAGGAGGAGGAGGGAGGAGGGGGAGGAGGAGGGAGGAGGGAGGAGGGAGGAGGGAGGAGGGAGGAGGGAGACACAAACAGCATTAAAGCACCTCACACCTCTTTCCAAGTACCCCCTTGTTTCCTCCTACTGTGTGAGTAGCTTCTTTGGATTTGTATTACTTCATGGATTCTCCCTTCATCTGGGTCTAAACTCTTGTTAAGACCATTCAGTGAGCACTGAATTTGGTTTTTGGTTTGTGTGTGTGTGTGTGTGTGTGTGTGTGTGTGTGTGTGTGTGTGTGTTTAATTTCTAGAAGCTCCATGGTGGTTCTTTAAAAAAAAAAAAAAAATTCCTAACTGTATGCTGTCCAGTTGTTGAGAAAAATAGAAACTTAGAGGCCTAGATTCCTCTCCCTGACTCTGGCACAACAAACCATGTCCTTTATGTCTCTGGCTGATGATTCAAGTGCCTGGGTTTCTTACCATCTGTTTTTGGGCTGTTTCTCCTTCACCATATCTCCTCTCGTGTTTCTTCCGTCTTTGCTCCTGGGCTGGAGAAATATCTAAATGTTATTTGCAGAAATAAGCAACAGCTAGGGTAATGTTGTCACTATCCAGGAAAGCTCCCGTTTGCATTTGCTGCAGCTACAGATCCCCCAGCCACCTGCAGTTACATTGAGCTGAGAGCTGGAGAACTTGAGAATTCCTGAGTTTAGGGCCTGAGCCACCCAGATGATGCTAAGTTGGGCTACTGTCCAGCAGAGTGCTGACTTGCCTCTGCCCATCCCCTCGCCCTTTGGGCACACTCCTCTTTGTTTTCAGTCAAAAGCAGGTGTGGTTGAGTATGGTCCACACCCTTGATGGGTCCTGGACTCCTATTTGTTTCCTTAACCCAGAAAGATGCCAAAAATGACAGAGTCCCTTCCTGGCCCTTCCCGAAAGGGCGGGATAGCCTGGGTTCCAGGATCTCCTTGCTAGCCTAGCTTACTCTGGGGAGTCATCACCAAGCTTTAGATATTTCCTGCTTCTATGGAGATGACATTTGTGTGTTGCCGTGAGTTTTTCCTTGTTTTATTAGGAGGGTTGACCCTCACTACATTGCTCATTGTCACCAGGAGCTTGTCTTGCATTTTAACCTAAAGTTTTAAAGTGATTTCTTGATCACTTTAGCTCAGTTCTGTATAAAGGGTGTGGTGGGATTACATTCTTCCTCTCTGCAGATCCTGTGTCCAATAGAATTTCCACGGACAGTGCTTGCCTCTTCAGTCCTTTGTCAAAGCTCTGAATAAAGATTTAAGTCTGAGATTCATTTTGGTGATAGACTGAAGTTTGCCTCCTTCTCCTCCAGGGGTTGGAATCTTGACTCCCAGCAGAGTGATCGTGTTTAGAAGTAGGGTCTTGGGGATGTTGTAATGGGGGTGCACGTGAACAAGAGTAGTCCTTACAGAAGGGGCTTCAGGGTTCTCTCAGCCTTGCACGCTGTGAGGACATGGGAGCAGATTCCAGTCTGTAAACCAAGAGGAACTTGACAAGTGCAATGCTGGCCCTCTAATCTCAGAACCCCAACCCCAAAATGCAAAGAATACTCTCTGTTTTCATAAACCATCTAGCCTATGGAGTTTGGGTTAGTTTTTTAAAATGATTTTTTCTTTAATTTTTATATGTATGGATGTTTTGCCTGTATGTATGTCTTTGTACCATGTGTGTGCATTACTTGAGGAGAGGCCAGAAGAGGGTATTGGGTCCCTTGGAACTGGAGTGGCATGCCACAACGTGGATGCTGGGAATTGAACCCAGGTCCCCTGGAAGCAGCATTAGCTCTTAATCATGAAACCATCTCTAGACCTGGAGTTTTGTTTTAACAGCCTGAATTGATGAAGACAATCCCATTATGTCTCTCCCCACCCCTGTTACTTTTTGTTCTAGGCTATATCTTACTGATAACTTAATTACTGAAGCCTTAGGATTCTTCTTGTTTGGCCTCTGTTCAGAATTGCTGTGAATCTAGTATAATCAGAAACAGTTGTGTTTATGACATCAACCTTCATACCCAAGTGCACAGAATATTTATGACATCATACCCAAGTGCACAGGATATTTATGACATCATACCCAAGTGCACAGGATATTTATGACATCATACCCAAGTGCACAGGATAGCTCTATCCCTCTGACTTCAACAACTCTCATAAAGTTTTGTAATTTTTCTCATCCTTTATTTCATAGCCTTACAGAATCCTCTCCTTAAAATATCTTTTAAATCGTGTGTATCTGTGTGAGTGAAGTTATGTACACATGAATGTACCTCTAAGGCCATAGGTGACAGATTCCGGGTTATGAACTGTCCCATGTGGGTGCTAGAATCAAACCTGGGTCCTTTGCAAAAGCAATACCTCCCCTTTTAATCCCTGAGCCATCTCACCAGTCCTAATTATACCTTCTGTTGTTTCTTTGTTTTAAGATGGGTAAGACGGGGGTCTCATTATGTAGCCCTGGCATTGAATTCACCTGCCTTCCCAGTGCTGGGATTAAAGGCATGTACCACCATAATCTATCAGCTAGAATCCTCCCTTGAAAGTAAAAAGAAGGGTTGTCAAATTTTGCAAGAAGGGGTAGATTTTACTGTATATAAACAAAGACTTAATTTTTAAGAAGATTTAATAGCAGATGGTGCTTGTGTAAATAGTAAAATCTGACAGATCTGGGTCTGCCACTGAGAGAGCTTAAAACAATGGAGCTTGAAACAGAGAATTCTCAAACAGAACTTGTATATCCAGGTCTGACCATGGTGCGTGTGCGTGTGCGTGTGCGTGTGTGCGTGCGTGCGTGCGTGCGTGCGTGTGTGTGTGTGTGTGTGTGTGTGTGTGTGTGTTGCTTCAATGATCCATCCTAAATGCTGTCAGTTGATGGGTCCTTTCGTTTGCTGGGCAGGGTTACCCACTAATGCTATTATCATCAAGAAACAGGCCCAGGTAGTGTCTGTTGCCTGTACCTGAGGTGAGCTCAGGCAGTCAGCCATCCAGCCCTGCTGGCAGAGTGGTCTTTGGCAATCTGCAATGTCAGCCTCCACACAGCTCAGGTTCCTTCCGTCCACAACCGCTAGTTCAAAGTTACCTGCTGGGGGCGCCACCAACGTATCTAGGACCCAGGTGCTGTCACGTGTCCAGTTCACGTCCTCACCAGGGGAGGCGCTGTCACATTTCCTGGTCAGCTGCCTTCTGCTGGGCTGCGTCTCAGGCTTCATGGCCGCCCCCACTTCCGGCCTGGGCCTTCTGGGATACCTGCTGCTTCTGCTTCTACTGGCTATCCCAACCTGGGTCACATCAGTCAGTCGTGGACACCCTAAAAGCCAAGCAATTTCACTGAGCAGTGACGTGGGTAGGCCCCTGTCCCAAGGTCTAGGTGGTGATCCTTTCTCCCTGGGTGGAACCTCAGCACCTAAGCCCCGGCCTGGCCCCTCCCACTCAAATACACGTTGTCCCTTCTTCCATCCGTGGCCCGCCCCTCCTGTGGTGTGGCTTTGGGCCCACTCTGCATTTGTTCCTCTCCTCAGCCTGTGGCCAGCCAGTTCTACAAGGCAAGCTCTTGGGTGGGGAGTTGGCTCAAGATCGGAAATGGCCCTGGCAGGTCAGCGTGCATTACTCTGGTTTTCACGTCTGTGGTGGCTCCATCCTCAGTGCCTACTGGGTGCTGTCGGCAGCACACTGCTTTTCCAGGTAAGAGGTACAGGAACTGTTAGGAGTAATGGAGCAGGGACACAGGAAAGGAGAGGCCTCGACCATGTGCCCACGGCTGCATCCACTGTTAAAGTTCTTCCCCTAAGGCCTAACCACCATAGCTGATACACTCATTCTCTTGACCTTGGACTTCAAGATGCTTCCAATGGGCCAGCATGGATTTATCCACCCTAGCTGACTGGGCCAGTACCTAGGTGCATGGCCTGGCCTCTTGAGCATAATCCTCTACAGACCAGACTACATCCCCACTTGAAACGAAGTCTCCATTTACAGGTGCCCCTGCCCCCATCCTACCCTCCCTCCTCCAGCAAGGTCTGCCGTACTAGAAACAATGTTTCTCCACACAGCCTTTTTTGGGCAGATGGCCCTGTCTCCTGAGCCTCATCCAGTCAGGCCCACAACTGTAGTGTACAGGGGTTAATCAGCTATTCAGGAAGAGGCCAGAGAGGGGCCCATTGCATAGCTATCTGACTGTCAATGCCCAGGCACAGGCTCCTATTGATCCCCAAGTCTCCTTCAGTCCAAATCAGGACCTCTGATGTCAGATTGTCAGATAGGCCTACACTGGGCTGCAGGCAGGTCTAGGCTTTTCAACCTGGCAGACCCTGTCCGTGAGCTGGTGATACAGGGGGGGGCTGCAGGCAGTTGGCCTCTATACTGGTTGGCAGGGAGAAGAAACTCGAAACCTTTGACGTGTACGTGGGCATCACCAACCTTGAGGTGGCCAACAGACATACCCAGTGGTTTGAGATTAACCAGGTGATCATTCACCCCACCTTCGAAATGTTCCACCCTGTCGGCGGGGACGTAGCACTTGTGCAGTTGAAGAGCGCCATCATATTTTCTGACTTCGTGCTCCCAATTTGCTTGCCACCTTCCAACCTGAACCTCAGAAATGTGTCTTGCTGGACTACTGGATGGGGAATGATCTCACCGCAAGGTATGAGCTAAGTAAGCTCTCATGGAAGTAGAGCATAGAATGGGTCTCCGGGGCTTCTGAGAAGATGGTTAGGAGAACAACTTAAGCCAAAAGATGCAGAGTCTAAGGAAATAATCCACTGGAAATAAAAATTCCTTTATGGGATTTATGGTGGGCTGAGGGAGAATCAGTGCCCTTGGGGATAGATCAGTAGAAATTATCCATATTGAAACAGCAAGAACAAAATATGTGCAAAGGGCGGACAGAATAACGTGAAAAAGAAACTCCTCGTGAGTAGACTGGGCTTCCCTGTGTGGGTGGGGCTTCCCTGTGTGGGTGGGGCTTCCCTGTGTGGGTGGGGCTTCCCTGTGTGGGTGGGGCTTCCCTGTGTGCCAGGCCTCCCCATGTGTTGGTGGCTCTTGCTGGTGGATAGGGCTGTCTTTGAGTGGGGATTTCTTCTAGATTTCTCCTCCATTGACCAAAGAACCCAAGAATGTCTTTGCCTCCTTGCCTTCCCGGACTAAGAAAGACCTAGCTGGACTCAGATACACACCCTCACCTGGCAGTTCCTCTCCCCTCTCCTCTCACAGGTGAAACAGGGAAAGAGCTACTGGAAGCCCAGTTGCCACTAATCTCTAAGTTCCGGTGTCAGCTGCTCTATGGATTAACATCCTACCTCCTGCCAGAAATGTTGTGTGCTGGGGACATCAAGAATATGAAGAATGTGTGTGAGGTATGTCCCATTTTTTTCAGATCAGAGTTGGGCTCTGATATAAGTAGGGACTGCTGGGGGTGGCTGACCCAGGCAGACAGTATATGATCACCACACACTTGTATCAGACCTCCATGCTGAGGCTCTGGGCTCTGTTGCAGCCAGAGACGGGGCTATGTGGAGGGGAGGGGACCCTCATTTTGTACCCAAGGGGCATACCTGGTCTAGTAGATCACAGAAAGCCCCTCTTCATTTTTAGGGTGACTCTGGCAGTCCACTGGTATGTAAGCTGAACCAGACCTGGTTGCAGATTGGAATAGTGAGCTGGGGACGTGGTTGTGCCCAACCCCTGTACCCAGGGGTGTTTGCCAATGTCTCCTATTTTTTTAATTGGATACGTTATCATGTGGAAACCATACCCAATCCTCCTCAGATACTGCCCTCCTTCTCTTCATCCCTGAGAAACACCCTAAGCATTTTTGTAATCATAATGGGGAGCCTGTTGGTTTTGTGAGGACTGAGACACCCACCCCCTTGGGCTGCTTCATGCCCTGTTTCTATCCTCTGTATCTCTCTAATCCTGCTTCCACCCATCTTCTGCCATGAAGTCAGGACACTTGTCCGAGACTAAGTCTGTAAGAGGCTGAGCAAGAGAAGTGGAGAGGGGCAGGACCAGGAGGGAGAGTTGGGGGACAGCTGGGGTGAAGCAAGAGCTTGGGTTCTACTCATGTGACAGTCAAAAGTTATTAAAGATTTGTGAAGCAAGCACCTCAGAGCTCCTATCCTTGCCCTGGTCCTTCCCTGCACTTTCTCTGTGCAATGGGGAGGAGTCCGCACATAGAAAGTAGGGTCAGGCAAGTGCCCACCACATGAAAAGAGAGGTACAGGAGGTTGGAGAGATGACTAAGTGGGTAAGAACACTGGCTGCTCTTATAGAGGACCCAGGTTCAATTCCCAGAATTAACCTGGCAACTCACAACCATCTGTAACTCCAGTTTCATGGATCCAGTGCCCAACTCTGGTATCCAGAGGCACCAGACACTAAGGCACACATGAGGTACACAGACATACACGTGGGCAAAACACCCACACACATAAAATAAAGTTTGGGAGGGAGAGAGAAGTACAAAACAAACAGCTTTTCTAGACACTGACCTGGGTAGGTCTATGGGCACAGCCCAAATGAGGGGAGAGGCCACAGTTTAAATGTTGTCAAAAGAGTTTTGAAACATGGAAGTATCCCAAGTGGGAAAGCAGAAAACAGGAGCTGAGAATAAGCAGGCACAGGGGAAGAAGCCAAAAGGGTAGGTGTGGAAACAAAAGAGCAGAAAGCCCCAAAGCACCAAGTCTGATGTCTGCAGGATCTGTGCTCCGGGTTCTTCACCCCTCAAATAGAAAATATTCCCCCAAACTTCATCTCTGCTGAACAAGATCAGCTCCCCAAACAATGCCGTAGAACGGTGATTGGCATAGCAGTTCTGCTGTGCTAGGGGCCATAAGTCACCTGGAGATGGTTTTTAGTATATGGGAGGGACCAACTACAGTAGCACATTCCTATAATTCAAGCCCTCATGATGCAGGAACAGGAAGGTCATAGTTCAAGGCCAGCCTGGCCTACATAGAGAGAACCGGTCTGAAAAAAGCATGTAAGTTCTCTACAAAGTACATTGGTTTTATGAGGGTCTCAGCATGTAGCAGACTCAGAGGAAAGTGTATCAGGCACTTGTGAAGAGAAACTGACCCTGCATCGATGCTAAGGGACCGCCGGATTTTGAAATGTTGCTTTTTAAAAGAAAAAGAAGTCAAAAAAGTAGGGGACGCAATTATTAACTTAAGATGGGAAAACCAAAGTCCACAAAAAGAAGACAGAAGACACCTAAAAAGCACTAATATTTAAAAACAAAAACTAGCCCCCATAGAGAAAGAAAGTTAGAGCAGACAAGATTCCATATACAAATGCATATATTTAAGAAAGTGACCCCCACCCCCTACTCCCATTTAATAGACATCCCTGGGAACAGATTTTCTTGAGACGTGTACAAACCTTCAACTACAGAGATGTCCCAACACTGTCTGGTCTTCTGGGAGCGCAGATAAAAGAGTAGCATCCCACTTGCTGCCAGGAGCAGCTTTGGATGAAGATACACCAACATAATCCAATGTATGGACAGGAATTCAAAACCCCTAATGAGGGGTAGATGAGATGGTTCAGTGAGGAAAGGTGCTTGCCACCAAGCCTGAAGAGCTCAGTGCCTGGAATCTCTGGGGTGAAGAACACCGACTCCACAGATTATCCTTCGACCTCTGTGTGTGCCATTGGCACAGGAGCACACATATACATAATAGATGATAAAACCGTTTATATTCTCATCCAGGGCAACATGAAGTAAAACGGGATTTGTTTTGTTGGTTTTGGACCTAAACAAGTTGATTTTGACATTTACATCAAATCACAAGTAAACAAATGTGCTCAGAATAAATTCAACATGAAAGCCAGTGTCTCAGGTCTACGCAGATACAGCCCCTGAGATCAACATGCCACAAAAGATGGAGAGTCTGTCTGTCCAAGAACAGACAGAAGCATAAGAGGATGAAGCCTGATGCTCAGTGCTTCAACGTGTAAATACAAGAGAGGCAAGGTGGTGTAAGCATATAATCCCATCACTTGGAAGGCTGAGGCAGGAGGATTATGAGTTTGAGGTTAACTTGGGTTACACATTTTTTTTTTTTTTTTTTTTTTTTTTTTTTTTTTTTTTAGTTTTTTGAGACAGGGTTTCTCTGTGTAGCCCTGGCTGTCCTGGAACTCACTCTGTAGACCAGGTTGGCCTGGAACTCAGAAATCCACCTGCCTCTGCCTCCCAAGTGCTGGGATTAAAGGCGTGAGCCACCACTGCCCCGCTTCACACAGTATCTTTTAAAAGAAAACAAAAATCATAAATGCGGTAAAAAGATTTTAAAAACTTGCCACACGCCAGGTAGTCACATGGAAAGGTAAGAGCTAAATAGGGTGGCTGGCCTCTGCTGCCACAGGCCTCCCGTTCTGGCGTGAATCTACAAAGAAGTGCCACCGTGATCTCAGTGGTATCTGCACCATTTCAATCTATAAAATTTACATCTAGTTTAGCATCAGTCACTTAAGATCAACTGTGAGCAAATTACGTTTCTTTTCCCAGACTATCCTTCAACATTCCGGGCTAGCAGGGACCTCACAGGCACTTGGGGCTCCTACTCAGAGAGAGGTGCTATAGGCGTGCACAGCAGTCACAGTGAGAGCCTGCCCCATGTGGTGCTGACCATGTAGTGTGTGCAGGGTGGACACTCCCCCACTCCTCCCTGTCTGGATGGAATCACATGAGCCAGAACTCTTTATATCCCTGTGTATCCCAGACCTCTCCAGGAGGTGAAAGGCGGAGGAATCTGGGTGCTCTGAGCAATCCAGTTAGGACTGTTACCGTCACTATATTCAGTTTCTAGCGAAACCCGCACACAGGATTTCTGCAGTCATCCATACCCGCTGGCCTGAAATAATAAATATTTAAGGAACAAAGTAAGTTCGCACACCAAGTCTGTGAGCATAGTGTCTGTTTAGAATACATATTATGAGAGATCTTTTTGGGGTGTGTGTGTGTGTGTGTGTGTGTGTGTGCGCGCGTGCACGCGCGCGCATATGTGCATACATATGCACATGCATGTTTGTGAGGAGGTTTGCATATGTGCACACACATGTGGAGGGCATATCAACCTCAGGTGTCATTCCACAGGAGCTAAATACTGTGTCTATTTTGGTCTCTTGTTTATTTTTAATGTGTATGAGTGTTTTGTCTGCATGTATGTCTGTGCATCACAAGCATGCCTGGTGCCTGCAGACGCCAAAAGAGGGCATTAGATCCTCTGTGACTGGACTCACAGATGGTTGTGAGCCCTGGCGATAGAACCCAGGTCTTCTGAGAGAGCAGCCAGTACTCAGCCGTGGAGCCATCTCTGTAGCTCCACACCTTGTGTTTTGGGAAGGGGTCTTTCACTGGCCTGGAATGCACTCAGTCAGATAGGCTGGCTTGCCAGGCAGCCCCAGGGATCCTTCTCTTTCTGCCTGCCCAGAGCTGAGATCCGAGTATGTATGATCATCATCCTGACTTTTTTTTTTTTTTTTTACATGATTCTGAAGATCAAACTCAGGTCCTCAAGCCTACATAGCAAACACTATACCAACTGGGCCACCTCCCCAGCCTTTGGGGATTTAAGTTCATTAAATTGCCTTTCAGTTTATTTACTGGCTTAGAGATCCAATTTTTATATTTTATTCCAGTTGCAATAATACTACAGACTTTTGTGTATGGTGTGCTGTTTCAGTGCCTGCAGACCCTGGGTAATGTTCAAGGTAAAGTGGGCATGGGGGGCACTTTCTCCTCCTATCCCTCAGCCTGGTGTGTCTGTACACAAAAACCTTCATGGCACGTTAAGGCTGCGGACACATGCATTTCCAAGCTTCTGAACACACCTCCGCATTTGTAGCTCCCAATTTGTGGGTCTCCTCCTAAGACACAGGAGCCTGCTGCTGCCTGGCATCCTGACCTCTCCTGCCACAAGGGGGCAGTTCTTTGGTGCCCAGGAGTGGGACTTCCCTGGACCCTAGGCCACATGAACTGGCTTCTGCATGGGCTCTCCCACTACTCAGTAGGAGGACCAGCTGTAATGCCTGTCTTAGGATGCTGAGGTTGCTAGTGAAGATGTCAGATTAAAACCACAGCCTCACCAGCGTCTTGTTTGTTCTGAGCATCGCAGAGTGAAAACAGGTGTCCCGAAGGCCCAGACCACAGGGTCACAGAATCTCTGCTTTGAAGTCCATGCTGGGGGTGCCATGAGCTACTTCACACACCAGCCTGGTTTGTGTTCTGTTTTCTTTCCTCCACTGTCCAGAAGGGTGCATGCAGAGCATGGACCTACTACCTTTGGAAGAAGTAGTTGTGATGTTTGACTTGGAGCACTGAGATTGGTAGTCGGGAATCGGGGCGAATACTGGTTCATGAATCATTGAATGAAGGTTCAGGAGCCAGGAGAGCCCATTTCCCCAGCCCCACTGCCTGTTTGAAATCCTTCCAACTCCAACCCCTTGGGAATCCAAGAGTTATTCAAGAAATAAAATATAAGTACCATGAAATGCCATGTTATTAGAATGAAGGGGGGAACATTGACATCTCAATTATTAAAACAACAAAAGAAGCACTGGACAAGAGCCAACATCCTTTTCTGATTTAAAAAACAAAACAAAACAAAACAAAACATTTAATAGACCCAGAGTAAAACAGAACACACTCAACATAAAAAAGGGCACGTTTCAAAAGACAACAGCTGCTTCCCTGCCTAATGGGAAAAGAGACAGCTTTGCCCTGAGATCAACAATGCAAGATTCCCCAGTGCCGCTCAGCATCCTACTGGGAATGCTAGCCAGGGCAAGCAGGCAAGAAAAAGGAATGGTGACCCAATTGGAAGAGGGGGAAGGAGCACTTTCTGTATGGCACAGTTTTATGCTGTGGCATTTCTAACACACACACACACACACACACACACACACACACACACACACACACACACACACACACACATATACTTATAAACCTCCAAAAGTTGCAGCATACAAAACCCATGCACAAAATCAATCACACATTTTTTTTTCCCCCTGGTTTTTGAGACAGGGTTTCTCTGTATAGCCCTGGCTGTCCTGGAACTCACTTTGTAGACCAGGCTGGCCTTGAACTCAGGAATCCACCTGTCTCTGTCAATCACACTTACAAACATTAGCCTTCATAAGCCCAAAAAGGAAATAAAGAATACTAGATACGGGTCTAGGACAAGTACCCAGGGCCCACCCACAGAATCAAAGCCATGGTGTCAAGGCCACAGAGTCAAGCCCACCTTTCTGGCCTGTTTCCTGGTTCACATGGCTGAGCCACTATGGGCAGAGTCTGGAAGGTCTGAGCAGCCAGGAAGGCATGCACAAGGTCTGAGGCCTTGCAGGAAGATACTGAGCCAGGCTAAGGGGAAATTCTGCCCTTCCAAGTCTGGGTTCTACTTCCACTCAGCATTGTATACTGTTGCTCCTTAGCGCTTTCTAGGGATGAAGGCTCCTGGGACCTTCAGGGTGGCCTTCTTATCACACACATTCTGCCCTGCATGCCCTGAAAGAAAGGGACCTTATTGCCAGGTAAGACTGGCTCCCTGGTCTTCAACAGGAAGTCTCACTGGCTGAGGGATTCTGATAGGAGAAGGTGGTCTAGAATGGGGCAAAAGTTGGGAATAGGGACTTAAGCCCCTAGAGCTAGGTAGGATCTTCAAGGGGGTCTGCTTAATAAACTCCAAGTAGCCTAATCCCAATGCTGGCTTCCCGACAGTGTGGGTCTCCCTCCACACTCTCTAGCCAGAAGGGGAGACTGAGTCCATGAGTCTATGTGGGGCAAGGGTAGCCTACAGTCCAGAGAAGGAAAGCAGAGGACTCAGGTGGGAAGTAGCAGGAATGGGCGTGCTGGACTTTCTGTGTGACCAGTCTACACGGTCAGGATACAGGAGCTGGGAGAGAAGGCAAGTCTGGGAAGCCACTGAGCAAGGCATGATCACTCCTATTTATTTACAGGAAGGAACTACGAAGTGCCGAAGTGCTGCAGTCACTGGAACAGATTATGTAGTTCTGAGTGGGCTGAGGCTTCCTCTCCAGTCCTCCTCTTCCCAACTCTGCCCCTCTTTCCCCTATACACCCTCCTCCCATATCTTCCCTCCCTGGCCCTTCCTTCTCTGGCCCTTCCCTCCCCTTCCCTCTCTGGCCCTTCCCTCCCTCTCCCTCCCTGGCCCTTCCCTCCCTCTCCCTCCCTGGCCCTTCCCTCCCCCTCCCTCCCTGGCCCTTCCCTCCCCCTCCCTCCCTGGCCCTTCCCTCCCCCTCTCTCCCTGGCCCTTCCCTCCCCCTCCCTCCCTGGCCCTTCCCTCTAGCCCAACCTCCCCTGCAGCCTGCCTCTCCTTAGCTCTCTCCTCCCAAGCCTCAACCCCTCCTCCTTAGGCTGTAGAGCCGCCAAGCCTCTCAGCTCCTAAGTGGGGCTCTTGGTCCTTTATGAGTCTCCCACCCCATAAAAGAGATCACAGCTGAGCAGTCCAGAACCTCTAGAAGCAGCTGGGCCAGCCGCAGCCTTGCAGGCCTGGCTCAGGGAGGGCATACTGGGATAAGGCTGTCTCAGAGGGTGGAAATGATCCTTGTCCCTCAGTCTACCGTGGCCGTGGCCACTGAGGGACCTGCTTGGCCTTGTCTTGGTCCCCGTTGATCTCTGGGCCCTGAGTCTTCCTCTGTTGATGCAGATTGAGTAGACAGGAGATGAGGCACTGGATAGACCCCAGCAAGCCCAGGCCTCTCCCTGGACATCCAGAGGGATCAGACAGGGGTTGGTTTACAACAAACGCCTCCTGATTAATAAAAGTTTGATGGGAATTTCATATGTCGGCTGAGGTCCTAAACATTTTCCAGGCACGTCTGGCAGAGGCCAAGCTGCCTGTTTATGTTCACAATGAGAACATTTTTTCCAGTGAGGTCCATAGCAATTGTCTCTGTCAGAACCAGCGTGGGGGACAGACATCCTTGGAGTGGGGCTCTGGGTTGTTGCTACTGCCCAGGCCCACCCCCTCAATTGGTGACAATAAGATCCCTCCCCAGAAATACAAATCCAGGTCCTTCCCCACAGTGGGAGCCTCAGGTTAGACACTTCTCATTCCTTCCTCACAAGGGTCCCAAATGCCTCCATTTCCACAGAGGGCCTTTCTGGTGCACAGCCCACAGGTGCACACCCTTGGGGAGGCTGCTTGTGTGAAACACCAGAGAGGGCCCCTATCCTTCCCATGGGAAGGGGGATTGGGCTGTGGCTTCTTTTAAACTGTGGTTGGGTCCAGCCTCCCCTGCTCTGAGCCTGGATTGGTGGGGGGAGGGGGGGTCTTGCTAGGAGAGTAAGACCATACCACACCACTGTGTGTGTGTGTGTGTGTGTGTGTGTGTGTGTGTGTATCAGTGTACACACAGAGCATGTCTGGGTGGTATTTGGATTGGGAGAATGGGAGCCAGGATATGGTTCCCAACTGTTTTAAGCACTATATACCAGGACTTCTAGAGGCAAGAGGTAGCAAATGACATCCTCCCAGAGGTGCAGCAGGAGGACAAGGCTTTGCTCAGTCCCCAGTGCATTCCAGATCCCTGGTCAATAATCCTAGGGCCACCTAAGAGAGCAACCACGCACAGAACTCAAGGTTGTACCTATCTGGCTCCGGTTCTGCCCCTGGGCTTCTACTGCCATGGGGGTCCAGTTTGGAGGTGGCAGTGACGGTGCAGTGTGCCAGCTGGGACTCAGCCTGCCCTGCGGCTACACCAGGCCACCGTGTGTGGTCCTTGTGGGAGACTCTCATTTATTTTTCTTTCTTTTTTTCCTCCCCCCTTCCTTTTTAATAAAATGCGTTGGAGCACAAGCCAGACACCACCTCCATTCCGTGTCCTTATAAAATCTGTGTGCCTGTGTATGTGTATGCATGTATATGCAAGTGTATGTATTCATGGCTTGCTTCAGGTAGAGATAGACAACCCACCTGCAGTACCACAGTACACCACAACTCCACATCCCTGCACGGTCATCTCTCTGAGTAAAGGGTAGGGCCAGGGGCCTGGACCCAGAGCCCAAAGAAGCTAAATCTTGGGGACTGTGGAGAGCTTCAGGCTTAAGTGCCCTCTGCTCTTCCACTGTGGGCTATAGGAGCCATGCCACTCCCCGGCTCCCGCAGAAGGTTTGCAGTGTAGGACTCCTAGGTGCTGCTTGACAGAATCTTGCACCTTAGCTCTGTGTTCCTTCAGATTATTTTCCTTGTCCCTGAAGAGTTTATCTCTGCCACCCACCCCACACTCACCACACAGAGACAACCTCTGCAAAACGTCTGCAAGCAGGCCCTGCCTAGCCTCTGTCCACAGGCTCTTGGGTCCTCTCTCCTCAGTGTTCTACCACCAAGTCCAGGTGACATCTAACTAGGCAGACATCAGCATGGGGCCTACATCTCCTAAGTCCAAGATGAGGCCTCTCTAGTGTAAGCTTCCAGCTGGCTTCCCCTTCCAATTCCCCCCACGTACCCCATATCGAGATGTGTTCTTGTTATCAGAGTTGGGGGCTCCTCTCCTCACTCAGACACAGACTGTGTTCCTTCCTGGGCCTATGCTCTGTGTAGGCAGCATACAGAAGGCTGGGAAGGCAGAGCATTCTGGGAATGGCAGCCCATGAAGCATCTTCTGTACAGAGGCCACCTCCTAAGCTCTGCTTCACCCCTCCTCTCCTGTAGGCCCCTCCTTGGGCAGCTCTGAAGAGGCTGTTGCACCCCCAAGGGACAGAGCCAGAAGGACTAGGACTAGGCTCTCTTTCGAGATACCCCTGTAGTCACAGGTATCCTGACTGCTCTTGGCCCAGGTGGCTTTCCTTTTAGGGATCACTTTCTCCTGAACTAACACCCACACCCACAGCTGGTCATCTGCGGGGTGGACCATTCATTGGGAACTCACCCCATCTTTGTCCCTCCCAGAGGCTACCCCACACTAGCCTGTACTTCTCAGGAGCCACCCCACTTGCTTTTTGCTCCCTGCCTTATTGGTAGAAGCGTGTCACTGGAGGAAGGCCCTAAGAGTCAGATGTTCATTCCATTTCTACTCTCTTTCTCTCAGTTCCCAGTTCCTGCTGTGATGTTTGCTGCTGTTTCCGTGCTTTTCCTGCCACAATAGACATTTATACCTTTGGCACCAAAAGCCAAATTAAGCTCCTGTGATGGATTGTATATGCTTGGCCCAGGGAGTGGCACTATTAGGTGTGGCCTTGTTGGAGTAAGCATGTCACTGTGGGTGTGGGCTTAAGACCCTTGTCCTAGCTCCCTGGAAGCCAGTCTTCACTTGCAGCATTCAGAGAGAAGATATAGAACGCTCAACTCTTCCTGCACCATGCCGGCCTGGATGCTGCCATGCTCCCACCTTGATGATAATGGATTGAACCTCTGAACCTGTAAGCCAACCCCTTTATAAGAGTTGCCTTGGTCATGGCATCTGTTCACAGTGGTAAAACCCTAAGATAGCTCCCTCTTTTCATAAGTTGCCATAGTCAAGGCATTTATCACAGCAACCGAGAATTAACTGATACAAACATCTAACTCTCTTGAGGTCCCCAGCCTCTCATCCTGTTCTCTCTCTGTCAAAGCCCTGGAAAGGAAAGCATCTTCACAGGAAAGCATCTGGGAAGGTTGAGTATGGCAAGCTGGAGTCATGGAGGTCAGTGGCTTGGAGGCAGAGGGGAAGAGAGAGAGAGGGACCACAAAGGGAAGAGGATTAGCACGGTGACCATCTGTGTCGCATTCTACAGAGCAGCTGGAGGTGTTCTCCAGGGCAGGCACAGTCACTGACCCTCCCCACAGGCCTTGGTCTGCGCTGTCCTTGTATCCCTGAGTCTGGCTTCCTGGCTATCCAAGATGTCTTTGGCTGGAGAGGTCCCCAACCATCCTCCTTGCCTCTGTGTGCAGCCTAGGGTCAGACTGAACTTAGAAGCAAAGAAGCTTTATCTCAGGGACCCTGGCTTGCCTGGAGGCAGGGCCAGCCTGTGGAATCCACAGAGCGAGGCAGAATTGACATATGACGACGCTCACACTCAGCTTCATCATAGTGTGGAGAGAGTCCATGCAGAAAGACACCCACCTGCACGGTCATGACACATGATCCTCTCCCAGAGATGGTTCTTCCAGCTCCATCTGGCCCTTAGGGGTCTACCAACTTGGTCAAAACAGCCAGATAGCCATCCCTGAACCCTAGCCCAAGAGGATCATGGGGGCAGTAATGGCTTGTGATTGTGGAGTAGTAATCATTAAGTATTGGCTTGGATCTTTTAGGTTCAGGGGGTCAAGGTGCAACAGAATACATATTCTTAAGGGGCTCTGAGCGATGACTCTCAGCAGACTTGGAGGGGACATGATCTGTCTTCCCATAGTGAGCTGTCCCAGACCTGTGAAGACAGATGTGCACATGTGTGTCTACAAAGAATGGATGGTAGCCTTACTACCCCTGGGTCCTAGAGTTTCATGTGTGGGACTCCATTAGACTCTGATTGTTTACTTGTCCTTGAGCCAGGGTGCAAAGTCACTGTCTCCACCACAGAGAGAAGTAGGATCTGGCCCTATACCCATGTCAGGAGTCTCTGTGACCCTATCTGTGGCACCACATATGCTCTGATAGGGACCTCAGGCCAGAGAAGCAGGATTCAGAGGCCATTTGCATTGTTTCTGTAGGTAGGAGAAGTCAGGAAAGCTAGTGAACCCTGACCCACTTCATAAAGGGCCCCTTGTGCCCAGAGGGCCTGTCCTGGGGAGGCTGCAAGCCCAGGGACCACCAACCTGCCCTTGTCTACCTTCTAGAGGCAAGGTAACTGAAGAGGCCATTGCTCTCCCTCAACCTCCATCCTATCTGTGACCCAGTCCACTAAGCAGTAGAGACAGCCCTTTGTGCAGAGAGGCACAGAGAGCCAGTGAGGACAGCCCCAGCTCCATCTGCTTCCTCAGTTCATGACTAGAGTAAAGATGCTCCTTCTGGCGATTTGAATGAGAATGGCCCCCATATATTCATAATTGAATGCTTGGTTCCTAATTGGTGGAACTGTTTAGGAGGGATTAGAGGTGTGGCACTGTTGGAGGAAGTGTGTCCCTAGAAGAAGGAGTTGAGGTTTCAAAAGCTCACACAGGCCCAGCCCCCTGCCCCCCCGCCACCCCCCCTCCCGGCTTCCAAGTTGTGGATTGGATGTAAGATCTCAGCTTCTGCTTCAGTGCCATGCCTGCCTGCTTGCTGCTTTCTTCCTGGTCATGGTGGTCATGGACTCACCCTCTGTAACTCAGCCCCCAGTTAAATGCTTTTCTCCCCCTAAGTTGCCTAGGTCATGGTGTCTCATCACAGCAATAGGAAAGTAACTAAGACACTCCTGGAATTTTAAGTGATGCCACCTATTTGTTTGACTAGGGAGAAAGACCCTCACTCCCAGGAGAGCAAGAGGTCGGGGACAGGTAAGGCAGGTAGGAAAAGTCCTGACCCAGCAGGCACCAGGCAGGGAGAGTCTACCACAGGCAGTGTATCCATGAGCACACTCACCTACACAAATGTGTAAGAACACAAGCATATACATACAGGCAGTTAAACAGCACGTACATGCACACACAAACCTGCCTGTGCATATTAGCATATACATACATGTACATAAGCACATACCTATATCTGGAATCCTCCTCAATCACACATATGAGCATATTCCATGCACACAATAACCGTCTCATGCACTTACAGATAAACACATATCTGCATACGCAAGCTTGTTTGTACATACGTAAGCAAACACATGCACACAAATGAACACAAGCACATACCTATACATACCTACACATACCTCATGCATACATAGGAAAACACTCTGCTTATATGCACAAGCATGTGCATGCACACACACAAGCCTGCTTGTGTACACATGAGCATACACAGAGAGCATGTGTGCAAATACCTAGACAGAGAAGCCTACTTGGCCGCACACACATAAGCATACACTTACACAGAGTATGCTCGCTCCTATACAAACACACTCATGCATACAGAGTGCATAAACAAACATATTCCTGTATACACATATGCACTGTCACACATGCACACAGGAACACAATCATGCACCAGGGTTGCTCGCTCCAAAATGCATTTTTCCTGAGCATTTCTGGCCCAAGCCTTCCCAGTTTGGCCTCCCTCCCTTTCCCTGGCTCAGGGAAGCTTTGTGGGAGGCGAGGGGCAGCAGCCAGCAGCTGGACCTCAGAGCAGCCTGAAGCCTGGCTCCCAGGAGGACAGCCGCTGGGGCCTACATACACGTGTGAGAGGCCAGGCGACCCCCTGTGTGGACACAAGGGTGGACCCCAGGCTTGATTTATGATGGGCTCCTGCACATGTGTCAAACATGCTGTGTTAAGCACCAGCATAAAAATAATATATAGGTTACCACAACGTTTTTATGACCTTCCCCAGCCCTGCCCTGGAATGCCGGAATCTAGCAGGTGAAATAACACACGTTTCAGTGGTTGCAGCCGCACCGGGTGCAGGCATAGAGCCTGGGCAGCAGAGAAGACTTCATCTGAGTCTTGTGGAAGCCCAGTCAGTTGGATGCTGCAGCACAGTAGGGAAGCAGACTCCGGGATGGTGTGGAGGGAGCTTCTGAAGCTTAGAGGGAAGGCTGTCCTGAAGGAGGGACTCCAGATGCAGTCTCTGCAGATCCCTTCCTGTTCATGGTGCACCTGCTTGCTACCTGTCCCGGGGCAGGCTGCAGGAGACAGAGTCTCTCCAGGTGTTAGGTCACAGAAGAGTGCAAAGGAGGATCAGTGACAGCCCCAGGCTATAGTGTGCAAGGCAGGTGAGCACAGTCATGGAGAAGCTGCAGCTGCCCCCTGCATGTGTACTAGTGAGGACACGTCATCCACCACTGCTGTGTGTTAACATCTACTCTCACGCCCAACTCCATTGAGCAGTGTGTGTTCTTGCTGGAAAACGGGATTTCTTCTTCCCACAGATGAGGAAACTGATGTCTTTTTATAAGATGAAAGCTTCTGTTGGCTGGACATCTTGGGGATGCAAACCAGGTGTGGGAGTATACATCTGTAATCCCAACACTGGGAGGCAGAGACGAGAATCTATGACTTTAAGAGTTTGAGGCCAGCCTGGGCTACATAGCAGGTCTCAGGCTAGCCAAGGCTATCTATTGAGACCCTGTCTCTAAAAACAAAACAAAAGAAACAACTACAACAACAACAACAAAATGCGAACAGCCCAAGCACCACCCTTTGGAATGTTGGGTAATAGATGGGATGGGGCTTTCTCAGTTGGCTGCCCTAGAGCCATAGAGACTGGATGAATCTCTGCAGCCAGGAGGAGAGTGGGCAGTAACTAGAGTCTGCTGTGGCTGGGGACTTGGTGTGCGGGGACACAAAGAGGTACCTCTGGCTCATTTGCTGGACCAAAGGACATCTCTATCCTCTGTCCAGGTGAGACCTGGGGTCTCCTGGCCAGGCACCGGCCTTGGTCTCCTCTGGTCCCCTGTCCATTAAGCCTGCTGTGGGGGTGCTTCAAGGTGCCTGTATCACAGAGATTGCACCTTCTGAATACTTGCCACAAGCTCCAGTTTTATGTCCCTGCTAGGACCTTCCACAGAGACCACTCCTGGGTGAGTTTCCTACTCCACAAACGGAGTATGATGTTGGGCCCATTACCAGGGCTGTCCCTGTAGTAAGGGGCAGTCACTTTGTGCCTCAGGCAGAGGACTTTGGTAGAAGCTGCCTTGCCAGTTCAGCAAGGAAGAAGAGGAGGCAGGCACCGCTTTACTGAGTGGGGTGGGTTGTCCTCACAGAATGGAGCTAGGGGTACATGGATGGGGCAGGGAGGAGGCGGGCCTGGGTTCCTTCTCACTGGGCTCTACACTGTGGTGACCTCTCAGACAGGCAGGATCTTATAACAGCTCAACGAGAGCGAGGCTTGAGGCACCCAGCCCCGCCCAGAAGCTACACTTCTACTGCCCCATCTAGCAGGTGCTACATGTAAAGCTTTGGTTTCCTCATCTTAGAACCAGTGCACCATGACACTTGCTGAGGCCTGCAGGCCTTCCCTACCTGAGGCTCAGAGAGTCAGCCAGCTGGGCCTGGACTAGCAAGAAACAGAAGGAACGGCCTTGACCTCTAGTCTTCAGAAACCCCACAAAAAGAAGCCGAAAGCAGAGCAACCAGGTCAGCTCAGGCAGGTTCCAGAAACACCTTCTCTCAGGCAGCAGAGCCATCAGCCAGCTGCTAAATTTGGGGATGATGCCCACACGGTGTCCCTTATGGGCAGCACAGAGGCAGGCTAGAAAGACAGGAAAATTAAGGGGACGTGGGAAGGGAAAGGGAGCCTGGCTGAAGCTTTTCAACAGTGGAGAATCAAGAACTGCAGCACAATCATTTGCTGTGAAGGTTGATGACACGGAAATAGAATTCCTTTTATAGAGAGGTATTTTGTGTTACAATAGCAATGAGCCCATGCTAAGGCCCGGGCACATAGGGCCTTCGAGTATGATCTCACTCTTTCCCTTTTTTAAGATTCATTTATTAATTATGTATAGAGTGTTCTCTATCGGCATGTACACCTGAATGCCAGAAGAGGGAATCAGATCACAGTATAGATGGTTATGAGTCACTGTGTGGTTGCTGAGAATTGAACTCAGGACCTCTGGAAAAGCAGGCAGTGCTCTTAACTGCTGAGCCATCTCTTCAGCCCCCATGACCTTACTTCCCACATATTTGCTGGGGAATCTTTTGTTTGTTTGTTTCAAGTCAGGGTCTCACTATGTGTCTCTGGCTGTCCTAGAACTCACTATGTAGACAAGGCTGGCCTCGAGCTCACAGAGATCCACCTGCCTCTGCCTCCAGAGTGCTGGGATTAAAGGCATGTACCACTACACCCAGCTTGAAAATTTACTATTTGTTTGTTTATTTATTTGCTATTTAGTGATTATTTTCAGTGTGTATGTTTTGCCTACATGTATGTGTGTGCCTCAGATCCCCTGGAATTGGAGTTACAAACAGTTGTGATTTGTAGTGTGAATGCTGGGAATTGAACCCTGGTCCTCTGGAAGAGCAGGCAGTACTTTTAACCCCCTAGCCATCTCTCCAGCCCTGGAGAATCTTAAAAACAACACAAAACCATTTTTTTATTCTTTTTATTTTGCCCCATAGGGTTTTACCATGACAGCTACAACCCTACTCAATGCAGAGAAACCACCCTATGATCTCACTTAGGTTCCTTTGCAGTCCTTGAAATATGGTTTCAGATACTACCCAGAGTGATACATATGGCTACTGAGAAGACAATTAAAATTTTCTTTGAGAAGGCCATCCCTATGCCCCTGAGTATGTCTTAGTCTTATCATTCTCCCGAGTGGCCTTCTCTTTTTATTAGACCCCTGTGCTAAAATCCATGTTGAACTTTCTTCTCAATAAACACCAACTCTTTTGTATTGTATCATCCTGAAATTATTTTCTGTGGCGAGGTCAGAATTACTCGCACAAGATTGGGTCCCTTGATGGCCAACAAGGCCCTCCTCTGCCACATATGTGGTCCGAACCATGGGTCTCTCCATGTGTATTCTTTGGTTGGTGGTCCAGTCTCCGGGAGCACCGGGGGTCAGGCCAGTTGGCACTGTTGCTCCCTCCATGGGGCTGCAAACTCCCTCAGCTCCTTCAGTACCATCAGGGGGAGGAGAGGCCCTTGGGCCTGAGGGTGTTAGAGGCGCCAGTATAGGGGAATGCCAAGGTGGGAAGATGGGAGTGGGTG
>CM052710.1:58023728-58075173 GCA_028551405.1 Uromys caudimaculatus
AAAAATAAAAATTAGCCGGGCAGTGGTGGTGCACACCTTTAATCCCAGCACTTGGGAAGCAGAGGCAGGTGGATTTCTGAGTTGGAGGCCAGCCTGGTCTACAGAGTGAGTTTCAGGACAGCCAGGGCTACACAGAGAAACCCTGTCTCGGAAAAAAAAAAAAAAAAAAAAAAAAGATTGGGCCCCTTAGCACTGTCACAGAAAGGGGTGGGGCTCACGAGGCCTAAACCATTTGTAGTTAATAAGAGAAGGACAGATATTTTTTTAGTGCTCTAGCTACTGGTAAGTTACCTATGCTCCTGTAAATAGCACCTTGCCCATGATCATGTAAGCAACTCTAACTAAATCAAGTGGGTTACAAAAAAAAAAGAAAGAAAGAAAGAAAAAAAAAAAAAAAAAGACATGAAGAGATCAGTGGAGGGGACCAGGGAGGGTGTCTTAGTCTGGGTTACTATTGCTGTAATAAAACACCACGATCAGAGCAACCTGGGAGGAAAGTGTTTATGAAGCTTACACTTCCACAACACTGCTTATCACTGAAGGAAGCCAAGACAGAAACTCAGAGGGCAGGGACCTGGAGACAGGAGCTAGTGCAGAGGCCGCGCGCAGAGGGCTTGAGCCCCATGATTTGCTCAGCATCCTTTCTTGTGGAACCCAGAACCACCAGCCCAGGGGTGTCCCCAACCATAATGGGCTGGGCCTTCCCACATCAATCACTAATTAAGAAAATGTCCTACATCTTGCCTACAGGCGAATCTCATGGAAGCATTTTCTCAGTGGAGGCCCCTCCTCTCCAGTGACTCTAGCTTGTGTCAATTTGACATAAACCTAGCCGGTACACAGGGTGAATATGACCAACATGTTTTGTATGCATGTATGAACATGACAAAATCTATTATTCTGCATAATTAACATATGCAAATGCAAAGTGTAAAATAATAAAAATAATTTGCCTTTACCAGAGTGGCGTTCCCTGAAGCATATGAGAATTTCTCATGCTGCTGGCAGTAGTTCTGGAATGTCTTCTGCTTGCCACACCCTGCCCCTCCCATCCCCCACTGCCATCACAAGGCATCTGCAAGGATGGAGTCCTGGCCTAGATTCCACAGGCCAAGATGGGACTAGAGAGTGGGGCCTCCTGAGAGTGAGCCTGAGGTGTCACTGAGGCCGAATATGCAACTGGTGGGTGAAGGACCAGGGAGTGAGCGGAGAAAAATTCTCAGAGAGGGGGCTCATTGGGTCTTTTTAGGAAACCCACACATAGCTTCAAGCCTTCACTCCATGTGGTACTCAATAATGTATACCTTTGCCCAGCAGTGCAGGAGAAGAAACTGAGGCTCAGAGTAAGCCAGTTTCAGAAACAATTTGTTCCTTCCGAGGGGCTGTAGTAGAACCAGGAGATCTTGGAGATGTCATGACCACCTACCAGTGCCCTGGGTGGTAACCACATACACCCCCATTTCAGTCCTCGCTTTCACCTACGTCCTTCTCTGGGGCCACCCTGACCCTGTAAGACTTCCAGACAGCTGAGGGTCACACGTGATCTGGGTGTGGGAAATAGCTGGGTGAAGTCCACATGGTTGTCACCGTGAACCCTGTGGGTCCAGCAGGGCATGACAAGACAGGTTTGGGGTCGTGTGGAATCTGCATCACAACTGCTCTTTCAGAGCACCTCTCAGCCTCCAAAGCTAGTGGGCTGGGTGGGGCCTCAACACTTCTTGTCCCCATAGTAGGCACAGGCTCCACTCATGCTGGCTTACAACCTCCTGATGCACCTGTCTCCAGTTCTGTTTCTGTCTTTGTCTCCTCGTTGCATCTCTCCTGATCTCTATGCGCTCTCTCTCTCTCTCTCTCTCTCTCTCTCTCTCTCTCTCTCTCTCTCTCTCTCCTTTTATTTCAGCTTGTCTCTGGGTCTGTTGTTACTTGTCTTCCTCTGTCTGTCTGTCTGTCTTCTCTAATCTCTCTTCTCTGTTTCTCCTCCTCTCATTTAGTCTGTCTCCCTGCATCTGTTCCTGTGGGCCTCTCTTAGTCAGTCTCTTCCATCTCTCCCTCTGTCTCTCTTCCTAGCTTTCTTTCTTTTTTTTTGGTTTTTCGAGACAGGGTTTCTCTGTGTAGCCCTGGCTGTCCTGGAACTCACTCTGTAGACCAGGCTGACCTCGAACTCAGAAATCCACCTGCCCGGCTTAGCTTTCTTTTTATATGAGTATGTGTATATGATATATATGTATATGTATATAGTGTGTATGTGTATGATATATATTCATATGTGTATATGTATATATGCATATATGTATTATATACATATATGTATATATTTTTTATATATTTTTGTCTTCTGTCCTTGTTTCTCTATCTTTCTATCTTTTTCTCTGTATTTCTGTCTCCCCTATCTCTGTGTCTGTGACTCTATCTCTTGTGTCTTTCTCTCCATCCACTTTGAACCCAGGGCAGGTTCTTAGGAACCCCAGTGCTCAGGATTAGACACTGAGAAGTTTGGCCTGGTAGGTTTCCAGCTGGTTTTCCAAATCAGTCTTCCATTAACTCCCTTCCTATCACAACCCTGGAGTGCGGCTGGGATCCCAGGAGTGTGGCTGGGATCTCAGGAGTGTGGCTGAGATCCCAGGAGTGTGGCTGGGATCTCAGGAGTGTGGCTGGGATCTCAGGAGTGTGGCTGGGCTGGGATCTCAGGAGCGTGGCTGGGATCTCAGGAGTGTGGCTGGGATCTCAGGAGTGGGGGCTAGGAGCTCAGGAGTGCGGCTGGGATCTCAGGAGTGGGGGCTGGGATCTCAGGAGTGTGGCTGGGATCCCAGGCGTGCGGCTGGGATCTCAGGAGTGTGGCTGGGCTGGGATCTCAGGAGTGTGGCTGGGATCTCAGGAGTGTGGCTGGGATCTCAGGAGTGTGGCTGGGATCCCAGGAGTGTGGCTGGGATCCCAGGAGTGTGGCTGGGATCTCAGGAGTGTGGCTGGGATCTCAGGAGTGTGGCTGGGACGTCACACCCTGGTAGAGTTCTGAGGGCTAGGCCACACTGGGAAGCCTGGATCCAACCTGGAGGCCACAGCCCAACCGATGCTGGGAGAAGGGCAGTTAAGGGATTGGGAAGGAATTCCAGGAATTTGCCAGGAGGGGGAGAGAGGGTTTCGAAGGCAGGCAGAAGATGCCTGCAAGAGGGGCTCAAGATTTCTCTCTCCCTCCAGCTTTCCATGGTTGACAGACTGTTACATTTAGGACCAGCAAAGACCATAATAGCTAATGGTTCCCCAAAGGCCATTTTCTACAAGCTGGGTACACCCTAGACCCTTACAGTTGCAGGTTTCTCAGGCTGGCTTCAAGCCCTTCCTCTGTCTCTCTGGGTCACAGCCCCAGCCTGGGCTCAGGGACACATACATCCCCAGCTCTGGGGTGTGGCACAAGATGTACAGAAACAGATGCACACATGTATGTACATGGGGCATCCACAGCTCGTGATTCTGTACACAGAGTGAGGGTCTATTCCATACTGAAACATAAGGCCCACAAGCCACATGTGTCCAGGGCACATGACATCCCAGGTACCTTGTACTTACATGATACATGTAAATTCCACGCATCAGCCCTCAATGGGACGCGTTTATAAGGTTGGATTTCTACACACAAGCCATGCACCATCATACCTAGTATCTGCAGATGTACACAAGGTGTCCATGTATGAGCCTGGATTACAGTACCCAGGTCACTCAGTTTCAGCACCTTCTTGAGTTGCTGGCAGAGTCGGACACTGTGTGGATGAGGCAGGCAAACACAGGAAATGGTCTAAAAGCTCAAGACCCTATTTGGTTTGGGTTAGTCATGCTCACCTCCCTTCTAGTAATTCACCTGACAGCCTCCTTCCTTTACCCGCATGTCCTATGTGCACACGTCCTCTCCGAACGATGCACCGAGCAACCTCAAGATCTCATCAGACCCTCACTTCCATCAGGTT
Source organism: Uromys caudimaculatus (assembly GCA_028551405.1). Taxonomy (NCBI): domain Eukaryota; kingdom Metazoa; phylum Chordata; class Mammalia; order Rodentia; family Muridae; genus Uromys; species Uromys caudimaculatus. The sequence goes on from CM052710.1 coordinate 58,027,688, forward strand.
ACACGTGTGGCCCTCTCGGAACAATAGTGTTTCTTGGCCACCAATAACTATCAAATTTAGTTTCTATTCAAATGTGTTCCCAGTGTATCCAGATACTAAGAATGGAGAAGCTGATCTGGCCTCAACTGATTTGGGGTACATGTACAAGAAGGCAAACTGTGTCCTTTAAAATGAATTTTTAGGACTGACAAGATGGCTCAGCAGTTAGGTACTGAGTTCAAGCCCCAGCATCTGCCTGGTGGAAAGAAAACCAATGCTATGAGTTGATCTCTGGCCTTTACATACATTTGTGATTATGCATGCATACTGTGTACATACATGCACACATACACACAAAGTTAATAAATTTAAACAACAAAACCAACAATAAAGTGTGTCATGCATTGTGGCACATTCCTTTATATTAGCACCCAGGAGGCAGAGGCAGGCAGAACTCTGAGTTTGAGGACAGCCTGCCTGATCTATGCAGCAAGCTCCAGGCTAGGGCTACAACGTGAGACCATATCTATGTCAGAATAAATAAAAATAAAAAAAATAAATAAATAAAGTACACTTTTAAGGAGAGTTTCCTACTTATCATTTTCTGCCTATGCACAATTTACAATTAATGTATATATGTGATTAAAACTGTATGCATTATTGACAGGGACATGTTCATTAGAAAAACGATTATGTGACCTAGTGTATCAGCCATTAGAGACCCATCATCACTATGCCCTTTAGTAATCAAACTGCCCTTCCCGTGACCCACAAGAGGATCACCAAACGCTAACTGGGCCCCTGAGTGTCTTCCTTCATGTCCCCTGCTGTCAGGATGGATAGCGGATCCTTTTCTAATCTGTACTATTGCTTTGCTTTTGGAAGTTATCTTGATATGTTTGCAAGTTTCTGTGAACCCTTATTTCCAATTATTTGGAGAAAAGGTCAAGAAATGAAAGTATCTGACCCAGGCCCTGACCCTGACCACTAGAAAGTGCACGACTTCCTTCTCCTCCCTCTCATCAGAAGCCAGGGCCCATACCTGCTCTCACATGCAGCACCAGGGTGCACAGTACCTGGTGTGCACACCAGCATCTTCAGACAAGTACCTGGAAGCTTGGAGCTGGGAAGGCTTTGGGCATTTTCAGGGAGGGGGAGGACCATGCTTCCCCCAGATGTGGAAGCCATCTCTCCTGGAATCCGAAGGCCCAGTGGCTGTCTAGTGCTACAGGTATGTCATGGAGGCCACTCATGTTGTCCAGAAAGACGACAGGGTTCTGATGTCCATCTGACAGACCCATGGGGACAAGGGACATTCCCTGGACTTGCTATCAAGCTCTCCAGTAATGAAAAATATACCCTTGACATTTGTTAAAGACAGACTTAGAGCAAGGCATCCCAGTGGGTATAGGGCTTCTCAACATGGCCTCACAGCAGGGGCAGCTGTACCTTGAACACATTTGGGTGGTGATTACATCCAGGAGCAAGGGAGGTGAGTGGTTAGAGAATGACCAGGAGGAAGCATCAGGTAAAGGGGATTCTGGTCCAGCCCATCTGACAGGATCCTACTGAGGACCAGCTTGAGGAGCAAATAATACCCAGGGCTGGGCATCGAAGGTAGGGCTTCCAGCTCAGCTGCCTTAGCAGGTCCTCAATAAACCAGACATGCAAAGGTGTATGTGGCTGCACAAATCAGTGCTCCAAACAACAGAGTTCTCAAGAACCTGAGAAATGTGGCCACCTCAGCATGCCTCTCCAGATCCCACAGGCTGAGCAGCAGTTGGCCTGGACTCCTGAGTCCAACCTTTCCTAGGTTCTACTGCTCTTTCCAGGAGGCACTAACCCTGGCTGGGCCTCTAGCTTGTGGTGAGAACATGGAGGCTGCCCCTCACATCCCCGATGGTACCCAACTCAGGAGCACAGAACAGAGGGCAACCTCGAGTACTGGCTAAGATGGCTGTTGGGGCCCACTTCCTCAGCACTGCCTACATCAGGCTCTCTGAGAGTCTCCTGGGTTGGGGACTGGCCTCTGGCTGCCTCCCCCTATCACCCAGTAGCAAGACCCATGATGCCCACCAGAGTAAGCTAGGAGACAGTGGGTTGTTTGTTCTCAGATGGCAGAGACCAGGAAGAAGGTAGACACAGGGAATGGATTTTGAACAGCTGGTCCCTCTAGGCCTCTGGGTCTGATATAGCTATGCCAGCTGCCTCCTGGGCCTCAGTTTCTTTTCTTTGTCCTCTTGACACGCATCTGCCCCATTTTCCTTTTACTGAATAGTCATTTGATCCTGTGCAGCACCCCTGAGTTGGAGACCCACAGGGCAGCTCACAGACATCTGTAACACTAGTTCCAGATGATCCAAACTCTTCTGGCCTCCTTTTATGTACATGTGGTATACATAAACTCACGAAAGCAAATACACACACACACACACACACACACACACACACACACACACACACACACAAAATATAAATAAATACACCTTTAAAAGATCCCTGGGTCTAGTGAGGTGGGCACACAAAGCAGGCACAAGCGGGGAGCACGGTGGGGGCGCAGGATGGAGCGGCATCGGAGAGTGACTATCCAGGTGTCCTTCGAGGAAGTGCTGTCGAAGGAGACGCTCTAAGGTAAGGAAGTCTGTTACTCTGTTGCTGTGCCTGTCTCTGCCTCTGTCTTTCTCAGCCTCTCTATTATTGTTATTTTAAGGTAAGGTCACATGGGGGTAGCCCAGGCAGTCCTGGGCCACCTCATGACCATCTTTCTCCCTCAGCCTCTCCAGTGCTGGGATAGCAGGTGTGAGCCATCACAGCCCTCTGTCCCTGTCCCCTTCTTCACTCTGTCTCTCTCTGTTGACTCTGTAACTCCCTGTCAGCCTCCTAGTCAGTATTTCTCTGTGTCTTTATGGCCATTCCCTACCCTCTCTGTTTCTGTCTGTCTCCTCCTCCTCCTCTATTTGGATCTTTCTGTCTCCTTCACTTTCTTTGTGTTTCCACCTCCTTTTTGTCCCCACTTCCCATCTCTGTCTTTATGCCTATCTCCTGTCTCTGTTGCCCCACAATCCCTCCCTGCTGGTCCCCAGATGTTCTCATCTGGGCCAAGAGTGGTGCGGGGGAGGACACTTCATAAGCAGCCCTGTTGTTGCAAAGCTGCCTTCATCTCTGGCCAGGAATTTGACACCGCAGGGCAGAGGGGAGGTCACATCTGCGCTGCTCACCAGGAGCACACCCAGGACATGGCCTTCAGGTAGGCAGCAAGAGGTTCCAAATCACACAGTACCTGTGAGAGAGACCGTGGCTCCTGTCTGGGGCATAGTGACCACACGCCCTCCTCTTACTGCTCAGGCAGGCCATCCCTGCCCTAAGAGAGACTGAGATCCAGGGCTAAAGCATGAGAAGAAGTCTGCCATTAATGTGCCAGTTCTGCCAAAGACATAGCAGGCCAGCATGATGGACTGCCCAGGGCCACCTGATGCAGAATGGCAGTCTCCACACTCACCAGAAACTCAGCCCAGTCTCTGTATCCTGTTCCCATCCTTCTACAGCGTCCTGTCTGTCTCTCATGCTCTGAGGTGACCCTGTATGTCCTCTGGTGTACCATCCCTCAGTGACTCTTTTTAAAGATTTATTTATTTATGTGAGTACACTGTCACTGTCCTCAGACACACCAGAAGAGAGCATCAGATCCCATTACAGATGGTTGTGAGCCACCATGTGGTTGCTGGGAATTGAACTAGGACCTCTGGAAGAGCAATCAGTGCTCTTAACTGCTGAGCCATCTCTCCAGCCCCACCCCCACCCCCCATGACTTGTAATGTCCTGTCTGCAGTGGTTTGAGTGAGAAGTCTCAATGCTTCATAGTCTCAGATGCTTGTACAGTTGGTATCCAGCTGGTGGCGCTGTTTGGGGGAGGTTTAGGAGGTGCAGCCTTATTGGAGGAGGTGTGTCACTGAAGGGAGGCTTGGGAACTTAAAGATTCCATGCAATTTCCAGGTCTCTTTCTCTGCTTCCTGCTTGTGATTCAAGATGTGCGCTCTCTATCCCTCCATGACAGACTCATATCCCCCTGGAACCATAAGCCAAAATAAGTCCTTCTCTCTATAAACCGCCTTGGTCATGGACTTTATCACAACACCTTCTTGGTGCTCGTATCGTATCTCCTGTTCTGTGGCCTCACATGTCCCTCTAATGTCCTGTCCCTTATTCTCTGAGGTGACCCCCAGCATCCTCTCACTGTCCTATCCTTCATGCTCGGTGACCTACATGTCCTTTCAGCATCCATGGCTGCCATCGCACACTCATGGAAGGCAAACAAACCTTCAAGGATCTGAGGATCTGGGCAAGCCTGGGTCTGCAACCCGGCCCTCGGTGAGTCGGGTGGATAATGCGAGTGTCTTTGCTGGCTTCAAGGCCTCTTACTAGCTCCCTGGCTTCCAGGAGTGACACATTCTGTAAGATAAGTCAGCCATAGAGCTGCCCTAGGTCCTGGCACAGTTGAAGCATCCTGTCTTTTCCACGTCTCAGTCCATTGGAATGAGTCCAAATCTCCCAGGAGCCTGGCTGGTTCAGAATGGTCCCCGGGCAGCAGGATCTTGACTTTTCTTTCTGCAGTTTTCTGGAGCAAGAGGTCTATGCATACCCTAAGCTCTCTGAGCCCTAGCAGGAAATCCCCAGCTGTTTCTTCTGCAGCTCCAGAGATGGCTGCATCCCTGCAGTCCCTTTTGGCTGTGGGGCTCCAATGCCTGTCCTTGTTGAGTTCATTCACTGATGGCCTGGTACAGCCCCAGGCCGACTCAGCCCTCCTGGCCAGCTCCCCAAACCCTGAGCCAAGCAGCGTGATTTCATCTTGGGAGAATCCAACAGCATTTACATAAATAGTCTTGCTCTGCCCTGCCCCCATATCCAGGCAAAGAGAGAGGCCTGAGCCCTGTGAGGCTGGGCCTCCCTCTGCCTGCTCCTGGGGTTCCTCTTTGGCTCTGGCTCTCGGTAGCCAGCCCTTTCCATTGTTTCTCTCAGCCTGCAAAGGGGGGTGCATGAAGCAGACTCCTTGAGCGCACTGATGAAGGCAGAACCCCAAGTCTCAGCCCTGACAATTAATCCCTCAGGCTACCTACAGGTGGCACACTGGAGTCTGGGGGATTTGACAGGAGGATCAGAAGGCCTGGAGGGCTAGGACACAGTTCTTAGGCCTAAGGAGGGTCCAGTTGTTGTCAGAGGAACAGTGCATAGGCTGACCCACTGAGAGGGTCAGGGTTTCTTAACTGGCTCTCAAGGAGAAGGGATGGGAGGGGTTCCAGGTACAGGTGCTCACAGATGCTCTGAGTGGTGCCAGAAAGTGGGGCTATGGAGAGGCACAGTGCCATCCTGTCCTAGCATCTAAGCTGAGAAGGCTGAACCCTTGCTCCAGTGTACCCTAGAAATGGACGGAGAGGCCACTGGGGAGAGAAGCATGCCCAGTTCACTTCTGAGTCTCTCTGCAGAATGTCCTCCCATCTTTCCCTCCTCCTCTCCCTCCCTCTCTCCATCTCTCTGCCTATCTCCATCTTTCTATCTCTGTCTGTCTGTCTCTCTCTCCCTTTTCCTCCCCTTCTCTCTCTCTCTGTCTCTCCGTCTTTTCCTCTCCCCTCTCTTCCCCTCCCCTCCTCTGCTTCTCTCCCTCTCTCTGTTCATCTCTATCTTTTTCTCTGCATCTCTTTTTCTGACTCTCTGTCTATCTCTGTCTCTCTGAATCTCATTGTCTCTGTCTTATCTCTCCATCTCTCCCTACCTCTCTATCTCTGTTTCTGCATTTCTCTTTACCTCTGTCTCTATCTCTGCCTCACTATTTCTCCATCTCTATCTCATCTCCCTGTCTCTGTCTAACCCCGATTCTCACTGTCCATTTCTCCATTAATCTATGTCTCTGAGTCAGCCTGCTGGGCTTCTGGCTAAGAAGTTAAGAAAAGTCTGGAGAGGTGGAATGATAGGCTACAGAGGCTGGCCTGGCTAGGGTTAGGGAGAGGCTGCTCTGGGATTGGGCTCTTGTGCTGGCTCTACCCCTAGAATCACTCCTACTCTTAATCAATGAAGTAAGAGCCATCTGGGGGCAGTGCTACCTAGACAGTGCCCCACTTTTCCCCGGATGACCTGAGATGGGTACAGCACCAGCCCAAGGCCCTAGAGTGTAGGACAGGTGGGCATGAGGTGAGGCGAGCACCCTGCAGAGAGACCCTGTGACCTTAGACCCATCCTGAAAGGCAATGTAGCAGCAGCCAAGCTGGGCCCCAGGCAGGAGAGAGTCTGTGTTGTGGTTCACGGTCTGTGCTGTGATGCTGGGCTGAGACCAGGTTGTGGCAAGCAGAAAGCAGCAAATACAAACCTCCAGATGAGGCTGTGGCTTAAATCCCTTCTCCTACCACGTTGAAAGATTTCAGCTTTGGGCTCTGAGCCCTCCTGGGAGAGGCAGCTCTATCTAATCTGGACTCTCGACTCAAGGCCTCCAGAACCATGACCTGTCATAGTCCCATACTTTCTGGATGTGCCTACCCACCAGCAAGATGTCCAGCTATTCAGACCCAATCAATGTGCCCAAGCGTCTCTTTAGCAGGAAGGATCAGCCCCTGTCCTCTGATCAGCTTGACTGGGGACAGGGGTCATCAGGAGGAGCCATGGAACAAATGTCTCCTTTGGCTGGCCTCTAGCTGTCACACTGGCTAAGCTCCTGGCTAACCCCTGGGTCAACTAACCGATTCTCTGGCTGGCTCTCTAACTTGAAAGTCTGGTTGAACCCTGGGTCTCTTGGCTGAAATCTATTGAACTCCTAACTGGCCTCACCTGACCCTAGCTACCTGAACTCTCTTATGCCTCAGGGATAGCTTAGGTGATGTGGGGAAACCCTGGCTCTATTTCATTTTGAATCCCTCTGACATGGAAGGATAGGCCCAAGGAGAAATGTGTGTCAGGGCGAGTAAGGATCCTCATTCTCAGAGGGGAGGAGGATAAGGTGGCTGGACCTACAGGGTCTAGAGTCACGTGTCCAGGCCACTTGGCAAGGCAGTGTCTTCCCCGACTCCAAGGTGGACCATGTTCCACAGGTCTTAGAGTCAGTCGGTTTTCACAGCAGCTGCCAATAGGATGGACAGGGCCCCCTGACTTTGTGTCTATTTGACATAAGAGCATGTATTGAATACCACTATGTACCAGTAGGCAAATGCAGGATGATACCAAGTCTGTCCCACTGTTCCCAGCACAGCAAACTGGGAGTTATATACTTGGCTATAATGAGTAAGTAGCTGGTGGGGAGGCCAGAGAAGCTCTCTGTCCCCTGCACCATGTGGCCAGGCCCCTCACAATAAACCTTTACAGCCCCCTCTGCCTTCCTGGATTTCACACATTCATTGTCCATGTGTGAGTCCTGCTGAGTTATTTGGCATAGAAAATGTCCCCAAGGTACCATAAATGTCATCAGCAGTAGATGCTATCAATGACAGTTACCAACAACCAGAGCTGGCCACCCAGCCCACAACCCTGTCCTGGGGGCCAACTGGGGGCTGGGTGGGGACAGCTCACCACTCCCTTTCTCTTGCTATGAACCATCATGAAGCTCTAACCATCTCTGGGCTGATCTTGCCAACCCCCTTAACCCTTGAGTGGGGTTTCAGCCACCTTGGCCTGAGCTAGACACCACAGAGAATCTATGTAGATGCTGGATCACTGAGGACCTGGGCTCTGCAGAAATGAGTCTCAGACAACCACAAAGCCCAACTCCTTACCAGAACCACTGTTCCTTCCCCATGGAGCAAAGTCTCCTACTGGCCACAGACCAATCCTCATAGTCCCACCTCTGGCATGCCTAGGGCAGAGTAGATAGGACAGAAGGGAAATTCTTAGTCCAAGTCCCAGAAGCTTCTGGGCCCTGCTCCAGGCAGCAGCACACCCCAGGAAGCCACTGGCTAAACGTGAAGCACTCAGCCCACAGTGCTTACCAGCCTTCACTTTCTCATCTGAGCCAAACTCTTGGCCTGCCTAGGCTCCCCATCTTTCCTTGGTAAGCAGCAGCAGCAGCTGCCCAGCTCCTTCTGTGCCCCTCCTGCCCAAACCACCACCAGGCCCAGGCTGTCATCCTTGCAGCCTAGACTCCCAACTACATGGCTCCAATCCCTTGCTTGGGAGGCAAGAGGCACTTACAGGGCCAGCAGCTTGTCCCAGGCACAGTAGACACCTAGTCCTCACCTTGAGCCTTTGGTGTAGTTTGGCCAGTTGTGAAAGCAGTGTGAAGTTCCCACTGCCATCAGTAGAGAGGAGTGTAACATGTGCTCTGACACCATTCCATGGGGGACCAGGAGACCATACCCTGGGCAGCTTCTCTGCAGAGTAACGCTTTTACCAATCTCTGCACCCTAGCTTGCTCCTGCGAAGCAGAGGTGTGCTTTCAGGGGTGAGCTTGCCTCCAGATAAGAACCCCACCAGTGGGAGGAACAGGAGCCTCTGGAAGTCCTTCCCGGCTTCACCCTGGGATGAACCCCTCTTAGCATGAGGTTCTGGCCTCCCACAGCCAGCCAGTACCACCTCCTCCTTCTCCATAGCTGTACTATGCACCTAGCCACAACCTTAAATGTTCTGGTTGAAGCCCCCAGGCCAAACCTCACCATAACTGGACTTTCAGATAGGAAATCCTGGCACTGGGTCAGCAGACTAACCACCCCACAGCAGATCCTTGTCCCCTGCCAGCCTCTTCCCCATCCTTCATTCATGCCTCTCAACCCCACTGCCTGCACACCAGGAATCCTCCTTCCCCCCTCCCCCCTCCCCGCACTCATGCCTCCAGATGGCTATCCTCCAGGTATGACCTCTCTTGTCCAGCAGATGTCCCCTCTTGCTCACTTTTTCTTACTTTGGACATGGTTTATGTTTGTTTGTTTGTTTGTTTTTCAAGACAGGGTTACTCCATGTAGCCCTGGCTGTCCTGGGACTCACTCTGTAGATCAGGCTGCCCTCAAATTCATAGAGATTCACCTGCCTCTGCTTCCCAAGTGCTGGAATTAAAGGCGTGTGCCACCGTCACCCATCTGGTTTATAAGTAGTGGAAATACCTCATTGTGGACTCAGTAGGTCGGTAGTATCTTGTATTCTGCAGTGTTTTGGTTATGACTTGTGGCAGCTTGAAAAGGAATGGCCCCCATAGACTCATTTGTTGGAATGCTTGTCCCATAGGGAGTGGCGTCATTAGGAGGTGTGGCCTTGTTGGGGGGAGTGTGTCACGTCGGGGTGGGTTTTGAGATCTCGTATATGTTCAAGCTACACTGGTGTGATACAGTCTCCTGCTTCCAGTGGATCTAGATTTAAACTCTTGGACCCTCTGGTACCATGCTTGCCTGGATGCTGCCATGCTTCCTACCATGACAATGAACTGAATCTCTGAAACTGTGGGCCAGCCCCAATTAAACACTTTGTATTAGGGGGCTGGAGAGATGGCTCAGACGTTAAGAGCACGGTCTGCCTTTCCAGAAGTCCTGAGTTCAATTCTCACTACCCACATGGCGACTCACAACCCTCTGTAATGGGATCTGATGCCCTCTTCTGGTGTGTCTAAAGACAGCTACAATGTACTCATATACATAAATAAAATAAACCTTAAAAAGAAAAAAAGAGTTGTATTGGTCATGGTGTCTCTTCACAGCACTAAAATACAAACTAAGACACTTGTCCACCAAGAAGCCTATTCCTCAGGATCTTGATATTAAGAGTTGGGACCTTGGGCTGGAGAGATGGCTCAGCGATTAAGAGCACTGGTTGCTCTTCCAGAAGTCCTGAGTTCAAGTCCCAGCTACCACTCAGTGACTCACAACTATCTGTAATGGGATCTGCTGCTTTCTTCTAGTGTGTCTGAAGGCAGTGGCAGTGTACTCATATACATAAGTTAAATAAACACATCTTAAAGAAAAAAAAAAAAAAAAAGAGTTGGGACCTTGATGATCCCAGCGGAAAGTGGTTGGGTCACTGGGGTGCTGCCCTTGGAATGAATTAGGGATGTTTTCATGGGATCCCAGTCTGTTGGATGGAGTTATGAACCTTCTCCACTAGTTACCCTATTACGGCTCCTCGGACTTCATAGGCAGTTTATACCTGGTATCCACTCTCCCTATCTGCAGCTCCTAAGCCAGAACCATTCTTAGATGGCCCATGGTCTGTTCCTCTGACATGTTCGTGACTACACGTGTGTCCCCGTCATGACAAGCGCTCCATGTGCCAGGTTCACAGAGCCTCATCTGTTCATGGCATCATGCTAATCTCCATCAGGAAGGCTCGTTGAGCAAGTGGCTTGTGTGACCATACTTAGGGACAGGTTTCCTCCTGTGGAACATACTTCCCCCCACGAACTGCTTATTCTTGGTGGTAATCCCGACATCCTTAATCCCAGTGTGTGCAGGAGGGGAATAAGCAAGGTACTTGATAAGTGCTTGCTGAGGGATAAGTGTTGGGTGGATGGAGAGAAAAGAAGGAAAAATACAAGAGGAAGAAAAGAAGTAAATAGAAAAGAAGAGGGAAAGTAAGAAAATCAGAGAAAGAAGGAAAAGAGAAGTATATTTAAAAAGGGGGGGCAGGGAAAAAGAGAAAAAGGATGGGCAATGACTCAAGTCAACAGCACTTGCTGATCGGCTAGTCAGCCCAGCTCAGTGAGCTCCAGGCTCACTAAGAGAACCTGGCTCCAAAGAGTGAAGTGGAAAGCAATGGAGAAAGACACTTGACACTGACTTCTGGCCTCCACACATTATGCATAGGCAACCACGCCTGTATACACACATGCAGCACACACATGCACTGCATATACTACTTTGGGTGGCCTATCACTCAAATGAAAGATGGGGTGGGGGCTGGAGAGATGGCTCCGTGTTTAAGAGCACTGGCTGCTCTTGCAGGACAATCAGGCTTGGTTCCCAGCACCCATGGTAACTGGCAAGCAGCTGTACCTCCAGCTCTAAGGAATCTTGATTCTCTCTTCTGTTTCTGCAAGCACCGGGCACACACATGCTGCACACACACACACACATATTAGTGCACATAAAATAAAAAAAAATATCTTAAAAATAAGGGGGCTGGAGAGACTGCTGAGTGGAGAAGAGAACTTGCTACTCCTGCAGGGGACTCAGCGTCAGTCCCCAGCACTCACATAGTGGGCTCACAACTGTCTGTAACTAATGACCCTCATCTTCCCTCTGTGGGCACACACATGTACACATATATACACACATACATACGTATATACACACACACAGAGGCAAAACACTCATGCGTATAAAATAAAAATAAATCTTAAAAAATGAAAACAAGAAAGAGGAAAATGGAAACTGGGGAAAATGACAAGAGAAGAGGGAAAGTGAGCTAGAGTGTGAAGAGTGGGTAAGATGTCCCCAGGCACTGGGCTTTCAGTGCTGAGACCCAGCCAAGCCGTCCCTGGGAAGTGAATCTGTCCCAGCTCCCCATCCTCAGTCGGGTCAGCTTTGCGCATAAATGGCTCCAGGCTCCCAGCTCCTCTGGCCTTCTGTTCACAACTCAGATCTGCTTTTTTTTTTTTTTTTCCCATGTATGTGGCATGTGTGTATTGCAGGTGTATGATAGAGCTAGCTCATGCACATATGTGCAAGTCCATGTGGAAGCCAGAGACTGACAGTGGTGGGACCAGCCTAGTTCAGCCTGACTTGGGCATTACACAATGCCTAATGGAAAGAACATGGCACAGGGCCCTATGAAGATGCATACTCTGTACCCATCAATTTATAAAAAGCAATCTTGGTGGGTGTGGACATCTGGGGTGGAAATGGCTGTTTCTTGAATTATCTAGGTTTGGTGGTGTTTTGGTACGGGAACTGAGCCCAGAGCCTCCCACATGGTAGGCAAGCCTATACAACTGAGCTTTCTCAGCTCTCCAATTATTTATTTACTTATTTATTTATTTAATTTTGAGACAAGGTCTCACAGAATTGCCCAACGTCAGCCTTGAACCCTTGATCTTCCTGCCTCAGCCTCTGTAGCAGCTGGGATCATAGGCCTGCACCACCAGCCTAGCTTCAAGCTTAGCTGCAGCTTTGATTTAATTAACTGGTGCAGTATGCCCAATGCTCCAAGCTTCACGTGGCCATCACAGAAAAATGTGTTGGTTCGTCTCAATTTAACTTATTCAAACAGATAATCTTATGAAATTTTAACGTGTTTGTTTATTTGGGGGTTGGAGATAGAACCCAGACTCTTGCACATGCTAAGTGAATGTTCTGTCACTGAGCCACGCCCCCAGCCAGTGCTCATTTGCATTAAGTCACACGTGCAATGAAAATAAAGGGCAATTCCCACGCCTTTTCTTGTTTTCCTCCATCAGCTACAGTGTGTCGCTTCCATACTCCAGAGCTCAAGATAGCTGCTGTGGCTTTGCCTCTAGGTCTCGTGTTCCAGACAGAAAGTGGGTGAAGGGTGAAGTGCTAAGGAGAAGAATGATCTCTCAGCATCTGGTCTTTGTCTGCACATTAGAGAACGGACTTTCAGACTTGAGCCCACAGTCAAAAAGGTGTCAGGTGGTCACTGACACTGGCAGGCAGCCAAGAGAAGCTGACTTAGTTGTTTTCTGGTTGAGTTCTTGGAATTTTATTTTCCGTGTGTGTGTGAGTGTATACATTATGGCACATGCATAGATGTCAAAGGACAACTTGGGGAAACTGGTTCTCCCCATCCACCCTTAGGTTGATAGTCTTAAATTCAGGTCATTAGGCTTGGTGACAAGTGCAACCTGCTGAGCCATCTTGGGACCTGAAACGTTCTAGAAGTCTTTATGATGCTCAAAAATTTCAGCCATGGGAGTGCCTCAGATCTCGGGGTTTCAAATGTCCAGATTACAGATATTTACCCATCTGTCAAATATCCCCTAGTCCAAAACATGTCTAACCTCTGAATACCCCTTTAGTCCCGAGCTCTCCAGCTGAGGAGTGCTCAGTCTGTACAGCATACCAAATGAACCTATCAGTGATGTTAGAAAACTCAAACACACGGAGTCCTCCCACGACAGCATCTGGTCCTGGAGATGACAGACTTGGGCTTACTAGCTAGCGTATGGCATAACCTTTACCAGAGCAGAAGGCCCCAGAGGAGAGGGGCTTCCTCAAGTCACACAGCCAGGGAACAAAGGCAGTCACCCTCATGTCAGCGCATGCTTCTGGCCCCATACCATAGGAGGAGGAGCCAGCAGGGACATTTTCTCCTAAATGGATAGAAAGGCAACAGGCGTGTATGTGTCTGTGTGCGGTGCACACACACTAAGAACAGAGAAGACCCAACTTGGCCCAGCTTGGAAGATTTTGGTCCTGGAAAGGCAGGTCCTTCACGGAGTGGTGCTATCATGCTGCTCTGTCTTCTCCCACAGGGAGGATCTTGGTTTAGAAAGTTGGAAGAATCAGACAGTGGTGCCACCCTCAGGAAGTAGAGGCAGACAGATCTCTGTGAGTTCAAGGCCAGCGTGGTCTACAGAGTGAATACACAGAGAAACCCTGTCTCAAACAAAACAAAAACAAAACAGGTTGGAGGAGGTTCTCCTGAGAGAGTTGCTACCCTATGCCAGTCACATGCCCCAAGGTCCTGTGCCCAGGTCCTTCCCTCACTGAAGTCCAGCTATCCTCACCCTTCAGGGCTCCATAGGGTGGTTCTTATGCCCTAGCGCATGGGCCCTCCCTACCCCCCCCAAGCTCAATGAGTCTCCACACCCCAGTCCTGACCTCTGCCCTCCCTGCCTCCCCTCTGGTACTCCCTGTAATGTCCTCCTAGTCTTCTTCCCTTTCTCTCTCCCCTCCCCTCTCCTCTCTTTTCTCTGCCCTCTCATTTTCCTTCCCTCTCCTCCTTATTCCTGCCACCTACTGACAGACTGCAGCAGGAACAGCCCTGCACCCCCAGCCCGAGCCGTTTCCATGGATCTGGGCCCAATACAAACAGCCCAGGACCCCCCACCTTCTGCCTGGCCTTGGGAGTAGGGTTGGGTGGGCAGATGAGGTCATTGCCACAGGCCCCCAGCAGGCCAGCAGGCCTGTGAGGGGAGGAAGTGTTTGTTTGCTCTTGTTTCCCTGGCAACTTGCTGGACCCTTCCCCCACTCCCATCCCTGAGCAGGCCCGCAAAGCTGTGGATAGGACCACTGCCCCTTTCCAGCCCATGCCTTGCTGTGCTGAGACCCCAGGCCATTCTCCTTGGCTGCCAGGAAGGGTCTGTAACCCTTAATCCCACTTCCAGAGATTTGGAAAATGGAGGCAAGACCATCTCTGCCCAGGACTGAGGATCAGCTTGAAGCTCCGCCTGCTGTCCCTGGGTGACAGCTCTTCTTTGGGGGACCCTCTACAGAGGCAACAGGTTGGGGTCAGCTCCAACCTTCCAGGAACTGAGCCCAACCATCCCTGGCAGGCGGTGGAAAGAGGAAGGACAGGGCAAAACAGTGCCCCAGTGTGGCCAGTCTCCAAGCAGCGCCAGGGTCTCCAGGGTGCCAGGTGTGTATGTCTGCCACAGCCCTGCCACAGCCCTATCCCAGCCCCAGCCCCAGCCTCACAAAGTCACTGGCAAGTCCTCTCCAGTTCTCTTGTATGCTGAGGGATCATAGAGAATCTCACAGAGAGAGCCCCCACCCCAGGTCAGACTAGGTCAACTCAGTCTCCAGAAAGCTCGGGATGGGTGCACACAGGATTTGTGTGTATGTGTGTGCATGGGCAGGCAGGCTAGATCCCCAGGAATGACCCCAACCCAACCTGCTCACAACCTTTACAGTCAGCATGCCCCACCTTAACTCCCCTACCCTGGGAGCAGCTCCTCTGGGAGCTTACTATGAGCAACCTGGGCCAAGAACTGGGGAGAGTTAGGACACCTCTCGGGGTCCCCATGCCCCACAACACATCCAGGGCAACCAAGGACTTCCACAATCTATACTGGTCTCAGGGTCTAACCTCCTCTCCCTTCTCCCAGTCTTTCCTTCATCTACCTCCTCTTGTTCTTCTCCTTTCTCTCCTCTTCCTCTCCCTCCTCCCCTCTTCACATCCTCCCTTTTTCGGTCTCCTTCATTCATTCCCCTCTGTCTCCTCTCCTCTCTACCTTCTCCTTCTCTCTTCCTCTTCCTTGGTGTCTGAAGTCGGCTTTACAGTCAAGGCGGGATCCAACCCAATACCTTCCCACTGTTGCACACTCAAGCCTTTCTGAGACATTACCTAAGTGCCTCCTTACCTAATCCCCCAGCCATCTCCCACACCAGCCAGCCCCGCTGGGAGGAGAGCCAGATGCCTGCCTCGGCCCAGTCTCAGCTCAGGGAGTTGCCTGGTTGATCGCTGGCTGGCCCCTAGCACCTGCATACCCCAGGCTGTGTCCCCACCTATGAAAGACCCTGGGGTCACATCACTGAAGGATCCACCTCATGGGGCCCTTTGTCCGCGTCCACTTGCCAGCACTTGTGATTGGATGCCCTGTCCTTTAAGAACTGCTGCGGAATCTCTTCTGCAACCAAGAGCGGGACGTACCTTTCAGGATCCAAGGTGTCTTGGTCCACTTGAGGAAGTAACTCAATGGGAGAGATCTTTCTTCCTGCCTCAGGGGTCAATGGGAGCCCATCCACTGAGAAGCTCAGGTGGGGGTAGATCTAGACCTTTACCATGGTGGATGGCTGTGCAAGGGGAAGACTGCAGGAGCTAGGAGGTAAGCTACAGCCAGCACTGTGTCCCATATGCACACAGACAAACATACATGTGGACACACATACATGCAGACACAGTGAACCACACATACATCTGCACATGTATATTCATGAAGGGACAAACCTATGGATGCAGCCAGGTAGAGTCACAAGATACAGAGATGTGTGGACACTGACATAGGAGATGGTTCCCATGTATATATACACAAATACATATAGCCACATATCCATGGACACAGCCCCTCTGAACATGTATAGACACTTCTGGGCACACAGACTTTACCATACACAGATAAGCATATTTGCATAGTCAAGTTCATAAACCCTGAAAGAACAGCTAGATGCCTAGGGGACCTCATTCATAAAGGATATGGCCTATATAGCTAGCAATCAAGATCCTAGGAGAATGATCAGGTCCCCCTGGGGGGGGGGGGGGGCACAGTCTATATGCCCAGGTGGAAGCACATCAGGCTGACACAGTGGCTGAGCCTGCTTGTCTAGCAACTTTGCACAGACTCAGCCAGAGGTCACAGTACTTACCCAAAAGAGTGGCCCCATGAAGCCTCTTAGAACCCCAGGAAGGAATCATGATCCCCGCCCCTGCTGTTTGTCAGTCAGAGTCCTGAACAGCTGAAGGGGAACACAGCTGCCTGGTGGGGGTCAGCCCGTGATCAGAGACTCAGTGAAAGTCCAGATGAGCATGGTTCTCATCTTCCTGGAGGCGGGGCTATGGATATGGACATCTTGATCAAGTAGCTAGTCCACAGTCCTCGGTGGGCAACCCCTGCCCTGAGGCTTATGGGTGCAAGTCCTGGGGCAGGATGGGGATAAAAACATAGACTTGTGCTAGAGGAGTCACTAGGAATCCGAGCAAGGTAGGTAACAGTGGCCAGGGAGAGGGAGGAAAGGGCTGAGAGCTCAGTGGATACTTTGCGAGCATCCCAGACATAGGGCAGGAGGTCCCCTGCCACAAAACAGACAGAAAAAGGCTGTGGGAACCAAGCCAGAGGAGATGTGGTAGTCAGAGGTGAAGGTTTTGACAGAAGGTCTCTTCTTAGGCCAAAGGATTAGAGAAGGCATCTTTAGAGTGCCTCAAACTCCCACCCAGCCTTGACAGTGGAGGCAGAGAGGAACCAGGGGTCTGGGAGAACCAGACAGACTATGGCTATCAGTCCTTCAGAGGTTAGCAAAAGTCTCTTCACCCTAGGTCCTCAGAAAGGATACTCCTTGTCCTCCCATTTTCCCTAGATATTTTCCTCCCCCTCCTTCTCTCCCTCCTCCCTCATGTTCTCCTCTTTCTTCCACCCTTTTCCCCATCTCCAGGTCCTCCTTTCTCTCCCCCATCCTGGCCCTACCCACACCTTCATTCTCCCTGTCTTTCCAGGTTCCCCAGAGCCTCTGTGAAAGCAGCAGACTTAGGTTGTCTATAATTTAAAATACATTTATTTAGTGTTTCCATTTGTTTCTGGTTTTGTTACACAAAGCTGTTAAATAAATACATTCTCTGCAGTCACTCAGGTTCACACCTACTCGCCACACAGTTGAGGTAGAGAAATCACAGGCTGCACAGGACTCCACACAAAGACAGCTCCCTTGTGTGTCCATTGCCAGGCGAGCCAGCAGTGCGCCTCAGAGCCGGCATAACCTGGGTGGCCGGCGGGAGCAGGGCAGCTGCTCACTCTGCTGCCCATAGAAGAGAAGAAGATCAAAGAGGCTCTGGCCTGCGGGAGTCGCTTCATCCAGAAAGACATTCTAGTATATATTTATACAGAAACAAACCAGCCGGCAGACGTTTTCATTCTGCCTTGTTTTAAAAAATACTTTTCTGAATATTGAGGACATAGAGCTAAATGTGGTATTTGATAAAAATATTTTTCCTCTGGACTGGTAGGCTCCTTTCCCCAGATCTGACAGAGACGAAGCTCCAGTCTGTGGTGGTAGTGTGACTGGGTACAGACATCTGAGAAGTACAGGGTACACTCCCACCCACCAGCCACTGTCACCCACACGCATCCTGGGAACGTGGCATTCATCGGTGGGCTATAGGGACCACAGGAGAATAAACTTTGCTATTTACACATCCAATAGGGACCAGAGGCCCTCATCCACATAAATAGGTTTCCTTTAAGACACAGTCCCACCACCACCCCAGGCTTGGGTCTTCTGGACCCCTGGTGCTCCAAGGCAGCCACTCTTTTCCTCAGTAGTGCCTGTCTCCATGCCTGCCACCTGCCCATACTCTAGCCCACACAGCCATGGGTTCCCACAAACCTAAGGCTAGGCTTTCTGGGAGCCAAAGAGTCACCATACTGCAGAGGGACACAGGCCAACTTGATGCTGACCAGGCCAGCTCGGAATACATACACTCCCACACTCACACAACACATGCGCACACACTCAACACCAGCTCAGTGTAGCCACCTTTCCCCTGCAGCGACATCAGCAAGACCTGATGACAGCAAATGTGTCTGTCCCTCCATACCTCCCCTGGGGACACAGAGCAAGAATGGCTTCCTGAGATGGACAATCAAAAAGCTGACCCTGCCCCCGTCTCCGTGCCCATGGCTCTAGTACCCCAGACCCCTAATCTATATCCAACAATCTGATCTCTGCACCTGCAGGGCACAGAGCAGGGACCACCAAGGGTTTCTGGCCCCAGGTAAGGTAGAATCGGGGAGTGGGCTTCCAGAAGCCTTACAGGCTATGGGTAGGCTCTGTTGCTTCATTTCTTTCCAAACATGACCTTGATTTAGTGGTTTCAAACCAGAGCAAGCAGAGGAGGAGGGAGTATGGAGGGAGGGAAGGCAAGGCCTCCCAGATTGGCTTGACTGGGCCTGGGGCAGGTCAGAGGGAAACGCCACAGATTAGGAGGTAAGGGGACAGGGAAAATAATAATTACTATATTAGTTAAATAATAATAATTTAAAAGTCACTGATACTCCAAGGAAGTGCTCAGGGTCAGAGGGCCGGAGGCTACGCCCTGGAGATGGAGTGGCTGCCCTCTCCTAGTGGTTTGGCTCTCTGAAGACAGTGCTGGCATCAGGCTGCTGGGCCAGAAGGGCAGCCATGTGATTATGAAGGTGCACCTGCCCTCCAAGCCTCAGAGGAAGCCAAGAGGCATGGAGGGCCAGTTCAACACACTGGTCCCTGACGAGGGCTATACTGATGTGTCAGGAACAGAGGCAACTGAGAAAGCATTACTGCAACGCTCTCGGGTCGGGGGTGGGGGGTGGGGGGGGAGGGGAGGGGGCGAAGCTCAGGCCCAAGGCATAAGCAAAAAGGTTGAGGAGGCCAGACAGGGGCCAGCCCCGCCCTCTGGGCTGGGAGACAGCCAACCAGCTGTCTGCATACCAGGGCCCAAGTGTGCTAGGGGCACCTCTCCTTCCTTGCAGACCTTTTGTGTTGTTTGTAACACCTGTGCCCCACACAGCAGGATAGGCTGGTCCTGCAGGGCTCACTCCACGCAGGTTAAGACCCTTTGCACCATGTGCAAAGCCTACACTCCCTGCAGAAAGGCTGGCAGGGCTGGGGAGTCAGCTCCTGCAGATATAGAATTCTTCTGGTGCTGTGTGCAAAGCCCACACCCCTTGTGGTGGGGCTGCAGGGCCTCCAGTCAGCCCTTGCAGGTGTAGACCTCCTCTCTCTGTGTACACTGCCTGCATTCCACGTAGCAACACCAGCGGACCTGGCATTGGCAGGGCCTTGTCACCACACGGCTCTGTGTGTTGTGGCCGCGGCCACAACAAATACTCTCACAGTTCTTCTCACGGTGACACCTGCGGCCTGCCGTGCCAGGGGAGAAGCGGCCAGCCAGGCAGAAGCTGGGAGAGTCGTCCAGGTGTACAAGCTCTGGTGTTCGAGGCAGTGGGTCACCACCTCCCGACCCAGAGGCCCGGCCCCGAGGTGGGGAGATGGCACTTGCCTCGCCGGTGGCTTCATTGGTAGTGCTGCCCACCTTGAGGGAGGTCTCATATTTGTGTTTTAGGTGCTTGCCCACCTCGTGGAAGGGTGCTAGCTGCCGCCAGCAGGTCCGCACCGTACAGGAGCCAGACACACCATGGCATTTGCAAGTGGTCTCTACTCCAGCCTTTATCACCTGCAAGGGGAGGGGGGTGCGAACATGAGGAGCAGGCCAGGAAGACTGGGAGAGGCTGAAACTCAGCCCAGGTGGTCCACTCTGCAACCCTCACATAGCCTTAGACCAGAGCCTGGCCAGCAGGGGGCAGCACTGTCCAGCACACTGTGTCCAGCAACTAGGATCAGAAGCTGGCTCCTTCCTCTCCAAGTCAAGACTGCCAGGGGACAGAGGTCCTAAGGCCAGCACGTTGACATCCAGGATGCACCTCTATGAGCACAGCCTGGTCCACGCCCCTTTTGAGACACTTCCTGCCTAACCTTAAAACCATCCCTGCCCAAACAGTCAACTGTTACAGCCTTGCCAGTCTCCTGCCTCTGATCTCAGCACACTGCTTATCTGATGGATGAAGACAAGGATTCCCCCAGGGCTGTCTAGTCTGACCACACCCCTCCTGAGTGCAGAGCTCCAGTAGACCTGAGTACTTAAGTGTCCTACCCTGTGAGGGGCATGGGTGTAGATGCAGAGAGAGGTAGAAAAGTATGTTTCAATAGGGTAACTTCTTAAGAAAATGTTGCACCTTCCAGGGCTTCCCTAGGAGAGGAGGCTGCACCCCTCACCCCATGGCATGGCTGAACACCAAAAGTCCAGGTCTGGTAAACTGCCAGGGAACCCTAGCTAGGCCTTTCCTTTCTCAGGATTTAGGGCTCTGCCTGAGGAACCGCCTGCCTGGCCTCTCATACTCAGGGTCTCTCCAAATATTGATTCAAATCTTAGAGAGTTGTGGGACAGAAGAATGTGGGGGGGACCTCTTCCCAGGTGGGCCCTAAGCCACTGCTGAGTTCTCAAGCTGGCCCCCAGGAGCGTCCATTGGAGAAGGATTAAGAAGTGTAGCTACCTCTCACTCTCCTGCCAGGCAACCGGAGAATCCCACTTAACCACGCTTTCCTGAGAAACCAGGACAGATTTAATTAAAGCACGGCTGCCTGGGAGCAGAGAGCTGATGGAGCACGTTCACACATTCTGACTTCTCATTAATAGCTCAAAAGGGAAAGGTGGAGGGAGGGTCCAGCAGCAAAGAAAAGCACAGCCTGGCCTCGGAGATTGAATCTGCCCTCCCGGGCTTCCCTCCCCACTTAGCCTCAGCCTGGGAAGGCACTGGTTGGGAAGGAGGCAGACCAATCCTTTAATAAGTGGGGGATTCAGAACTCCGATTACTCAATAACAAGGAGCTCAGGGCAGGACTGGCTCTAATTACCTTGCTGTCCTCCCCAGACTGGAGATGCAGAGCCAGGGGAAGAGGAGAGGCCCCCAGCTCCTGAGGGAGGTATGGACCCTGTTTTCCCAAGCCCAGGCTAGAGTTTGGAATTTGGGTCATTCAAAGATGAGGTGGAGGGTGCATGGAGTTCCATCTTGTTCCCTTTCAGCAACAGGTAACCAGGAACAGGAGAGCTGCAAGTGGCATCTAAGACATTCAAGAAGCCAGGCACCTCCAGAGCATGGAGCACCCCCATGCCTGCAGCCCACAGCTTCCCAAAGGCCTACTGGAGAGCTAAGAAATCCCTTTTGTCCGCTTGTTTTTAAAGTTGGGTCTCTGTCTTCCAGAACTTGGCCATAGACAACAGTGGGCTTGAGCAAATGGGTCTTGTACCCTCAGCTCTCCCTTGGAACCTTGAATCTACTATAATATAGCTGCTCTCTATTCTGTGGTGACTCTGCCAGTCACTCTGGCAGAGGGGATACAAACCACCAACCTCTGGGGCAGACTGTCCACAAAGACTATTCCCAGGTCCTTGATTTGCCAGAAACAGACACAGAGAGCAAAGAAGGCTCTTCCCAGGGCTACAACAAGGCACCTCCTTGACTAGTGACCTTATCTGTCCCCTATCTAAGCAGGGCTCCAGGACCCTAGCTGGCACTGCATAGCTAGGACAGACAGCTCCTGCCTCCTACCAACCCTTTGTCTTCTTGGGTCCCCCCAACACATACTGTCCTTCACCCATTTCCCCTTACTCCAGCCTCCCTGTGTCCAGCCTGTCTCAGCTACCCTATGCAGGTCTCAGAGACAGCAATCCCCTCATTCTGCCCTGGGCCCCACCCAGCTTGCCTTCACACCCACGAGGTTGTTGTGGAAGTCCACGCGGGCACGCAGATCCTTGCTAGACCGCCGGCCCAGGAACTCCTTGACGAACTTGCTGCTGTACTTGAGGTTGTCCCCGCAGCCGCCCCACTGCCAGGCCTCGCGGTTTTCCAGGTCAGGCGCCTCGTCGCAAGTACAGCGCTCCATGCGTCCTGCACTGCAGGCCTTGGCCAGTGCATGTGTCAGGCCCGCAGAAGAGATAGCATAGAGGAAAGCGGTCTCCTTGAAGCCTAGGGACAGCAGTAGAGTTAGTGAGGGCCCGTAGACAGGCAGTAACTTCACCTGTGTGCTGGCTAGGTAGGGATTTGGGGTACTGTACCTCTGAGGGCCTTTGGCAGGTATCTGGAGAGAGGTGCTGGGGTTGCAGTAGTGTGTAACAGGCTGGGGAGTGGGTAAGGCTTCAGAACTTACTGTGGTGCCTCTAGTGTAGTGGTCAGAGATCTCATCCAGGTCCCAAATGCCTTTCTTGGTCTGTCCCTGGGGTCCTTGGCAAATCTAGCCTTAGACTTCTGGTTCTCAACTAACCTGGCTATCATCTGCCATCCATCCATCTATTATCTATCTATCTATCTATCTATCTATCTATCTATCTATCTATCTATCCATCCATCCATCTATCTATCATTTATCATCTGTGTATTTCCCATTATCTATCCATGCCTACCTACCATCTATTATCAACCATCTATCATCTATCTATGCATATAGATTAGCAAGTACTCTACTACTGAGTTACACCCCTATTCCCTCAGGTCCCCAGTTTTTAAGGCTATGAAGAGATTCTCAGGAGCCCCTTTACCCAGTGGAAGGGTTTGTCCTGGCCTGAGGCTCTCTGTCAAAGCTGATGGTGTGATGTCACCTGTGCACACATGACAGGGTGAGCCTGGGGGTTTGGCTGAGGGAAGCAAGGGAGAGTTTACCTCGCTTGAGCAGACTGGCTCGGTAGCGGCCCTCCAGGGTGCAATTCCAGCGCTCGAAGCGGAACTGGTACTGGCACTCCAAGGCACTCATGCTAACGGCCTCCACCAGTGTCTCCGCCACACCAGGGTCCCTGCGGCACATACGGCGCTGCTTGCGCTCCAGCTTCAGCCTGTCACAGGCCTTGTAGTGTGCTTGGGCTGCAGCCTCGGTCTCCAGGGTCAGAGGGAGTATAGTCAGGGGTTCACTGCCTGTTAGCCTGAGGACAGAGAGGAGAGAGTAAGCCCCTGTCATAGGGTGGGGGGAGAACTGTCTGGGTTGAGGTGTCTGAGAGTCTCCCTGGGAACAGAGGAGCCAGCGCACTGAGCCAAGTCAGAGAGGTACAGAAGTGGTTTAATGGAAGCATCCAGTCCTAGGGAACCCAGAAAGAATCAGGCAGTACATAGAGACCTTCCCTGAATCTGCTCGCCCTCACGTCTATCAGCACTGCCCTGTTCCCTACAGAATGTCTGGGGACTCTTGTGTAACCCAAGGTCCTCATAGCTGCCCAGGTTCCAGTTGATAACAGCATTGATAGATAAAGACCAGTCCCCAATTACATCCTCAAGAGAATATCAGTGTAGGACTATAGTGGGGAAAAAGGGCCAGGCCCCCAGCCCATGTGCACACTCTCCTCCCCAGCTTGGGGACTCAACCCTGTGCTAACACCAGCCATGAGTGTCCTGGGCTCCCTTCTTCTCCCTGACCCCCTGCAGCCTGACTGAGATAGTCTCTGAGACTCAGGACCTGTGCACACTGGCCCCTGGCGAAGCAGGCTCCAAACTTTCACCGTTAGCAGCACCTCTGAGAACTATGTGCAGTCCCAGCTTCTGAGAGTATTCTTTACCACAGTTCCATTTAGGTGCCAGGATAGCGCACCCCCCTCCCACTCCACTGGTTAGGGTCTACTCGAGGAGTTTAGAGCCTCGGGGATACAGAAAGAACAGGCAGAGCCTCAGGGGTAGGGAAGGGAGGGGTGGGGCCTTACAGACAAGGAATTGTCAACTGGAAAGCTCTAAAGGTTACAGAGAGACCTGGGTTTGAAGGAAGCTGCGAGGCAAGAAAGGCCAGGGCCCAGTTACAGAAGCCTTGAACCATCAAAGGCTCGAAGTTGAGCTCAAAACTTTGGGGGTCCTCCAAAGGAGCTAGGCAGAGCATCCCTCAAAGGACTTTATAATAAAACGCAAGCTTTGTCCACCAACTCTGCTTACAGAGATAACTCCAAGCTTCAGTCTCTCAGGCACCAGAGGCCTCAGGTCAGCTCCCACCGAAGGAGAGTCAGAGGAAGGCTGGGGAGCCAGACCCAGCAGTGCACAGCACTGAGAACCAAGGCAACTCACAGACTGGAAAGCTCTGTCTTCTGACAGGAATGGCATTATTATGCTCAGAACAGAACAGAAAGGTCGCAGCTGCTCATCTTTCTGTCACTAGGATACTCCATCCAAGACAACCTATGGTCAAGGCCCCTAAACATGCAACTGGAGTTTTGGACAGATTAAGGGGAGCAATAGACAAGCTACAAAAAAGGAGGAGGAGGGGGGAGGAAAACGAGGAGGAGCAGGAGGAAGAAGAGGAAGAAGAGGAAGAGCAGGAGAAGGAGGAAGAGCAGGGAAAGGAGGAGGAGAAAGAGCAGGTGGAGGAAGATGAGGAAGAGCAGAAGGAGAAGAGGAAAAAGAGCAGGAAGAAGAAAAGAAAGGAAGGAAGGAAGGAAGGGAAGGAGGGAGGGAGGGAGGGGAGGAGGAAAGAAGGAAGAAAGGAAGGAAGGGAGGGAGGGAGGAAGGAAGGAAGGGAGGAAGGGAGGAAGGGAGGAAGGGAGGAAGGGAGGAAGGGAGGAAGGGAGGAAGGGAGGAAGGAGAGAAGAGGCAGAGATGGGACAGTGTGCAGCTTCCCTTGATGCCTGGACAGCCTGGACATGTCCGGACAGCATCAGTTCATGCTCTGCCTGAGAGAATTGAAGACAAGGTACCCCTGAATTCTTGGGCAAACATGTCTCACCATGTAAACAGGGACTTGAGGAGGCCAGGGTCCCTGTCTGGGCCAGCCTGTTCCTCTACTGCCCTGCTGGGGCTGATCTGTCTCAGAACTCTTTTTTACTCTGGGTGGGCTCAGTGCAGATATCTGGGAAGGCGTGTCATCAGAATAACAGCATGCAGGGCACAGGAACAGGCTAGGATTTGGGAGTTTGGAGTATTGATGGAGAGGGCTTGGAAGGAGGTGGGGACCATAAGGGGAAGGTTCCCAGGAGACCAGCATCAAATGCAAAAACCGCCACGGAAGTGCTGACAGAGAAGATGAAGGGGCATTAGCCAACACTGGGAGGAAGTGTTTCCTTCCTTGGGAAGATGCTAGGCAAGGGTGGATCTGAATACCTAGAAGGACTGAAAACCTTTGGGGTTTCACAGAAGGCACAGAGATAAAAGGGCAACAGACAACCTGGGAAGTTGTTTGTAACTTATTTTTCAAAACAAAACCAACTCTGAGTGTATGTATGTGTGTGTGCGCGCACGCGTGTACATATGCACATAAATGACTGTGGAGATATATATCTTCTTATAAATGAATAACCACAAGAAGTAGACAAAAGTAACAGTCGCAGCAGACAGGAATAAAGGTGACTATCCTTCTATGCTGTACTTCGAGTGTGAGATGTCCTCCCTCGTGCTTTCAACATTTGCTCTCCAGCTAGTGGCATTATTTGGGGGGCCCTCAGAAGCTTCAGGAAGTGTGGATGGCATGGCTGGTAATCGTAGGCTACAGGGGTGGGCCTTAGATGGTTATGCTCAGCCCTTGGTTCTTGTCACATTCTTGGCTCCCAGGCCGAGAGTGATGTAAACAGCCTCCGCCACACCACTCCACCATGGATGGAAACCCTCTGATGCAGCGAGCCTGAGCACATCCTTCTTTTGGCTGTTTCTGTCAGGTATTTTGATCACTGGGATGCAAAAGTCACTAACACAATAAATGACAGTACTATACTATGTGTCCCCAAAAGTTAGAAAGATTTTGAACATTGAAGACCTGAGGTGTTTTAGTAAACAATGTATTAGTTTACTCTAACTTCTAAACTAGACAACACATGCACATATAAAAACATCATGGATTGTCCCTTATGCTCATTTTATATATATATATCAGTTAAAAAATAAAGAAAATAGCTGGGTGGTGGCTCCCAGCACTGGGGAAGCAGAGGCAGGTGGATCTTTGTGAGTTCAAGGCCAGCCTGGTCTACAGAGCGAGTTCAAGAACAGCCAGGACTACACTGAGAAACCCTGTCTCAAACAAAACAAAACAAATGAACCAAAGACAAACAACCCAGCTGTCCAACTTCACCAAAAAAACCCACATGTAGTATGGCACAGGTCTGCCATCTCAGCCACTCAGGAGATTGAGGAAGGAGAATTATGAGTTCAATGCCGTCCTGGGCCAAACAGCAAGACCCAGTCAGGACAAAAAGGAAAGAGAGGGGAAGAGGAGAGAAAAAAAAAAAAAGGAGGTGAGGAGAAAAGTTTCAGGTACAGAAGGTGTGTGCTGACACAAGCTAGGATCACAAGAGAGGAGGGGGTCCCAATTGAGAAAATGCCTCCATTAGACTAACTACAGGCAAGTCTGTAGGACATTTTCTTAGTGATCGATATGGGATAAGACCCATTGTGGATAAGACCACCCTGGTGGATCTGGGTTCTCTAAGAAATCAGGCTGAACAAGCCATGAGGGGCAAGCCAGTGAGCAGCGCCCCTCCACTGCCTCTGCAGCAGCTCCTCCCCCAAGCTGCCTTCCCCGTTTGAGTTTCCGTCCTGACTTCCCGATGAACAGTGATGAAGAAGCATAAGCCTAATAAACCCCTCCTCTCCGAGTTGCTTTGGACATGGTGTTCCACCACAGCAATAGTAGCCCCAAGACAGGTCCTCGTTTACAAGCGTTTGACTTTATGATGACATAAAAGTGACAGGAATCCAGGAGAGCCGTTGCCGTGGACTTGCTTTCTGCCCTGTCCTGTGTTGGCACTGTGCAGCACGAAGTTCCCTGCAGCTGGTCCCAGGATCCTCAGAGATGCTCAGAAGTGACATAGGCAGTTAGCTTATGACGAAACAGGCTTGGTGTTGATTCTGCCCGAGAATAAGCCAGGCTCCATGCTCGAGTGTTATGCAGTGGGCTGGTCTGAGCTGGGATATTGGGCAGGTGGGTATAGTCCGTGCCTTTTGGCTTATGATATGTGACAGGTTTCTTAGGTCATAAACCATAAGTCAAGAGGCAACTGTGCCACATGGTCCTCACAGGTGATGGCAGAATGCAGTGCTGGCGAGTGTGTGAGAAAGAAGTAGGAAATGGCTGGATGTGCCCTGTGCCAACATAGAGCCCACACAACACCCCACAGATGGCATGCTCAGCACCCTGCAGACAGGCTTGAAGACAGACGGAAACACTCAGGACAGGCCACCTGGGGAGGGGAAACATTCTTTTCCACACAGCTGTGTGCATCCCTGGGTAGAGATGGCTTCTCCACAAACACGTGGCAAGTGCCTGCCTATATGACTCTCCACCCAGAGGTTGTGGCCCTACAGCCCAGACAGCATCCCCTGTATCCTGTCCTGTCCTGGCATTGGCCTTGTCCACCAGACCAGCTGCCTGCCACACACAGGGCACCTGCTGCCAGGCTCAATGCAGCTGCCGCCCAGCCCTGGTGGTGTCTGGCCTGACATGGCAGACAGAGCCAGCTGCACAGCTCAGCACAGCCACCCAGCTGGGCACACACATCTTTACAGGCCTCCTGCAACTCTACATGATCTTCTGGGCAACCAAAGTCCATAACTCAATCACATATCATGTCTGTTCCTCTATGATTCTATTTCTATCTATCTATACACAGGCCCCTCGTCATAAACAGACACACAGGCAGGCAGGCACGTACACACACACACACACACACACACATGCCCGCGTACACACACACACACGCACACGCACACGCACACATGCCCACGTACACACACACACACACACGCACACGCACACACACACATGCCCGCGTACACACACACACACACACACACACACACACACACACACACACACGCCTGAGTACACACACACCAATATTACAGTGGTTTAACAGGCTGGAGATGCAGATCAGCTGACAGAGTGTCTGCTTGTCATGCACAAAACCTTTGTTCTATAAACCAGGCATGATGGCACACACCTGTAATTCCTGCACTTGGGAAGCAGAGGCAGGAGGATTAGAACTCAGGCTCACCCTTGGCTACATATTAAGACTGAGGCCAGTCTAAGCAACACGAGACAGTCTTAAAAGAGACAGTTCAATGGCTTAGAGCATTTGTTGCTCTTGCAGAGGACTGGGATTCAATTCCCAGAATGCATATGGTGGCTCACAATCGTCCATAATTCCAGGGGATCTGACACCTTTTTCTGACCTCCATGGGCACCAGACATATGTTTGGTACACATACATATGTGCAGACAAAACACTCATACATAAAAAATAAATCTAAAAGCAGCAGCAGCAGCAAACCAAAAGTAGATTATGGTCACCTAAATCTTAGTCCTAAAACTCCTGAAATACAGGGGGGAAACTCACTGATCTTGGTAGTTTTGCTTGTTTTACCATGACCCTAAAAGCACACTGAATGGAATGCAGAAAACAAGGTAAGTAAGATGTGTCTACAGAGCGAGGAAGCAATCGGCAGGGAAGAGAAACTGCAGAGGAAGAGCAGGGGCTAGCATCCAATTCAGCAGCCAGAAATAACAGCTTGAAAACTAGGCATCAGGCAGGCTCAGTGATTAAAGCACTCTGCTCTTCCAGAGGACCTAGGTTCAATTCCCAGCACTCACATGACAGCTCACAGTAGTCTGTAACTCATCGCAAGGGGTGCGATGCTCTCTTCTGGCCTCTGTGGGCACATACTTGCAGGCAAAACGCCAGTACACATAAAATAAAAATCAATCAATCAAAACTAGCCAAAGAACCTAGAGAGATAACTCTAAAACAGACATACACACAAGAAAAACAATCCTTGTCCCTCATCATCGGAGAAATGCCAATCAGAACCTCAATAGGATATCACCTCACCACAGCATGTGGAGCTCTGATCACCACTGGAAGGGATAGAAATTAGCACAGCCATCATAAAAGAAGTAGAGAGGGTCCTAAAACGAAAACAAAACCAGAACTATCATGATTCAATGTCTTAGTCACTTTCCTATCGTTATGATAAGACACCATGATCAAGGCAATTTATAAAAGAGTTTATTTGGGGCTCACAGTTTCAAAGAGTGACTCCATGATCTTCATGGCAGGGAGCACAGCAGCAGGCAGGCAGGCATGGTGTTGGAGCAGTAGCTGAGAGTTTACATCTTAAGACACAACCAGGAAACAAGGCAGAAAGCTAACTGAAAAAGGCATGAGGTTTTGAAACCCCAAAGCCTGCCCCCAGTGACACACCTCCTCCAACAAGGCCATGCCTCCTAATCCTTCCCAAACAGTTCCACCAACTGGGGA
This sequence comes from Uromys caudimaculatus, assembly GCA_028551405.1. NCBI lineage: Eukaryota > Metazoa > Chordata > Mammalia > Rodentia > Muridae > Uromys > Uromys caudimaculatus. The sequence continues at coordinate 58,057,033 of CM052710.1, forward strand.
CTGAGTATTCGGACATATGAGCCCATTCTCATTCAAACCATCACTCTAGCTACCCTACTCCTGGGCATGACTTTGAAAGAAATGAAATCACTATGTCAGAGCCCCCTGCATCTCTGTGTTCCACACTGACACAAGAACAGAGAAATGGAAGCATCCTTGGTGTCCAGCAACTTATATGTAGGTAATGAAAGCAAGGTGCACCCACATCATAGAGGAGATGATGTCATTTATGGTAATTCATGAGCAACTGAAGACCAATATGCTAGGTGAAGTGAGTCAGACACAGAAAGACAAGTCCACCCATAAGAGCAAGGTGAGAAAACTCAACTCAGAAGTAGAAGACAGAGGTTACCAGGTGTGCTGGGAGGTGGCTCGTACAAAATCTCAATGAAACCGGAGGAGGCAGCTCAAGAGGCCCCTCTACTGCACCGTGAGCATAACAACCCTGGGAGCAGGCTGTGCACAACCAGTGAAGCCAGCAGAGAGCAGAGAGCTTGACAGTGCCCACCCTCATAGAGCAGGTGGAATACAGGCTCTGCAATACACTGCGTCACCTTTGATACACCCAGAGAGGCATAGTTAGTTCTATTTTTAATTTCCTGAGGTATGGCCTATTTTATGCTCTCACTAACTATGCCAGAATGCCTTTTCCACCTCCATGCCACTTCCCTCCTTTGCTTCCATATAGCAGTGAGAGCCCTCAGCACAGGGTTATGGCCTCAGCTGAATGTATCCCACACTCAGCCTCAGCAGCCCACATCACTGTGGTCTTTGGCTGACCTGGCTGTTATAGCAGCAGTGAAGTGTAAACACATAGCCATGCCCTCTAATAGCTGACGGCAGGACAGTCAAGTCAACGTCACAAGTTTGTCATCCAGATGTAGCCAGCCTGGCTTGAGGATGGTCCCAAAAGACAATAGAGAACAGAGAGGCAAGATCTGGGGCCAGTACCTGTGCATATGCCCAGACTTTGAACTACATCATGAGGGAATCTAGGGGCAGCGAGCACCTTCCCAGTATTTATGAGGCTGAGCTGGGCATCTCTGTCACTCCTGAACATCTTAAGATCACACCATTTCATGGTGAGACCTGGACACCCTGGACAGGGTGCGACATCTCTGTCTGTCTTTCATTCAGGCTTATGAGTGGAAGCCACACATAATCAAATGCTGTGTGCATCTTTGGGAGCGTGAGCAGCCCCCTTTATCTGTAAACACCCAGCTTGGATAAAACCTCTGTTCTGATTTTGAGAAAAGCTTAGCGAACACACTTTAGTCAGGCTATCTCTGCCAGAAGCGTAGCTAGACTCTGCCTGGGACTTTCACCTGTGTGCCTTTCTCTTCTGTGTTCTTCCTGTTGAGTCTTGGTTCTCAGAGAACCTTCTGCCAATCTTCCCTGAAGAGCTAACATCAGATGGAAGAATTTAAGATTGCCAGGAACCAATCCTTTGGCGCAGTTCCACTCAACTCCGCCACCTCTTCTCTTGTCACTTCCTGCTCTCTTACTGGGAGATAAATCACCTATCATAAAAATCCAACATTTAAAGACTATCGATGTATTATTCACAGATATATCAATCATCAGCATCAAATCTAGGACTTCCCCTATAGCTGGATATAGTGATGTGCATCTTCAACTTCAGCATTCAGGAGAGGGAGGCAGGCAGATCTCTGAGTTCAAGGCCAGCCTGGTCTATAGATCTAGTTCCAGGACAGACAGGCTACATAGAGAAACCTTGTCTCAAAAACCAAAACAAGCAAAAAACCAACCTAACCAAACAAAACAACACAAAAGACAACCAAAACCCCTCCACCTTACCACTGACAACTTATAGTAACAAACCACTTTACTTCCTGTCTAGATGGGTTTATCTATCAACTCAGGGTATTATTTTATATACAAATATATGTGTGTGCATGTGTGTGCACATATGTGTGCAGGTTCATGTACAGAAAGTGCCCGTGGATGGAGGCCAGTGGTCAACCCTATACTTTCTGTAACTGCTCTCCACCTTATTTTTTTGGGAAAAAAAATCCATATTTATTTAGTAGCTGCAGAGATGGCTCAGTTGTTAAAAGCACTTAATTTTTTTATATATAATCCAGGACCTGTTTTGGTTCTTGTGGGTGTGCCCTTGGAATAGAATTGCTGGGTCAGGGAACTGATTCTCAGCACCATCATGGTGGCTCACAGCTGTCTGTAACTCCACTTTCATGGGATCTGACATCCTCTTCTGGCCTCCATGGGCACTGTATGTATGTGGTACACATATGTACATGCAGACAAAACACTAATACACATAAAATTAGAGTAAAAATTTAAATGTGTGTGTTGGGGGGATATTTGTGTGCCATGCTACATATCTGTGACTTGCAGAAGAAAAAAATTTTTTTTTCTTTCCACTATGTGGGTCTTGGGGACAAACTCAGGCCACCAGGTTTGGCAGCAAGGACCCTTACCTGATGAGCCATCTTGCCAGCCCTCCTCATTTTTTCAGACAGGGCCTCTCACTGAATCGAGAGCTTGCCAATGAGGGCAGGCTGCCTGGCTAGGAAGCCTTAGAGATCCTCTAGTCTCTGCTTCCCCAACCCTAGGGTTACAGCTATACATCATACCTGTATTTTGGCATGGGTCCTAGGGGATCCAGGCCCCTGTGCTTGCATAGCAAGCCCTTTGCCAACGGAGCCACTTACTGAGTATTTCATTTGAATGGAGCCGGGCGACAGCTGCCCTTTGTGCCTGGTTCATTTCACTAAGTCACACTCTTGGCTCTTCCACACTAAAGAATATTGAGTTGTTTTCTTTAGTTGGAAACATTCCCTTGTGTGGAAGGACATCTTGCTTGTTTATTCATTGATGGATGGGCACTTGGATTGTTTCTGCTCTTCAGAGATCACGTGGACCTGTTTTGGTTCTTGTGGGTGTGTCCTTGGGATTGAATTGCTGGGCCAGAGACCTTCCAGGAACTATCAGGATGTTCTCCAAGGGAGCCGCCCCACCTTACATCCTTAGGCAGGGTTTCTAAGTTTTTCTGGCCCTTCAAGGTGAGTTGCTACCTCTGTAGCACACTGACCTTAGGTAAATGACAACACCTCTGTCAATTGTCTTCACGTGACTGTCTTTGTATTTGGCTTTAAAAACTTTCATCCCTGCTGATGGAATGCTGCTTGGTGCTTCCGAGCCTTGCTCCACCTCAAAATTAAGCAACTGTCATCACTCATGTCACTGCTAACCTGCAGCCCCAGCCCCGGCCCCAGAAAGCCACACAGAACCCAAGTTACCAATACAAAGCCTGAATCAATCACAGTCTCACAAGATCATAGGGAGCTCGAGGTATAGCCTCAGAGAGTCTCATGAAACATGTCATAGCACTGAAATCCAACAAAGAGCCTAAGCCGTGGCCTCAAATCATCCTAGACAGACTGAAGTATAGCACCACAGACCAACACGGAGCTGGAATCACTGCCCCAGAAAGTCGTACAGAGTCCAAGTCATGACTTTAGCACACCATACAGACTCTAAGTAAATCAAAACAGATCCCAAGTCATAGCCTGAGTTCATCCTACAAAGCCCATTATTACTTCAGAAAACTATACAGAGCCTGGATCAGTCTCCAGTCTGACACACAATCTGATTTCCAACCTTACCACCAGGCTGAACTCGAGGTAAAACCCAGTCCAGTCTCCTGAGGTCCCCCACTGTCTCCTGAGGTCCCCCACTGTCTGTGCCCAAGTTGGTACTTTTTTCTCTCATGCTCTCAGCCTCCTCATCCTCATGTTTTGGTGGCTGTCTCACCAGGAGCCTTCATCACGCCGCACTGGACCATTCTCCCTTTGCTCAGCTTTACCATGAAGTTCTGACCCTATGACGTCAAGGGTCTTGGCTTGCTGTTCTCGTTCATACATACCTATCCATTTTAAACCTTTGTTGTTGTTGTTGTTTTATTTTAGGAACTTTCCCCCCACGCCCATGTCCCCTCTGCTCATTTACACTTTAGTAAATACCCACCTTACTTTCAGCTCTCCTTGACAGGAGGTTGTCACCCACCCAAGCCCAGTGCTAGTAGGTCACCTGTTCACACTTTTGCCACCAATGATATGCTATTATGTACTTCAGGTCCAGCTCAGGGCCAAGGAAACATCATGTTACAGTCGGCACTGTCTCACCTGTCACTTCTCAGAGGCCATTCTCTCTGTACTTCTAGGGATGAGTGGGTCTGCTGCCGAAGTGAGTGTCAGCCCCTTGGCTCTCACGAACGTCATGTCATCTGGGTCCTGTTCTCTCTGGCTCCTTGCACAACTGTCTTCAGTACTCAAAGCTGTACTGCATCCCTATGAAAATCACTCTTATTCTTGTCTGAGTTTTAGCCATTCACTGTTTCTTGAATCTTCTGCATAGTTTTATTTTGGAAAGTACTTGCCCTTTCCTTTGGCACATCAGCCCTGTCCAGCTCTCTCCCCTGCTCTGGACCTTCCCAGTAGGGAGGCAGTTCCCCAGTCCCACATCTGTCTGCCTTTCCACCAGCTCTGGGTAATTTCTTCTGACCGGCTCCCAGCGTGCTAATTCTCTTCAGCTGTTTTGAATCTGCGTCTCAATCCATCTGTCACTGGCCCTTTTCCCCCCTGGTTGTTCGGTGTTTCCAAACTGCTGGGTCATTTTTTGGTGTGGGTTCTCTCTGTACAGAGATTCCTAGCCTATCTGCTTTTATTGGAATCCCCCCTCTACTTTAAGTGCACTGAGCGCTGTGGTGCTCTAGAGCCTGGTGTGTCTGTGGCTGCTTTTCCATGGGTGCCCCGTTGCCTTTGACCATGTGCTGGTTGCTGTCTTTGACATGAACAAGTTGAAATAAGGTATAAAAGATGGAGGTGGGTTAATGGTAAATGGTGACCTCACAAGTTGGACATCTACCCAGAGCCTCAAGGAATCATTTGGAATCTTTTCAGGTACCATGAAGGTCAGAGTCCTTAAGTCCAGGCTCCTAAAGCCAGCAGAGGGTCACCTTGTAAGAAAAGAAGCGAGAAGGGGCTGGAGAAATGGCTCAGCAGGTCAAAGGCCTATTGTACAAGCATGAGGCTCTCCAGCACCCACAGAAAGTCCTGGCGTGGTGGTGTACATGTGCAATCTCAGTGCCGAGGGGGTGAGGCAGAAACAGGAGGATCCCGGGGTTTTAATGGACAGCCAATCTAGCTGAACTGGTGAGCTTCAGGTTCAGCAAGAGACTCAAAACATAATGTAAAGAGCACTAGAGGAAGACATCTGGTGTTGACATCTGGCTTCGACATGCATATTCACATGTATACATACAGCTATGTACACATGTGCGTATAGACATCCATACCACAGGAAACATGGAGGGTCTCAGGAGTTGAAGGAGACAGGAAGGACCTGCACAGGAGCCTTCAGCAAGACCCAACACCTTGAATTCAGACTTTGAGTCTCCAGAATTGACAAAGAACAAATTATTGCTGGTGTGTAGTCACTTGTACAGACCAGGGTCCAATAGCAGTCCCCTTATGAAACCCACAGGAATTGTTCCCATGTGGGGTCATCAGGCTGCTGTGGCCATAATGGTCTGAAACCCAAGTTAAGTCCAAGCAAGGCTAGATCCTGGACTGTGATGGAGACTCGGGCCACCATCGGTGTCCTGCAAGCTCTTGGGCCCTGAGGATTGTGGAGAAGTCTCAGCTGAGTGTTCCCTGCCATAGCAGGCACTGGCCTCTGCTGTCCTTCTCCTGTGAGAGACTCCAAGTCAACATGTCTCCTTGCTATCTCTCTGGGTCTATCTGTATGGGTTTCACCTTACTGGCCTTTGACAGTCTCAAAGTTCATCATCCACGTGCACATGTGTGCACATACACACCCATGTGCACAGGCAACAGAAACATGCACACGGGTGCATTCACACAAATACCAAGACACACGCAGTACAAATGCATCCACACAGACATATGTCTGTACATGAACATACACACAAATCCAGCTTCAACTGTTTTCAAGAAGAGGACATAGCCCTCTGTTACTGGAATTGGGATACTTAGATTGACAGATGTTCTCATTCTGATGGATTGTCAGACATAGGCAGGGCCCTAGAGGCAGAGGCTAAGGAGGCATGGTTAAGAGTGTATGCCTAGAAGAAGCCAGATAAGACCAGGATCCAACAGCAGCCCCCAACCCAGCCCAAAAGCAGGCCTGACTTAAGATTGCTCCCTTGGTAAGAAGCCCAACATGGTCTCCAGAGAACACCCCCACATCACCAGTAACTGAAGCATCCCAAGCTAGTTCCCACACCTTCTCCATCATTCAAATTGCAGCCACTCTGGAAGATGTAAGGCCAGCTGGAAAGAAGGAAAAGTTTGCAGCATGGTGGACCACACGTGAGAGAACTGTCAGTCTAACCTGCAAAGCCTCACGGAGCAGGAGAGGACTCACAGGAGGACCACAACAGAACAGGAGAGGATTCACAGGAGGACAACAGAACAGGAGAGGACTCACAGGAGGATCACAAGACTGATCCTCTGAGCGGTCAGCACTGACTCCTAGGATGTTGAGAGGTGGTCTACCAAGAAACACACACACACACACACACACACACACACACACACACACACACACACACACACTCACACACACACACTGACCTGCAGGATGTTAGCAGACACCCTTCTAGCCCATTGGAGAAATCAGTGCTGGTGATTGCTCCTGAGTCCTGGACAGGCCTGGAGCTGTGACTGCTTAGGGACCCAAGTAACTCCTTGGAGCACCAGCCTAGTAATCAAGAGCTGGGAACAGTTTAAGATAGAAGTGTACCCCAATCCTCCAGTCCAAGCTATTCACACACACAGGGCAGGCAGATAAGGCAGCCCTTCTGACAGCAAGCCCCCATCCCACCAACAAGCTAGGCCACCCCCTGGGCCACCCTGCCAGGGAACCAGCCCTCTCCTGGGCCAGGGTGGAGGGAGCCAAGGGTGCAGTTCCAGAAGCCACAGCGCCCAGCCGAGGAAACCTCAGCTCCGCCAGACAGCATTTAATTTCTGTGTGAAACAAAATCAAAACAAATTCCAGGACTGAGAGACGGAACTGAGATTAACCCTCTGTCCTCCTGCAGTCCAGCTTCCAACCCCGGTACCGCCATGTCCCTGGGGGTGGCAACACGCCCAGGATAAAGCCAGGGATGTTTTCCACAGAGACACTGGTCAAAGGCTGCAAATGGGCAGCCTTCCAGTCTTCCTCCCTCACTGCCCACTGCCTTGGAGGAGCCAGGCTCCTGGGGACTGCTGGATAGACAAGCACCATCCAGCTACCACCCCAGGATCCAAGGTGCTGTCCAGCAGACCCCATCCATCACAGGCAAGCTTGCTGTGGTGCCACAGTGCTGCACTGGACCTCTGGGAAGAAGATGGGGACAGAGCTTCCCAGAACAGCCACCCATATACAGCACCAACCTTCACATAAGGCCACCATAGACCCCTGACACTGGAAGCAGGCAGAGCTGTGGGACCCTCTGGAGCCACCAGCATGACCCCACGCAGTAGTCCTCCCTAGAGGATTATACGTCTAGCCGCTCAGCTGTGTGCTGGGGCTTTGAAAGACTTCAAGACTAGAGGGCTCCCATCTCCATATCCCCATCTGCCAGGATGTAGATGGTCCCCATGTCCTCAGGCTCTAGGTACTTCCAGCAAGCATCTTGTCCCGGGCCAGACCTCCAGCCCACTTCCCCTGGCTGCTCCGACCTCAGGTATTGCGATGAAAAACAAACGCAGCTTGTGGCTTGCCTTTTCCATCGCCTCGTCCGGCTGCCTGGCCCAAGGTGCTTAGGCTGCCAGCTGGGCAGCTGGGTTTCCTCCTGTGGGTAGGGGCGTAGGGCCAGCAGGGACCTTGCCAGAGGGGCCAGGCCTGTGGGTCACAGGGGCAGGGCAATCTGGAACCACCCAGATCGGCGTGTATGGTGAGTCTGTCCCCAGACACCTGCCATCAGGGCAGTTAGCCATAGGTGTACTCTCAGATTTTCTCTGCTGGGCTCACACCAGGGCTGTCCACGAGTGTTCATCCTCATGCACAGGCCCCTTCCTCATAATGATCTCAGGCATCCAGAAGGTAGGGTGGTATGCCAGCTGCGGAGCCACAAGCTTGGTGCAGGCAACCACACCTCTTCCGAGCCACATCTGGTAGGTGAAGTCAGGACTCCAGTCAGAGTAGTAGACCAGGTTAGATTATGAGAACAATAAGCAACACAGACCCCCAGGGGAACAGAGAGTCCTCCACTGGCTGTAGGCTGATAGTGGTCTTCAACTAGGGGGCACAATGTGCAGCTCAGAGAGGACTCACAGGAGACCCTCCTGCATGCCACAGTGTTACTAAGGAAAGACTGACACATCTGCGCTGCTATGAAGCTTCCCAGAGGAGGCAGCAAGCCAAGCAAATGCTGATTTCACCCCAACTTCCCCCAAAACAGTCTACTTATGTGCTTCAGGGGGCCTGGCTTCATCCACAGGCATTCAAGGTTCATGCCAGAGCCTTCCCTGACTACAGAGACAACTGTGCCTTGTCCAGAATCTGCTGCAGCCAGCCGGGCACCAGCAGGGCACCCGCCACACGGCACAATACACAAAGGCAGTGGGTGCCCGGCAGGCTGGACTTAGAGGGCAAGTGCAGGAAGCCTGTCAACAGGTGTCGTCTTTCCAGCAAGGAGCCAGGCGGGCCTGGCTGCCCCCCTCCAATGAACTCTTATCAGCTCATCACCCTCCAGGGTTCAGGGCCTCCCTGGGAGGAATCTATCCGTGTGCATTCTTTCCTAGGGTACAAATTACCTGCACACCTTACCCATGATGGTCAAACCTGGGAGTTGGCGGGAAGGCAAAGGCACAGGCAGAAGGTGCCTGGTGCCTTAAGGCCACCTAGATGCTGCCTGGCACCTACTAGGTCCTAGAGGCACCAGAGCCACAAAGGCTGAGCGAATGGCAAGGACAGGAGCAAGATTAGGCCAGCTGTCTCTCTGTCCAGACGGCTGTCGGTTCTGAGCAGGACATCTGCTCACGCAGCTGAGGGGAGCCAGGTGGCCCAGGCTGGCCTCACCTTAAATCCCGCCACACTCCTGCTGAATGAACACCAGTTCCCATTCCCCTTAGGCAGCATGAGGAACACTGTGCACCCTAGTATAGGGGGTGAGAGGGTCTGGGCTTGGCCTGTGCTAGGATCCAAGGCAAAGGCCCCCAATTCTAGGAGCTTGCAAATGCAGACTCAAGAGCAGCCGGAGCTGAGGGTCTGAGGGATTGCCAATTCAGAGTGAGGGTGATCTGGGGCCCATACCACACCTGCCACACAGCCTACCTGGGAAGCCAGGCCACTCCAGCTTCAGCTGGATGCTTCAGGGAAGTAGTTCATGGAGCTGCAAAGGAATGCTGACTCCACCTTAGTAGGCCCCAAGGAGCTCACCTCCCTTCACCCACCTCTTGGTTTCCCCTAATCCTCTGCCGAAAGGTCTCACCCACAGAGCCCCTTGGCAGAGGCTACAAAGGCCAGCCTGTCTGTTCCCACTTCTGCTCCGAAAAGTCCCACTACCTGAGTGCCACACTCGGTTGACCTATAAGCATTCTGGGGTGTTGTGAACTTAGCAGTTCTGCAGATATACCTGTCCCCAATTACAGCCGTGACTCCTAACCTAGACCTGACCTTCCAGTCAAGATTGTCCAGCTTCTGCCTACTCAGCTCATGGCTGGACCCAGATCCCTGACTTTTCTGTAACCTCTCTTCCACCCCAACACATACTGTGTACAGCTTGGAGACTATGCTCTCAGACCCAGCGTTCTGCCTGGAACCCTCCCCAGGCTTCTCCGACTCCTCTAGGAGCTACCTGGATGCCCCTTGTCCAAACAGCTGTCAGGCCTGGGCCAATGGCCACAGGTATTGCCATCCAGGCTCCGGGATAAGAAGGAAGGATGGGACAGCCTCCGGACCTTTTGACCTGAGGGAATCTTCCTCTTCTCACTTTTTTTTAATACCCAGACTTGAACCCCACAGAGGGTTCTCATAAATAAAAGATACCCCCTCCACTCTTACACTGAGGCTGGGGAAGGCACAAAAAAGACACCTAAGGGTTGCCACCACCTCTGTATATAGGGATGAAAGACTCCATTTGTGCTCCAGTCAAGAAATAAAACTTCTCTGTCCAGGAGAGGTCCAGAATATGTAAAGAATTCTCACACAACAACAACAACAACAACAACAACAACGAGCCTGCAAAACCATGGCCTTTAATCCCTTTCATCTCACCACTCCAGAGACAGAGTCAGGCAGATCTCTCTGAGTTAAAGGCTAACTTGGTTTACATAGTGAACTCTAGGATAGCCAGAGCTACACAATGAAGAGACCCTGTCTCAAACAAAACAAAACAAACAAACAAACAAAAAACCCAACCAACCAAGAAGAGTGCAAGAGACAATCAATGTCATCGGCCATCAAACCCACAAGGAGGCATGTTTCATGCCCACTAGGATGGCTAGAAGTAAAACCAAGAATGACAAAAACCAGAATGTGCTCAGTGATGACATGGAGAAACTGGACCTCTGTACATTTATGGGAAGGATATAAAATATTGTAACTACTTGGGAAAACCTTTTGGCAGTTCCTCAAGAAGTGTAAAGTAGATTTGCCTTGGGACCTAGCAATTCCACTTCTAGATAGGACGCCCTCCCCCAGTGAATACCCCAAAACCAAAACACAGATATGTGGAAGGAAAAAAAAGAGTGCTGACATTCCCAGCAACATTACTAGAAATAACCAAACGGTGGAAACGACCCAAATAGTCACCAGCTGACAAACAGGATTTAAAAAAAAAAGACTGTTGTGTAATCAATTTGATCATAAAAAGGAGTGAGACACTGATTCATTCTACAACATGGATGAGCCTCCAAAAACATGACTCGGAATGAAAGAAGCCAGACACAAAAGGCCACAGAGCGAACGGTCCCACTTCTACGAGGAGTCCAGAATAGGAAAATCCATGGAGACAGGAAGATTAGTGGTTGCCAGGGGCTGGAGGGAGGGGAGCGAGCAGAGAGTGACTGCTGAGTGGGTATGAGGTTTCTGGGGTGAGGAAAATGTTCTGGAATTAGACAGTGGTGATGGCTGACAGTTTTGTGAATATACCCCCAAACCGCGGAGCTGGGGGAGTGTCTCAGGATGGAGTTATATTCAATAACAAAAAGAAGGCTTTGGTAGGTTCTGATACTACTCAGACCCAAACAGTCCACAGTAGTCCCAAGTGTCTAGGGTGCCTTTCAGAAGGGGATATACAAGCATTCCCTGGGAGAAATAGGATACATATGGCCAAAACTGAGGAATGAAAGACAGTCTTAAGGTTTACAATGTATCTTCCTAGTTAAAACAAAACAAAACAAAACAAAACAAAACAAGGTGAAGGCCCTTCAAGCTCCCAAAGGCCCTTGCTGGAGGGCTAGCTCCCGGCTGCAGCTCTTGACTGCTACCTCTGGGGCCTCTGCAACCTAGCAGGGAAACAGAGTCACAGGTCTGTTCCAGAGATCTGCTGCTCACACCAATTCTCTCACCGACCAATTCCCAGGGAGGAGCAGGAGGTGAGCGAATCCTCCAGAGGGTCTGTATCTGTGTCCCCAACCCACATGTGACCTCTGGCTGGCCCCAGGAACACAGTAGAGTGTAGCAGACAGCAGCTCTGGGAGAAACTAATGGAATTGCCACCTGCTGATCTGCTAAACGGACTGGGATAAAAAGCTGAGCCAAGGGAAGAAGAGAGGGGAGCCCCTTCCCCATGGCTGGTGGCCAGCCTAGAGGGGTCCAGCAGCAGGGTGGCCAGAGGCCTCTAGAAGGGAAGGGCAGCCAGAGCTGTAGGGTTGGGTTGCAGCTCTGGGAGGGGGTAGGGAGGGCTCCTGTAGCCACGTGACCCTCCCCGGGGCCAGCCTCTCCTCTCTGGGTTCCTGGGCTGTAACTGGAGCCGTGTTCCAGCCTGGGAGCCTCCGTGCCAGGCAGAGCTTTGGAGAGGGGGAAGGGAGAGGAGAGCCCCAGATTCCAGCTCCTTCTTCCTACTCCCTCTCCAGTTGGGCTGGGAAGGGACACTTGAGCACACCACATTCTCACAGGCGCACCCTCAGGCTCCCCCTCCAGCTCCAGTCCTGCCAGGCCTTTCAGGGTTTCCAGACTCATCTCCTCCCTTGGCTGGGGAAGGGGTGGGACCACTGCACACAGAATAGCCTAGGATACATCTTGTGCCCCCAACATACATACATACTCCTCAGAAATCAACTCCAGAGAGACTCAAATCAACTAGCCTGTCCTCCCAGACTTCCCCTGGCTCTTGGTTCAACAGGTACCCATTCTGCCCATCTTTGGGGTCCTTCCTCCAAGCCCAGACAGTGGATCTACTGGGCAGCTGCAGGAGAGGAGCGGTCAAAGGCATGGTCAGCTTTCCTCGAGGGGTCCTCTGAGGAAGAGAGCAAAGTAGAGGTTGACCCAAGACATAGCAATAGTGATGTCTTCAGTACCTGCTTGGAAGCCAGCTGACCTGTACTTAAACCCTGCCACAGAACCAGAGTTCCAACACCCCTACAGGAGCCAAGCTAGAGAACTTTCCCAAGATGCAAAAGTATAGAGACAGCTAAGCGAAGGTGAGAGAGAGAGGGATGGTGGGAGGGAGTGCAGCCAGAACTCTAGCCCCATCACTGTAGGCTCTGAATCCTAGGGTCACAAGGCCAGCAGCAGAGATCCCAGAAGGAGCAAAGTGGCCATTCATGCAAGCCCAGGGCATGTCAGAAGCCTGGCTGGGCCAGAAGGGAGGAAGGCACAACTGGCTGATGCGCTTCTGTGACTCACCGAGGACCTGTGGCCAGACGGCCATCCTTGGTCCTCCCTCTTGCCCGCGGGTGAGGCTTAGGGCTGCACAGATGGTGTGCAGAGGGGCGTGCCAGGCCAAGGCCCAGGGGTTGGACCAGGGGAGCCAGGGTTGGGGAGACCCTGGGAACTGAGACATGGAACTGACCCTGGAAGACAGCCCAGAAGAAATGGACAGACAGAGGAGAAAGGAGGAGAAAGAAAAACACAAAGGGAAAATTTCCCATGAAAATATTTTATTTTCTTTGAGAACAGGATACACCTGCAGGGCTCCTCGGCCCAGCCGCCTCTCCCTGCCCTGGCGGGTGCCAGATTCCTAGACCAACGGGGCCCTCTGCCGGCCACACCGCTACGAGCGGGCACTGCAACCAGGGGCGAGGGAACAGGTGACCGGCGAAGGGCGGCGGCCCAAGGCGCAATCCAGGGCACCCAGGACCAGGGCTGCGACCTGATGGGCTAACCAGATCTCCCAGGGGGAGAATGAGAGAGTGATAAGCAGGGAGAGCAAAGAAAGCTGGGGCGCTGCCATGCATGCTGCCACCCAGAACCTTGGCGAACTCAAAGTGCAATGGGTGTCCCACTGGGTTCAGGCATCCCAGACCTGGGAAAGCGAGTAGAGAGGGAGGGACGAAAGGAACTAAAGGCGAAGAGGCGCGCCCAACAACGCGGCAAAACTGCTAACGCATAGACAGGCGAGTGTGGGCGGCGACCCCGCGGGACAGCGGCGGCGTTTACCCCCCGGGTCAGGTCTCCCAGACGTGTTCCCGAGGGCCGAGGTCGGGGCCAGGCTCGGGCGAGCGCCAGAAGAAAGCGTAAGAAAAATAAATTTCTCCAGCTTGGAGGGTTTTTCTCTCCCCTTTGGGGCTCAGTGCAAGGAACATCTGGATTTTGTACGTGTTTTTTTGTTGTTGTTAAATTAACTTTTCCAGGAGAGAAGGGGGGTAGTAGGCAGGGGCCAGGGAGGCTCCAGCCTTTTGGCAGGAACACCGCGGCCTAAGGCGGCGGCGGCGGCGACTCGGGAGTCACCGTGGACCGCGGCCCCGCACAAGCCCGTCGGGGACACCGGCCCCTCTACCTCTAGGGCGCACGGCGGGCAACGACCTGCGGACCGAGAGGCGCGCTCGCTGCCAACTAATAACTCCAAGCCACCCGTGTACCCCGCCGAGCACCTGGCGAGTGCTGCCCCGGGCTTGATGCCCCCGTCCGGCCCCGCCGCCCTCGCCCGCCCTCGCGCGGCCGCCCGCCGCGGGCACCTACCCGAAGTAGGCGGCCGAAGGGCGCAGCGCGGCGAGCAGCAGCGTTAACCCGAAGGCCGCGGCCAGCCAGCGCGCCAGAAGGGACCCATCCAGCATCTTGCCGCGCCACGGCGGCTGACCATCGCGCTCCGGGCTCCGCGCAGGGCGCGCCGCGACCGCCGCCCTCTTATAGCGTCCGCAGCCGCGGCCGCGGGGCGGGGCGCCGGCCAGCTGGGCCCGGCCCGCCCGCGCCCCGTAGGAGGGGTCACGCCGGCGCCGGGGGCGGGCCGAAATCCGAGCTGTGCGCCCGCCGCCGCTGCCGCCGCCGCCGCCGCCGCCGAGCCGCTCGGCTCGCGGGGCGGGCCTGGGGCGCGCCGTGGAGAGGGCTGGGCACGTGGCGCAGTGGGAACCCCGGTCGAGTAACGGAGCCAGAAGGAGCGATGGGGCGGGACCCGGAGACAGAGCAGGGTTAGACCCCGGGGCTAGGTGTCTGCAGCCAGGACACAAGTGCGAGCTCCCCGGTGTCTCCTGACGGTTGGGGGCCGGGTGTTGGCCTCCGGGAAAGACAACCGAGAGCCTAGAAACTTGGACGACTGTGCTTGAGGGGTAGTGACTGGGTGGCTTAGGGGCGACGTTAGCCACCGGATTACTGGGGGGGTGGGAGGACGAGGGGAGGGAGGATGCGAATCCACTCGCCGGAGAATGTTGCCAAGAGGGAGCCACTGCTGAAAGCTGGGGTACTGTGGCTGGAGGAATGGAAAGGCGACCTCTCGAAGGGAGACCAAAAAGGCATTTCTGCAGAGCGGGTGCTGTAGCCGACTTGGACCTGAGAATGGGGCGATATGGTCCTCAGGGACCTTCTGACTACCAGCCGCAGATATCACTGACACACAGACCTCATCCCCCAGACAGGGTGGAAGATGAAGAGGATCGCTGATCAGGATGGTGACTGGTCTGTGTGAAATCCCAGAGCTGTGACTCATCTTCGTGGACTGAATTGTCTATAAGTCAAACTTGAACTAACACGCAGAGAAACACAAGTGCCCAGGACATCCAGGAGACCGCTTACAAGTCCCCGACATTGGGGGAGGGGCGGCTTATTCAGGGATGATTCAAAGTGCTAGAGAATAGGACTGAGTGATTGGATCCTGACACATGCCCACCACGTGTCAACCTTCCGTGCTGGAGACACACTTCTGTGCAAGACAGTGACCCCACTCACACCAGGGCCAAGCTATCAAAACGCAGGGACCGCTAACAGTAGTGTGCCTCCCTGACCTGGGATTGCAGCGGCAAGCTCCACCCCCTGGAAGGCAAACCTCCTTACCAGACAGCACCTTCTGAACTTGGGCTGATTCTGGATCGGAGACCTCCAAAGCTGAGGGTTTTGAGCTCCTCTGGGACGCTGAGTTGTCTAGCTGTGCACAGCAACTGCTCAGCCACCTGTCACTGCTCCAAAGGAAAGCAGAGGAGGAAATGAGAGCAAAAAAAATCACATCAGCCTCCACACTGGTCAGAGCCAAGCAGGTTACTCCTGTGGGTGTGGACCACCCAAGTGAATATACCCTGTCCTGACTGAAAAGCTTCCATATGTAGTGGGTGTGTGGCTGGGCGAGCAGTCGGGAGAGCCCATCACTTCCTCTCTGAGCCTCGGTTTCCCCATCAGAGGCCCATTTAACTGCAGTCAGAGACTCACATCGCTCCCCATTGCTGGGAACCCTCCTACATCCCACATAGCCATCCAATGGTGCTTCTGCAGCAAAATGAACCCAGAAGGCAGCCCCAGCCATCGCAGCATTGGGGGGCCTCAGCATCAGGGAGACTTCCACCTGGAGGCCTGGCTCCCACTCCTAGGAAGAAGCAGGAGACCCTGAGCGATGACATATTTAAAGGCTCGAGATTGCTTCCAAGAAAAATGATGTGTGAGATTGTAAACGAGTGTCGCCAGGCACTGCGGGAGATGCATACTCAGTGAGACTGGAGCTGGCACCTCGGCCACCCAGCAAGTGCCGAGGAGGGAGGCAGCAGTCGGGCAGCCCAGGCACAGAGAGGCCTGGTGTCCGCCCTGGACATCTGTGGAGATGGGGTGCTTGTTAATGAGGATGACCCACCTTTTAGATGCTGGGGACAGTTCTGTTTTCTTTAGTTTTGGGTAGGTCTGATCACAATAATGGGAGGTAGGGGGTAGCCTATCTCTGAGTGACTTGTCAAACTCAGAGCCCTGGCCCATCTCCAGGCACCAGGGCATGTGGGTGGCTGGACTCATGCTGGCACAAGGTAATGCCAGATCTAAGTCTTAGGGCTTCCCCAGCCTTCCATTTCCACAGATGGGGTGATGGCAATAGATGGTGGAGATCGCACCCTTGTCTCACCTTCAACAGGACTTCAGGAGACAGTGGCCCCAGCACACTGTTACCTATGTGCTGCTCACCCAGGGCTGTAGCAGCCTTGCTCCATAGCATAAGGAAGCCAACATGTCCCCTCTCTCTCTTCTGTACAGACCTTTGAGGTGCTTCTTCATATAGGGCTTTGCACTGCTACAGTCTCCCAAAGGAGCACCCCAGTCTGCCAGTCCCACTATATCTGCTCAAACTGCCACCAGTCAGCTTAGCATCGGGGTGGAGAGGACCCCAGCCCCATGGAGGTTCTGCCACCCGTGTCTGGGTCTCTACTGAAAATAGGTGGAAAGGAGAGAAAAGCTCAGGGGAGGAGGGCACAGAGGAACAGAGGAGTTAACAGGTCCAAGAAGCCCCGTAGCCCAAAATGAAACCAGAGGACTTTTCTGGGGCTGATCAAAATGCAATGCTCAAGGAAGCCACTAAGTAGATTTAAAAAAAAAAAGGCAAATTTCTATAGAAGAGCTATTAATAAGCATTGGGTAGTAAACTGAGCTCTATGAGTTTGGCAGAACTCTCGTGCCCAAGGGCATGCAGCAGTCAAGGAAGGGACACCCTAGCCCTCCTCTTCCTCTCCCCTCCCCCATCCACACTCTTTCTTTCTTACCACTTACCCTTCCCCAGTAGGTAATCTCTCAGCTTTGCATAGTGTAGGAAGGGCAGGCCAGTCTCCTCCCTTGTGCTCTGGCTGATGGCCAAGGGCCCTCTGGTTCCATTTTGGGCTACAGGGCCAGAAGGCTCATTGTCATCTCCCCCAGTGACCACCTAGACCTGTGTGCAGCGATCCAAATTACAGGGAAGAGGCCAGATGCCACTGCACTCACAATCCAGAGATCAAAAGCAAGCTGAGCGGCAGCTCTTTGATGGATCTTTAGGCTTGAGCCCACTTACAGGCTCAGAACTCCAAATTAAGGGAAGATCAGGTCCCCTTTGATAAAAGACCCTGCTAGTTGCCCAAAATTTACACTGATATTCTCTCAGCCTGCCTCTGGGTCTTTTGCCGCAGTGACCAACCAAGAGAGGAAAGGAAATGAGCAGCTCATCTGTTTGAGATTACTGGGCCCAGATTCTGGACTCACATGGATTCTCAGGGTCCTGAAATGTCACTGCCATCCACTGAGAATACAACAGGCTTGAGAGGGACAGGTGACAATGATGTCTTAGTTCCACCCCATTTCACAGAGGGTTTAATAACCACCCTGCTGCCATTTTCCAAGACTAGGGCTGCATAATAAGAGTAGACAGTCAACGGCGGGACCCACAGTAGGCAGGAAGAGGTTAAGGTGGTGGTATTTGTCTTGTCCTGTACACTCACTAGGCATTTGAAACTGGGAGAACCAATCTCGGGTGGTCTGGAAGGGATGGGGCAAGGGGCCACTTATCAGGAAACACTGCCTAATTGAGAAGGTTGGGCAGGGGTCTCCCTGGGGGAAAAGGCAAAACCATGCATGAGTCATTTGAAATGAAGCTGGACAGAGTGTGAGGAGAAACGAATCCACCCAGATTGCCAGACATGGACAGAATGAGCTCATGGCTGTGATAATGTGTGGTGTGATGTGTGTGTGTGGGGGGGGGGGGGGCCGGGGAGGGGAGAGAGGAGGGAGGGAGAGAGAGAGAGAGCTCGCGCGCGCGCGCGCGCGCGCGCGCGC
>CM052710.1:58075273-58234483 GCA_028551405.1 Uromys caudimaculatus
GGGCAGCACCAGTCCAAGACCTGGCTTGGGACAGATGCCAGGCAGAAGGCAGACTTGGTGAGAAAAACATTAATCCACACCAATATATCCTCTGGGAGATGAGTGTGAGAAATTTGTTGTTTTTTCTTTTGTGCAAGATTTTTATTAAATTGTTTTTACAAGACAATATTCAGACTTCAGATAGAACTCCCAGGCCCTGTTTTTCTGTGGGTACTGGCTAGGGTGCAGAAATGGCTTTCTGTTCTGCTGTGAAGGTGGGGATCTCATCGCCGGGTTCCTCAATGCTTGCTTTGCCAGGCAGGAACTTTGAGGCTTACCTCATGCATCCCAGGGAAGGATGATATTTGCTTTGAAGCCCAGCACATCTGGCTGAGCACATAGTGAGAGCAATGTTGATAGGATCTCCACTGTGGATCACCAGCCCATCCACAAATGTCATGGCTTCTGTCCTTGCTGTTCCCCTTACCACAACCTCAAAGCCCTTGGCTCGCCCTCTTTGGTGAACTATAGAATAGCCTAACCAGGAAAGGCCCTGCTATCTGCTTCTTTTCTTCTTTTTTCCTTTTCTCCTTCCTTCCTTCCTGTCCTTGACTTCACTATGTAGCTAAGGACCTTACATTTTTTAGTCTTCCTGCCTCTCAGTTTGTGCTTACAGGATGGCAGCTCCCAACTGTCTTTGACTCCAGTTCTAGAAGACCTAATGCCCTCTTCTGGCCTCTGCAGGCACTGCACAAACGTTGTGTGCAGCCATATAAAAATATAAAATAAATGAAAAAAGAAAGCCAGGCTTGTGGATTAAGCTCCTGAAATCCCGGCATATAACATGTGTCCTTTCTAACAACAATGACATTAAATGAGAAATCATTAAGTGTCAGTATGGTGAAACATTCTTACAATTACAATTCTCAGGAGATTGGAGCAGGAGGATTGCAAATTCAAGGTCAGCCTGGACTAAAGAATGAGATCCTGTCTCAAAACTATGTTGTTTCACCTTTTCTGGTGGCACAACCTTTAATCCAGGACCCAGAAGGCAAATTCAGCCTGCTCTGCACAGTGAGTTCCAGGGCAGCAGGGCTGTATAGTGAGACCCTACCTCAAGGAAACAAAACAAAACAAAAACAAAAACAGGTCAAGTGGAAGGTGACTGGTTCACCGGTACTGAAAGTGGTAGAGCTGCTTACAGTCCTTGTCCAAGAGCATTGGTTTTAAAACCCCACAATCTCTCTGGCCTCCTGCTTTCCGACAAGATCTCTTCTGCCTATACAGGTTTCTATCATAATTTCAACTCCCCTCTCCAGAGGTCAGCTTGGCTGCCCGACGCTAGACTTTCAGCTTCTCAAACTGCTTCTAAGTAAACCTCTTCCCTTTGATATCCTCTATAGAAAGACAGGCTAATTAATTCAAGAGGGAAGGGAAGGGAAGGGGAGAGATATAACTCACCCCAATGAGAAGCAGGGCTGCAGAGAAAGGAGTCAGGTTGAGGAGATGGAGTGAGGCTTCTGGAGGTGCCAAGGGTTCACTCCAGACCACACTGTGGTGGGTGGAGCAGGGACTACATCGGCAGACAAGAATGGAGCCTTTCTGAGATGTAATGTGCAGACAGCAAGTGCTAACCGTGAGGTGTTTGGACATCTCTATCACATGGCACTGTCCTACCTTCTGCAGAGATGATTTTTTGTCTACCCTCGCCCCGTGTCATTATCTTTCCCCTGGGGTTGGCTCTAGACTAGAAATGTTCCTGATGACATAGTCAGGGTTAACCAAGCACCTGCCCCACTGCAACAAGAGACTACACCGCCCCTGCAGATGTAGCTTACAACACCTGCCCCTAACCAAGCTTATCTTGGCCAGGTGAGGTACACAACTTTGTTTTTGATCTGATCAAAATAAGCTGGGTCCCCCAACTTCGGAGGCTTTGGAAACAGAATGGTCTCAAAGCTGAGCTTTCAATCTAAAGGTATATCTGGCTTTCTCCTCTGCCCTTGAATGACTGATCCACAGGCTGAAAATGGAGGGGTAAGGTCATAAAACCTTAGCCTTCCTCAACCAAGAAAGATGGTAGTCCATGGATAAGTCGAGTGGCCAGTGACTTTCCCTCTCCCCTGCCTGCCCTTTGCCCCATACTCCTGTTCCCTAGGAACAGAGTCCACATAATCAACTTGTATGGGAAAACCTCTCCCTCGGGCTCCAGTGACTCCTCTGTACCCCCCACTAGGCAGGTCTGGCCTATTAATGGTGAAGCCAGGAGAACCCTGAGTGGAAGGGGGACTTTCCCAGTGTTGTAAACATACTTCCTCTTTAAGATAAACATTTTTAGCTTCCCAATATGGAGTAGAACATACAATGTTTGTCTTTCTGTGCCTGGCTTAACTGCTCTGTATTCCAGTCTCTAATCCAATTCGTATCACAAAAGACACCCATTTTTATAGCCAACAGATATAGTATAGCAGACCACATTTCATTTATCCATTCATCAGTTGGCAGCCACTTGAGTTTTGTTTCTTGGCCACTGTAAATGATGCTGTGGTGAGCATGAGCTTGCTGGTGCCTCTTTAGCAGATCAGCTCCATTATGTTTGCACATTCATAGCTAGGTTAGGGCAGGAATGTCCGCTGACTTAGACTTCAAGAATGGTGACACCTATATCTACCAAGGGGAATAACCTGCCTGGTCTACACAGAGCCTGACACACGGCGGGGAGGAGTTATGATCTCCACTGTCGTGAGATGCATCATCCACACAAGGCAAAACCTGACTGGAGATCACTGACAGGAGACACCACAAAATCCATAACTAAAGGGATCCTGCTTCACTCCCAAAGGAACACTGAGTCCTTTCTAAGCTACTTGGCCCTGAGCATCTCCACGTGGTGGCAGTATTGACTGAAAAGCAGACCGCTGTCTAAGAACAACTGAGTTGGTCTAAAGCCTTCGACTTCCTGCTGAAGCCTGGGACTCAGAACGCCAAACGGGAATCTATAGATTCTGACCTGCTGTGACACAAGTCCAGGGTTCTAGAAAGCCTCAGCATTGTGATTTCTTTTTAAATTTCCAAATTCCATTTTCTTATTATTCTGTGATGCCCCAGCTATGACCCTTTGGTTTGAGAGCTGCTTGGGCCCTCAGATCTCACAGCTGGTGCTCCAGCTTGCTCTCACCCCACCCATGACAAGGGATGTGATGCTGGCTTCACAGGCACCAGAGGCTGGTGTCCTGCACCCATCACTTTGAGATTCTGTCTGGTTTTGTCTTCTGTGTAGAGATCCGTGATGCACACATCTGCACAGAAGGTCCATGCAAAGGCACCTCACCATGAGAACAGTACCAGGCTTGCTCTCATGAGACTCTGTCCTAAATGAACAGAGGATGGGGACGGGTGTGAAAACACCCAGAAGCCCAGGCTGGGCTTTTGAGCAGATGGAAGGAAGAGAATGGAGAACACAGAAAGGTCCTTGGGGTAGGGACCCCCAGACTAGAATGGAGACATTTCTCCTCACTCTGCCACTTAACAGTGAGCCTGATTGTCCTATCTGAGGAGGTGCTGGCCTGAGATCTGGTGACTTCCACAGTGTCTAAGATAGCTTCAGTATGATTTGACTGTTTTTCCCCAGGTTTCAGAGATTGAAATTTAACCCTCATTGTGGGGTCCTAAGAGGGTAGAAATATAATTGACTGTAATGTTCAGAGGTGGGGGCAGAGTCACTGGGGGAAGATTTGGGTTAGATAAGACCCAAAGTGGACCCTGTGAATAAATAGAGAATTTCTAGGAACAGGGAGAGAGGCTTGAAGAGACAAATCAAATTTTTAAAATTACCAGATACACCCCTCAGCTGTGAACCTCCAGATCCATGATTCCTTATAAGCTTTTTTTTCCTTTAAAGTTACCCAGCCTGCAGTACAATGTTATAGCAACAGAAAACAGGCTAATACACAGTGTAAGCTGATGAGACTCAAAAAGTATTCTAATGTGGAATACTATTGGAGATGTGAGAAGGAAAGGCCCACACTGTGGCAAAAACTGAGAAAGAGAAGCTTCATTCTCCTCTACAGTCTCTCCAGGAGCAGCAATGGTGACACCAGACCCTGGGCATGCATGGCATCTACCGCCTTCATTTGGAAATCAGTGTCTCAGAAATCAACTCAGAAAAACAGCCATGCATGAGGCTGGGCTCACATCAGCTCACCAGCTGTGTTAGCTACCTTTCTTCATTGCTTGGCTCACAGTTGGAGGGTTTGGTTCATCATGGCAGGGGAAGCCTAATGGCAAGAGCCCCAGGCAGGTGCTCACAGTGCAGAAGCAGCCAGGAAGCAGAAAGCAATGGCTGATGTGCTCAGCTCCGTGTCTCCTTTCTTCGCAGACTAGGACTCCAAACCCAAGTCCTATGTATATTAATTCCCCTTCACATACCTGTGATGAAGTTGAACTTATAAACTGGGCATACTGGGAGCGAAACAACCAAATGCAGAATAAACAGAACTATTTCCTTCCTCTCAACTCTGAGGACAGACCACTCAGTCTTATATGGCCCTTGGCAATCTCAGCATACTGCCCGTTTCTCTTTCTTTATTGAAAACTTTGACTGTTTTAATGAAAGGAAATGGTTTCTAGCTTCTCTTTGACATACTTGAATTCCAGCGCCACTACCCTTTGGAGCTCTTGAGTAAAGAGAGGATCCCTTAAATGGAAGCACGGTCAATCTCAGAACAGAGACTTAAGGAGAGGGTAGAGTCCACAGTGCTGGTATGTTAGGGGGTGGTGATGAGCTGATGCCCATTCTGTATGAGACAGAGTCAGATTTCACCACCCTGAACATAATGGAGGGAAATTTAAAATTCATGAATTGTTTATTTCTGGAATTTTCCCCACAGTGTTTCTGGACTTTTGGTGACTGTGGGGGACTGAAACCACAGAAAGTAAAACTTTGGATAAAGGCTGAGGGCGGGGTGACTGTAAGTATTACTATAAGCTAAGAAAATAAGGCACTCGGATGCGAAGGCATCTCGATCAAGTCATCCAAAGCTACGTCAAGATGAGCCTTGGTCACAGGACCTCGCTGCTATCTCAAAAGACAAGAAAGAATGGAAGGAAGGAAGCAAGCAAGAAAGGAAGGGAGGGAGGGAGAAAAGAGGGTGGGCCCAAGGTAAGAAAGAAACAATCCGATAGGAGACACACAGTAGGAGAAAGCCAGTGGGACAAGATGCGGAAGCAAGGGGCACAGTTGAGGAAGCAGACACCCAGACAGCGAGTGGACAAAAAAACACAAATGAAATGGCTGCTAGGGCTGTACCTGCCCAGCACAAGGCCAGACAGAAAGCAAGAGTCCAGTCTGAATAAAGCACTGCATAGGTTGGGAACAACCACAATGCATACTGGGACAGGGCATAGACCAGACATAGAAGCATCCTCGCACAGAAGACAAAATGAGGTGAGCCTCAAAGATAGATCACCTTGAGTTGGCAGCCTTGCTTGCAAAGGCCCTTCAAAGACATGCCATGTCAACGATTGCCACAGACAAGGCTGTGGAAGTGGCAGCGTTGTTGGTTCCTGAGAAGTTGTGGGGGATGGGGTAGGGAGTAACAAAGTTGTGGAATGAAGGTGCAAAAGGAAAAGTAGTCCCAGATGAATAGGAAGCTCACAGGCTATGAAGAAAGGAACACACCATCAACAGGACGGAACAATCTACACAGACAGGTGTGTGTAACAGAGATGACTGCTAAGAGACTTAGCAGGAGGGTAGAAGAGAGTAAGAGACCAGAGTTCAAGGTCAAGGAAGTTCACTCTTCAAGACAGCTCCAGGTGCAGATGTGGCTGAATCATTTCTTTCCTTCCTGTCAGCCCCACACATCCATGCACCCGGGGCACAGTGCTATCTGCTTACGTTTGTGCTGTCTTTCTCAAAGTGTGTGCCAAGGCATCCCGGGGTGCACCATGCCAGAAAGCTCCAAGTGTGGTGTAGAAAGTTCCCTGCTGTCCGAGGAGGCTGTTAGATACAGGTATGCCTCATTTTAGTGCAGATGGTTGTAAATAATGCTCAAAGATCTTGTCTCTGTGAGGCTGGGCTTGGAGGCTGTTCCTACCATTAAAAGCAAAGACGGTGTACACATCAGCCTGTAGATACTGGTTTTAGTCTGTGGGGAACTACAGGTATTGAAGAAATTAGCCAGGTACAGTGGTATATGCCTTAATTCTAGAATTCAGGAGGCAGGGAGAGATAGGCAGACATCTTCGAGTTAGAGGCCATTCGGTCTACCCAGCAAGTTCCAGAATTACATAAAGATACCCTGTCTCAAACAGCAGCAATAAATGAACTTAAAGTAGCATGTGTGGCTGGAGAAATGGCTCATGGTTAAGAGCAGTGGAAGCTCTTCCTGAGGACCCAGGCTCTGTTCTCAGTACTTACATGGTGGCTCGCAACCATTTGTAATCCCAGTTCCAGGAGATCTGATCCCCTCTGGCTTCCTTCAGCGTCCTTCATATGGTGCACAGACATATACATAAACAGAATACCCATACACATAAAATAATAAAACAAGGAGGTGTGGGGGCAGAGAGATAGATAGCGCAATGATTAAGAACACTGGCTGCCCTTCCAAAGGACCTGGGTTCAATTCCCATCATTGACATTGTGGCTAACAACTGTTTGTAACTCCAGTTCCAGAGACTCTGACACCCTCTTCCTGGCTTCAACAGATACTGCATGTACACCGTGCACATACATGTATACACAGACAAAATTGCCATACATGCAAATTTTTTTTTTTTAAAAAAAAAGGAGGCTCAAAAGATGATTCAGTGGTTAAGACACTTGCTGCTCCTGCACAGGACCTGGGTTCTGTTCATGGCACCCACATAGTGGTTTACAAACATTTGTACTCCAGTTCCAGGGAATCTGATTCCCACTTCTAACTTCCTTGGGTACCAGGCACAAATGTGATACACATTACATACATTCAGGGAAACATTCATATACAGAAACAATTTTAAAGTAATAAAATAAAAAAGGCATATGTTGGCTGTGGGTGTGGGTCAGTGTCAGAGACTTGTATGCAAATCCCTGAGTTTGGTCTCCAGCGCGCGCGCGCACGCGCGCGCGCGCGCACGCACGCACACACACACACACACACACACACACACACACACACACACACACAAGTGCACGTAAGTCAGCATGCATTTCTTTCAATCTATGTGGATTTTTTAAGGTAACTTCTGAATATTGTTTGGATCTAATTTCTTAATACCCAAAGCCATTGGATATTTCTTTTAACCTGGATACAGAGAAAACTGCAATTTTCTGTCTTTGAGCTCAGAGGACCCATTCCTCTGAGAAAAGGTCCTGAGAAGGACCCCACAGGGTCAGTCAGGGACATTCCTGGAAGAAAGGAAGGAAGGAAGGAAGGAAGGAAGGAAGGAAGGAAGGAAGGACGGACCTGACCGGCTGCAGGATAGGGATGGAGGGGCTGCCTCTTCTGCCATGGAATCTCATTCTGCCTGCACACTAATCTCTTTTTGGGGACAAAAATGACTTTTCCTCCAAGACCACTCATACACAGTTACATCTTTTCTCATCAAAACCACAGTCCCTTGAGTTCCAGCTCCAAAGTGGTTTCCACAGAGAAACCTCAAACGCTCTCAGTCACCACAAACCATTTGCAATACTGCGCAGAGGCCTCACCCACGTCTCTGCCCCTTCCTAGTTCAGCTGTCTCAGATGTGCTGAGAGAAGGCCTGTGGTTAAAGGGACTTGGTCTCACCTGTCAGCATCCACCACGTATTTACCAGGTACCCACCCTTATAACAAGGGTACAGATATCCCCATACATATGTGGTTTGGAGGCACATTGGCTGACAAGGGACAGCTCTTAGGAGACAGCAGAGGGCGCTCCTGGGAGCAACCTGATTTCCAGACAAGGAGGAATCCATGGGCAATGCATGTGCTCCCAGTAAGAAATAAAATGTAGGTGTGCTGTGCCCTGCACAACCCTCCAAAGCCAGGCTGCTAGTCAGAGGGCAAGAAAGAAACACCGGGTGGGAGTGATGGCACACAGCTCCTGCAAAACACAGGCAGAGGTAGAGGACAAGACCAAGGCCAGACTGAGTTAAGTAGTGAGTTCAAGGCTGAAAAGGGAAGGTAAATAGGAAGGAGGAGAGGGGAAAGAGAATTGAAAAGCAAGGGAACGAGGAATAAAAACAAAACAAAAGCAGAAGGAGGGCCAGGCAGTGGTGGTGCACGCCTCTAGGGCCAGCACTCAGGAGGGAGAAGCAGGAGGCCAGCCTGGTCTACAGAGTGAGATCAAGTTCCAGGAGAGCCAGGAATGGCTACACAGAGAAACCCTGTCTGGAAAAATCAAAACCAATCAATCAAACAAAAGCAAAAATGAAAGACTAGAAGAGAGAGAATCCCAGAAGTTCCAGTGTAGTAGAAAAGCCCTTCATGAGAATGGTCCACACTAAATGAGACGCCATCTCCCAGCCTCTGTGGAGGCTGCTATACTGCTGCCCAGTGATGAGATCCAGAAGAGGGCAGGGCCTCCCACATTGTCCTGGTTGCCTACTAAAATTATGAGCAAACCTGGCTCAGGGTCCTTGGGAGGGCTAGTGACCCCTCAAATATCTCCTCCCACCTGGGGAACCAAGGAACTCTAGCTCCCCTCCTCTCTGTTCTCCTCCTCCCTCGAGCTGGCCTCACGAGGGCGGGCCAGTACAACTGCAGGGAATCAAGGAAGAGCCTTTCCCAGAACTGTCCTGGATGCCCCAGCCCAGCAGCAACTCCCACTTACCCTGGCTCGGGTTGCTCCACTGTCCAGAAGGCACAGTGTGGTGACCCAAGCCTCCAGCAAGACAGCCTCGCCTGCAAGTCCTGGTGGGAGGGGTGGCCTGAGACAACACTACCTACACACCTCATTTGGTGGAATCTGTAAACATTCTATGGAGACCAAGGACAAGTATCCAGCTGGTGGGTACTTATTGTCACTCTCCTTTGTGTCTGGAGAGCCAGCAGTCCCTGGAGAGCTCCTCACCATGGCTTTAATCTGGACTGCAGCACTGGGGGGGTGGAGATGCTGGAAGTCTGCCTACTGGGCTCAGGCCCCCTCCCACCATAGCTCAGGCTCCCCCAGGAATTCGATAATTGGGTGGGATTTTCACTGAGAGAGAGGGAAAGTCCAAAGTAGCGAGGAGGCAGCTCTCCTCCCTCCCTGCATCATTCCAGAGGTCTTCCCTCTGAGAGTAGAGGTCTAGTACTGACTCAGACTAGGGAGGGTGAACAAAGGCTAGACTCCCTTAAACTGCACAGACTCATAATGGTGGTGCATAAGAAAAACAATAGTTCTCTCTCTAAACTTGGGTCTCCTGATGCCATTTCCAGGTGACTCCTGGAGCCAGGGTCTATAAAAACATAGATGGCATCCTCAATATCATGAGCTCCCTTTACTAATGGTAAGCCACTATGGACATTGGGCAGGAAGAGGCAGGCTCTAGGGAATAGCCTGCCTCTGTTTCTCCAGTCTGTACTAAGTTTAGAGAAACAGCTGGGCACCTCTCTCCCTGAGAAGCAATCCTGTACAGTCCCAACACCGGAGACTACTTTATGCTCCCACTGAGCCACAGGGTGAGTCATAACTCCAGGTCACAGGCTCTAGAAGTGGACAGGGCACCATGAACGAGCCTGAAACTTGCATTTGTAGCTCTGTCATGGTGGCTCTCTCTTCAATTCAAAATGCCACAAAAATTCCTGCTGAGCTTCCTTTACAGCCTTGTGTACTGAGGACCAGTCCCTGGTGGGAGGTGTCTCTTACCTGCTATGCCTTCAGGTGCTCCAGGGAGAAGCTGGAGCACATCCAAACTTGTACCTTGTCCTCAAATTACAAAACTCCCTAGGGTCTTTTCTCTGGGCTACAAAATTCTGCAAATGGCCTCAGTTAGGAGGAATCAATGTGTATGACTTTGGAAATTTCACTTTGCCTTCCCAATCAGCAAAATAATGTTTGCCAAAATCAAAATCGTTAGATTTCTTTCCCCTAAGTAGGCTACTGCCGCCTTGAAAGCGGTGGTTCCAGAACCTGAGCCCAGGGGCTGCGACTTTCTTCCCATGAGTTTCTGTGTTCTCTTCCCTGGCTGGATATGAGGGAGAAAGTAGAGGGGCTGATTCTTGGACTTGGACTCCCTAACAACTACCTGCGTACAGGGTCCGGCAGTGCTCCCTGCTCCGGGAGGGGGTGTGGCTACAGACGGACTCCGGAGACAAGGCGATGGACCTAAGGAGCCTCAACACTGCCAAGAGCATGAGACAGGATGTGGCAGAGCAGAAAAAGTGCTAGAGGCGGGCTGTATGGCTTGCCCTGAGCTCCGGGCGCCCGGGGCTGGAGATCCAGGGCCTGGTCCTGTGACCCTGATAGGTTGAGATCGGAAAGAACGAAGCCCAAGCCTAACGACTACGCAGGGCAATTCTCAGCTGGCACAGCGCGGTCTTGGAAGGCCACTAACCCCGTAAACAAGAACTCACCATGCACACCTGGACACATCCATCCAACACCCTGTGCATCCCCACGCGCATTGTATTCGGTACATACCAGCAGTGCCCCAGCACCCCCTCCATGAACACCGACATACCCCGCACTCCGCACACACCTTCAGCGCCCCAGTGCCGGGAGCTCTCCCATTCACCCTAGCACCCCGCGCACCCACGACCGCGGGAGGGGCCAGCGCCGCGAGGCTCCAAACCCCCAGGGCCCCGCCCGCCCCCTGCCCGCCCCGCCCCGGCCCCAGCCCCGGCGGGCGCCCCCCGCGGCGCTGCCCCGCCCCCGCCGCCCCGCGCCGCCCAGGGCCTCGGCCCGCCGCCCGGCCGCCGGCCCACCTGGCGCAGCGCCGCCCTCGGAGCCCGTGTACCGGTGCACACCCGGGAACCCCGCGCACCCCGCTGCCACAGAGGGCCCAGCGCCACTGCAGCCGCGCCACCTCCCAGGGCCGGGCCAGCCCCGGCGTCCGCGCTCTCGGGGTGGACTCCCCCCGCTGCGCGCTTAAGCCCGCGATGGCTCCTCTCGGATACCTCTTGGTGCTCTGCAGCCTGAAGCAGGCGCTGAGCAGCTACCCGATCTGGTGGTGAGTGAGTCTACTTGCGTTCGCCCCCGGGCCCCAGTGCCACCCTAGGGCAACCGCCCCGTTGGGGCAGGGCCCCCACCGTCGCTCCGCGCACTGGCTGCGGGCGGGTTGTTTTCCTTGGCTGCCACTTGGACCTGTTCGGGCCGCAGCTGGGACGCGGGTGGCGGAGCTTCCGGGGACACTGATTCCCCTAGCAGGAGGGGAGGGAGGGCAGTGAAAGTCCATGCTGTCCCTGGCGTCGAACAAGAATGGCAGAAAGCGGGTCAGCACATGACACTAACGCTAGGCGATGGTCGAGGAAAGAGGGTAAAAGGGAAGAAGCCAGCGCAAGGAAGAGACTCTTCTTAGGGACCCTATCTTGCACACACACACACACACACACACACACACACACACACACACACACACACACACACACCTTAAAACAAAGTCGGCAAGACAAGACCGAACAGCTCGGGGCAGCGCAGTTACGTAAAGACAGTCCGAGACCGGGCGGGGAGTGGCTCGGAGCCTGCGGCAAGGCGCACCGGGGCCAGCTGGGAGCCGTGCGCGCTTCCCCAATGTAGTTGCTGTAGCTTCTACGTGGCTGTCGGGGTGGAAGGGTCGGTCTGCGGTCCACAGCCTATATCTGACTGACAAGGAAACGCTGCTGCCGGGAGGGATGAGCAGTAGGTAAAGTAAGGGATTTGAGTTTCCCGGAGTGAGAGGCTTGGGGACCCGGTCCTGGAGAGGCTGGACAGCATCCTTCACTCCAGACAAGGCACACTAGAAGACCCTTCTCAGCCTAGGGATGGAGTGAGATTAAGCAAAGGAAAGGTCCTGGCTTTCAGCCCTATATCCTCCGCACACACCCTGAGAGGAGGAGAAATTGGGGCGACCCTTCCTCGGGGTGTGTGACACTCCCTCCCTTCATGGAGCGCAGACTTAAGGTCACGATCAGCTGCGCAGATCTCTCCTCGAACACAAGCGAGGGGACTGAGTGCGTCAAAGGGACCGGCGCGCGCCGCTGGTGGAGACTCAGTTGGACAGAAGCCTCCCCACAAACATGCGCACCACCCCCCAGGAACACTCCGACAGCTTGCCTGGAATTATAATAATTATGCCGAGGGGAAGGGGGGACCCAGCGAGCCGAAGTACATCTAATCCGATAATCATTTTTCTCTTCGAGATGCTTCAGGAGAAGAGCTGAGAAGCCTGGGGTGGGGATGCAGGGCCCGCGCCGCTGCAGGGATGGAGGGTGGGCAACCGGGAGTCGCTAGGGGCTGGAGCGGCTGCTGGGCAGCGGCTGAGCTCTACAGAGATCTAGCTGAGCCTCGGCTCCCGTGAAATTTTTAAGATCCGGAGGAGCACCTATGGAGCCCCGTGGCCCCCGGGAGCAAGGATTGCGCCGGGTGCGTCTAGGAGCGCGGACACATTGAGGCGCGTCCCGGCGTCCGCGGGGAGCCAGGGGCAGCGCGTCCGCGGGGAGCCCCGCGGGCTGCCCGCTGCTGCGCCAGGCTTCTAATTAGAACCCGCCGCCGCGGAATTCCTGGGCTCAAGAGGAAGCGCCTTCGCCCCCGCTCTACTCCCATAAAGAAGGGCCTTGTCGCCAGCCTCCTGGCTACCCCGTGTCCTGGGACTTTTGTCCCTAAGGTCGTGGGGGATCACTAACCGGGTCTACCTAGGCCCACAGAATTTTAACCTCCTTTTCACCTGGGCTGTTAGACCCTCCCTCGGGTGCACCCGGCATTCTCCAGGTGAGAGGGGAGGGGTGTGAAAAAGTGAAGCCCTTAGTCTTCCCACCCCTCCCCTCAAAGGACCGGGGCAACCCTTTGGCCCCAGAAAGTGATACGGAAGTCCACCTGGTATTCATGGGGTTGGGTGACAAGGGCCACCTCTCCGCCCATCCCCTACTCCCACTTTGTTCTCTGTAGGATTCTCACACTTAACAATTCTGCTTCCTGAGACGCAGCCCCCCTTGCTCTGGGATGCTGGCTTCCTGGGGACAAGACCTAGTTCCCCTCCTACCCCCTCTATTCCCTCTCAGTCCCCAGCAGGCTCAAAGTGTCAGCTGGATCGGGCATGTCCGCAGAATGGAGAGGAAAGGTCCCCTAAAACGGGTGGCAGTGGCTGCAGTTACTTGATAGAGTGTTGTAGCTGGCTCTTTAATAAAGGTTGTTTTGCACTTTCTACTTACCCAAGCTTCAAGCGTCTCCTCTTTTCTCTTGCCCACACTCTGGGCCTAGATGAGGCATAGCCCCCAATGTGAAGGAACATCATGGCTACTGCTGGGTGGGCTACTGGTAAGCTCCATACAGAGGCAAAACAGGGGACTGGTGAACCTTTTCTTACGAGATTTGTTACATTCATACATTCACGCTCAACCTGCAGGCTGATTCTTTTACTTGACCTCCCAACCAGTCCGAGCCTCCCTCTCCCTCTTTGGCCCCCAGCTCCCCTTTCCTATGAAAGTGAAAGTCAACCACAGAGAAGTTCCTCACCTGCAGGACCAAAACCAGGAAATCTCAAATCAGGAGTAATTAGGCTTTTGAAGATGGTACAAGTCTTCACCGGGAGGAGGGAGAGAGGAGAAAGTTGGTGCTTCTCTGCTTCTGGTGGAACCATGAAGGTCTACCAACTCCCTAGGACCTATTCTGAGGGATGGGTGGTGTGTTCAACCCCACTGCCAGCCCTGATACCACAGACCCATCCAAAGTAAGACCTCCATGAGTGTCTGTTCTGGGATCTTCAGGAGCTGGGGAAGGGCCAGGCAAGTGGACCAAACCACATCACAGAGGAAGGTTCTCTTCCTTTTCCCACTCCCCTGCCAGGTTCTTGGCTTAGTGTTAGAACTGATTGGAAAGAGCCCAAGGGAAGAGGAGCAGTTCATGAGGCTAAAAGATCGTGGGCTCCATCAGAGGACTCACTCCAGAGGAACTCTGAGATGCAACAGGTCCCCCTCTTCCCTCCTTTCTGATCTCCTATCTGGAGACGCCAGCCTTGTGGTTCCCTGCTTCTTCCAAGACACTGAGCTCATTCATGGCAGGGAATTGTCTTTATTCAAACTCACAGCTGTTCCCTCCACAGGCTACACTGCTGTGTTCCTACTCTCACTGGCCACCTCTCAGTTCTTAGCCCTACACTCATCCCATGCCCTCACGGCCACCTAGATTTCCTGTTTGTGTCCCTGCTCCTTGATCCTTTACTTGTGGAAGAGCCTGTGTCCCAGCTCCCTTTCTCCCTTTCTCATCAGGGTTCCTCTCCTATGGACTTGTTCCTGTTGGACCACCAGTTCCTGAGTACGAGAAACACTGCAGAGCAGATGGAGCCAGTGCTCAGCTCTCTCAGGGAGGGCTCCTCTGGAGCTAAGTTTCCCTGAAGCTGTGTGCTGTGTCCCAGGGACACTTTATTTCTTTAGGACCAACTCTAGTTCCTCCTCTCAGCACATAGGTGCCTCTGGCTTCTCACTCTTCGCTGCAGCCCTGACTCCTGTGCACTGGGGGGAGGGGGGCACAAACAGCCTCCAAGGAGTTAGGGCTCTTAGCTTCCTTCCCACCTCCTTGTGACCTGATCATGGCTGCCAGCAGTCTGCCTCACAGTGGGGACAAAGCCTGGTGGGACACAAAGGATAGGGGTGTGTGTGTGTGAGAGAGAGAGGGGGGAGGCTAGGGGGCCTATGGGTATAAGGTGGAGAGGTTACAGATGAGGTGGATGGTTCATGTAGAATGGCCAGGATGCCAAGGTGAACAGGTGCATAGACTGCTGTGCTGAGCAGATGAGGAGGTGAAAGAGTACAGTTAGGCAAAGACAGGTAGACTGAGGAAGAGTCAAGCTGAATGTCCTGACTTGCTACAGGGCTGCAGACGTTACTCCAGAGCTGTCTGTCATTTATGAGCCTTCATCCAATCTAGCCATTAAAGCCTACCTTGTCTTTGGGCTCCTTCCCCATCTGCCCACCTCCGTCTCTCAGTTCTCCTCTGTCTTTCTCTTCTCTCCCTCCCTCCTTCCCATTCTCCCTTCTTCCCTTCTCTCACCTCACTTGGTCAGTAACTAACATACAACTCACAAAGCAAAAGAAATCAGGACCCTAAGTCACCACTACTACAGTATTGCGACTCGTAGGGCGCTGAGCTTGGTGTTGCTTCCTCAGAACTGCTACTCACTCAAACTGTCATCATTGACCATAAGAGGAACATTCAAAGCCAGCCCTTTCCAGAGACCAACTTGCCCTGCTCTTCCAGACCTTGATGCTCACACCCTCCAAATGTTATGGGGGGGGGGAATGTCTCCAAGGCTGGGTGTCTTTTTTCTACCCAGCTTTATGTCCCCTTAAAATGACTTTCTATAACACTGGCATATAGCTTCCCAGATCCCTTTGTGACCGGAGAGCAGAGAGTGAGTCAATAGAGTGGCAGTGAGTATACTCTTAGGCAATTAGTAATGGCCTGGTAGCATCCCCTATATACACAGACATGTGGTCCCTTGTACAAACCTTTAATGCCAGCATTTGTGGAGGCAGAGGCAGGTAGATCTCTGAGTTTGAGGCCAACCTGGTCTATAGAGTGAGTTCCAGGTCAGCCAGGGCTATACACATAAACCCTATCTTGGGGGAACAACAAAATTATAACAAACAAACAAACAAACAAACAAACAAAAAACCCAAACTTTGGTCTGGAGGGTTAGACCCTTGGCAACTCAACCATCCTTCTTTTGGTATTGTCCACTATTCAGGAAACAGGACTCAGAACTGTCACTTTGGCCCTCAGAATCAGAATATGATCAGTGCTTTTTGATATGTGGCCAGAGCCTAACTGTAGATCAGTCAATTTTCTGTGAAGATGTGCAGTCTCTGTGGGGGGGGGGGGGGGGTAGTAGTGATATTGCAGCAGCTTAATGACAGTGCACCAACAAGTCGGGTTCTTCTAAGCCTGTGTACCAGCCTGAAAGAACTCGTCAGCAGAGTTCTTCCTCTCTGTATACCCTAGGTCCGGGGTGTCAGGACTGCTGGCCCAGCCTTGGGGATTTCTGCATTTGCCTCTGTTCTGGGAAGGTGAAGAATTAGGCTACTGGGCTGAGAGGGTTCAGGGAGGACCATTTGGATCTCTGACAGTCCTCTGGACAAGGAGGCACTGTCTTCTGCTTGACCTCAGAGGCTGCAGCCAAGGGCGTAGGGAACTTGCAGGCGGCAGACATAGGTTCAGGATGTGAAAGGCTTCCTGAGGATTTGTCCTGGTACCAGCCTTGCTGTCTAGGACATGGTGAGCTTCAGTATCCAAGGCTGAGAAAGAGAGCTGGCCACTTCCCTTCCCTTCTGAAGGCTGAAACTTCTTGGAGACTGTCATGCTAGCAACACAAGGGCCACATAGCCCTCCTCAGAGTCCACAAAGTCCTCAATTCCACCGTGTGCACCTGAAGGAAATGTGTCTCTATGGTGAGCTGTTGATCACATACTGCATTTGTAGAGAGTTCTGGGACTAAATCTCAGAGAGAAGGCACAGGTCTATGACCAGAGAGGCCTTAGCCATGTGGACCCTGCCACCTGTACCTAGGAGCTTTCCTCCCCCGTTAGAACGAGCACACACTTCCTACACCTATCATCAAAGTCAAGCAGATCCAGTCAGTATGGCTTCCTTTCTCCTCCCTGGCCTTGCTTTTTTTGCCCTTTGCAACCAACCAGTAAGATTGTGTTGAGTGGATGAATGGACAGTCTTTCCAGTGAACAACAGACACTATACCCGAGCCTGGTGGACACGGGACCCATTTTAGCATTTCTAATACCTTCCCCCATCCCACCACATGACAACTCTCCAGCTCTGAGACCTAGAAGAACCTGGCCTCAGCCTCTACCTAGGTCTCCCTGCAGGGCTCCCCAGGTGACACCCTCGAGGTGTCTGATACGTTGGCGCTTCCACATTCCTTCACCAGCAGAACGTGCCGCTGCCGCCCAGGGAGGCTGGCAAACCCATGGCCGCCGGCGCGGGAGCCTCCCGCCTGCCAGGACTCGCTCAAAGTATGTGTCAGTAATCCTGCTGGCCCGGCGGGGCAGGACAGGCGCTGGCTGGGAAGGCTTCAGGCAGGGCCCTGTGCTGCCTGGAGTAAGAACTTGGGACCCCTCCCCAACTCAAAAAGTGCTGGAATCTCAAGGAGGGCTTCCACTTTCTGGGGATGCTGTCTGTTTGTGGGAAGGCAGCAAGATTATTGAGGATCTCAGGAACACAGGTACCTGGGGACAGCTCTCCATCTGGGTGGTTTCTGGGCAGCCCCATTCAAAAGAGGACAGTGTTTTGTCCATGAACAAAGTGAACCCCATACCCTGGGTCTCAAGTACGAGGGTGGAAGCCTGGTAATGCCATTGAGAGGCGCAGTACTCCAGAGAGAAAGTCCAGAACGGGATGGATACTCCACCATCCACAGCCAACTGGCCCGGGACCCTTATCAGCAGAGACCTCTCTACCCATGATCCTCCTTGTTCCCTCTGGGCATGGGCAGAGCCTTGGGAACCCCACCTGCTAGGATCCAACTCAATGCTTACTGTGCCGGACTCCATGCCAGCAGTGGACAAGAGAAATCAGGCAAGCAAGGCACTTGCTGGCACCAGATACAGATTCAGGGAGAGGTGGACAAGAGACAGTTCCAGACAGGCAGGCAGGTAGTAGGGGCACCAGTATATGAGGCCTCTCTCCCTCTCTCTCCCTCTCTCTCCCTCTCTGTGTGTGCGCGCGCGCAGGGAGGCTCTGTCCATAGGATGTGACTCTCTAAAGTCAGAAAAGCAATGGAGACTTGTTGTCCCACTCCTATCTTGAAGCCTCAGTTAGAATAAAGTCTACCACCTCATTGAGTAAATAGGGAAACTGAGGCCTAGGACACCAGGAAAGGGCATTACAGTACTCAAGTGAATAATAGCACTGTAGCCTGGGCTCCTCACCTCTGCCTGTCCAAATGCAACCCGACTCAGCACTCCTGCCAAGTTACTTCCTCACACAGCCCCTCTCTGCCTGCCCACAAGCTTCCATCATAAATAGCAGTGGGTCTCCTGCTTGCTCCTGGAGCCTCTACACTAGCTAACATTGGAACTGGTACCAGGACACAAGGATGGGAAAATCCACTTGAGACCAAATAGAAACTGGGGAACCTTGGCCCAGGGAGGCCAGTGCTGGCCCAGGCTGGGCTGCCTGCTGCCCATCTCCCAGTCCTGGACCAGCCTCCTTCCTCTGCTGCATGTCACAGCCAGCGTCTCTGCTATATCCCTGGCCAGGTGCCGTGCCTTTCAACAGGAGCAAGGAAAGAGGGAGGGAGAAAAACCATTAGTGTTTGCTGGCTGCAGGCGTGGCTCACGTGGCTGCAGCCACAGGATGAAATCCCAAATCTAAGGATGGGGCTATGTTCCAAAACATAGCAAGCTCTAAGTAGATGGTGATGCCTACCCCTTTAAAGACAAACTATGATTAAGTAATAATAAAAAATTAACAGCATTAGTGAAAATGAAAGCAAGAGGAGTCTGAGATCTGATTGACATAACACTGCCATTTTCACTGGTGTAGCTTCTTGTTTGACCCTCACACACACACTTTTGTGAGGGTAAAAAGTTTCAGCCCTGCTTTCTAAGGCTTAGTTTAAAACATCTGTATTTTGGGAGCTTTTTGATGGTGGCCTTGGCAGTTCCCTGGGGTCTGAAGTGCTTAGCGTCCACTACCTAACTTTGCCTGTCAGTCCTGCTAGGACCCAAGAAAAGGCTTGGGGTAGGGTGGGGTGGCCAGACCTTTCAGAGGAGTGTCAGGGGAACACAGAGTTTTGGGGGGAGGGGGTGTCCAGAGGACCTTGCAATGTGACGCCCAGTTGGACAGTTAAAATTCTAGCTGAAAGTAGAGATTGTAGGCTTCCCCCAAGAGGCTGTCCTCCACCCTGGTTGGCAGAGAGAGGGGAAGTGGAATGAATTCCTCCGGTCATGAATCACAAAAGCCAGGTGCAGAGAAATGGGTGCAGCGAGGGTGTGCCCGCCTCCCAACTTCTCCCCAGGCCCAGGCAGGGCCCTCCTGCCCTAGCTGTTTCCATCACCCCAAGGCAGGGTTCAGACCTTACAGTGACCTTGAAACTGGAGGAGCTGCATATGGATTGGGAGTGACCGGTTACGGGGTCTCCTATTCTTAATACTCTCCTAGGTAAAAAGACAAGGGCGCAGCCTAAGTCAGGACACCAAGGGTTCTCTGTCTTTGACTGGACACTGGTTTAAACATGTCAGAAGGATCCTGTGTGAAAGGAGAGATGAGTGTTCGTCAGACACTCCTGAAAGCTCATGGTGGGCACTGGGGGCTTAATAAAGACTAAGTTCATGCTGGATGGGATGAAGACCACCGATTTGTCTGTCTGGTAGCCATCTCTTGGGCCTTATAAGCAAGCAAGGGTGACTGGCTAACTGCCAGGGCTCAGGTCCTACTGGTCCCTGTCCCTTCTCCAATACCTGATATCTCTTGCGGGTTCGGATTTGATAAGTCTTGGCCTTTAAGGGAGAGCAATGGCCCAAGAAGCCAGTGGAATTTCAGATGTCTAGGGGAAATTATGTCTATGTTAACTCGTGGGAGAATGGGGTGGAGGAAGTAGAAAAGGCTGGTGGCAACGGCCCTCAGGGCGCATGAAGATACTCAGGTGTTTGCAATGGAACGCAAACCTTCGAAAACTCCTTGTCTTTGGAGCATCTTTAGAGTTGTGGAACATCAGGCTGGAAAAGACCTCAGATCAGCAGCTTAAAACAGCGTTTCTGACACAATGCTCTAACCCAGTTGCCTCCGGTTCAGCTAGGGACACTGAGGTTCCAGAGTCTGGGGGGGGGGGGGGTGTGTGTGTCCAGC
Source organism: Uromys caudimaculatus (assembly GCA_028551405.1). NCBI lineage: Eukaryota > Metazoa > Chordata > Mammalia > Rodentia > Muridae > Uromys > Uromys caudimaculatus. The sequence continues at coordinate 58,095,199 of CM052710.1, forward strand.
ACAGTGGGTCAGATGAGACAGTATGGTCAGGCTCACATTCTCATCTCCCTTGATGACTCTCCCTTGACAGAAGCATAAGGGAAGCATACCACTTTTGTAACACTGTCTGGTTTTGATGTGCTGGTTGCACATTGGCTCTCCTTGATGTGTTTCTCTATATTGGACTCATTCATAAAAGTTATTTTGCTTGGACTGGGACTTAATACATTTTAAGACTGTTATAATATACCAGGGCCAAGAGGATGGCTCAGTCAGTAAATGAAGTATCTGTTACACAAACACAAGAACCTGTGTTTGATCCTCAGGACACACATAAAAAGCAGTATCTGGTAGCATAGTTTTGAAATACCAGTGTTGAGGAGGTAGAGACAGGCAGGCTCCTGGAGCTCACTGACCAGTCAGCCTCACCTATAGTGAGCTATAGGTTCCAGTGAGAGACCCTATAACAAGTCACATAGTTCCTAAGGAACAACACACAAGATTGACCCCTGCCATGCAGGGCACGTGTACACACCTGAACAGGAATGGATGAGGGGGTGACCTTGGGAACCAGTGTGCTGGGACCGCTGTTTTTGCCATATTAACCTGAAGTCTTGGCATAGGCTCCACTCACCAAGCCTTGGATTCTTCTCCCAAGTGGCCTTGGGTCGCACTTGTCCTAGTTTGTCACATACAGGGTCTGTGAAAACATCACCCATGAACTCCACCCAGGGCAACTGGAGCTGAGGGTGGGCAGATACAGGGCTGGGACAATGATGAGAGATTTGAAGGGACAAACATAGCAAGAGATGATTTGCAGAGAGAAGGGTCCTGAGCAGCATCAGGAAGGGGCTGCTGTCCACAGGCTAAGGCAACGAGCTTGTGGCATGTGCCCCTAGAGCTTGGACACAAGATGCCTAGAAGGTGGTGTCTCTCAGAGATGCCTTTCTGTTCTGGATGTTAGTACTCGGCTAAGGGTAGAAGAATCCAGTGCAGTGAGAAGGACAGTGGTGTGCCACTTGGTTCTTGTCAAAGCAGAGCAGATACCCACAGATTTAAGAACTTTTGCAGCTCCCAAGTGTCAGCCAGACTGGAAAGCCACTTCTAACCTCACTCAGGTTGTTGAGGGTCATTTTGTGTATTTGAAGGACTGAGTTCTCTAGGACTGGCTGGTTGTGGCTTGGGGCAGCTCCTGACAGTCCCTCTGTGGTCTCGGAGCCAGAAACTCAGAGGCAAACTCCATGCTCTGGATCCAACTTCTGAAAGCACACATGAGTAGCACAAACTCCAGACCTCAGTGTATGCCCCAAAGTCCTGGTAGGACATTCTGGGCGTAGTTCTGGACCTCAGAACTCTGTGAACACCTCAGAGTTTGGGGTGCTGCCAGATTCTGGACTTGGAGAGGCTTCTGGGGATAGGGGTGGGAGCAGGAAGCTAGAGAACAGTTGAGTTCTGAGCGTGCAGTCTGGTTACTCAGCCTACAGTTGTGGAGGCCTGGTGGGCATCCGAACCCTTGAGTCATATTCCTGTGCAGCCTCTGGGTGCTAATCCCATGGCCATGCCCCCAGTGGGACAAGAAATGGGATTCTCATTCCCAGCTCTGCTAACTGCAGCGGGACCTCACCCTTGATCATGAAAGTAGGTGACACGCCACTGTTACAGCCACAGTATCTAACATCACTGAGGGAAGACAGCTATCTTCATGGTAGGTGAGAACTGGAGAAGAAGTTACAGATGACGCTGTTGCTGTTTAGTGTTCTGTAGATGTCTAGCACACACGAGAGCATGAACTCTACAAAATTCCACCTTGTCCTCCTTCCTATAACGCAGTTGACTTGGCTCTTCATAGCTATGTTGTCTCTACTTTCCTTCTGGACTATGTCTTTTCATTATTAATTTAAATTACATTTTATTTATTTATTGTGTATGTCCACATGCAGTTGTGCACAGGCCACAGCATGCTTGGGGTGGGGGGTGGGGGTGCTCAGAGGACAACTTCAGGAATCTGTTCTCTCCTTCCACAGTGTGGATTCTAGGGATCAAACTGAAGTTTGTCAGGCTGGGCAAAAAGCACCTTTATTCATGGAAATATCTCCCCTACCCTGGAATGTGTCTTGATGACTGTACAAAGAGCTCCTGGCACTCACCTGGTAGTCAGTGTCCCCTCATTCGGGTGTTAAGAGAAAGTAAACGAGGCATGGCAGTGCACATTTGTGATCCCCAATGAAGAAGCCTGAGCCTAAAGAATCATGAGTTTGAGGCTAGCCTGGGCTACCTGGCAAGAGCTTGTTGCTTAGTAGTGGTTGCCTGGCAGGGGCAAGTCTCATTAGCTGAGAAGGGAAGGAGGAGGGAGACACTCAGGAAATGGTAAGTTAGCCAGAAGTTTGGGAGAACACTTGAAATAGTCCCGGGGAGGGTCAGACGTTTGTTGGCTACATATGGAATTAGAGACTGGGATACATGAGACTCTGCCTCAAAAACAGAAAGATAAATAAACAAATAAATAAATATTTGACTTTGTAAAGCTTTCCTTCTGTATTCTGTAGGCACAGGCTTAGCCAATTGAGAATCGAAAATGTTTGGAAAAACTGGGCATGGTGGGGCACACCTTTAATCCCAGCACTCTGTAGGAGGCAGAGGCTGGTGGATCTCTGAGTTTGAGGCTAGCCTGGTCTACAGAGTGAGTTCCAGGGTGTAGTTTAGTTAGTAGAGTGCTTGCCTAGTACACACAAAGTTCACACCTGTAATCCCAGCACTTGGGAAGTAGAGGCAGGGGGATGAGGATTTCAAGGTCATCTTTAGCAACTTAGCAAACTGGAAGTTAGTCTGGGCTATGTGAGATCCTGTGTCAGAAAACAAAAACAGACAGGAAGGAAGGAAGGAAGGAAGGAAGGAAGGAAGGAAGGAAGGAAGGAAGGAAAGAAGGAAGGAAGAACTAAACAAGCTGAAACAAACTTAGACTGACCATCACAGCCCAACTGAAATCCAGAAGGTTGATGAACCCCCTAGACCCTTGACCCTGCCCATCTTCATTGTACAGCAGCCACCCTGCTCGGTCTTCAGCATTTCTTCCCACAAGGCCTCTGTGCCTGGGCTTTCCTGATGGTCCAGTTCTCAGGGAACAAGAAATGATCCAGGCTGCGATTTGAGGCACTTCAGAGGCCCTTGGGTCCAGAGAATGTTCTCTTCCACCTTCCTAAATCCATGAGAAGGAGCAGGAGGGATCCTGCTGGAGCTGCCCACACCCTGGCCTCCTAGCTAGGGGAGGTGGCGAGCAGGGACCTGCCCAGAAGAGGGGAGGCAGAGAAGGTTGACTCAGCATCTCCAGAGGAAGGGGAGCAGCTATGGACCTGGGAAGTCCCTTCTCTGCCTTCCTTGGGGGCCACTCCCAGCAAGGTGGGAGGGGAGCTGAGGTCTGACTGCTCTACACCATTGGCAGCAGCCTCCTCTTCAGCAGCTTCCTTTTGCAGCATCCTCTCTGTAGCTCATCTCCAAACCCACATCATCAGCACTCAGGATGAGTGCTGGCTTCTGGCATCTAACAAAGGAGACCACCTACTCTTGGGAACTAGCCACTGGGCCTAGGCAGTTCCTACTGTGAAGATAGAAATGGCCAGGTTCTCTTGTTCTGCTATTTGAGAATGGGTCAGTCTTTCCACTGACCCTAAGTCTCCTAGTCAACTGCATTCACAGAGTGAAAATGGTCTTCTTTTTGGATGGATAGACAGATGCCCTTACCCTCTTTCTGGGATCTATGAATGTAGCTCAGTGGGTAGAATGATTGCCTGGCATCTGTGAAGTCCTATGTTTGATTCCTGGTACTTCAGAGGCAGACGGATCTCGGTGAATTTGAGGCCAGCCTGATCTACATAGTGAACTCCAATACAGCCAGGACTATGTAGAGAAAGCCTGTTTCAAAAAAAAAAGAAAAGAGGAGGAAGAGGAGGAGGAAGAGGAGGAAGAGGAGGAGGAGGAGGAAGAGGAAGAGGAAGGGAGGAAAGAAGAAAGAGGCAGGGATGGGGTGGGGACATTGCCCAGGCCAAGGGAAAATTTTGCTTTTCCACAGGCGGGAGAGTCTTAGGTGAGTGTGGATGCAGTGGGTGGTGGGTTCAGCAGGGTTCAGGGGGTCTGGAGAATGGAGGAAGGAGAGCCAAAGTCCTTCTGGATCCGTGTAGCAGGAGAAAAGCAGATGAGACTGACGAGACATGGTGAGACCTCTGGTTTTAAGGTGGTCAGCCAAAAGTGACATGCTGACAAGGTACAGCAGTGGCTTTCCTCCTTGGTCTAGTCTTTTCCTCTCTACTCTGGGCACCTGGCAAGGCCCATCCTCTCTGCCATCCTTGAGGGCAAGGAGCACAGATCCCAGTCCACTGCATATGTACTTGTCTTTGCCCTTAAGCCAGGACCTTGGACAGTGATTTTTTCATCCTGCCAAGTGTCTGCTCTCCCCACACTAAGAAGTGCCCATGTAGCCCATCTAGTGCCATCAGGGACACACAGACAGCCATGGTGGTCTGCACCTAGAGAGAAAGTGCTGATTCCTACTGCAGGCAGAGAAGAGGGCATCTTTGAGCCAGACTGAGTATGGAGGTCAGGGGCCTGAAGAGGAAAGATTCAGAGCTACTGAGAGTAGAAGCAGTCCCCAGCCTGCACAGGCTTATGAATGTGGGACCTATCATGGGTAGGTGTGCACAGAAGAAGCTTACCCAGTCATCCCACAGGCCTTATTCATAGCAAAGAGAGAGAGGATGAAGGAGCAAAGAGCAGGCCCTGTCATGGTGTGCACACAGGGATGCACACTGCGCTAAGGCCAGGCATGTGGTGATGTGTGATGAAGGTCTTCTAAGTATTTCAGGAGATAGGAGAGTCCAGCTCTGTGGGGAGTAGACCCCAGGATGGACGTGCTGGGGACAGCCAACTCTCTGTATGTAAGGGTTCTACAGTCACAGATTTAGCCTCTGAAAAATCAAAAGTGTTTGGAAAAGCCGTATATGGCAGCACAGACCTGTAACCCCAGCACTCTGGATGCTGAGAATACACAGTGAGTACCAGGTCAGCCAGTGATACATAACAAGACCTTGTCTCAAAGAAAGGAAAGAGAAGAGATAGATACTGGGAGCCAGGCATAGTGTCTCATGCCTGTAATTCTAGCCAGAGGATCAGAAGTTCAAGGTCAGAACTGGCTATATAGCAAGTGTGAAGCCAGTCTAGGCTACATGAGACCCTGTCTCAAAAATAAGAAAAACATGAAGACCAACAGGAGGGGAGGGTACTATCTGGGAAGGTTGCTTGCATGTGTACTGTCTATGTGTGAGCTTCCTGGGTCGGCTTTTCCTGTAGGATAGTGTGACAGTCTACTGTCTTAGTGTCCTTGTCATCTAGGTTTGGCACAGACAGAAGGGTGTGTGGACTGTGTACAAATGCCATGCTATTTTAAACAAAAGATCCAAATATCCACTGTGTACGCATTCGTGCATATGTGCATGTGTACGAGCGTGGTGTGCGAGTGTGGGGTGTGCGAGTGTGGTGTGTGTGTGTGTGTGTGTGTATGTATGTATGTGTATGTGCACACACATTTGTGATGTGCATGTGTAGGTCAGAAGTTGATGTTGAATGTCTTCTGTCACTCCCCACTTTGATTTTTGGTACAGGGTCTGTCACTGAACCCAGAACTCCCTAGTTAGACTGGCTGCTTCTGCTGCCCGCCTCACCCTCAGTGCTATGGCTGCAGACAGAGCCAACCTGTTTTTTACATGGGTGCTAAGGATCCTATCTCAGGTCCTCATGCTTGCCTGGCAGGCTCTTGACCAACACCTTCCTCCCCCCCCTCACACTTTTTAGAGGACATTTGCTTTCTTCCCCTCCCCCACACCTGAGCTGGTCAATGCCACATGCTCTGGGATCCACTGATACACCTCAGCAGCCATCTTCATCCTGTGTTCTCTATCAGTATCCGTATCTTCCAATGCCTTCAGAGGCCTGAGCCACAGGCTGAGGGTCCCTGGACCCGTACAGAGCAGGAATGCAGGTCTGGTTCTTATGCACAGTGAGTTCTGACAGCTTGACATGTGATCTACACCCTGGGTACATGGTCAACAATATCCTGTCTCCAGGTTCCCTTCCTGGCAGAAGCAGCTTCAGGCCAAGCACGTGCACATAGCCCAGAGTCTGTCCGTTTCCAGAGATGGTCTCACTCACCTCCTTGTCTTCCCACCAGGTCCTTGGCTGTGGGACCCCAGTACTCCTCCCTGAGCACTCAGCCCATTCTCTGTGCCAGCATCCCAGGCCTGGTGCCCAAGCAGCTGCGCTTCTGCAGGAACTACGTGGAGATCATGCCCAGCGTGGCGGAGGGTGTCAAGGCGGGCATCCAGGAGTGCCAACACCAGTTCCGAGGCAGGCGTTGGAACTGCACCACCGTCAGCAACAGCCTGGCAATCTTTGGCCCTGTTCTGGACAAAGGTATCCTGGGCGGCTAGGGTCATCTCCATGTGGGCATCATAAGGCTTTCTAAACTCCACCTGGCTGGGCTTCCTCCTCCTGACCAATGGAGGGCCTTGGAGAAGAAAGGGGGGAAGAGGGAACCAGAAACCAAGGTGGGAGGGCTTGGAATATGTTGGGTAGGTGGTATGCCAGCCAGCACCCCTGGGCTGGTTTGGAAAGGAGAGAACGGCAGGAGGCCTGGGTGTTAGTTAGCTGCTGGCAAAGAGCAAATTATCCTAAAGTGTAGTGGTTCAGGCAGTAATTACCATGTGTTGACCTCCTGCTGCCGGGGGTCAGGGGCTGGGCTGGCTCTGCTCCGCATTCACAGGGAGGTCCACATGAGGCTGTCTCAGCACTAGTTGCTAGAGAGGGCTCTGAAGAGGGGCAAAGGCTTCTTTCTGTGGTTTCTGGGACGGAGGGGTGGGGGTGGGGTGGGGTAGAGACAGAGAGGGAGACAGAGACAGAGGAGGCAGAATCAGAGAAACAGAGAAATAGAATAGAGACAAAGAGCTGGAAGAGAGACAGGGCGGGGGGGGGAGGGAGGAGAATCGAAGGAGAGAGAACACACACCAAATGAAAGCTTTCATGCCTTGAAAGAACAAGAAGGGAAAATCATATAATTTAAATCACTTTAGAACATACAATCTCAGCACACTTAGCACACCCACAGAATTGCGACACCACCACTCCTAATTCCAAAATATTTTCATCCTCTCGAAAGGAAACCCCAAACCCATTATGCAGTGCCCCTGGCAACCGCTGGTTTGCTTCCTACCCCTGTGGTTTTCTTATTCTGGACATTTCCTCTCTGTGTAATTATGCACTCTGTGGCCCCTTTGTAACTGGCTCCTTTCACTGAGTGTGAGGTTTACAAAGTCCATCCATGTTGCCACACACATCAATGCTTCATTCCTGTTGATGGCTGAATACTATTCCATTTCATGGTATGTGTGTATGTATGTTGTGTGTGTGTGTGTGTGTGTGTGCACCTTAAAATTTATATGTCAAAAAAAGAATTTTATATGTAAAGGATGATGCCACCTGTGGATTTCATTTCTTTTATTGGCATATATTTATTGTGTTAAGTTTGATGAGGACATCTTCATACACATATAGAATGTATTTTGACCTGACCTAATTCTGCTGCTTAGGACATCAGTCCCCTGTGGGACCAAAGTGGAGACGGTAGGTCAAAACTCTAAGCGATGGATGTCTGTGGTTCCTGAGCCATGCAACCTTGGTGTTTGCTGTGCTCCTGTCCCCCACATCTGTCCCTGTGCACCTGCTAGATGCTCTCACTCGAGGTACAGAATGGAACAGCACCTGTGGCTTTGCAGGTCTGGCTAGGAAGCATGGCCACTGAACTGTCCCCAAGGAGAAAAACATTGTGGAGAAGAGGCTGGGGCCCGACTCCTGCAGTGCTCTACCTGTGTGTGACCCTGAAGGTGTTTAAATTCTTTCTTCTAGTGAGGTTAAAGCAGGTGACAACATGAGCCTTTGGGGTGGAAGTAACTCTGTTCCCTGCAGTCTGACCTCCCCTCTCCCGCCTTTCACTTCCAGCAGTCAGCTGTCGGCATGGCTCCAGCCAGTCCCATCAGCCTCCATCCCGAAGCCAGCTCTTCACCTCATATAATGATGTCATGCCACCACCCCTGACCCTATGGTTCCTCTGACCCCCTTTCACCCAACATCATGACCCGCCATTGATTTTTCTTTCGTGGTGACATCCATCCGCTCACTTCCAAGGGTGTCAGCGTCCCTATCTATAAAATGGGAAAGTAATTGCAGGTTGCAACTTGAGAGCTGAGTCGGCTAATTACACAGTTGCTCCCCACAGAACAGCACTGCTGTACACAGGGGAAGGTAGGATCCCCAGGCTGATATGGTTTACCAAGCATGGCTTATAGTATGTGCACGTGTGGTCCAGCCTGTGTCTTCATGGGAATGTGATGTATGTACGTGCAGCAATAAATGCTGGTGTGTACGCATGTCCTTCCTACATGACTACATATAAGCAGCATGTGTATTTTTGTTTGTTTTTGTCTGTTTGTGTTTTGTTTTGTTTGCTATGACAATGTACCTGATACTAATAAGTTAAAGAGGGAAGATTGATTTTGGCTCTTGGTTTCAGTGGGTTCAGCCCACCGTTAGATGGCTCCATTGCGTCAGGCAAGGCAGTCACGAGGTGACTGGAATGTGTTACAAAAGGCTTCATCCTTCAGTGGAAAAAACCAGAAAGCTGAGAAAGCAACAGGACGGAGCCAGGGATGGAAGATACCTTTCTAGGGCATGTCCCTAGCACGCACTTCTACTCTCTTCTCCCAATGAGGCCCCTGTCTCTTAATAACACCATGATATCATGATTCTGTCAAGTCTGCTAGTTAGTTCCAAGCTCAGGTTCCGATCACCTCTACAGCCCTTCCCAGACAACACTCCATTTCAAAGCATAACAGTGTGTGTGGTTATGGTGCGCACATGGCTTCAGTGTGGGGCTACACTCATGTGAATCTGCGTGTTGCTGCACACAGCGGCATCTGTGTTTTGGTGCACATGCATGTATGTGCGTATGGAATGTACACGTGTGGACATTCAGTGTGTGTGCAGAACAGCTGCTTCTTACATGGGTCTCTTCTGCTTTGTCATGGCCATGGTGCCCAGGCAGGAGACATGGTGTACTACATCCAGGGAAGCCCGGCATGGGGGTTTTGGTACCTTTCCTCTCCAGAGCAGAATACAGAAGGAAATTTGGGAAGAAGGTGGTAAGCTGTCCCACTTGAAGCCACAGAAGGTAATAAAAGATGGCTCTGTTGAGTGGGTGAGGTGGGTGAGGAGAGGTGTCCAGTGTTTCCTGATACATCGTGGTTGGAATCTGGAGTGTCTTCCACGGGCTCATGCCTTGAATACTCAGTTCTCAGCCTGTGACCCTATTTCAAAGGTGGTTGTCTTAGTTAGAGTTTCACTGCTGTGAACAGACACCATAACCAAGGCAACTCTTATAAGGACAACATTTAATTGGGGCCGGCTTACAGGTCAGAGGTTCAGTCCATTATCATCAAGGCGGGAGCGTGGCAACATCCAGGCAGGCATGGTGCTGGAGGAGCTGAGAGTTCTGCATCTTCATCTGAAGGCTGCTAGCAGAATACTCACTTCCAGGCAGCTAGGACAAGGGTCTTAAATCCACACCTACAGTGACACACCTACTCCAACAAGGCCACACCTCCAAATAGTACCACTCCCTAGGCCATGCATATTCAAACCATTGACAGTTGTGGAGCCTTTAGAAGCTGAGATCTTGAGAGGCTGGCCTTTGAAAGTTCCTGCCTGTAGTCTGTGCTTCAGTGAACAAGCCTGACCCATTACCACAGAGTTGCTCCAACCTCCTGCCTCTCTGTGATAGACTAAAATGAGCCAAACATTGTTTCTGTTGGAACACACAATGATATCTAATACATGCACCTCTGTGGGGGGAGTCTGTGGGAGCGGAGCATGTACACACGCTACCACACTCATAATGCCAAAGTGAGTCTCTCACAGGAGCAAGGAGGACACCCCATGACCCACCAACTATGTTTTAGCACCAAGAAAGGGGCAAACTTTTATCGTCTGTCATGCTGACAGAGGGAGTAGGGCTCAGTTTCTCCTCTTCACCAGCACTTGTTATTGTCTCGAAGCTGCCTTTCGTGGGTGTAAGCATCTTTTCCTGAATTTATCAGTTATGTGTGTCCTTTATAAAAAAAAAATCAATTCTTCTATTCGTTTTAATAGGGTTATTTCTATTTAGTTTTGATTATTTGTGTTTTTCTTAATCATAGTTTTAGTTTCTCTCTCTCTCTCTCTCTCTCTCTCTCTCTCTCTGTGTGTGTGTGTGTGTGTGAATGTTTATGGCTTATGTCTGTCTCAGTGAATATGTGAAAGTCAGACAATAAGAGTCTCTTCCTACCATGTGGATCCCAGGGATTGTACTCAGATTGACTTGGGTTCAATTCCCAGAACCCACACGGTGGTTCACAACTTCAGTCATTCCAGTCTCATGGGATCCCACACTCTCTTCCAGCCTCCACAACATGGAGAGAAAACATGAAGACATTTAAAGTAATTTTTTTTATTTTTAAAAATTTTAAAATTCTTTTAGTGTGTAGCACTATTGCCTGCATATGGTTTTGTGTACCTGTGTGAAGGTGCCCTTGGAGGCCAAACAAGGTTCATACCCTCCTGAGCTGGAGTTGTAGCTGTCCAATATGGGTGCTGGGAACTGGACTTGGGTCCTCTGTGAGAGCAGCACATGCTATCAACTGCTGACCTGTCTCTCCATCCTCCTACAAGAGTCTTTAACTTTGATGACAAGTCCCCAACTCCTTCTTTGGCTTTTGAGCTCTAAGAAAATCTGGCTGAACCCAAGGCCACAGATGTTTGCTTCTTTTTTTCCCCCTGAGACAGGGTTTTTCTGTGTAGCTCTGGTGTCCTAGAACTCACTTTGTAGACCAGGCTGGCCTTGAACTCACAGAGATCCACCTGCCTCTGCCTCTCAAGTGCTGGGATTAAATCTGTATGCCACCATACCAACTACAGAAGCTTGCTATTTCTATGTTTTCTTGAAAGAGTCCTATAGCTTCAAACCAGATGTGACGGTGTGTGGCTTTATTCCTATACTCGGCAGTCAGAGGCCTGATCTTTATAAATTTAAGAACAGCCTGGTCTATATAGTGACTTCCAGACCAGTCAGGGCTCACAATGATTTTATATTTGAGAAAAAAAAGTTAAGAGTCTTATATCTTTAAATGTGATAGTTAGGTCTATGATTTTTTAAAATTTTCTAAATTATTGATTTTATGTGTATGGGTGTTTGCATACATGCATGTTTACGTACCGTGTGCCTGGTGCTCACAGAGGCCAGAAGATACCTTGGGATTGGAGTTATATACAGTTGTTGCCATGTAGATGCTGAAAATTGAACCCAAGTACTCTTGGAAATCAGTCGGTGTTTTTTAACCACTGAACCATCTCTCCAGTCCTGTTTTATATTTTTTGAAGTTATTTTTACTTATGGTGTGAGAATGGGATCCAACTTCATTTTTTTTCTTTTCCTTTTTAAATTTTGGTTGGTTTGTTTGTTGTTTTTCCAAAGCAAAGTTTCTTCGTGAAGTTCTGGCTGTCCTGGAACTCATCATGTAGACCAGGCTGGTCTCGAACTTAAAGAGATCTATCTGCCTCTGCCTCCCACGTGCTGGGATTTAAAGCATGTGCCGCCACCACCGAGCTCCAACTTCATTCTTTACTGTGTTGAAATGCAGTTATTCAAACACCATTTGTTACAAAGAGTATTGTACCATTGAATGGCCTTAGCTCACTCATTGAGAATCAACTGGCTCTGTCTGTATGCACTGATGTACATAGAGGCTGTCTGCTCCATTCCACTGGTCTCTGAGCATCATCATAGCAGTGCCACGCAGTTTTCATGTCTATAGCTTTGTCATGTGCTCTTCTAAACTCAACATTGTTTTGGTATTTGAGGCCATTTATATTCCATATGTATGTTAGAATCCACCGATAATGTCCTTTTTTAAAGACTTATTTCTTATTTTTTTGTGTATGAGTATTTTGCCTACATGTGTGTATATGTATCATGTGTGTTCTTGGTGCCCATAGAGATCAAAACAGAGCATTGGATCTGCTGGAACTAGAGTTACAGACAGTGGTGAGCTGCCATGTGGTGCTGGAAACTGAACCCAGGTCTTCTGGAAGAGCAGCCAGTGCTCTCAACTCCTAAACCATCTCTGCAGCTTCCACTTGTATAAAAGCTTGGGGATCTCAGGGACTGTGTGGAAGGAGAAGGAGGAAGAGGAGGAGGAGGAGGAGGAGGAGGAGGAGGAGGAGGAGGAGGAGGAGGAGGAGGAGGAGAAGGGACACCATCAAGCTAGCAGTGTTGTCTCCTGATCCATGAACACAGGCTATCTTCATGGTCTTACTGCTTCAGTGATGCTTGGTAGTTTCCATCTTCAGGTCTTGTACATTGTTGTCTAAATTGTTCCCAAGCATTTCTTCCATTTTTATCTACTGTGACATTCTTCTCTTTCTTCTTTTCTTAAAAGTTAATTAATTTTATGTCCCTGAGTATTTTTGTGCACCACATGCATGGCTAGAGCCAAGGAGGTTGGAAGAAGGTGTCAGCTCCCCTGGAACTGGAGTTACACATAGTTGTGAACTGCCATGTGGGTGCTGGGAACTGAACCTGGGTCCTCTCTGGGAGCAACAAGCCCCTCTCCGGGGCTAACCATCTCTTAGCCCCTTCTTGCTTTCCTTACTATGTAGACCAGGCTGGCTTCTAACTCACAGAGATCCACCTGCCTCTGTCATCTAAGTGCTGGGATTAAAAGAGGCTCTCAGCGCATCGTTTCATTTCCGTTTAGTATTGTGTTTGGATTGTTTGTTGCTAGGAGGCAGAGATCTATTGAGCTGAGGTGCAGTACAATTGGCCAGCTGCTCCTTGGCCTGGCTGAAGCTGTTCATCGGCTTTGACAGGTTCTTTGCTGTCTGCTATTGATTGCTTGGGCTGCTCTACACACAGGATGATTTCACCTCTTCCTCCCGCTCTGAATGTTCTTCATTCCTTCGAGGGACTGCTTTCAGCCCTTTACTATAGACAGTGATAGCTGTGAGTCCATCCAAGGTTTTAATTTTGTAGATTCAGGAGTAAGAAACCTTTATTCATATGTAAGCAGATACAGGATTTTTAAAAAATATTTTATTTATTTTTATTGTATGCATATGGGTGTTTTGCCTGCATATATATCTGTGCACCACATTCATGCAGTGCCCACAGTAGCCAGAAGAGAGCATTGAATCCCTGGAGCTAGTGTTAAAGATGGTTGTGAGCCACCATGTGGGTGCTGGGAATAGAACTTGGGGCTTCTGGAAAAGCAGGCAGTGCTCTTAATGGCTGAGCCATCTCTCTAGCCCTTAAAGTTAGTGTCTTTTAAATTTTATTTTATTTGTTATACACACATATACATCTACATGTGCACACATGCATGCATGAGTGTGTGCACATGTGTGAACATGTATGTAGGTGTCTTTGGAGACCATAAGAGATCATTGGCTCCCCTGGAGCTGGAGTTACAGATGGCCATGAAGTGCCATGTGGGTGTTGGGTCCTCCACAAGAGCAGCACAGACTCTTACTGGCTAAGCTATCTTTCCAGCCCTGAGAGAAGTTTGTTTTAAATAATCCATTCTTTTCATCTTTTGGAATTATGCCAACATTTTTATGACAATCTATTATCAAAAGCTTTTTAGATGGGACATAGTGGTATACATCTTTAATCCCAGTACTTGGGAGGCAGAAACAGGTGGATGTTTGTGAGTTCGAGGCCAGTCTGGTCTACATAGCAAATTCCAGGCCAGCCAGGGCTATATATTGAGACCTTATCTCCAAAATAAAAAAAGTTCTTCAAATACATGAGCACACAACTCAATTTCATTTTATTTATTTGTTTGCCTGCTTAGAGATAGCATCTTACTATGTTGCCCGGGTACGTATTGATGCCCCAGTTCAATCAATCCTACTGCCTCAACCTTCTGCAGGCACAGGCCACCTGTTCATCTTCCTTTCTTAAGTTTCATGGGAAACATAACTGAAGGTGAGAAGAATTTCTCAAGGGGCTGTAGCTATCGGGAAACCCCTTTCTTGGTTTCTAGGAAAAATTCTCTGGGGCTAAGAACATTCTAGAAAGATCCCAAAATCATCCAGAACCAGAGCTGGGACAAGAGAGGCTCTGTAGTGGTTGTGTATATGATAGCAAGCGCTCATTCCACACTGCAGACGCACACAGCCTATGTGCATGCAGTCAGCACTCTGCTGGGCAGCCCGGGGAGGCTCTAGCATATGCATTTTGCTCTGTGAATGTGTCAGATGACTGAAAAACAAGGTGCTGGTATCTTGGTGGGCTTCCCTGGGGAAGTGGCATTTGGGCTAGATCATGGGGGACTTTCTCCTTTCCTCTCTTTCTTTAAGCATGCTTAGACAGTAATTCCCAAGAGCTGTTTGAGAATTCTAAGACTTACCTAAGGCCAGTATTGTGTGGTGCATCTGATTTACAAGTCAGGAAACTGAGGCAAAGTGGGAGTTCATGAGCCTGGCTTCAAACTCTCCAGGCAGACGGTAGTATGGTCACCAGGAGCCCAGTGGTAAAGGAGAGGTAAAGAAGGAGCAGGGGAAGGCAGTGGGGTTCAGCAGTATGATTAAACTGTTTCTGGCATGGCAGGAGCCTGTTGGAGCCTGAGGTACAGTGGAGGAGGAGGGAGAAGGGCTGTAACCGAGGCCAGTGCCCCATCACATATTTTTGGGTGAGGTTAGGGGAGCTGCAGAATGTTGAGGGTCTCCCAGGATGCTCTCGGACAAACACAGGCTGTTTAGGGACAAGCAGCTGCCACAGGTCCTGCCCCAGAGAGCAGATAGTCACATCAGCCTTGGGGCTGAGGGCTGCGCCTGCCTGCATTCCTCTGCCTACACCCTTGCCTCCTAGAGGCCACCTGCAGGACAGAGAGAGCCTAGGCTGTCTGGCCTCAGGATCTCATCCACTTTCCCCTGGCAGGGCTGGAGGATTTCCTGCCAGACAGCAGCCTGCGCCCCTGCCCTGTCCTCCCTGCAAATGTGTCTTAGGCCTCTCAGTTTGCTGCTCCCTTCTTCACTCTGTCGCCTCCATTCCCCAAAAGCCCCGTCCTCCTCCTGCTCATGTCCCCTCCTCGGTTCTTGTTCTCCTTCTCTTCTGGTGGCCAGGGGAGGAAGGAGCCCTCCATGTGCCCCCAGAAAGGCTGACTCCAGAAGCCCTTGTGCCCCCCACCCCCTGCTGCCCGCTGGCCTCGAAGTAATCAATCTGATTGGATTAGGGTCAGGGCAACCCTAATCATGTCAAAGGTTACCCTAGGCTTTGTGACAAGGACCACAGGGGTGCCTGGCCACCCCTGCCGAGGTGGCCTCTGTTGAACAGAGTTTAACATCTACCAGCCAGCTATGAGGAAAGGAGCCAGCCTCTTGCATGTGTGCATGCTTGTATGCGAGCTTGTGCAGCCATATGTTATATAAAAATGTGTGTGCATGTGTTTTGTATATGCATGTGTATATACGTGGTCTGTGCACTTGTGAATATGGATGTGTTTGTGTGCATGTTCGTGAATATGTCTGTCTGCGTATGTGTCTGTGGATGGGCATATTTCAGTGTGCATTTGTGTGGATGTGCCTGACGTAGGTATGTGTGTGAATATATGAATGCATGTGCTATGTATACATATGTGCAGATGTGTGCACATGTCAGTGCACATATACATTTGTGCACCTGTGTGTGCATTCATGGGTATTGATTATATATGTATATATGTGTGAATGGGAGTTACACACAAATGTACGTATATGTGTGCTCAGGTGCATTGTATATACACATGTGGGTGACTGACTGTCTCTGTGTGGGTGTGACCATGTGCATGGTACACATGTGTGTTCATATGTATATGCATTGAGCATGCATGTGTGAAAGGGTGCCTGTGTGTATACAAGGTAAGTGTGTACTCATATCTATTTCCAGTACCAACTATGCTATGTCAGCCTAGCCTGGAACCCAGGGTACTATCCTGAGCATGAGGAAGCTCCAGCCCCTGGATGCTGAGCTGGGTCCTAGAGGGCTCTGCTCTTGCACCCAAAGGTGGCAGGGAGCTAACTACCTACCTACCTACCTACCTGCCTACCTACCTACCTTGTATTTGAAAGCATTTGAAGAATTTTGAGTACAGGATGATTATGAACAGTTTATGTCCCTTGGGGCAAGCCCTAGACACTTGGAGGCAGGCACTAGATGACTCCCTTCTATTGACCTCTGGCAAGATAAAATGGGTGTGGTGGCTGTAGGGCCAGCCTGGCCAGAGGCAGGGGTCACAGGATGAAGGTCAGTAAAACAGCTGGTCAGGCTAGAAGGAGACTAGTGGGAGGCTCACAGGACATGGGGGACCAGAGCCCAGGAAGCAGGCTCTTTAACATCATGTGGCCTGGTGAGGGGACAGCTTTCTTTTGGCTGAGTGAGACATTTGCATCTAAGACATAAAGGAACGTGGCCTGGAGCCCATGACCGTGGAAACTGGGGTCTCTACCTGCCTGCACACTGTGGTGGCTATGCCTGGGAGTCCTCAGAAGCTCCTAGATGGCTTCCACATGAGGGAAGAGCAGCATCTACCCACCCTTACAACACTCCACCCCGCTTGGGGGTGGTCTCCCCAAGTCCCTAAGGGCTCCTGGGGGCTCACTGCTTGTACAAGCAACCCTTATTCACTGTGAAGTCTTCATTTGGACCTTGCTGGCCTGGACAGTGTCTCCAGCCAGAGCTTCATACCTCGTGTTGGATGTGGTCCATCCCTTTCTCTTGTGACATACCTCCAGACCAACCATACTCTCAGCATATAGTGGCTGGACTTTGTTGGGTCCCTAAGACCTCTGTCACAACTGGTGGCAGAGGTGGTAGTTTCTGAACATCAGACTCCCAGTATCTGCTGAATAGTTAGACCCTTGCCCTTGATCAACCCACGGAGGAACTAACTTTCTTCCCAACTCACCCCCAGCTCTACTTGGCTTCTGGGCAGGGAACAGCAGCTTGGTCTCTTCCCCTCCCCCAGGCAAAACCCCTTCCTGATGACTGGCCTCAGCTTCGTGGCTCCTCAGGGGGTGGTCCTCTACTTCTCCGTGTGCTCAGCCTATGGAAGGACCAACTCCAATGGGGCCAGCCCGCGAGACAGCTGGAGCCTAGGGTTCCGGAGGGACAGAAAGGGCAGCTTTTTAGGGAAGCAGAGTCCCCAAATCCAGGTTGCGACCCCTGACCCCCCCATCCGAAAGTGTTACCATTTACGATGCGTTGGGGGTGGGGGCTCCCCTGGCTCCGGGGGCCTCTCCGGTATATCATTAACTCTCCGCTGTGGGAGGGGGGACCCCGGCCGATATCCCACTGCGCTCGGCTCAGAGCACAATGTCCCTGCGAGGACGACAAGATTAAGCACAAGGGAAAAGTGAAAATGCTGTTGGCGATTCACACGCCCTTCGGGGTGTTGAATTAAAGCGTCTGAAAGAGGATTTCCCCTCGCGCCCGACGGCGCGGCGGGCAGCGCATACTTCCAGGTTGCTATGACTGGCCGGCGATCGCCTAATCACCGGCCAGGGGGAAATTCATATAAAATATCGCTGGCCATTGTGGGGCTAACGCGGCGTGACAGTGTCGCACAAAGCCGGATTCATCAGCCCCAGCAGGTCAGCCAGGCGCCCGGCCGCGCGGGCCCGGGCGGTGTCAGGGGCCGCGGCCACGGTGGGGCACCGGCGCATTCCGCTCTCAGGTGGCTCCGGGGCCTTTTGTGCCTCCGTGTGATTACCAAATGCCACCGCGACACCCCCTCCGGGCCGCCCGGCTCCTCGAGGCCAGGAAAAGGGCCTGGGGAAGGAGGGACAGTGGGCAGCCTCGGAGGGGAGGCGCCAGGGCGGGGCCTGGACTGCAAGCTACCAGCTGGGGCTGCACCGATTCTCCTGTCTGCCCTCAGCCTGCTGTGCTGAACACGGGTGGGGGAAGGGGTGCCCACCCACTGAACGTGTTCTGGAAGCACTTTCAGACATCAGGATGGGAATGGGGTAGATGGTTTGTCTTTCCTCGGCGTGACAGAAGAGTGACGCTCCCAAGGGAGGTGATGCTCCGCCTACTGCAGGCTCTGGCTAGTCTGAGCAGTTATGGCTATAGTTGGGCCTTCTTCCCACCAGTGGTCGGAGAGTGATCTCCCAGTTGGAGTCTGGAAATTGAGGGGACAGGGACCATCTGGAGGATGTTGCCTGACAAACTCAGCCCAGGTTGCCAGCCCTAAGCTTGCTGTGGTCTCCATGGGGGTGTGGTGGATGTAATGTGCTGTCATAGGTAACGGTGAGCCCTCTATCTGCTGGGATTCCCTGGTTCTAGCCCTGTGCAGGGATGCTTCAACAGGAATAGAGGGTCCTAAATAAGCGCATACAAAGTGTACGATCCTAAAGGTACAGGTGCATCCAATTTCATAAAAAAATGTACTACTGGATTTAAAGGCACAGATTAACATCAACTCATTAATAGTAGGTGATTTCAATAAACACACGCACACGCACGCACACGGGTGCGCGCACAGCTCGTACCTGGCTCATATTACTCATTTCATTTGTAGTTCTGAGCCTAGTGCCTAGCTCGTAGTGGACCCCCCTATTCTGGATAGATGATGGGTAGATGATGGATGGATGGATGGATGGATGGGTGGATGGATGGATGGATGGGTGGATGGATGAATGATAAATGGGTAGAAGGTGGATAATGAGGAGAGGATAGATGGATAGTAGACAGATAATTGAATGGGTGGTATTTGGTGGAGGATGGACAAATGATAAATAATGAAATAGATGAGGGGAAATAAAGGAATCCCAGATACTGATACTATACTTAAACCCAGTAAGACCACAGCAAGGCTGGTTTCTGAGATTGTTTCTGCAGGGACACTTTGCTCCCCACCTCCCAGGATCTGGGTGAAGAGACACTGGCCTCAGTTCATAACTCACCCACCTCAGTCCTCCTGGTGCTGGAGTTACAGGCCAGATCCATGACACCTTTTTGGAATTTGCTTCTTTTTCTTTTTCTTTTTTCTTTCTTTCTTTCTTTTTTTTTTTTTTTTTTTTTTTTGTTTTTTTTGTTTTTTGAGACAGGGTTTCTGAGTAGCCCTGGCTGTCCTGGAACTCACTCTGTAGACCAGGTTCGCCTCAAACTCAGAAATCTGCCTGCCTCTGCCTCCCAAGTGCTGGGAGGAATTTGCTTCTTTTATAGAACAACTTCTTCAGGTAATTTCTTTTTCTTCATCTTTCCCTGTACCTGATAAATAGGCAGAGAGTATCTCCAGCCCCCAAAAGCTCATCCTAGCTCTGCTCCCAGATGACCCCCCAGATTGGAGGAAGCATTTGTCAGTAAGAGTCCTGGGCTCAGGAGCCCACAGGCACCCACCCCCTCCTCACTTGATGACCAATAGCCATTTGAAAGGTCTGATTCACTTGTTTTTTGGAGTGAGGTATGCTCTTGGAAGCCCTCACCTTTATGCTGGCTATTTCTGCTGAGTCAACAGAAACTGAAAGGTGTTGCTTGCAGCAGAAAACTCTCAGCTGTGGTGTACCCTGTTCCCTGTCACTCTCTGCAAAAGAGATAGCTCTGGACAGTGGTTCATTCACAATGTTTGTTCTAAAACCCTATGGGAATCTGATGGAAGCAAAGGGTTTCCTCTCTGAGAAAATGAGTTTATTCCCAAGATCCTTGGAAGTGTGAGAAGCCCAAGTCTTGCCTCTCACTCCTGGGTAGAACCAATCTTGCTGGATTAAAATCCCTGCCACCATAGGATGTCACCTGAACATTCTGGAGCCTTTTTTCCCCCTGGGTATCCTGCAGATATGTTCTCAATTATTATTAAATATCTTAAGGCTAGAGAAGCATTGCAGGAGTGGTGTGAAATCTTAGGTCCCTGCCCCCCACAGCCTTGCACACTGCTGTGGTACATGGTCATACTATATCCATCAAAAGTATGATCGATCATGAAAGCCACCCTGACCTGGATGACCCAGGTCTTTGTGCCTCCATGTCCCTTGAGCTCCACCCTCCTTCCCTTTTGCACTGCCCAAATCATCATCATTTGTGGGAAGGACCTTAATCTGGCTTTAGCAGCTGCCCCCAAACCTTCAAATAGAGACCATACATTTTTAGCAAGAAAACCTCGAAGACAATACAATCTTTCTTAGGAGGTAGATGGTATCTGTTCACTGCTAGGTATGCAAACTCCACTCCTGGCATAGTGTGATGGTGATATCTTGGGATGTGAGGAGCAGGGACTGCTTAACCTTTGGCTGCAGCTTGCTTTCAGCCTTCTTTTACCAGAATGTTCCATTTCACGCTCATCTGGCCCGAGGGCTTGCAGCCTACAGTCCCTCCCCTGGCTTTTCAAATGGAGTTTCTGGACTTTTTGTAGAGGCTTCTGATCTTTATTTCTTCCCCAGCCTGTTGAAAGCTAACTCCAGAGCTTGTCCTGCCCTGACTTGATCAGGAGCCCTACCTCCTCATTTGACAGTAGAGGAAACTGAGGTTCGACAGAAAGGGAGGACTTCCCAGCCCGCTGGTGACAGAGCTGAGCAAGAATGAACTCTCTCGTCCACTTCAAGTTTAAGTTCCATGTCACTCTCTCCTTCTCCTGAGGACCCTTCCCCTCAAGTGTGTCTACCAGCTACAGGCTGTTTGCTTGTGTCTTGATAAGCTGGGAGCCTGAAGCCCTTGTTCTGGGCAGGGCAAGGGCAAGGCCTAGAGTGCTGCCCCCCTTATCTTTTAGAGCCAAGAAGGGTGGGGGAGGGGCATTTGGGTGACACTTAGCTGGATAAGGTAACCCAAGGCTCCCTGGAGACTTGGAATGTGAGGGTGTAGGCAGAGAAGTAGATTTCTGAGTCACACCCAGGAGGAGGTTGCTCGAGGCCTCTGGCCCCAGACTCAGGTTCTATGCAGAAAGACCGTGAAGGCTAGAGCCTTGGGGGCACCAGAAGGAGTGGCTTGGCTCCTTCAAAGATAAAATAGGGGCTGGAGATGTATCTCAGTTGGAAGAGGTTTTGCCTGGCATGGGCAAGTCCCCAGGTTTCATTTCCAACACTACATAAAGCTAGTTGTGGCAGCACACGACTGTAATTTTAACACCTGGTGGGGTTCAAGGTCCTTCTGGGCTACACTGTAAGCTCCAGGCAAGCTTGGGCTAAAGTCCCTGCCAGAAAAAAGACAAAAAAGACAAAAAAGAAAAAGAAAAAATAAGGCTGGGGGCAGGCAGGAGGGTAGGTGACTAGTGGTGATGTGGGTGGTGCTGATGTGGGTGGTGGTGATACTGGTGCCTCCACAAAGGCTGCTCCAGGCCTGTCCCTCCTCCTCATTTGACAGTAAGGCACACTGTCAAATGGAGTGAACATTTGTATTAGGAAAGGAAAGCAGGGTGGGGTCTTTTCAAGAGTGCTAGAAAAGAGTGGAGTGTCTCTTCTGGTTCCATTCAAGAGCACAAAATGTGGTACAGTCTCATCTGGGGTCTGCTTCCCCAAGGTGGACTTACTGTCCCAGCCCAGGTCTTGCCCTTTCCCCTGATACCACAGATATTGAAGGGGTAGCCTGTGCTCTGGAATGGAAATAAGCAGTGGACAAGATACAGAGCCCATCTGTGGGGAGGATCTGGACTGGAAGTGGATTCTAGTAGACAACTCCTCCTGAGGAACAGGCACAGCTGGCATGTTGGGTAGACAGTGCCCAGGACCTCGGCTGCCATGCTGCAGAGCGAAACTGGTAACATTGAGGCAGGGGTAGCTTGAGCCCAGGGAAGGATAAAGGTTGAGTGTGACCAGAGGCCAGTGAGTGGCTGAAAAGAGGAGGAAGGCACAGCTGGCGGAGGGAAATCTTTTGATAACTTTAAGAGGCTGTATACCACACTGGCTCTGGGCATGGAGCTGGGCCTGCAGTGAGCAGCTGTGTGCACGGCCAATGGAGGCAACTGAACGCTGGGTGGCAGTTCACAGGAGAGGTTCTCTGTGGCTCTGGTAGTTCCTTGTCCATCTTCTAGTGTCCAGAGTGGGACGTAGCTGGACTCCTAGATGCCTACAGGTATCCAGGCTCTGGCAGTGTCCCAGGTTGGAGGCAGAACAGCTGGAGTCTGCCGAGAGCCATCTGGGAAAGGAGCAAGTCCAAGAGCTCTGTGAGGCCTTTGCCAGTCAACTAGAGAGATGATCACGGCTCATTCCATATTGTCAGGATGAGAGTAAATGTGTGTTCTTTGATCCTGTGTGTGGATGCATACTGAGCTTTGTGGGTAATTCTGAGTGTGTGTGTAGTTGTTTGCAGTTCCTCTGTCCCTATTTGGACTTTGGGACACACAGAGTCCCAAGAGTTTAACCTCTCCGATATGGCTTGTAGAAGCTCAGAAAGCTTGTGTGTGCAGGAGTTGAAGAGGCCACAAGTTTTTATGAAAAGTCTCATAATCCCAAGAGGGTCCCCTGGCCCAAGAAATCCTGTGTCCTGCTCTCTGCACAGGCAGGCCTGTGAGGCTTTCCGTCTGGAATGGTTTCTAGCTAGGTTTGTAAAATCTCGGCTCGTCAACATGTCAGATTCATATCTATCTTGCTCAGAACACCATGCTTATCATACAGCAAGCCCTGAACACACCTCTCTCTGGTGCTAAGTAGAGGAGGGACTGTCTTCTCTCAGTAAGAAACTCCTAGCCACAATTGGTGGGGGGTGTAAATTAATACAGCCATTACAGAAATGTTTGGGGATCCTCAAAAAATGAAAATGGAACTCCTACACTACTCTATTTCACTCCTGGACATACGGCCAGAGAACACCATACTCTATCCTAAGGCTGTTTACACCTCTGTGTATAGCTGCTTTATTCACTCTAGCAAAGGATTGGAATTAACCTAGTAGTCCATCAACAGATGGATAGTGAAATTTTTACATGCATATATATATGGATATTATTCATCTCTTGATTGATTTTTTTGATGCCTTTTGTAGTCAGTATTATATTTCATTATTATTATTATCATTTCAAGATCCACCCACGTGATTTGCCCTCTCAGTCTGAGGCCCCTGGTCCAGACCTACAGTGGATGCCTACTGTCAGGGATAATACCAAAGTCTAGACTCTTGTTTTTCCTGTATATGCAGACCTGGGATAAAGTATCAGATATAAGTTAGACACAGTCAGATTTAATGACCAGTCTCCAAGCAACAGTTACAGTACAACTGTGGTAAGTCATGCGGTCTCTCTCATTGGTAAGCTTTGCGAGTCCTAGGTCTACGTGTTCTTCCAGCTGGATAACAAAACTAGTGAGAATTTCTCCTCTCTTCCTCCCCCTCCGCCTCCTTCCTCCCCCTCCTCTTCCCCCTCATCCTCCCACTCCCCTTCTTCCTCCTCCTGCTCCTCCTCCCGCTTCTCTTCCTCCCCTCTTTCCCCTCCTCCTCTTCTTCCTCCTCCTCTTCCTCCTCTTCCCCCTCCCCTCCCTTCTCCCTCTCCTCCTCCTCCTCCTCCTCCTCCTCCTCCTCCTCCTCCTCCTCCTCCTCCTCTTCCTCCTCCTCCTCAGTTCCTACAGGTAGATTTGTCCTTTCTAGCCACTGCAACTTCAGCATGTAATTTCTCTTTCAAGTCGAGAACTTTCCCCTTTTCTTCTCTGGCATTCCTTGTGCACATCCAGATTGCCAGCGTCACCTCTCTTGATTTCAGAGCCACCATTAGGTAAAACAAGAATGGCTCAGCCGCAAGCATTGTGACATTGCCACTGTCTGATTCCCAGACCTGAGACGATCCTATGAGTTATATATGTAACACTGATACTCTCCACAAAGGGTTAGTTGTATTTGAAAGGAGCAGCAAAGAACAATGTGAAACTTTACCACACTGCTCAGGACATTCAATTTAAATACTCGATATTTCTGGAATTTTCCTTGTGTATTCGGTGCTGGGGAAGGAAACTAGGGCTTCACAAATGTGAGACAAGCAGCCCACAGTTGTCTCTCTAGGACCCCAATGTTCCATTTAATGTGTTCGAGCTCTGGCAAGCTGTGGGTAACAAGCCTCTGACAAGGGGGATTCCTGTGCTGCCACACTGACTCGCTCATGATGGACCATGATGGACATTTCCCTTCGGTTCATCTCCTGTGCACCGATGTTTTTCACAGCCTTACTAAGCCTCTCTCCCTGACTGTTCCCCATGTTTACATGAGATAAATAGACCCTGTAGGTTTGCATTGCACTCTGGCTGGTGGCACTGAGCAGCAGGCTGGGTACTTCTGGGACCCTAGTGTATTACTCAGGATTCTCTAGGAAGACAGAAGAGATAGAATGAATCACTCTATATACAAAAGGGATTTATTAGCATGACTTACGGGCTGTGATCTGGCTAGTGCAACAATGGCTGTCTTCCAACAGAAAGTTCAAGAATCCAGTGTTGTTCATAGACTGGGTGTCTCAACTGGTCTTCAGTATACACTGGAATCCCAAGAAATGGGCTCTAAAATCGGTGAAGGAATAAACTCACCAGTGAGAGTGAGGGCAAGCAGGCCAAAAGCAGAAGCTTGCTTCCATGTCCTTTGTATAGGCTGCTGCCACCCAGACTTAGAGTGGGTTTCCTGACCTCAAAAGATCTGATCAAGAAAAATCCCTCCCAGGGTGTGGTTTCACACACCATTGATCCCATCACTCAGGAGGCAGAGCGGGCAGATCTCTGTGTGTTCTAAGGTAGGTTGGTCTACATAATTGCAGAACAGCCAGGGATATGTAGAGGCTCTGTCTTAAAACAAAAAAAGCCAGATGGTAGTGACACACACCATTAATCCGAGCACTTGGGAGGCAGAGGCAGGCAGATCTCTCAGTTCGAGGACAACCAGAGGTACATAGAGAAACCCTGACTCCAAACAAAAACAAACAAACAAATAAACCCCTCACAGGTGTACCCAGCAGGTTCCACTTTAATTAATTCCAGATATAGTCAAATTGACAACCAAGAATAGCTGTCCTGATTGGACTTGAACTTGAAGCAATCCTCCGGCGTCAGTTTTCCACATTATAGGTGTGTAACATAAGTTCTGGTTTAAAAATCTTTTGTTACCTAATTATTTTTAATGTTTATTTATAGATCTAATTTAAGTTAAAGATCTAATTTTCCTTTTGTTCTGAGATGGGATATCATGTAGCACAGGTTAGTCTTGAGCTGTCTCAGACTAAAGATGAATCTGAAGCTCTGCTTTTCAGCTTCCACCTCTGGAGTGATTGGGTACAGAGTGCACAGCTATGCCCGGTTTAGGCGGTGCCGGGGATGAGAATGCAGGGCTCCATTCATGCCAGGCAGGCACACCACAACTGAGCTACATCTCTAGGCCCTACTTCTACTGACATAATTGTAGGTGTTCTTAAGGGGCAGTGCAATATTTCAGTATAGGACTATATTTTTTAAATGATCCAATAAGGGTTCTTATCGTGTCCATTGAGAGCATTCAAAAATCCTTTTAAAGCAAATTTTAAAATACAACCCTCACATCCTCTTGTTTCCTATCCTCTCATGACCGTTCAGTGGCACACCAGACCCTTTAACTGAAAACTGGACCCGCTGATCATCTTCCCTCCACCGGCTTTCCAGGCCCGGCCTCCATAACTAGCCCATTCTGTTTCCTGCTTGGAAATGAATGGTGTTAGACTCCACACCTGAATAAGAACACGAAGTACTTGTCTTTCTGTGCCTGGCTCATTCACTTATGTCCTCTGGATCTGTCAGTTTTGCTGCAAGTGAAGGGTCTCGTTCTTATTTATGACTAAGTCATATTTCATTGTGCGCACTACAGAGCTATCATAACAAAGCCCGTACAGTGCTGGTATAAAGCAACACACACAAGCTGATGACTCGGAACAGCAGTTCTAGAGAAAAATCCACATATTTACGCCCAATTGTTTTTCAGCAAAAGGTATAAACATACATTCAAGAAAAAAGTCTCTCTGATGAATGTTGCTGGGAAATTGGATATCTATATCCACACAGAGAACAACAAATTCAGACCCTCCTATCTCCTACACACAAAATCCAACTCCGTGTAAGACCCGAAACTACTGGGGGAAAAGCATAGGGCCGGTCATGGTGATGGTGCCTTTAATCCCTCAGAAGGCAGAGGCAGGCTTATCTTTGTGAGTTCGAGGCCAGCCTGGTGTACATAGAGCATTCCAGACCAGCTAGAGCTCTATAATGATTCTCTACCTCAACAACAACAACACACACACACACATACACACACACACACTTAGGAAAAACACTTGGGATGCTGGTCATTTGGGCCACTATTCTTCACAAAAGATCCTCAGAAGCACAGACCCTGTGAGTACTGAGTTCTCCCTCCTCTGCCCTGGTTTTTGGATTCCTACCTTTTGGACTGCAGCGCTCCTCACCTGGCCTCCATAACCCCCCTATCTCCTTCCTCTGCAGCCACCCGGGAGTCAGCCTTTGTCCATGCCATCGCTTCCGCTGGAGTGGCCTTCGCAGTGACACGCTCCTGTGCAGAGGGATCAGCTGCCATCTGTGGGTGCAGCAGCCGGCTCCAGGGCTCCCCAGGCGAGGGCTGGAAGTGGGGCGGCTGTAGTGAGGACATTGAATTTGGAGGAATGGTCTCTCGGGAGTTTGCCGATGCCAGGGAGAACCGGCCAGATGCCCGCTCTGCCATGAACCGTCACAACAATGAGGCTGGGCGCCAGGTACATGCACAGAACCCCAGGGCTGTAGAGCAAGAGCTGCCTTTTCACTGGGGTGTCCAGTGGGGCGGGGCAAGGGATGGAGGGGGGCTGCTCTTGGTGACCAGGCTGCTCTGCTTGCCTTCTATCAAGGGGCATTGTGACACTGCCCAGCTCTACCTCAAGTGTCCAGTGTGTTCCCAGAGGATGCCAAGCTCACCTGTGGACTTAGAGTTCCTGGAAGTAGACAGGTTGAGAGAGGCAGCTGCAGAGCATGTAGTCTCTGAGGATTCTGCAACGAGGCGATGTCCATGAGAGGACAAGACATGAGGAGAGGAGCAGGGGGATGGAGGGTGGAAATGTATAGTAGATACAGATTGAACTGAGATAGAGGATTAGAGTGATAGGATTGATACAGGCTATTGAAGCTGACGGGGGGGGGGGGACTGACAGACAGGCAGGCAGACAGACAGGCAGACAGACAGACAGACACGCAAAGATTATCAGAATGATAATCTGGAAATAGAAAAGGGAATCATGCTAACAGAACACTGTTGAAGGTTCTCTCCCTCTGGCTGGGTTATACCTGGATCTCGGGGGCTGACACCAGGATTTCAGAAGACGAAGGTCTGAACTTTCATGCATAGACAATGTTTCAGGGCAGCAGTTCATCCTCAAGTATGCTTAGCTTCCCTCACCCAGAGAGCAGCCCTGCTTCCCTTCTCCAAAAATGAGTGTCCAGATAGGTAGTGCTCAGCGGCATAGCAGAGCCAAGAACTGAGTCATGGACTGGAGAGGGGCCTCACTCCACCCAGGAACGCCTGCCATCAGGTATCGGGAGAGACAGAGCTACCTGTGGGGGTGAAAACACAGAGTCTTCTTCACTGTGTATTTTAAAGGCATTTAAACTAGGTATGGTGGTGCAGGCCTGTAATCCTAACACATAACAGAGGCAGGCCAGGAGGATCAGAAGTTCAAAGTCAGCTTCACGACATGTTTGAAGCCAGCCTTGTACATAAGACCTAGTCTCAAAAATAAAGAGAAAGAAAAGAAAAGAAAAGAAAGGAAAAGAAAAGAAAGCACTTCATATCTGCTGGCTCCTTTGCCCGGCACCTGCCTGTCCTTTACTGTAGCAGACATTTGGAGATGCGCATTCCTGAGGACAAACTGTCGCAGTGAAACTTACTTTCATATATAAGGAACTTCAGACCTTTGACCTCTTCCTAAAGCCCAACACTAGCTCAAAGGCTCTTAGCCTTCAGACAAAGGACAGGATATTCTCTCTGGAAAACCCAGCTCTCCCAGAATGAAGGAGGGGTTCCTAGAACGGGTCGGTTAGATCACTTTACAGTGAGCGTGTTGGAGTGACAACTGCCTCCCACTGCAGGAGTTTTCAGAAAGCAATGTGGGGTGCAGGGGTAGTGGTGCGGGTCTTTAATATTAGCACTCCAGAGGCAGAGGCTGGTGGTTTTCTGAGTTCAAGGCTAGCTGGGCCTACCTAGAGTTTTCCAGGACAGCCAGGGCTACATAGAGAGACACTGTCCCCACCTCCGCCAAACCTAAACCAAAATGGAATTTTCAGAAAGCATGCAATAAAACAAACAAAAACCAAGAGTTTGACTAGGAGTGATGGTTCAGGCCCTGGCAATTCCAGCACTTGGACACCTGAGGCAGGAGGATTATGAGTTTGAGTCTGGGCTATATTGTGACTTTGAGGCCAGCTTGGGCTATATAGTGAGACCTTGTCTAAACAAACAACAAAACAAAACAACCAAAAAAACTCAAAACAAAAAAAACCCCTAACTTTATTTTTAAAAAAATCAAACAGAATTTGTATATGAAAACTTCACAAAAACTATCAGTATCCCCAGAAAGATCACACTTTGTACCTGTGACATTGGAACAGTGTATTTTTTTTCAAAGGGGGTGAAAAAGAAGAGCTCTTGGAAATTAAAAATATGGGGCCTGCAAGATGGCACCACAGATAAACGCACTTGCCTCCAAAGCTGACAACCTGAGTTCAGTTTCCACAATCCACAAAGTAGAAGAACAAAGGCCCTGTGCAAGTTGACCTCTGTCTGTCACACTCTGACGTGCATGTGCGTGTTTATATATGCACACACTAGATGAATAAATGGTGTGTGGCAGGGAGGGTGTTTGTTTTTGTTTTTGGAGACAAGGTTTCTCTGTGTAGCCCTGCCTGTTCTGAAGCTCACTATGTAGACCAGGCTAGTCTAGAACTCAGAGGTCTGCCTGTTTCTGCTCTGGGTGCTTTGATTTAAGGTATATGCCACCATGCCTGACCTTCAGTACTTAAAAAAAAATTGATAATGTGCAGAACAGTGCTTACCTTTAATCCCAGCACTTAGGAGGCAGAGGCAGGTGGATCTCTGAATTTGAGGCCAGCCTGGTCTACAGAGTGAGTTCCAGGACAGCCACGGCTACACAGAGAAACTGTCTCAAAAACACAAAACAAAACAAACTTAATAATGTAAATATATAATAACAAGAACACTTCATCAGGAGTTTTGAAGGGTATGTTCATGAGAGACAAGGGAGGCCATGAGGGGGAAGCTGGCAAGGACACGCTTTCCTAGAGCTGAGGTGTTAAGCCACACAGGCAAGACGGGGAAAGAGAGACAGAGAGATGGCTGGGGTCAAGAGCTCTTGGTGTACTTTTTAGGGGACTAGCATTTGGTCCTCAGCATCTACACAGAGGAGCTCACAACTGGCTGTAACTCCAGCTCCGAGACACCCACTACCTTCTTCTGACACCTGCATACACATGGCCACACCTTGATACACACACACATACACACACACACACACACACACACACACACACACACACACACACACACACACACACACATGTATGCATGTACGTACACTCGAACGCACATGTATGCATAAAAATTTTTCATCTATAAAAACGGGGAAAACCATCTTCCCCAATATATATTATGAAATTCAGAGCACAACCTAGAGAAACCTCCAAGCTTCAAAGAGACTACTTGGTGTCCCTGCAAAGTTGGGGAGCAGAGATGAGTGCCAAGGGCATCGCTGGAAGAAATTTGAACAACGCTTTCAGGATTCTGAGTAACGAAATTTAAATCCAAGAATTTTATTCCCCACTACCTTATGAAAAGATCTGCTTTTCTACTACAGTAGAAAAGATTTGCCTTTAGACAGTACCATTTCCCAAGGTTTACTAGACGCCAAAATGGTGTTTTGAAGGGTTATTTTTTAAAAAATGTTTTTATTCCATTGTGTGTGTGTGTGTAAGTGTGTGTGTGTAGGTGTGTGTTTGACTGTATGTTTCACGGTGTGTAAAAAAATTAGAGGACAACTTTCAAGAGCTGTTTATTCTTCTTTCTTTCTTTTTTCTTCCTTCCTTCCTTTCTTTTCTCTGTGTGGCCTTGTCTTGGAACTCACTCTGTGGGCCAGGTTGGCATTACACTCAGAGATCCCCCTGCCTCTGCCTCCTGAGTGCCGGGATTAAAGGCGTGCGCCATGCTTACCCTGCAGGAGTTGACTTTCTTATTCCACCATGGACTTCCTGGGATGGAACATGGGTAACTAGCTTAGTGGCAGACCTTTACCCACTGTGCTACCTTACCAGCACTTTTTATTTGTTTTGTTGTTGTTGTTTGAGACAAGGTTTCATGTCTTCCAAGCCGACTTCAATTTTCCATGTACCCATCTTCCATCCTCCTGCCTCTCCCTCCCAAGTGCTGGGACTACAGACGTGTACCACCACTTTCAATTTATGAGATGCTGGGGATCCCATCCAGGACTTCGTGCCCAGCTTGCTAGGCAGGGACCCCACCAACTGAGCTTCGTCTCCGACCCTGACACTTGGACACCTTAAAGAGGTTGTTTAGAGATGAGAAAATGCAGGGCTGACCCATGATGGGTGTGTTAATCACATAACAGAAAATTGTGTGGGAAAGGAAATGGCACCGTAGAGTAGGCCTGCTAACACAGCCAGGGCCATGGGCAGTGAGTACCAAAGGGGGAGATCATGCTACAGTTCTCAGGGCAGGAAGGGGGAGGATTCGGCTGTGTGGTGGGAGGTGAGAGGGAGTAATAGCTTTCACACTTCATGGTAAGAAAGCAGCAGAAAATACCTCCCATTCAAAAAATCAAGACGCAGCAAGACAAGTGCTGACAGCCCGCATACTGCAAGGCACTGCCTTGCGTGGTCAGGAAACACAACACACAGACGAGCACTGGCCCCGTTTTAACCAGTAGGTCTCAGTCGCCAAGAGAGACTGAAAAAGGAGAGATGGCAAGAGTCTTCTCTCAGAAAGCCTGGCTGCAAAGAGAGGGACATGGGTGCTGGACTAGCTGGACAAGCCAGGCATGGTGGTATTCTACTGTGCCCACGGGCTAGTTTGATAGGGGGGAAGGGTAAAGAAGCAGCCAAAAGTCAGGTGAGGTGCAAGCAGGTCTGAACCCAGAACGACCGGAACTTTAAGCCCATGCTGTCCAATACAAATCTTTGCAAGCCACAGCTGGAACTGCTTGGATAGTTACTAGCTTTCAGGTAGTTATACTGAAGGATACCCAGAGCTGGGCAGTGGTGGCGCATACCTTTAATCCCAGCGTTCTGAGACAGAGGCAGGCAGATCTCTGAGTTAGAGGCCAGCCTGGTCTACAAAGTTAGTTCTGAGACAGCCAGGGCTGTTAAACAGAAAAACCCTGTCTTGAAAAACAAAACAAACAACAAAGAAGAATATACAGGGAGCTGGAGAGATGGTTCAGCGGTTAAGAGCACTGACTGCTCTTCCAGAGGTCCTGAGTTCAAATCCCAGCAACCACATGGTGACTTGCAACCATCTGTAATGAGATCCCATGCCTTCTTCTGGTGTGTCTGAAGACAGCTACAGTGTACTCATATACATAAAATAAAAAAAATAAAAAATACACTTGGAGTCTTTTGAAAGATAGTCTTACAGTGTAGCTCAGACTAGCCTCCAGCTCTCAATGCTCCGGCCTTAGCATCCCCAGTGTCTCTGAGATTGTGGTCATGCTCCAGCATGCTGGGCTGGTCTTGATCTTTCATCATCTTTCCTTCTGTCCATTCTACGACAGGTGAACTGTTACCAGTAGTGGCTTTCCCTATGGTAACGGACATGGAGATGCCCATGTCTCTCAGACTCATGGTGGTTTTACAGACCAGGTGGGAAGCAGGCAAGGTCCTTGAGAAGGAAGCTTCTAGCAACCTAATAGTTTTACTGCCTCCGTTTAAAATGTTTTAACTGTCATGGCAATGGAACATACTTACTAGGTGCAATGAGACCTTTCAATGTGTGCGCATAATGCACCACGGCCAATCAGGTCCATCCTCATCACCTGAAAAATTATTTCAACAGGGCATGATGGTGCATATCTGCCATCCCAGTGCTTGGAGGCACAGGTAGGAGAACTGCACAAGTTCAAGGCTAGCCTCGGCTATGTACTGAGTTCCAGACCATCCAGTCTCAAAATGAATGTTTTTTTCTGTGTGAATGTTCAAACCCTCCTACTCATCATTTTGAAGTAGTTCCTTGTCTACCGTGGTGGCCACTTTGTGCTATAGAATACCAACAGGTATATATTCCTCCCTCCCGATGATTACCTCTTCGAGTTCCTTCTGCTCCTTAGCATTGCCACACTTGGGACCCAGCATCCGGCATGAGAACCTTGGCCACAGTCAGATCTAAACAGTAGCTAACCCCATGGCTGGCTTGTTGTTTCAGTAGTGTAGCGGATGTTGAAATTATGAATGCAGTATCCTGAATGCTCTTCTTACTTTGGGGCTTAAAGACTCAGTGTGTGTTTTGCACGTATGGTGCTTGTTAGAATGTAAGAGGAAAGACCTCAGGAGCCGCCCAGAGCAGATGTTTACAGCCTGGGTGGGAAGGCTAGAAGTCTGGAGCAGAGGAACTGGGAGTGGTCCCTGTGGTAGAGAGGGCTTGGAATCTGAGGACAATGGACAGGGCCACTGCAAACAGTTCTGATGGTTATATGCCTCCTTGTCCCTACCCATTTCCCTACAGAAAAGGAGGCAGGATTCCCTCCTCCCCCTCCTCCTCCTCCTCCTCCTCCTCCTCCTCCTCCTCCTCCTCCTCTTCCTCCTCCTCCTCCTCCTCCTGGTTTTTTTGAGACAGGGTTTCTCTGTATAGCCATGGCTGTCCTGGAACTCACTCTGTAGACCAGGCTGGCCTCGAACTCAGAAATCCTCATGCCTCTGCCTCCCAAGTGCTGGGATTAAAGGCATGCGCCACCACTGCCCACCTGATTCCCTACTTCTTGAAGCATCTGTTTCTTCCCTTTTAAAGGGGGCTCTCCACATCATCCCTCCAGCATCCCCAACCTGTCTACTTGAAAGAAGCTCCCTGCTTCCTGCACTCTATCCTAGACACTCCCGCAAAGAGAATTAACTGGGTCTACATAGAGAAAGAAGCTCCCAGGCCCCTGAGGCCTTGGATCTGGCAGGGAATACCCAGGTCACCATAGAGAAGATAGCGGCACTAGATGTCCAAAGAGAGGAGTGGGGGGGGGGGGCTTTGTGGAGCAGGTGGGCTGTAAGTAAAGAGCAGACCCCCTGGTTGATCCGGGCTAGGGAGCAGTGCAGACACAGGCTTATGTGCTTGTCTCCACAGGCTATCGCCAGTCACATGCACCTCAAGTGCAAATGCCACGGACTATCTGGCAGCTGCGAAGTGAAGACCTGCTGGTGGTCACAGCCGGACTTCCGCACCATCGGGGATTTCCTCAAGGACAAGTATGACAGCGCCTCAGAGATGGTGGTAGAGAAACACCGAGAGTCTCGTGGCTGGGTGGAGACCCTGAGGCCACGTTACACGTACTTCAAGGTGCCCACAGAGCGCGACCTGGTCTACTACGAGGCCTCACCCAACTTCTGCGAGCCCAACCCTGAAACCGGCTCCTTCGGGACGCGTGACCGCACCTGCAATGTGAGCTCGCATGGCATAGATGGGTGCGACCTGTTGTGCTGCGGGCGCGGGCATAACGCGCGCACCGAGCGACGGAGGGAGAAATGCCACTGCGTTTTCCACTGGTGCTGCTACGTCAGCTGCCAGGAGTGCACACGCATCTATGACGTGCACACCTGCAAGTAGGAGGGCTCCTAACAAGGGAGCAGGGTTCATTCCGAGGGGCAGGGTTCCTACCTGGGGCGGGGTTCCTACTTGGAGGGGTCTCTTACCTGGGGACTCTGTTCTTACTTGAGGGCGGGGCCTCTTACCTGTGAGGGTCTCCTACCTAAGGACCCGGTTTCTGCCTTCAGCCAGGGCTCCTATTTGGGATCTGGGTTCCTTTTTAGGGGAGAAGTTCCTTCTGGGATACTGGTTTCTACCTGAGAGTGGGGCTCCACTTGGGGATGGAATTCCAATTTGGGCCGGAGGTCCTACCTCATATGGCTTGGGCTTCTCTCTTAACCGGACAGGGCTCAAATGGAGACAGGTAAGCTACTCCCTCAAATAGATGGGGTTCGTGAATGGGCGGGAGGGGAGAGATTAGGGTCCCTCCTCCCAGAGGAACTGTTCTATCTAGATAGATGGGAGGGTGCTTGGGCTTGAAGATTCAGTGGGGGCGGGACTTCACCCTGAGTGGGTGGAACTTCTGGAGACCCCCTTCCACTGGGACAAGGCTTCACTGAAGGCTCATGGGATGGGGCTCGACAGAGGGAGGAGTTTCTGAGCGAGCCTAGGCTCTGAGCAGGCCATCCAGCTCCCATCTGGCTCCTTTCCAGTCCTGGTGTAAGGTTCAACTTGCAAGCCTCACCTGTGCGGAGCAGGATCTCCTGGCAGAATGAGCCATGGAGAAGAACTCCAGAGTGATACCAAGACCTAACCCCATCCCTGGGAACCTCTTTTAAAGCTCTGCACCCCTTCTGCCTGGGTTTTCCTATTCTCCTTGGCAGAGCTTTCCTGAGGAAGATCTGCAGTCCCCCCAGAGTTCAAGTGAACACCCATGGAACAGAACAGACTCTATCCTGAGTAGAGAGGGTTCTTAAGGGATGGGGGCTTCTAGGAAGGGTCCTGGGGCATGACAGCCTCCTACCATAGCCTGCCTCAGCCCTGACACTTAACACTCAGATCTCCCAGGAAGCACAGCTCATCAGTTCAGTGATGTCCAGGCCCCAAGTGCCTCAGAGATGTCACCCTACTTTGAGCTGTATGAACTTCGGGGACATGAGGACACAGTCAAGCTGCAGAGACAGGGTTGTTTCCTGGAGCCACCATGTTCAGGACCCATCTGGTCCCCAGAGCCTGCTGTTGAGGCAATGGCCACCAGATCTGTTGGCCACCAGCCTCCCCAAGCTGCTCTAGTGTTTGTCTGGCCTGGAAGTGAGATGCTACAGGCCATCTGCCACAAGAGCTTCCTGATTGCTGCCACTGTGAATTATCCCCTCCTCCAGGCAGGGGAGGGGATGTGGCCACATAGGAGTGTGCCCCAAGAGCACGGAAGAGGAAGAGAGGCGACCTGTGCTTGGCTGCTTGGCGACTGACTGTCTTCTGCCTGGAACTTGGCGTCTGCGGTTGTAATTTTGTTTTCAATGCTGCTATATCCACCAGCCACTGGATTTAGACAAAAGTGATTTTTTTTCTTTTTTTTTTTTCTTTCTATGAAAGAAATTATTTTAGTTTATAGTATGTTTGTTTCAAATAATGGGGAAAGTAAAAAAAAGAGAGAGAAAAATCCAAGTGTGTGGTTTGTACTAGATTTTCCCTTTTATTAACATGCATTAGGTGTGCATCCTGGTGGGGTTTGGTATGGAATTCTTCGATGATCCCCCACCCCCAGGGTAATTCACATTTCCCTGTCCTTATCACTTGTGGTGGGCCTGCACTATGCTGAGAACCTGAAGATGCCAACGCAGGCTCTGGGCCCCGGAACCAAGTGGAGACTGTTGACAAGCCTCCAGGGTGGGCTGTGGGGTCAGAATTCCAAGAGAATAGAAATAGCTAAGTCAGGAAAAGAGGCGGTCAATTGTAGCAAAATCTGGATCAGGGCAGATTTGAGAGCTTGAATAGAGGTATGCAGGTGGGGTTAAGTTTAAGCAAGTATAGGGGCTGGGGAGGCACACAGTAATTAGGATACTTTGGTAGCTCCAGTGAACAGATGAGAGTCACAGAAGAGGCTTAACCAAGACCCCTCACACACTGGTGATGCAGAGATATGGAGCAGAGCGCCTCTCTGTGACTTCACACTCACAGCCCATATCCCACGATCATTGTATTTAGGGTAGGCAGCCCTTGGTATTTGAGGACAGTGGCCTGGCTTGCTGATGGTGATTTTTTTATGTGTAGGGTCAACAGATCTAGGAGCACACTCAAGTCCTTAAAGCCTGTCATCGGAAATGTTTCTGATCCCCACTCAAAGGAAGCTCTGGGAGGGGGTGATCTTTGCTCAGGAGCTGCCATACTCCCACTTGCTTTCACGGGGGCCCCAGGGCCTCAGCCAAGACAGGCAGGGGCAATCATCCTGTTGGCAAACCAAATGATAGGGCAGGTGTCAGGGCACCATGGAAGTGAGGCTGGAGGTCCCTCTCAAAGCCTTACTTCTTGTAAGGCCATGTCTACCTAAGTAAGCCTGCCATGTCTCTGAACCTTTCTCTGCTCCCCCGTGTCCATACCTATACTGCCCCCACCTCTGAGTCCTATTCTGATGTCCAGATACCAGGGCAATGAGTATCCTGAGAAGCTGAGAGCAGCAAGCCCAGTTCTACCTCTCAAACACACAAGTTGAAGCTGAGCATAGTGGTACACTCTTTTAATCCCAGCACTTGGGAGGCAGAGGTAGGTGGATCTCCAAATTTGAGGCCAGCCTGGTTTACAGAGTGAGTTCCAGGACAGCCAGAGCTACACAGAGAAACCCTGTCTCAAAACGAAACAATGGGAGGGGCTGGAAAGATGGCTCAGTGGTTAAGAGCACTGACTGCTCTTTCAGAGGTCCTGAGTTCAATACCCAGCAACCACATGGTGGCTCACAGTCATCTGTAACAAGATCCAGTGCCTTCTGGTGTGTCTGAAGAGTACAGCAGTGTACTCATATTTATAAAATAAATAAATCTTTAAAAACGGGGGAAAGCCTAAGTTGAGTGTAGTTGTTCCTGTGTCCCCTTCAAGCCCCCACCCCACCCAAGTGATTTGAAAGCCAGTTAACCAATGGCCACAAAGAAGCCTAGAAAGTGTTTTATGATGCCCTTAGCTGTAGTGATTCATCATGAACCTTAGAACTAGGAAACCCTGCTGGCCTCCAGAGGACCAAGGGAAGAAGCTGAAATATAGTCACTGTAGACTTAGGGGAATGAGGGTTAGGACAACCAGGAAGATTGTTAAGCATCCTCTCAACCCTCCCAGGGGACAGTGGGCCACCTGACCCAGAAGAGGGGAAGATAATTCCCCAGGCCCTAAGACCTGGGAAGAGAAGCAGTGAAGTGAGGGGAGACACAGGCAAGGGCCTTCTAGGCCCATTTGACTCAGCACCGTAGCTGAATCCGTGAGTTTAGTCTATGATGACAGCTAAAGCCAAGGCTGCTGTCCACATGCCCTGTGAATTTGTCCACAGGCCTGGTAACAGAACACTATGTCACATTGCCTGAAACTCTGAATGCCACTTGTCAGAGCAGCCTGCCACTGGTTTTGTGGCAGGACCACTTAAGGTCTTCAAGGCAATCACAAGCAGGCCTAAGACCTTACTAGACTCACCTGTATCCGTAAAGAATACCGAGAAGGAGCCCCCAGGTCTTGGGGCATGAAGATGTGACCAAGCATGACCCCACTGCATGCTTCAGGCGCATCTTCAGTCCGCCCAACCCGATGGCTACGCCTTCTGCTATTCTCTGCACTCACCCCTTCCAGAACACAGATTCTGCCTGTAGGCTGCTGGTCTGAGCCAGTTCAGTCTACCACACTGAGTATCCAGGTCCTCCTTGGTCACACTGTCATACCTAAACACCAACGTGCCTAGAGTCCCAGTAGGGTACAAAAGGAATAGCCAGCCTGGCCTGAAGGTATGGGCCTATAATCCCAGCTGCCATTGAAGGTAAGGCAGGAGGACCACAAATTCATGGCTGTCTGGGATACAGAACAAGGTGAAGATCAGCTAAAGTGATTTAGTAAGACTATCACCAAATGAAAAGTGATAAAGAGCCAGAGGACTTTCCTAACATATGAGGCCCTGGACTCCACCAAAGCACTGAAGAAAATGTCACAGACTGTGAGGGATGTTGACAGCTAAGTGGTCTTGGGAAAGGAGTGCTATGCTAGAGCTCTCTGGCCTATGGCTAGGTCTGTTCAGGACTTGTGGAGGAACAGGCCCAGGTTCTGGATTCTCAGTGCCCCTTTAGCATGCCAATTCCCTGACTCTTGGCAGGCAGGTACTCCAATGACATTTATGTCTACACATGGCTCCCTCTCCTCATTCTCAGGGCTGCAGGTGTGCATACACCAGGCACTGACCTACTATTGGCAGGACTACCTAGAAATTCTTAGGAAGGGCAAGGATCAGTGGGGGCCAGCCAGCTGCAGGCGAACACTCCACAAAGAAGATGCCATGTCCAGGGCCAGCCAAGGCAGAAGGACAGGCGCCCATTCTCCCCTCAGGGGAGTGAGTCATCAGGCAAGGGGGCAGGTTCAGGAAGAGTCCAATTAGCCAGCTGGGCCATCTTGGGTGCTAACAATAATAAAGCCATCAGTCCCTAGGGCAGTGATGAGAGTCCTCAGTTAAGCCTGTTGGACAGATGAGTAGTCCCTCTAAGTTGGCACCCTGGGCAGGAGCCACCCTAATTGGTACCTACTGCCCTAGTGCCCAGATGAAAGGGACAGACTCGACTGGGAGGCGACAGGGCAGTGGCAAAACCAGCGTGTCATGAGGACCTGAGAAGAGTCCCAAGGATATGGGTGGGGGCAAGCTGTCTCAAGATCCCAGCAGGGTCCAATGTCACATAGCTTCTGGGGATGCAGAGCCCATATGCCCATACAGAAGACAGACCACTTTAGAAGGCCAAAGGGCCCACATACCTTTGAATGATAAGGCTGGGAGGCTTGCCTAGGGAAGCATCTAGGCCTGGAGAGGAGGCGGCATTGGCCCGAGGGCACGCCAGGGACTCAGGTGGGCTGTGGTGTCTAGGTGCAAGGTTCTGAGCAGCACTTCTTACAGGCCCAGTATGAGAGACTACCATGGAAATGGTCTTGGCTAGCCACAGGAGGTACACTGGGCTGTGGTCCTCATGGCTATGGTATGAAAAGGAAGCTTCTGGCCATACCCTAGCCCACATCATGACCATTATTTATGGAAAGCTAGTCTTCAGGTCCATTTTCTCAGTTCCAAGCCAGGTGTGGGAACCACAGCTGGCTGACCCCAGCTGACCAAGAGGAGGTTTTCTTGTGGTCAGGCCACAGTGACAGCTTCCAGTCTGTCTCCAAAGAGTAGAAACTGAGCCCCAGGACCCAGAAAATGGGCATCCAGGGGAGGGGGTAACAGAAAACAGGAGGATCAGTGGGGACCCAGGGAGAAGGTCTATGAATAGAGGAATATCCACAGTCCATGGGAACACAAGACAGATCCCAGATAATGGCCTGCTCATGGGGAGCTAGGAGATGAAACCCTGAACTCATTGCCTGGCAAGAACAAGCTCCATTCCTCTCTGAGCCTCAGTTTCCCCTATTGCAGAAGGACATAGGATGAGCTACAACCCCCAGTCCTAGGGGTGGGAAGTCCTAGGCTAACTCAGATCCAAGCTTGCAGCTGTGG
The DNA here is from genome assembly GCA_028551405.1 of Uromys caudimaculatus. NCBI lineage: Eukaryota > Metazoa > Chordata > Mammalia > Rodentia > Muridae > Uromys > Uromys caudimaculatus. The sequence goes on from CM052710.1 coordinate 58,134,723, forward strand.
GCCTCAGAAGCTGCCTCTCTGGTGAGTTTACAGCCCCTCCCGCTGCCCCGGAGAAGGGGGAAATGAGCAGGAGGCCTGTTCACAGGTAGTTGAGACAGCCCCCGAATAACCATATAAAAGGGCCGGAGGCTGGGGGCCCCACCCAGCCAGGACAAGCTTGGCCATCCCCTTGCAAATCTCACACTCTGTAGCTTTGAAGTACTGGAAAGGGTGTGGCCAACCCCCACCTTAGGGCCCCACTGACCCTCCCCTTTTCTGTCACCCCCTCCCCTGGATGCCCACTTTCTGGGTCTTGGGGCTCAGTTTTCTCTCTTTGGAGAAGGACTGGAGGCTGTCACTATGGCCTGGCCACAAGAAAACCTACTCTTGGTCGGCTGGGGTCAGCCAGCTGTGGTTCCCACACCTGGCTTGGGAGTGAAAGAATGGACCTGAAGACTACTAGCTTTCCATGAATAACTGTTCACCATGTGGGCTAGGGTATGGCCGGAAGCTGGAGTCCCCAACCAAGCAGTCTTGGCTACAGGGTCTGGCATTGCCTCTTCCAAGGAACACTGGGGACAAACAGACAGCCAGGAGAAAAGCCTGAGAAGTCCCTAGGACCTTCCTGAAAGCTGACCACCCACTTTTGGGGTTAGAGAAAACTAAGATGTAGGGGTACCACAGCCCTACGAACGCCTCCCAGACATGACATTTTACACAATGTGAAGCCCGGTTTGCTGTCCAGTTGACCTGCTATCTGTGAAGTTCTGCTGCTGCTGTGTGGCTGAGGTGATCAATAGCTGGGCCAACTGAGTCCTAGCAAGCCTGGCCCAGCCATCATCATCTACTTTGAAGGAACTTTGGGACACGATAGTGCCATGGAGTCCAGGGAGTGGCCTGGGACTCCCTCTGGCTCTACCCTGCAGCATGCTACAGGCCCCAGGTCCCACCTCTCTCCACCACTCGCTCACCTTCTCCCACAGCCTAGTTCCTCAAGGGGTCCCCAAATTTCTTTTCAGAAACTCTCTCAGGGTGTGGGTACCCAGAAACAACATACTCTGAGATTATAGCATTTTAGGGTTGACATCTTCCTCTCCAAGGATCTCTGATTTCCAGAGCCAGAGTAGATACCAGGTATACCCACTTACTACTGCCCCTGCATCCCTAAGGGGCCAGTGTGCCATCCTACTGGAGTCTAGTATTAGAGAGAGGTATGAGTCCTGGATAGCCCAGTTGGCTAGTGTCTCTCCTAGGCTTGAGCTGAACTATACTCTCAGTGGTACTCTTGGGCCATGTGGGAAGTCTTCCAGCAAGATGCTGATTCTGCCCCCTGATGTTTGTTAACTTGGAGATGTCATACAGATACCAAGACAAGTAGTGGCCAGGGCAGCAAGGAAGCCCTGGAAAGGGCCCCCAACTCCAGGAGCTTGGGCTCTGCCTATCCTTCCTGCCCTGCCCTGCTCTGCCTGGTCGGGCAGCTGGGATGAAGCAGCAAGCTGTCAGAAGGTGCTAATTGTTGTTTAGCTCTAAGCCGGCTCCTTGCTCTGGTCTTTTTTCCACCCTCTCTCTCTTTTTTATTTGAGCGTCTAGAACTCATGGTAAATAGTCATTTGGCTCTCAGAGCCCTGCAAATTGGTGTTTATGGTGTGAAGATGAGGAGGACCCAGGACTAGTCCACCAAAACACAGGCCAGTGAAGAGGGAGGAGTGACGGAAAGAGGCATAGGCCCAGCAGGGACTGGGTACCCTGTATGTCCCAGCTCTACAGCATGATCCAGGAGAGCTTCCAGGAAGAGGCACCTCCTTCATCCTTAGCAGTGGGGACACTGGAAATTGCAGGAACTTGTGCAGAACTCATATTTAGCATTCAGGAGGCACTGAAGGATAGGAGGAGAGGGATAGAGGGAGGGAAGGAAGGAAGAGAGGGAGGTGAAGAGGGAGGGAGGGAGGCAGAGAGACAGAAAAATCCACGTACTCAGGCCCTTCTTACCCAGTGGCCTCACAGATTTGAGACAGGAATGTATGGCTTCTGTATGGTGCTTGTGGGGTGCAGGGTGTGGAAGGCAGGTGCCAGAGGAATTCCAAGCCCGAGCAGATGGCTGGGAGGGCTTCTTGGGAGAAGGGGACTTCCCCAGTTGTTCGCCTCTCAGTGCGGAGAGCAGGCAGGCCTGTGCAGAACCCTCAGACTCCTTGGCAGTGGTGGTTCAGCAGACTTGCTTCACCCCAAGCTCCTCAGCTCCCTCTACTGCAGGAAGCCCAGGATGCTCCCACAGCCTCACTCTGTCCCTTCTCCATTCCTGGCACAAACTTGAGACACTCTGCCACCCCACAGTGCCAGACTTTATAAAGCAAGCTGGCTTTTAACCAGCCTACCAGACACACAGCACTGGAGGGGTGAGACCCAAAGCTCTAAGAAGGCCATTTGACGTCTGTAGCTCAGAGTAGATTCTGGGGATTACACATGTTTCATCCCCGACTGTTTTTATTGTCCAGGTCTGGGTTGGGGCAATAAAGTGAAGTGCCAGCTTGCACCTCAGGGACCAGGGACTAATCTTGTGGGAGTCAAGACCCAGGCAGCATTCCATATGCCATGGACCTGATCTTATGTCTCCTCTGCTCAAGGATATTCCATGGCACCCTGGTGTCCACCAGGTGAAGTTTAACTCCTCAAGCCTACGAAACCCACAATCTAGTCCTTTAAAAGAGTCCTGATCTATGGAGTGAGAGACTGAGAGACTCTCCTACACAGGAGCTGTATACAGACATTAATTACTCTTCTGACTGCAGTGGGCCCCCATCTGTATCCTTCAATCCCTCAGATGCTCTCTGACCTCCGTACCTGCCTTCTCACCAGTTCTAAAAGAAGTCTCAGGTCTCTAACCTTTTTCTCTCCTAGATCCTAAACTTTCAGTGGGTCCTTCTGACTCTAGAACTGGCTCCAATTCTTTGGCCTCCCCTGGCCACATTCAGGAGCCCATCACTGTCCCTGGGGACACTGGAAGTACCAGCTTGACCTCAGGGCAATAAAGGAGGGAGGGTGGATTCTGATATCACTGTAACCTTGATCATTCCTAGGGGCTTCTAAGCATACACAACAGAACCAAGGGCCTGAACGTCCATGTGACCCGTCTGCCAGAGGAACCCACCTCTGTGAGATGAGGAAGAGGCTGCCTCAGAACTGAGGCCTTGCCAGGTCCTTGCTGTCGTACGATGGAAGGTTGTTTGACAGGTGCAGTGGGTGAACCATGCACAGTCCAAGCACGGCAGGGACGAGACCACGGCACAGGTGGAGAAGGGCCATGTGAGGACTGGGGAGGTAGAAAGGCTCAGGAGATGGTGGAGAAACTGAAGAGGGCACAGGGAAGAAAGGTGCATGCTAGGATGTTCAAGCAGAGATGGTGCAGTGGTGGGGACACAGGTGGAGTAGGTGCAGATGAGGATGGTACAGGTGGGACCCTACATATGCTACCAGGCAGATGGGACAGAACAATGAGCCCGGCCATGGTCCCTGAGAGACACATACACTGGGAATGGTACAGATGAGATACTGAAAGCTCGGACTTTTGGCGACCTTGTCCTCCCTGTAAAGAAAGGAGTGTCTACCCCTTCTCCAGTTCTTCTCCTGTGCTTTAACCACAGGCAAGTCTTGTACACTCTGCCCAACCAACCCTGCCCTCTGATGAACCTCTCAGACAAGAGTAGAAAGGTCACTGTCCTTTCTAACCTGTACCCTGAGCCAACTAGTTCAGAACCAAAGGCCTCTGATACTTGAGTAGTCTAGTTGGAGGGGCCTCTAAACCCCACCACAGTCCTGGGGTAGTCTATCATTTCCTGGGGTCAGGGGTCTTCCATAGGCCCACTGCAGTCCCAGTCGGCTTGAGCTTGACACCCAGCACTCAAACCAGCAACGCAGCAAGCTCGGCCAGCAAACATTTCCTTTCCAGCTACAGTGTGGCCCATACACTAGCTTTGTTACTTGGGAATCTTTTTCAGTCTTTCTCTTCAATTTAGGAATCATTTTCTTCAGGACAGAACCCCGAGGAAGATGCTGACTTCATTAGGCCTCCTTGCCCAGGCCCACCCCTCTGCTCTGGCTACCCCTACTCCTAACCCACAGCCCAGCTCTGCCAGGGGTCTGGGCCTGGCTGGCAGCCCACAGTCTGCCCAGACCAATGTGTTGGCTCTTGGCAGGCAGGCATCCTGAAGATTCTAGCAGTGTCCTTTGCCACCTCACAACTGAAGTCGATGCTGGCCTGTGCCTTTCCCTCTGCCTCATTTACCTCTTCTTTCCCTCACTGCAACCACACTCAGGGATCATGGGACCCTCAGGGCTTCGAACTACTGTGCAGGTAGCACAGCCTCCTCCTTCCCTTCCCTCCCATGCTTGCCTCCCTCATAGATGTGGCTGTCCATCCCTGCCTCTGTAACATGCTCTGGGAGGCTCTAACCACTGCCTCTCTGACAGTGGCTGACTTAAGTAACTGCTGGAAACCCCTGTCATTATAGAGATGGCAGGTGTGGAGGCTCAGTTGAGCCTGAAGGTGGAGGGCAGAGTATTTGATGATCTACAGGCCATCTGGTCCCTGCATCTGGTCCCTGATGGTGGGAGTCAGGACCTGTCTGATTTCCTCAGAGTCAGACCTGTAAGCCAGAGTGGGGATACCGAGGCAACTGGAACATTAGAGTATCTTAGGACAACTAGCATGTGAGCAGGATGTTGCTGTCAAGGCTACTGGACAGCTCTAGGCTCCTCAGACCACCTGAGGAGACATGGAAGGGCCAGCCTCTGGCACAGTCCAGACTTTACCAAGGACCCAGCCTGGGGCACAGGTGTTAGGGGTGGGGCTCATGTTGGCAGGAGTGCTGGCTGCAGATGCCTCAGCTGGGCTTTTTAATTAACCTCTGCTGGCTGCTCCGGAGGGCCCCAATTAAGTGCAGAATGCAATGGCAGAGTGGGGTCAACGAGAGGAGCTGCTTTTAATTAAAGTGCAGTGGCCTGGGCAGGAGCGCCCCCGCCTGACCGCCTCCTCAACAGGTCCTGCTCAGCTCAAAGGCAGTCACGTGATAGGTGGATGACAGAGAACTCTGCAGTACTGTCTGGCTGAGATCCCACCAGATAACAGCAGAACCAAGGGCTGCCTTGTCTAGCCTGTGTGTCCACTGCCAGGCAGCCCCTCTCCGAGCCACTTTGTCCTCTCTGACCTCTTCTCATTTGTCACCTGACCTGGAATAGCCATCTACTACCCTCTCAATAAGCAGGTCCCTGGTATAATAAGCATCTGTGGTATGTCTACTTCAGAAGCAGCAAAAAAAATAAAACAAACAATTACATCAAATGTGCATGGGCAATGGGATTAAGCAAGCTGGGCGGGGGAGGTGGAGGACAGTGGAGAGCCCCAGGTAAAGGAGCAGACAGGAGCAGGAAGGGGAGGGAGCTCACCTGGAGCAGTAAGGGCCCGGAAAAAGCCAGAGCAGAATCTGGGCAAGGCTGAGTTGCTGAGGTACCAGCAAGGCCAAAGCCTGCAAGCAAAATTAAGAGGGAAAGTCAGACTTTTCTCCAAATGGCCAGAAGCCTACTGAGGACTCTCGGCATAATTAGCTTTCCAGGAAATGTAAGGAAAAACCATGGGAGAGGGCTGGTGAGATACCACCAACCCTGGAACCCACATAGTAAAAAAGACAGCTACCTTCTGCACGTTATCCTTTGACTTCTGCACACAAATGCTTGCATATGCTTCTACACATGCGTGCACTTGTGCTCGAGCACACGCATGCAAAATCAACCAATGTAATATAAATTAAGAGGTGCTATCTCGTCCTACTAGGGTGCATGATACACCAGCAAGGTAACAGGGAAAGTTGCACATGCCTGTGATCTCAGCACTTAGAAGTGGAGGCTCTAAGTATTAGAAGTTCAAGGTTATCCTCAGTTACATAGGGATTCCGGGCCTACCTGAGCTACATGAGGTCTTGTTTCAAAACATCAGCAACACCAAAATTGGATACTGAGATGAATTTGCAGCCTCCCTCCTGCTGCAAATTTCAGGCAGGTTTTCCTCACCTATTACAATGGTCCCAAATAAGTTTTTTCAAAAATGTTATGGCATTTTAACACACACATACACACACAATCAGAAGGGGGGGCTTTGCGTTTCACTCTGGAAGAACAGCGGTTTCATGGGTTTCTTGCAAGGAGAAACATTTGCTAGTCATCCTAGCCCTTTAGAAATCTCACTGGCTAGGAAGACAGGATGCCTTCCAGCATCTTGACCTCAGCACAGGTCCTGAGCATCAGTATGTCCTGATGCAATTGACCCTAATCATGCCTCTGAGAGCACTCAGGCTGGGGGCTACCAGGAAGGTATGCATGTCCTGCCCAACGGCCTCCCATATTTCTTCCAACGGCTTTGAATAACTGCAGCTGTGGGCCAACATTCTCCACGCCTGGCTTCCTCCAGACACGGGACTTTCGGGAGTGATGAATGAGGGATGAGGAATGTGGGGTGCTTCTCCAGGGCCACTGTGAGTCCCTCTCATCTGCCTGACTCAGGCTCCCACAACCCAACCCTGCCAAACCTGAGTGCCCAAGTACTAGTTACCAAACAGCCCCGTGCCAGAACCAACTCCTTTGGTTCTGTTGCGGTTCCTGGTAGATTTCCCCAGAAGAAATATGCTTTGGCCCCTGCACTAGTCACCAACACAACAGTTCATATTCAGAGTGGAATTCCCAGCTAATGGGTAATGCCCAGATGAGCAAGCTAGTTGGCTATCTCTGAGTGATCTGCTATTCTGTGGCTGCCGTGAGTAGGGGATACATGTCTCAGTATGCTACTGAGACATCCCAAGGTCTTGATTCCAAAGACAGGCTACTGGGGGAACAAGCATGATTGTCATTTTAAACGCTGAGGTTTGCAGGTACCTGTCAGAAGCAGAGGGAATCAGACAAGACAAGCTGTGGTTTGGATGGATCCCCAGAATTCACGTACTGGAAACCTACCCCATTGACTCATATTCCGATGGTGAAGGCAGTACATTGGGAAGGTGATTTGAGTTCGGAGACATCATGAGGATGGGGACCCATGGCAGCATGAGCTACTTTTATCAGGTGTTATTTGCTCTGTATCTCTTGGATATCCTGCAGGTGGCTCTGAGGAACTTCAGGTCCTATATTAAGTTGCTGTCTTTCTGGAATCTGAGGCAGTGTTCTTCTGACTTCTGAAGGACATCTGACCTAGAAATAGATTAGGGTGTCCTTCCTCACCCTAGGCCCCTGAAATCTCAGAAGTCTGTCTGGGTTGGCTAGCCCTGGTCCACCCAGAAGGAAAATCAAATCTACAGAGCTGGAGGTCGTGGCACATGCCTGTAATCTCCACACTTAGGAGGTGGAGTGGAGGACCAGGAGTTCAAAAGTCATCTTTGGCTAGATAGTAAATTCTGGGCTAGCCAATGCTAAGTGAGATCATCTTTTTTGTTTGTTCACTTTGCTTTTGTTTTGTTGTTCTGTTTTTTGAGACAGGGTTTCTCTCTGTAGCTTTGCCCATTCTGGACCAAGCTGGCCTCAAACCGTAAGATTCACCTGCCTCTGCCTCAAGTGCTAGATTAAGTGCCACCACAGCCACAGGCCTGCACGTGAGACCATCTTTTTTTTTTTTTTTTTTTTTTTTTTAAATAAATTCAGCATTTGCCAAACTTTTTGACATTGAATCATTTTTATTTACTGTACGCATGTAACAACTTACAGAATATTGTAACTTTCTAGGAACCAGGTTTCATTTTATTTTTAAGATTTATTTATTTATGTATGTGAGTACACTGTAGCTGTCTTCATACACACCAGAAGAGGGCATCAGAGGGTTGTGAGCCACCATGTGGTTGCTAGGAATTGAACTCAGAACCTCTGGAAGAGCAGTCAGTGTTCTTAACCACTGAGCCATCTCTCCAGCCCACATGAGACCATCTTAAACAAACAAATTAGATCACTGCAGGTAGAAGGACAGTTTGGGGTCATGGGAAAGAACCAGAGCCTGACAAGTAATTCAAGGACAAGAAAGATACCCTGTGACCAACAGAAGCAAACTGAGGCTTGGAGGACAGTGTCCTGAGACGCAGAGCAGAGTTTAAGAGATTTTTAAAATCTTTCTTGACTATGGGTTACATCAATATATACATATCCCAAAGTTCACTGGATCACACACTTAATATACAGTAATATATGTTATATGTGCCCGCATACATCTCCTTATGAGGAAATAAACACACTGTCCCTCCCTTTATAAAAGAACACCCCCCCCTCCCCAAAAGCGACTCAGGTTACAGGTCCTCTCCTGCAGTTACCTGGAAAGCTTCCCTTGTCCTCTGGCCTCGGTTTGCTCCTTCAGAGGACAGTTGACTCTAGGACTCTAGGAAGATTGAATGCCCCCAACTAGACAGGAATTGGAAGGAATTGGAAACAGTAAGACTGTTAGCATATGGCTTTCCAGAGGATGCACCCCTCGAGGCCTGGGGCAGAGGGCAGTGGCTGAGCTACATGTGATGGCTACTCTCTATGGACAAAGCTGGTGATCCAATGTGGAGCCCGTGTTACCTCCTGTGGGTAGAGAAATTCCCCCAAATCTGAGGTGGGTACCAGTAATCCCAGGCTCAGATGGAGTCTATCTTGAGTCTCTACAGCCCAGGTGTAGACTCCTGAGATCCATAGTTTCATTCCTCCAAGCCTCTGGGTCCTTTCTGGCCAGACACTGGGGTCCTGGAATGCTAGGTCTGGAAGATAGCCACAGATACAGGTTGTCTAAGAATGTTCCCTGGAGTGGGCAATATCCCAATCATCCCGGAAGAGCTAGACATGAAGGTTCCTGGACCTGATTAATAGAAAATTCTAGGTGTAAAGCCCAAGGTTTCAGTAGCCTCCAGGTTACCTGGGTGCAGACCAGCTCCAGACTGTCTTCTCATACACATCACGTGCAGATCAGAGACACAGACAATGGGCAGGTGGCCCACTGTTGGCCACTGTCTATATGCACAGCAGGGTTGAAGTTCGTCTGCACACATCAAAAACCTCCCCCAGTCAGCTGATGAGACCTTGTAAGGGCCTGAGATACATATATATCATGACGAAAGAAAGAGGCCATTGTCCACCACCTACATGCATGCTGCACACTGCTTGTGGGGTGATATGTATATTATTACCCCAATGGAGACAACGAAGCTTTAAGTTTTCTAAGTGTTGGAATTTCTTTTGTCCTTAGCACCTCAAATGAAAAAAAAAAAAAAAAAAAAACCAACCAAAAAAAACCCTGAGTATTCCCCAACTTCAATTTAAGGAAACAACATAAATGATTTTCAGGTTCCTACAACAGATCTGATGTGACCCAAAGAGGTCTGCCATTTCCTGTCCCACCACCTTTTCCCCATGGGTATGTGTATGTGGCATGGATATGTATGTATGAGTGTCTGCATATATGTGAATGCATGTGTGTGTGTGTGTGTGTGTGTGTGTGTGCAGAGCCCAAGGTAGACATAGAAAATCTTCCTTGACTGATCTTTCACCTTATTCTTTAAAAAAAAAAGATTTATTATTTTTATGTGAATGTCTTGCCTGCATGTATGTATGTGCACCACATATGTGCCTAGTGTCCTTGGAGGTCGGAAGAGGATGTTGACTCCTCTGGAACTGGAGTTATAAACAGTTGTGATTTGCCTTGTGGGTGTTGGAAATCAAACCTGGGTCTTCTGCAAGAGCAAGTGCTCCTAATCAGTGAGCCATCTCTCCAGTCCCTTTTATCTTTTAAAGATAGGGAGCCGGACCTCTGTCTTCTGAGGCCGAACTTAAGGCAGGCTGACATGCGTATCTGGCATTTACATGGGGTTTTGTGGATCTGGACTCCTGTTGCTTGTGAAGCAAATATCCCCGATCACCAAGGAAAACTCGGATCTGAGACAGAGATCACAAGTTTTAGGACTCAGCCATTAACTCTAAGATGGCGTCCTTTTGCTTGCCGCGGTGTGGACAGAACTAACAGACACTATTTTAAGGGAAAGAAGGCAGCTGCAGAGAAACAAGTTTTGTGTGTTCTCACTCATGAAAAAGAAAGGCTGACCTTCAAGAAGACAGAAGAATACTGGACACTTGCTCAGGAAGGAAGGGGCAGAGGGAGACTGGGCGATGGAAGCCACGGTACAGGCAGGCAGCAGGAGTAAGCTCCACTACTCCACAGATGGTAGGAAGATCACAGCCGTTAGTTTACTGTTCTCCATAAAGATGTGAAGGGAGAGCCCAAAGGCTCTAATACCAAAACAGTGACTGCTTGAGGAGCTGGAAACACCACAGGGGGCAGCATGCGGTGGGCAGTTCACTGTGCCTCATCAATACATATAACCATAGTGTATCACATTAAAACAAACATTGATCCTGCTGCACACACTGCTGTTTGGGAAGGGGAGGAAACTGGAGCTACCTACCCACCAGAGGGTGATAAAGCCAACGTATACTGTGAGGGCCCTTACCTCACCAGCTCTGCACCTAACCACTCATGTGTGTCGTGAAGCCAAGAGCAGAAAGAAAATAATCCTTGACTGTAGAGATGGCCTACCAAGCAGCCACTGTTCCAGGACAGAGCTGCACTGAGGTGACATCTATATACACCATCCCAGTAGCAGAAACCTTGGCCTGAGTGAGGGGCTATACATGAGATGGGGAAACTGAGGCTGGATTAAGTATAAAGAGAAGCAAGATGCTTAAAGGGACTAGAGCTGAGAAAGGTCCTGGAGCCCATGTTTTCCATTTCTGGACCTGGGCTGTGATTCTCTGGACAGCTGGGTGGCCCAGGTTGAGCTCACCCCTGATGGCCATGCATTTCCTGCAGAAGTCCCTGTCAAGTCTGGGTCTCAGGTCAGGGCTACCCCCTTGTGGCAAGGGAGAGTGAGCAGAAAATCGATCCTTCACAACTGTCCTGGCAGTAGGAGATGGATCTTGAACAGAAAAAACAAACTCAGTTTCTCTTGTAGTCTCATGTCACAGCCAGCACAGGATCTGGGATCCCAAAAGATGTGAGGACTGTTGCTCACCAGAAAGCAGCTTGTTCCTCAGCAGTAGACACCAGCAGGGTGTCTGACTTAGGTCAGCCCTGAGGCTGGCTGACTGGAGCATCAGATCCCAGAATTGGGGGAGGGGGAATCAGTCTTTAAGATGTCCCCACTTTGGTGCTGAAGTAGGCCCCAGGGTGTATCCTCTTTCCTTCTGCTAACAAGTATAAACCCTGCATTCTGACAGGCAGTGGTGGTGCACACCTTTAATATATCAGCACTTAGAAGGCAGAGGCAGGCAGATCTCTGAGTTAGAGGCAAGCCTGTTCTACAGAGTGAGTTCCAGGAAGGCCAGGGCTACACAGAAAAACCCTGTCTCAGAAAAACAACCAACCAAAACCAATCGACCAAACAAACATAAACAGGTGTTCCTGGATACTTCCTTGGTTTGTAATGACTTGCTTGCAGACCTTGTGTTGACTGGTTAACCATGAGAATAGTTCTCAAGGATACAAATGAAGAAATAGATGTAAGAGGTCAGGTATGTGGGAGGCTTCCATGCCTTCCCTGGCCACCCCCCCCCCCCCCAGGACCTTCCACATGTTCAGCTCCTGGGACTCTCTGAACCCATCCATCTCTAGGGGCTTTATGGACACTTAGTTATATGGGGACGATTGATTAAACTACTGGCTATCATGATCCACTCAACCTCCAGCCCTTCATCTTTGAGGGCTGAGATAAGGTTGAGGGTCCCCACCCTCTGATCCAGCCCTGGTCTTGCAGTGACCAGCCCCACCTGGTAGTTACCTAGGGGCTGCTGGCCAGCAGAGGGCTTATCAGCACAAGTACTATACTTCACAACCAGATTCCAAGGATCTTAGGAATTGTGTTCTAAAAACCAGAAATTTTTTTTCTCAGTCTTCAAGGTCTGGAGAAGAGAGTGGGACAGGAATTAGGGAAGGGCAGGGCTCTCCCTGTAGCTCTCCCCCTGGGGAAGTCATTAAAGCTGTAAAGTCCCACTTGTAACCAGACACTAAAGGTCAGAGTTTTCATTGTATGAGCATGTTGAATATAAGACAAAATACCAAGTGGAGCTCAAATGAGACTCGGTGCTGCACAGATTGTCCCTAAGGACACTGTGAAGTTACATTTCTAGCCAGTTAGCCTGCTCAGAAACTTCTGCTGGAAAAGGCTCCCAAGAGCTTGAGAGCAGGGAGAATAGATCAGGAAGTCCTACAGAGCTGTATTCCAATCTGCTCAGTGTACAAAACCCTCACGACAGGCTAGGTGGTCCGGTGGTGCAGTGGTGAGTTCCCCTGTTGGCGCAGGAATCCCAGAGAACACTGTAGTCTGTAAAAGCACCAGAGTACCTGAGCCCTAAGGGGTCAGGGAAAGAGGTGTGGAGGTCAAACTTCAGTGGGCTCCACCTCAGATGTGTGTGTGTGATACATGTTATGTACGTGTGTGCATATGTATGTATATATGTGATATATACACACATATGTGTGTATACAGAGAGAGAGAGAGAGAGAGAGAGAGAGAGAGAGAGAGAGAGAGAGAGAGAGTTAGTTCTACATCTCTAAGCATCACTAGCCTGGCATGAATGCCATCCATTTTACATAGAGACTGCAGAAACTGCCCAGGGGGCAGGATGGAGTCTTCAAGGCACACAGTTCCTTTCACCTCTCACTGGGCCTTGCCTCCTGTCTCTGATCTTATTCTAGGTGTCCATCTGTCTCTTTAGCAACTGGCAGAACCATGAGGCCAGGTCCTTGGGGATCCATGACTCTGACTAGGCCCTTAGGAGTAGGGTAGTCTAAAGAGAACAGCCTGGACTTTTCCCTGGCATATGATCAGCTGAAGGGCAGGTCGAGGCGATAGGCACTCCTAGCTTCCTAGTACAGGTAGCTGAAGGACCCTGGGCTGCCCCATGAACACCTTTTCAGTTAGCTCACCTCGCCCTCTCCTGGCCAGAGCTGGTCCATCCAGGGATCTCAGATAGGAAAAGGGACTCCAGGTCTCTAAGCAATCTTGTGCAACAGTTAGCCTCAGTCTACCCAAGCAATTGATATTTCCTGGTAGGGTCTGTCCCTAGACATGCCCACTCAGGGCTCCCACACATATGTCTGCAAGGCCCCCACCAACCCACTGCGACAGAGCTCAAAGCAGAAGCACAGATGAAAGAAGGAAGTATGTTTCTTCACTTGGGAGTAGGCATCCAGCAATCTGTTTTATCATTTTCAAAAACTGTATCTTACATAAGCCCCATCTTGTCTCTCCATATTTTTTTCAATTTGCTAAACTCCTCCCCCCAAAATAACGTTTCTTTGGCTTTCTATTTCTTTTAAAAATTTTAAAGATTTTATTTTTTAAAAAAATAAATATTTTTAAAAATTTAAATTCTTTTTAAGTGCGTGTGCATTTGCATGTGTGTGTTTATGCAGGTGCTTGTGGAAAGCTTCAGATTCCCCAGAACTAGAGTTATGGGCAGTTGGGAGCTAGGAACAGAACTTGGGTCCTCTGGGAGAGCAGTATGAGCCGTTTCTTCAGTTCAGTTGTCCAACTTCCTTTTGAATACACACTTGGGGATGGAGTGATGGTTCTGTGGTTAAGTCCATTTGCTGCTCTTGTAGAGGCCTTGGGTTTGGTTCCCAGAACCTGCATAGTAACTCATAAACATCTGTAGCTCTAGCTCCAGTGGATCTTCTGGACTCTTTGTGCACCAGGCACCGATATGGTATACATGCATATTTATAGGCACTCACATACATAGATAAAATAAGTAAATCTTGAAAAACTATATATATTTAAGTGAATATACAATTTAACACTCAAAGTTCATGTGCAATATGAAAATTTCACTGGAGCTTTAACTGACCTGGGTAGGTGGGAAGAACCTGTTTAGGTTTTAGTAATAGGGCCCACTTCAAAAGTACCATCCATTACACATGTGGATACTAAATATCTACAATGGCTGTTTAAAATCTTAACTGACACAAATAATTATTTATGGGGTACAGAGTGACTTTTTGAGCAGGACTACAATGTACAGTGGTCACATTAGGATAAACAGAATGACTATCACCCTGTCTCTATTTTTTTTTTCACAATTTTGCCTTTTTAGGTACAGAAAGGGAGTTTGGTTCTTGATTATTAACCTGTGGTTTTTCTGGACACCCTATCTCTTTGTCTCCTTATCTGTAAGGCTAAGACAGGCTTCTGATATGGCTGGAATCCCGGGCCTCTGGAGATGTTATGCCATTTCTCCAGGGTGTGTAGCAGGTAGTATCACCCAAGGCTTTGCATAAACATTTGCTGTGTGTTGAGGGTGGAAGAGACCTGGGAGGTACCCCATAGACGTTTACCGAAGCAGCATTTAAACATGGAGCCTTGAGCGATGGAAAGGGATGTGTTTAGGGTCAAGAGGGTGACTATTGCTTCGGATCCTGGCAGGTTCAGCACCCACAATTCTGGGAGAAAGCTCTGGAGGTCTCAACCCCCAAACACAGTGAGGATGCCCTGCACACAACAGTGGCTGAAGTAGGCCCAGGTAACAGAACTGCCTCTTGCCAACTCAATAGATAGGGAGAGCTCCAGGCTCAAAAGACTCTCCCAGGTCCCTCAACATCTCCTGCCTGTGGGAGTCCTCACAACAGCACATGGGGTGGAAGAACTGGACAGGGAGGACAGAGCCTTGGCCTGATTCCTGCATAGATCGGGAGAGTTAATGGATTCCTCCTTCTCACCTGCACCATGGAGGCCACCCCATCACTGCCTCTCAGGCAGTGCTATGCCTACGCAGGTCTCTGGTCCTCTCAGTCAGCTGTGAGCGTGCACACAGGTCCAAGACCAGTGTAGCGACATGGTGTTTCTCTGACATTTGGCCTGCGCCTCTTCCCACTCTGGCCATCTGTCAGTCACAGATGGAATATCAGAGACCCTGGGGTACTCTGAGAAGGACATCACACCCCCTACGGCTGACACGACCTTCCCACTCTGACCTTGGCGCTCCAGAACGCTTACTGGCCTCAACCCCCGCATCCGCGGAATGGGCTGGAATTCCGCAGGAAGGCGCGCGTGCGCACGCGCCGGCGGACACGGAAATCCATACACCACACCCTTGCTCGTTCTAGTCCCGGGAGCCAGTGTGCTAGCTCGGGACCCGATCCGGAAACAGAGCGACTTCGGCTCCGCCCCGTGAAGGCTAGAGAGTGCAGACGCGCAAGCGCTATCCGTGTAGGGGCGGAGCCTCCTGCGTGCCCGCCCTCTTCCCCCGGCGTGCCCCGCGGCAGGCGCTGACGTGGCTGCCGTCAGCGCCGCCATCTTGTGGGAGCGAAACCAACGCCTGGCTGGGAGCAGCCGCCGCGGAGGTGAGACGCGGGACCCGCTGAGGCCGAAACTGGGGAGGCCACGGGCTAGTCATCGTGGGAGTCGAGGGGTGCTCGGCTGCGGCTGCTAAGGACCGAGTCTGGTCGGGCGGCCTGAGGTCTGTGCTCAGTGGGCTTGGCGGCAGGCCGGACAGAGGATCAGGGCGCCCCCAAGTCCCGCGTCGCCCACGGCCGCTTGGCCCTCCCCCACTCCGCGGCCCTTACGCCTGGCCGCCCGCCGCGGGCCGCAGCCCGGAAGTCCGGCCAGGACGCCGGCTCTTCTCCAGGAAGCCAGGTTTCCTGCTGTTCCTCTCTGCGCCTCTCCTAGGCTCCACGACCCGGGAGCCCGGTAGCGAGGAGCAGGGTTCGGGGGTCACGGGGTTTCCCTTCTTAAAGGCTAGTCGGCAACTTCAGATACAGCATGAACCTTGGGCATGGGGAAACTGAGGTTCGGGTGGCCTGAGACGGCGTCAAGGTCACTCGGGTGGCGAGGTCTTCCTCTTCAGTCTTCTGGAGTCCAGTTCCTGTCGGCCTGGAGGACCGAAGTTGTAGGAAGGGGGAAGGGAAAGGGACAGGTGTCGGAGAGGGGCTCCGAACTGATGAACCGGGTGCTGGGATTTAACACGCGCATATGCGGATCTCAGGGGATCTCAGAATGCCCACTGTGAGCCCCAGTTAACCGTGATTTGGGCCCCGTATATCGGTGAGATCTGTATTGGGGTCTGCACTCTAGAACCCGGTGGCCTCTGGAAGGGTTTGAGCCTTGTTTCGCCTCTTGGCTGACTCCCCTTACGGCACTTTTGGGTGGAATAGAAAGGCCATTCTGAATTGGAGAATCTTTAACCTGCCCATGGAATAACCTGCTCCCAGCCTCTGAGCAATCTGCAGGTACAGAGGCCAGATCCAGTACACAGTTCTGGCTGTCCATTTAGGGTGGTCATGCCATGTCAGATTGTAATGTAACTAGCTACATATGTTGTATGGTTTAGCTATATATAACAAATGCTAAATGCTAGGGAATCTGCTCCCATCAAGGGGGAATTCTCCCATTCAAAGAGCAAGTGGCTGCTTTGTCAGGGAAGGAAGGGTCAGCTACTCTTGGTCCCAGAAGTCACTGGAGAGCCCAGTAGTTGATGCCACAACCCATGTTGGAGTAGTCTGTTGTAGTTCTTGTTTCACAACTAGTGGTCAGCAGTTTTTCCTGCAGGTTGATTCTGGTGTTTTCTGCCATGTCTGTCAGAGGACTAGTGAGATGCCATGGTGCTTTGTGTGCTGGCCTCATGTCTCTCCTCTGTCTTAACCAGTATCTACAATGTCTGACATGGGTGACTGTAATGTCTTGCTCACCTTTGAGCTTTTAGCAGCACTATCAGAAATAGCCTAGGCTATGAGATTTGATGCACTATGTTACTACCTGGTTTCTCTGTTTCCCCAGAGAGTTGTGTGGTGTAAGGGCCAATCACAGATGTGTTGGAGCTACATTGTCTCCGTGCCATAAAGGTTTCCTTTATGGGAATGTCTGTCACTTATCCTTAGATTTGAAAAGGGGTCTGAGTCACTGGATCACCAAATTGTTCTCTTGCTTGTGAGGCAGATGTACAGAATTGCTGCTTCAAAAAGGTTTAGGAGCTAGATGGAAGAGTGCTTTTCTAGCCCGCGTGAAGTCTTGGTTTGGCTCTCTAGCACTGCACACAAGGTTTAAGACAGTGTGAATAACAGCTGACTCATACTCAGTCTACTCATCCTGAAAGGAAAGTAGCAATAACTAGTTCTGTGTTCCTCACACACAGTTCTGATTGTAAATCATGCAGCTGAGATGTCCACTATGCCTCTTGCACCTTGTAGAATGGATGTCTAGAATCTTTGCTCCACTAGGCTGCTTCCCCTGCCCAGGACCAGACGGGCTTCAAAATACTTTTTTTTTTTTTTTTTTTTCTTCAATGTAAAGGTAAATTAGACCAGCAGTTGCTGTGGTAACCCAGTGTCAGGCAGCCTAACCAAGAGAAAAAACTTGTTGTGCAAGTTCATGCAATAGCTTGTCACAATGGTTTGAAATTGTTGGGTCAGTTTTTTTTCAGATTCTTAGAATTAAATGTTACATTGATGTGTAGAGTTTTTCTGTGTAGCCCTGGCTGTCCTGGAACTCCCTCTGGAGACCAGGCTAGCCTTGAACTCAGAAGTCTGCCTCAGCCAGGCAGTGGTGGTGCATGCCTTTAATCCCAGCACTTGGGAGGCAGAAGCAGGTGGATTTCTGAGTTTGAGGCCAGCCTGGTCTATAGAGTGAGTTCCAGGACAGCCAGGGCTACACAGAGAAACCCTGTCTTGAAAAACCAAAAAAAAAAAAAAAAAAAAAAAGGAAGAAGAAGTCTGCCTTGAGTGTTGGGATTAAAGACATAAGCCACCACCTCCTGGCTCTGATATGCAGGTTTAAATCTACTCTTAATCACAAGGGCTGTGTTGTTTGCACTGAAGAGCCCATCAGACCCAGCCTGCTCTAGGTTGCTATGTCATTCTTGGTCTTTCTTCCTGTTGGCTTTCTTGAATCCCTTTGACCTTTTATATTCATGAAATTGTCAGAGATGGTGAGGAGAGAAAAATGAAAGTTTCTTTGACTTGAGATCTGACAAGCAATAGCATCTTTGTGTGTGTGTGCTGTATCTACTATTGAAGAGTTGACACTGCCTACTGAGAAGTTAAAGATAGCTGGGGGTGGGGTGTGTATACATTGGGGTTTTCATTACACACCAAGGTCTGTGTCCATTATTGATTGTGATACAGATTATGGATAATGGCTTGTGTAGTTTGTCAACTCAGAAAGGTAACTCAACCCTCTCAGGTGGGTCAAGTGACCTGATTAGCTGGAAAACTTGTTAATGTAGGCACATCTAATCTCTTTATTTCTAGCGGGACCTTTTAGGTGTTCACCCAAGTTCCACCACCCTGTCCTGCTACAAATAGTGGTGAAACTGAGGAGAATCCAACCCCACCCCCCACCCCCATCTGATCCTGTTTCCTGATTTTCTACTGACAGTGGTAACAGTTTGGTAGCCTGTCAGCAGCCAATAGACAAGGAACAGAGGCACTCTATGCAGGCCATATGCAGGCCTGATAAGAGGGAAAGTTTTAAGTGATAAGAGCAGAATTGACAAAAAGTAGGAAGACAGGCCATCAAGAAGTGCTTCGTAGTGTAGTACAGATTTTTCCCCTAAACTTGAGATCCTCCTGCCTCACCTCTGGAGATTACAGCCTGCTGGGATTACAGCTGTGTGCCACCATGCTAGACAAGCATATTTTACAGACAGCAGTTGGGTGATTAAGTTCAGGTGGCCAGCAGCTCCCCATATCTGCGGATCTGAGAATCACTGCTGTATAGCGTGAGTGGGACTTGGTTATTATCATTGGACATTTTAGGAATTCAGGAGTGTGTGATAGAAATAAAAAGTCGTCTTTTTTTTTTTTTTTTTGGTTTTTCAAGACAGGGTTTCTCTGTATAGCCCTGGCTGTCCTGGAACTCACTCTGTAGACCAGGCTGGCCTCAAACTCAGAAATCCACCTGCCTCTGCCTCCCCAGTGCTGGGATTAAAGGCATGTGCCACCATGGCTGCCTTAAAAAGTCTTCTTGATTAGTATTTATAAAGGTAAGTATACCTGTTAAAGGGATGCTTTAACCAAAGTTCTTTCCAAAAGGTTCTTTTTTTTGTCATTATCAGTTGTCAAAATATTTTTGCAGTACCATATGCTGACACAGGAATGTTTGTGGCCTAGATGCTCTAGGTGTCCTCTAACGCTTCTTGTTTTGTTTAATTCTGTTGGTAGATAGAGTTTAGGTGCATGTGGCCAAGAAAGGGGTTTCTAGATTTAGTGAGACTGGTTGCTGAAGAATGAGAGTGAAGGCCGGTCTAGGTGGCCTGAAGTGTGGGTGTTCTCTAAAGCTTCCTGTTCTGTAGATAAGAATTCACTTCTTCCTTGTTTGAATCCAGATGGTTATATTTACATACCATCTTCTAGTGACTTTGGTGGTGAAATTTTGCTTGGCATTATTTTCACCTTTTAATAGTTCTCTTATGTCAAGTCATATCAGACCTTGACATAGTGATGTGAGTAGCAGAAATATGTTGGTTGGAGCTGCCAGTTCTGGAGTAAGTTTGATGAATACCTTGCTTCCTCTGTGCTGTTGCTTTACCTTCAGTTCCCAGGTCTGTGCACCCCCCCAAGTCTGCAGAAGTTAACAGATGTAGGAATGTTTACACAGAAGCACAAGTTGTACATAGTTTAAAACAGTGCAACATTCCCTGTAGATTTTTCCTGAAAATCATTAAGATTAGCCTCTCCGAAGGTGTGTGATTTTTTTTTTTTTTTTTAAATATCCCACAGGCCTTTTATTTATTTATTTTAACTTTTAAACCTTTTAATTTTAAAAAACAACATTGCTTTTGCCTCTGATAAGGAGTACCTGTAAGGGGCCTAGTGGAAGAAGATGGAAATGGTAGCCTTAGCATTGGGCACAAAGCTGCTTGTTCATGCATGATACTGGAATGTTCATCTTAACCATCCTAAACTATATAGGCTAGGCTGGCCTTGAATTCCCAGAGATCCCATTGCCTCTGATTCACATGCCTGACTAAATATATGTAATTTATACTGCAGTGAATGTGTGTCTTAAAGGGAAATAACTCAGGAGTTGGCCCAGTGAGTAAAATACTTGCTGCAAAAGCATGAGGACCGGAGTTAAATCCTCCCTTCATATACAGATCTTCTAATCCCAGCACGAGGAAGGCAAGAGACAGGATGATAGCTGGAACTTTCTGAGTAAGCCATTGCAGCTGAATTAGTGAGCTCCAGGTCAGTGAGAGAGCCCCCCCCCCCCCCCAAAAAAAAAAACCATGTATGGGTGTTGCCTATCCAAAGAGACAGAAATGTCTGTCACCTGGAAGGTGACATTTTTGCAGAGATATGATAGAAAAAGATTGGCAACTTTGAGGGAGAAACCAGAGGCTTCTTAGTAGCCCAGGACAATTGACAAAAGGACTCTGAACTGGGTAAGTGTACTACTACCAGGAGCTGTGTGGGAGGGCAGGACTAGAGAGGGTGCCCTGGTCCCAGAAGCAGCTTTGTAGTCCTCAGGCTATTTTGAAATCTGTGGGAACTCTTTTGGCTCTATCAGGTAAGGAGGCAATATATCTGGCACTTAGCCACTTGTGTGGTTTTCATGTAGGTGGAAAATCCCTCTGTGATAGCCTGAGCTCAATCACAGAAAGATAAAGCTTTTCTTTGGCATAATGTTAACAGACGTTCCAAGTCTTCCAGGAACCCCGCTTTAACTATCTTGTCAGTCAAGGGTAGTGCATTTCATTCTCTTCAGCACCTTAACAAAAGTTGTCCTCATTTTTCAGGGAAAAATTTACTTCTTTGAGGTGGGATGCCCTTGAGATTGCTGTGGTTGGCATTTAGTGCCTCGGTAGCCACCCCCCTTGCCCTTTGTATGGGAATGACTGGGCCTGCATTAAAGCAGAGTTTTGATAGAAGTTACTTCCCTTTGTGTCCCTGTGATGTCATTGCTGGTAGGCTCATGGGGGGGAGTCTTCAGTCTTGTGCAAATGTCAGGTTGTCTGTTGGCTTTTTTTTTTTTTTTCAGGTGGCAGACTTAGTGGATTTGAGGGTATGGTGGGCACCAGACAGTTCTCATAGCTACTATATGTGAGGGTCCTAACATTACTGGTGCCACTTTGCACCTGATTAATTCACTTGTTGTAGTGTAGTGGGGAGTGGAGGCAGCAAGTCTCCATAGTTTGGGTGTGAAGAACTGGGTGGAAATTTGGGAAGGAGGGAGATTTTGATGGAAAAGCTGAATATGGAAACATGGAGAGGAACCTTACTTATCTGGAGAATAGGTTAATTGCTAGAGAATGCACTGGGTGACAGTCACCTAAGGGGAGGCCTCTGAAAACTAAGACGAGGCATCAGCAGGTGTATGGTTAGAGAAAAGACGCTTAGAGTGTTTTATAAACGCTTTTCTGACATTGGGATGGTGGGGGATATAAGGGTGTGTGGTGTGTGGCTAGCAGTGCCAGGCTCAGCAAGGACAGCGGACTTAGGGATTTGGTCTTTGTCCTTCTGTATGTTTGCTTCACTCCAGCAGGGTGGGGCAGGACCAAAGCTGAAGGGAGCCTAGTGACAGCTCAGCTTTCCTGTACACTTTACTCCTCTGTTTCTTCCTGAAGAACAAGTTTTTCAAAAGAAGGGGCAGGACACTTCCTACCCTCAGAATGAAAGTTCCCAAAGGTAGAGATAAGGGTTTTTGGTTTTTTTTAATTAAAAATGTTGTATTAAATTTTAATTTGTAAATTGTGTGTGTGTGTGTGTGTGTGTGTGTGTGTCTCTTTATATGGCTATGTGAATGAGTGCAGATGTTCAAGGAGGCAGTGGTGTGTCAGATCCTTCTGGAGCTGTGTTACAGACCATTGTAAGCAGCCTGATGTAAGTTCTGGGAATTGAACTCTGGCCCTCTGTACTTAAGAGCTGAGCCATCTCTAGCTCCTTGGTTTTGTTATCATGAGACAATCTCAAACTATAGCCCAGGCTGGCCCTGAACTCAGGGCAGTCCTGCCTCAACCTCTGTAGTTCTAGGATTACAGATCCATGGTGATAGCAAAAGTCAAGTTTTGAAGATTCAAACTCACTAAGTACTCCAGTGGCTATCTGACTCTCTGTCCAAAGTATGGCTGGATGCAACATTAACATTAAGTTTCGGTAGAAGAGTACCCTGCTAATATTAAATTGCAGTAGAAGAGTACCCTGCTAATTGTAACTGGTTTGAGGAAGAGCTTATTTTATGAAAGCACAATGAACTAGCTGTTGGTCGTTCTAGTTCCCTTTTTCTTCAGTGTGAAAAGGGCCTCTGGGATGCCAGGTCTAGATCCGTTTGCCTCACAGGGAGGGGTGTGTGTGTGTGTGTGTGTGTGTGTGTGTGTGTGTGTGTGTGTGTTCTGGGCGTGGAGGAAGCTCATGAAGAGGTAATCTGGCAAAGTTGTATTACTTTGATTTGGCTTACAACAGAAATTACTGTTCTTCTGGGTCCTCCTGCTTCTCCTGAGCCCAGGGATGGTGGTGTTATATGTGGTTATGTGATATTTGGCTTGGCTTTGTGCATGCTCTGCCCTCTGTAAAGACCAGTGGAGCCTGGGTGGCCATTGAGAAGCCACAGCCACTTGGAGGTTCAGCTCCATTGCTTTAGCAGGTTTGAGAACGCGCATTTTAGCAAACATGGATGTGGCTCTGAAGGTGGGAGATCAGGGTATGATCTTGGGTCATTTCTCCTCAATTCCATTCTGAGACCAAAATAAGTTGCACCTGTTTATAGCCAGCTGGAATTGTCTCCTATACACAAGTTGCATGCTCCATATATGTGCTCAAGAAAGGAGTAACGGGCTAGGTTCTGAGGGATACATCCAACCTGGCCCTTTCAAGGAGTCAGGACTTCCTTAGAAGCACCAGACTTATCCTAGGCTGGCAGTCATGTGGCTAAGGTATGAAGATAGAACAAGTGGCTACAGGGTCACTAGGGAGGGCCAAGCTGAGCCTTGTCCCTTGATTTCAGGATGGTTGTGTTGTCATACTGTGCTTTCCACCATTTTAGATGTGTTTCTGGGTTGATTCCTGTTTGCATTTCTTGCTTCGTTTTGTCTGTGGTTTGAGTGAGCAAACCTAATGCTCTGCTGCTATTTCCAATTCTGTATCTGTAGTTTTGGAGTTTTTCCAGTGAGATAAGTAGAGGTCATCTGTACTTCCTGCCAAAGTAGAAATACGGTAGCAGTATGTGTTTGGGTAGTGTTCCTCAACTTACCTAATGCTTTGACGTTCTTTCCTGTTCCTCATGTTGTGACACCCAACCATAAAATTATTTCATTGCTACTTCATAACTGTAATTTTGTTACTATTGTGAATCGCAGGATACCTGACACATGACCCCCTAAAGTGGTTGAGACCCACAGGTTGAGAACTACTGTGTTTGGGTGTGGTTCTGTGTCTCCTAAGTAGGTGCTGTAGGTATGCAGTGCTGCAGGAAACTCCAGAATGCATATTATTCTGGAAGCCCTGACTCCAGTTACAAGTCCGGATTCTGTTAACTGAGAGGAAGACAAGACACAGAACAGTAGGTATCTGCTCCAAGAAGATTTACACAAACAATGTGGCAAGATGTTTCCCCATTGGAGCCTTTATAAGTCTCAAAAATTATGTTTTATGAATTCCTTATTGTAGCTCTAGTTACAGGCCATGTGATTGCCCAGTTATCTGCAATCATGGATCTGCTGCTGTCTAGAGTTAATGTGGCTGTGAATGTGTTTGACATTTTTGAGGGTAGTTATGTTAAATGGTAATGCTTAAAAATAAAGGGAGAAGCAAAAATAGAGGGAGAGCTGAGGCTCGGTGTTCTAGTTACTGTAGTTCAAAAACAGCTCAGAGTTTTATTTGAGTGTAGGTATACACACTGATTTGTGGGGAGCTCATCTTAGGTTTGCAAAGAATGCCCTAACTTCAGTTTCACTCATCCTCCTACCTACAAATCAGATCTGGTGGGTTTCCCCTGCCCTGAAGAAGCTTTGAGGAGGCAGTGTGCAGAGTGGGTATGTGTTTCAGTTCTTATCCTGGAACTGTTGAAGTCACGGCTTTGCCTTTACAAGAGTGCTTGCCTATCCTAGTATCCGCACGTTCAGTTTTACTCTTAAGTAAATTTTACGAAATAATGACAAGATGTAGAGCAGTACTTGGATTGCATGAACATACTGGGCCTAGAAGCCTGGAATGTTTAGCTGAGGGGCATGTGAAGACCTGAGGCTTTAGGAGGAGACATACTTAGTCTCTGTTGATGTACAAAAGACACTGTGTACAGAGGTCAACGTGTGGCTATGTTGCACATGACACTAAAGCTCTTTTTAAGTTGCAGGCTTTCATGTATTTGATTTTGGAACACTGGCACTCTTTACTAAAAACTTTAGTTAGAAAGTGTTTTGTACTGTGTTCAAATTCTTTAAGAAAAGTTAGATTTGGTAAATTTCCTCAAATGTGATAGCTGAGAATATACACTTGATGGATGTGGCTAAACTATTGTTGAGGCAGGAGCTCATGTAGCTCTGGCTCCAGTGTTTTAGTGTTGTCCCTGCATGCAGTTCTTGCAGATGCCAGAAGAGGGCTTCACATCTGGAACTGGGTGGAGTTAAGGATGGTTGTAAGCTGCCATCTGGGTGCTGAGAATGGAACTGGTGTCCTTTGCAAAAGCAACAAGTACTCTCACCCATTGAGCCATCTTTCTGGCCCCCTAAAAGGAACTAACTCTTAAAACATCATCAATTTTTCATTCAGGTAGTAAGTATGAGCCCTATTCAGGACAGAACATTCTGTTGAGTCTGCAGCCCGGAGCAGAAAATTTCTCTTCCTACTGGGATTCTTTCAAAATAGTGGTAATAATTGGAGGAAAATGGCAAACCTGCACAGTCTGATTTAGAGAAGGTTGTCCGGCTTTTTCTGAGTCTTGTGGAAGGACGATCGACCTTCCTGGCTATCTCTTGGCTGCTGCTCAGGCTCCTGTTCAACTGCTAAACCAGTCAGATTGCATTCATTCATCATTGTGGAATAGGTGTGGACTCAGTTGTGTTTTCTCGCCTTTACTTAAAAGACCAGGAAGGTTCTGCTACTGACAGAGAGGGTGGTGTAGGGAGACTGGTTGCCAGAGGAGAAGCTGCTTCAACCATTGTCCTCACCTACTCAAGGAATGAACTTTCTTGACCCCATCTAACTTAGTGGTTGTAGGTCCTCCTGCCTGAGGCACTCTCTCTGGTGGTTTGGGAGGAAGAATAAACCAGCTCTCTGGGAAGTCTGTTTTCACTGCCTGCTAATGGAGTAATGTAGAAGAACCTGAAAAGCAGGTTTAGCTTGTGTGTGGGATTGTGGAGGGAAGGTGACAGCAACTTGATTGGACTTCAAGTAGTCGGTGCCTGTACCCAGAGCCTCTGGTGGTGATCGGCCCTTGTAGCCACCAGGCTTTTCTCTGTGGAGGCTCCCTTGGATTTGGGTCTGTTCTAGAAGCAGTGGGTGTGGCCCCATGAGGGCACAAGTGCCCGTTACATCTACCTGTGGGAACAGCGGGGTGAATCTACATGCTTACATTGTTGAATGTCTTAAATCTAGAGCCCATCATTGAATTTTATGTTTGTTTCTCCCTTTGGTGGTTCTTGTTAAAAAAAGAAAATGTTCACCGTGGTTTTCTTGGCCTTTCCACAGAGAAAGCAGGTTAGGCCCAGCACACTTGGCTATGGGCCATGCCAAATCATGTGCAAGAAAGCAGCACTGGGTAACAGTAGTCATGGACAATGAGGCACTCATGTAGCTATGCAGTCAAACTTGGCTGAGATCCTCGCCACTAGACACAGTTATTCAGGGTGTCTGTCTACTACTGTAGCGACTTGAGGGGTCATGTATCCTTTCCCCTCTGTCTTCCTCTGGATTTTAAGGGGGCTGCTTTTCTTTTTGAAACAGGGTCTCATGTAGTTCAGAACCCACTATTTATAGCCAAGGATTGATTATCTTGAGCTCTGCCTCAACCTTACTGGGATCATATATTTGCTCATACATGAGTAGTGAGTACTACCACTGTTGGTTTCTACGCAACATCTGGGCATAAAGAACTAAATGCCCCCTCTGCCTTACTAAGTCCCCCTAGCACACAGGTGGCACCCTACTCACCACTGGTGGATCCCTTTTGTTTGTCCATTGATAACCATTTGTGATGTGTTGATTTGGAAGGAAGGTGGAGTTGTTTTCATGGACAACTGATGGCTGAGCAGATAGTTAACCTGCTTCTGTGGAGCTTTTTTGGCTTTTTTGTTTAAAATAAATTATGTGTATTGCCTCCTTGGGTTTTTTTTTTCTTCCCTGTACTTGAGTGCTTCCTGATCTGTGGCATCTAGTGACTCCCTTCTTAATTTGTCTTGGGTTCACTTTCTTTTGCCTCGTTTGGATCCTCATGGGATGCCTTGTCATGTTGAACTTGTTTTTTAACTATCTATAATTGGTAGGAATTAAAGGTTGAGAGCCATAATCTCGGAATTTTTAAAGAGCGTTGCTTGAGAGTCTTCCTCCCACCAGCACTGCACTGTCATTGTCACAGAGTGTTTTGGCAGCAGGCAGCAGCTCTTGGAGCATGTGCTCCTCCTGCTTAGCTAAGAGTCTCCTCTTTGTAGTTAGTCTTGTCAATCTGTCCTGTTCATCTGTTTTCTTTCTTCTCATTTCTTGCCACTTTCTTCTCCTGTTGTCTTCATGTTCTTCCTCCTTTGTTTGGTAATCGGTTTTGTTAGTTTTTCTATGGTAAGATCTCAAGACTAATTAAGGCCGGTTTCCGCTGGCCTCAGTGCTGGGATTCCAGGCATGACTCAACACCTAGATTTCTTCCTTCTTTTTCTTTGACAGTCTCACTATATGTTCCAGATTAGCCTCATACCTTCTGTTATCCTCTTGTGTTTATATTCTTCCTATTCTGCTTCCTGGGAGCCTTCATTTTGAACTTTTTGTGTCCCTCATTTTCCTTTGTTCCGTTATCTTGTTCTTTCTTGGTGGACATCTGTACTGATATATTCAGGCTTTGGAGTGTTTTATTGTTGTTTGAGACAGGGTCTCCCTATGTCCCCTAAGTGACTTGGAACTTACTATTTAGAGCATCCTGGCCTTGAACTCAGAGAGCTACCTACCTCTGACTCCTGGTTGGTAGGATTAAAGGCATGAGACACCATATCTCACACTGTTTTTGAGGTCTCTTGTAGCTTAGGCTGGCCTCAAAATTGCTGAGTAGCTGTGGCAGAACTGTTCTTCCTATCTCTATCTCCCTAGTGCTGGGCTTACAAGCATGCATACTGTACCCTGTTTATGTAGTGTTGGGGATTGAACTCGGGACTTCATGGATACTCTGCCAGCTGAGCTCCATCCCTACCCTGGGTTTTTTGTTTGGTTGGGTTTTTGTGGCTTTTCTTTTTTAAGATTTATTTAGGTATATATGAGTACTCTATTTGCATGTAAGCCTGCATGACAGAAGAGAGCACCCGATCCCATTATAGAAGCTTGTGAGCCACCATGTGTATGCTGGGAATTGAACTCAGGTTCTCTGGAAGAGCCAGTGCTCCTAACTTCTGGGCTGTTTATCTGGTCCTGGGGGCTTTTCTTTTAAATAGTCTGTCTCCTATTTTGGCTTGCTTCCAGTCAAAAAAACTAGTTTTGCTTTTTGAAATGCTTTTAAAGAGAGATGGAGCTAGGCTTTGAGGAGCTGCTTATGTTCATATCTTCTGGGGCATTCTGGGAGTGCCCCCACATCTCTGTGCTGTAGTTCAACTACTCTTAAACAGCCCCCACTCCGTGAGGGGCTGAAAGTACTTGCAGCTGGATCTTATCCATGACAAGTGTCCCGGGGTCTCCAGTGTATTCGGTTGGTTGGAGTTTAGTCACCTTGGCCTCTATACTGTTCAGCCCATCCTGAGATACTTCTAGTTACTTCCTGAGGAAGGAGTACTTAAGAAGTGAAGTGGTGATGCACACCTTTAATCCCAGCTCTCGGATGCAGAGGCAGGTGGAGCTCTGAGTCCAAAGCTATCCTGTTCTACAGAGGGAGTTCAAGGATAACTAAGGCAGCACAGAGAAACCTGTCTCAAAAAACAAAAACAAAGCAAGCAAAAAACGAACTAGAAGGCCTTTAGTGCTAAAAGTATCTTTATTGCTCTTTCTTAGCTGATTGATAAAGTGAAGAATTGGATATGCAATCCTCAACATCTCCTTTTTCTCTCTCCTAATATTTTTATTCCCCTATGGGCAGTGATTTGGGGGAGTGCAGGATGTTTATCTGCTTAAACATAAGCATCATATTGCATAACTTTTTGATTACCTAAAAAGAAAACATTGTCTAGAGGGTACTAGAGATGGTGTGAAGGGGTCCTGTAGACCATACATGGGTTATGGTGCCTTCACATCAGCTAGGAAGTTGGGTCTAACCCATTGAACAAGACAATGTAATGTGTAACTTGTGTGGGTAACCCCCAAAATGGAAGGTTTTCTTTGTAGAGCCTGCTTAACAGTGGCTAGTGGAAGTGACTGTTAAAAAGTCAGCAGCTTTCACGGTGTAATAAGATGTCACAGAACTGAACCCTGAAGACTGGTGAATGGAGTCTTCCACAGAATGCCCTTTAACACACCTGCACGTGAAAGGGGAAGGCCACGTGGTCCTGTCTATAGTCCATGTTATAGTACTACTAATCCTTTGTGTTTCACATACTAACTGTGATTTGAATGTACTTTCTAAAGTTTGTATATGGGAAATTGAACCCCGGTGCAATAATAATGTTGGGCGGGTGTTTGGTTCCAGCCTCAAGAATGGATAAGGGCCATCAGGAGGAGGGCTTTGAAAGTAGGCTCACACTTTGCCACATGAGATCATGGCATTCCTCTCCTGAGGATACAGCTGAAGACCTCACTTTAGAGCCACACATCCAGCCTGCCAGACCATGATTTGGGATGTCTGCCTCATCTGTTGTTGCTAAGTTGCCCACTTTGTGATGTTCTGTTATGGCAGCACAGAGGGACAGTAATATGGGGAAGCCTTGTCATTCTTTTTCCTGTGAGTCAGTAGCCTTGGATAATACACAGACAACTCTTTCTAAAGGCTCTATGGCCTTCTATTTGCTTTTCTTTTTAGGAGTTAATAGTGAACATTTGACAAAGCAAGCGTGAAGATCAAAGTGGCCACCAGATGGTGAGGCCAGATCCAGGGAAGCCTTACTATCCTTTCCAGAAGCCCTTAACATTTGATAGGCCCTGGTAAATTGGTACCAGCTAAGTTGCTTAGCATTTCTTTCCCTCCAGTGGGCTATACTAAGTATGTATACGCCCTTGCAGGGACACATCCCCACATGTGCCTATCATCATAGTATCTATCCTCTTATATAGGTAGGTCTTCAAAGAATGTGCTGCCATGGTTTACTGTTTGAGTCTCTTCCTTCTTGGGCTACTTGAGATAGAACACTGTCTTAACAACTGTGTCTGATGACCTGGGCTGACAGAAATACCTGGAGAGGGAACATCACAGTTCTTGTGGGCTTGTCTTGTCTTGCTGCCACCAGGGACTGGTGGAGCATTTGGCTTCTTGTATTGAGCATAGGGTGTGACTGTGTCTTTAGTTGCAATTTGTGGATACTTTGACACTTTGAAGTAAGGATAGAGATGTAAGGTGGTTCTTTCTGTTCTTGTGAAGAGCTCTGTTAGGTTTTAAGAGGTCCTGTGTCTCTCAACACACTCTTTTTAATGCCAGCTCCTGAGTGTGAGTATACATGATTGAGTTAAATGTCTGTGCATTCTGACAAGTGATTAGACTTGGGAGACAAGGGGTTGTTGTGGTATCTGTGCCTTCCTAAACTGATGTGTGTGGCCTTGAGGAGTGTAGGGAGTCTGGTGGGCAGGGGGCAGGGTTATTTTCTGCCACCTGGGACCTAGGATTGAATTGTCTCCCATCCTCCCATGAGATTTCAGGAGGGATATGAGAAGGCTTGGGGCAGGAGACTCCTAGGTAGGTGTCTCTGACCTGCCACAGGGCCCATACTGGCAGCACATAATAGGACTGGAACCACTCTTCTTCCCAGGTCTTTGGCCAGTATCGCTTCCACCTGTCCACAAGCATGGGGAATATCTTTGCAAACCTCTTCAAGGGCCTTTTTGGCAAAAAAGAAATGCGCATTCTCATGGTGGGCCTGGATGCTGCAGGGAAGACAACTATTCTATACAAACTGAAGCTGGGCGAAATTGTGACCACCATTCCCACCATTGGTGAGAAGGGGGGCCAGGGCCAGGGTGGGGGTTGGGTCTGGGGATCCAGAGTACAGAGGGTCCTCAGCTGCAACCCTGCTCTCCAGGTTTCAACGTGGAGACTGTTGAATACAAGAATATCAGCTTCACTGTGTGGGATGTAGGCGGCCAGGACAAGATTCGGCCACTGTGGCGCCACTACTTCCAGAACACCCAAGGTAAGCAGCCAGTCCTTGTCCTAGATTCCTCTTATTTGCCTCAAAGGGATGCACTTGGCTCATTGAGCCTTGTGATCTTTGTCATTTCGGGGCATGAAGCCACACTCAATATCATGGCCAGTGGGAGGACTGGATCTAGAGCCTGTGGGTTGATCAGTGGTGCAATAATGTGGCTGTGTTTCAGGCTTGATCTTCGTAGTGGACAGCAATGACAGAGAGCGTGTGAACGAGGCCCGTGAAGAGCTCATGAGGATGCTAGCTGAAGATGAGCTCCGAGATGCCGTTCTCTTGGTGTTTGCCAACAAGCAGGTAGGCACTAGCAAGGTCCTTCCCTGAAGGAAAACCTGTATCAGGGAAGAGAGAAGAGGGGTGAAAGGCTGCCCAGGGTGATTGGCTGCTTGTGGTCCCTGCCACTAATTCCTCCTTTCCCTCAGGACCTCCCCAATGCCATGAATGCGGCCGAAATCACAGACAAGCTGGGGCTGCACTCTCTACGCCACAGGAACTGGTACATTCAGGCTACCTGTGCCACCAGCGGGGACGGGCTCTATGAAGGACTAGACTGGCTGTCTAATCAGCTCCGGAACCAGAAGTGAACCAGATCCTTCCCTCCCCCTCACTTCCTCTTCTCCGCCCTCAGCTTTCCTCTCATGTGGCAAACGTGCGACTCTGTGGTCCTGAGTGCCAGAAGCTGTCTCCATGGGTTGGTCACAGTGTGCATCGCACCGTGCTGTACATGTGCAGACGCAGCCTGCAGCCAGGTTTTTATTTAATGTAAATAGTTTCTGTTTCCACTGAGGCAGTTTCTGGTACTCCTATGCAATATTACTTAGCTTTTTTTATTGTAAAAAGAGAATCAACTCACTGTCAGTACTGAGAAGGGATTTGGGTGTAGGGGCACCTGGCCTCCGGGAGCCATTGGGCTGTAGACTGGTGTCAGTATCCATTTGATGGTTGGTTTTTAACCCAAACTCAGTGCATTTTTTAAAAATAGTTAAAAAATACAGGACAAGAACACTTGAACACACAGAACGGAGACTATGCCTAGTGTAGGTTTTGCAGTTAATGGCCTGAATGCTAGTTATCAGATCACCTGTTTCCCTGTGGGGACAGGAGAGAAGGTGACGAACAAACCACCATCCGCTGCATGGTCACAGTAGAGCCCCCGTGACTCGCCTGTCTTTGGGTCACCTGCATTCCATAGCATTGTGCTTGTACTTGTGCTCACACGGTCACCTAGGGGTTAGGCTGGGAGCCATTGTGGGGTGCAGGGCCTGGCTTGTACTTGGTATGTGGCCGGGCCCAATGGTAGCCTGCATACCCAGCTTACTCTTGGGCCCACTTGGACGCACTGGCAGGAGGCCTGGGTCTCACCAGCAGGAGTGCGTGCAAGGTGGGAGGGTCGGTCCATTACAGACCCACATGCTGGAGCACCCCCATCTCCATGTGTGAAGTAGCTTCCTCCCTCAGCCTGCAAGGGTCCGATTTGCCATCGAAAGACGACCTCTACTTTTTTCTTTTGTATTTTGATAAACACTGAAGAAGCTGGAGCTGTTAAATTTATCTTGGGGAAATCTCAGAACTGGTTTATTTGGTGTCGTGGAACCTCTTACTGCTTTCAATACACAATTAGTAATCAACTGTTTTGTATACTTGTTTTCAGTTTTCATTTCGACAAGCACTGTAATTATAGCTATTAGAATAAAGTCTCTTAACTATTTGATGGGCTTGTGTGTCAGTGCCACCACTGCCAGGCTGCCGCCTCAGATTGAGAGCCCTTTTTGTGCTATAGGAAATAGGTGTCCTTCGAGCCCTAGTGGAAGTTGGTGAGATCTGGATGTCTTAGTTCCCCCTCATGTTTTCAGGTAATTTTTTTTTGACAACTGAGGCAGCCAGCCTTGTAGTACATACCTCTGGGTAGGTGTGACCACTAGAAGATCCAAAGTCTACCATCCTTCTGAGTGGGCCCCTGCCTAAGTGGACTGACCTTCACCCCCTTGAAGTGATGCTGTCTTTTTAGATAACTAATCATGCTTAGGTGGCTACCTGCAGGGCACAGGTCATCATAGAAGCCACAGCTTGAGTCTCAGGACACTTTGGGGTCTGCCTAAAAGTACACACTCCCAGCGCATAATAGCTTTTACAATCAGACAACTTGCTATAGCAACCCTAATTTCTGCTGTCTGCCAGCGTGTGCACACAGGCTCTAAAGTTGCTATTATCTGGCTACTACTGGGCCTTAGGCAGACAGCAGATGCATTCAGATCCACAAAAATTTTGTTCTTCCAACTTCTTGGTCACGTGTATGGTTGTAAGGCAGCCTCAAGAACAGGATTCTAGTCCCTAGACCCAGTGCTCTTAAGTATACTGGATGGAGGCCTCAGGTTCCCAGCCTAACCTGTTCTCAGTGAGATAATACACTCTACTTTTAAAATACATTTACTTAAGTACAAAGAGGGCTGATACAAAAAAATAGAAGTAATCAGTAACACACACCCCTAAACCTCAAGGGCCTGGACTATGGCAGCAGAGACAGTCTCCTGGCAATTTATATCTTCCTTGTGGAAGGACAAGGCAAGAGCACTACCCTCACAGAACCACTAGGCTCTGGTAACCCAGGACCCACTCTATGACCTGGAGTGCTTGCCTCCAAATGGCAAGATAGATCCTAAGATCCAGCAAGTTTGGCTCAGGATCCAATCAGAGAGCAGCCACCTGCCTTATCCCAGGTAGGGATAAAACAGTTACTTGGGCAAGTAGGGACTGGGCTGGTAGCCACTTGGCATCCAGTGGCTATGCTTTGTAGATCCCACAGAGCTCAGAGTTGGGCAGGGCAACCAGGGCTATGGTGTCC
The DNA here is from genome assembly GCA_028551405.1 of Uromys caudimaculatus. Taxonomy (NCBI): domain Eukaryota; kingdom Metazoa; phylum Chordata; class Mammalia; order Rodentia; family Muridae; genus Uromys; species Uromys caudimaculatus. The sequence continues at coordinate 58,167,994 of CM052710.1, forward strand.
TTTGGTCTAGCCACAGACACATTCTCAGTCATCAGAGCTTCTGTCTTGTCGTCTGCGGGATGGGTTCCTTCCACTGTCCTGGCTATGTTCCCGCTTCCTCTTATAGCACGGAGAGAAGTCAGAATGTCTCTGGCGTCTGGGCCTAGAAAGACAAGAACAACCAGACACTTAAAGGAAGGGTCCCTCACCCTGCCAAGCCTGGCTAGCTTTGCCCCCCATTTCTTTAGTGCCCCAGGTAGAGTTGGGCCTAGCCTACCGGGCAGGAGAGGGAGATGAGGAGCAGCTGTCAGCCTCCTTCTTGTGTTCTTTCTTCTTTTTGTGTTTCTTGTGTTTCTTCTTCTTTTTTTTCTTTTCTTTCTTGCTTTTCTTATGGTTCTCTGCACTTCAAGAAACAATACAAAGGGTCTAAGCGTGAAGGACTAGTCTACTCCATTGTGGGGCAGTCTCACCAAGCAGGGAAAGGCAAAATAGGGCGGGGTCCATACCATAGCGTTGTGCACTGATAATTTCTACAAGTTATGAGCTTAAATTTGTAAATGAGCTTAATATTAGGCTCCATAGCCACAAGGGTGGGTGCTGGAATGCTGCCAACCTGGGTGGGCCTTCTCTCTCTTTGGAGACAAGTTCTCATTATGAGCCTTGTCTAGCTTGGAACTCACTATTTTCCCTACCTACAAAGTTGAGATGACACAAAACTAGAAGAAACCAGACATACACAGCTAAATCCCAAGGCCTGGAACCAGCCTGCTTCTGTCTACCAAATGCTGGGATTAAAGAAAGTTGTGTGCCACCACCCTAGCCAACTGCTCCACCTCCCACCAAACTGTCCCGCATCAAGGTCCCGAGTGTCGCCCTCCTGTTTGTGCCCATCACCCTGCTGGATCACCTATAGCAGCTACTGGGACTCCAGGCCAGAGATGGAGGCCCACCTACTTTGGTAAAACAGAGCTAAGGCAGTGCTTTGCCCCTTTTTGTGTGCCCAGGAGTCAGATTCAACTTACTCCAGTTCGGCCTTGTCCTCAGCGCGAGGCTTCTTCCTGGTAGCGGATGGGGCAGTACTTGGGCCTTCACTGTCTACACGGTGGTGCTGTGTGAGAAGAGTAGCTGTGGTGAGGGACACCCAGGGAGTCTGCCCCACATCTCAAGACACCTCCAAACCCCAGGATCCTGTGCATTGGGGTTGACAGGGTTTACCGTGAACACTGACAGCCCAAGTTTGGCAGCCTCTTTGTCTTCTCGGGATAGTGCCACACGGCCCGCGGAGCCACTGCAAGGGACAGAGCATTTGAGGACAGTTCTCAATCACCGCCCAGTCCTGCCCGGGACTCCCCAACTGGCCTAACCTGGCGCTGCCCAGGCCCAGCAGCCGGTCCACGCCCTTCTCCTCAGGGTCTCCTCCTTCCCGTTTGCAGATCTCCACAAAGTCCTACGGAAGGGGGGGTGAGACAGGAGGTTCTAGGCTGGGACAGACGGACTCCCAACCACCCTGCAGACCTCGAACCCATATATAGACTGACTCACCTCCTTGCTCAGGCCGGTGGGCTGTTTCCTCACGTTCTTGTAACCACTGCGAGCAAGGGTCGGGAATGCTCATCAAGGGTCTGGTCCCTCCGTCCCCTTCCTTCCCTGCCCCGCCCCAGGGCCACCCAGATGATCCTCACCCCCACCCCCACCCCGGCGCTTGCGGTTCCCCGCAGCCCAGGCACTTACAGTGCGGCCAGCAGCGCCTCACGCTCCGCCTCGCGCACGGCTGCCAGCTCTTCCTCACGGCTCGGGCCGGTACACGGCGCGCGGTCCTTTGCGTACCAGGTGAGGTCGCGGCCCTTCTGCCAGCGGCCTACTGGCGCCATCAGTGAGTTACCCAAGTAGTTCTCCCTCTGCTTGTCAGTCTTCACGTCCTCCCAATTGAACTGGTCCTGCCCGCCACGCACGCCGCCGCGACTGGAGCCGAACATGGCACTGGAGCAGCTGCACAGCCTTCAATACCCACGGTCCCGAGTCGGACTCCCCGCAGCACTCGGCCTCCGGACGCTAGGCGTGACGTCACTCTCGCGCCCCCGCGCGCGCCTGCGCTCTCGCGAATGTGCCCGTGCGCCTGCGCACTGCGTATCCAGGGCCGACGCAATCAGGGTCCTCTTTCCAAAGGGCGTTCAGGGCTTCGCAGGCGCATCCTTCATCCTATTACTACGTGCGCCTGCGCGCTAGCTACTCGAAAAGGAGGCAGAGCTCTCCCACCGGATAATGCTTGTGTTAGGAATCTCGGTAGGGTAGAACACCACAAAACCTTAGTGACATTACGAGGGGCCGGCCTCTTGCTTCCTGGAAAGCCAAGCGTGCTAATTCCAAAGGCTTGAGGTCTTGGGTCACTGTTGAAACTAGTTAAATAATGGCAAAATTTCACGCAACACCGAGAGGCAGATAAAGTTGTCAAAGAAACATAGATCAACTCTTCCACGCTCTGGTTGACAGAGCATTTGTGGCATGAAAGTCCAAGCATCCTTAAACCAAAGCAATCTGTGTTCTCTGCAGGTGAAGCTTTACTGGGCAATTTACTCAGGCCTTGCCTCAAAATGAACAGAAATGGAGCTACATCTTAATGATAGATCACCTTTAGCCAGGCCAGGTATGCTTAGGACACAGAAGGCTGAGCTGCATGGTCAGACCACAGAATGCATACTAGAAGCTAAGAAGAAGGTGTGCTATGGGGCTGGGAGGGTATGGGACAAATGTCTAGAACAGTTCTAAGGCCTGTGCATCCTTGAGTAATCACCTATTCCAGTGAGAACCAGAATCTGCAGTAACTGAGTACCGCTGTGAAGGGTTGGATAATCCCAGGCCTGCTTTTGAGGTTAGGTACTGTGTGCTCTTGGATCTGGAGGAAGCCAGTGGGATTTTATATCAACATCAGGAGTACAAAGGTTTAAGTAGCTGCTTATAGGCTCTGGTTTACATAGCCACTTATTCTATAGACTGGAGTGGACTAGGGGTTCCAGACACACAGCCTGGCCACACTCCTGGGTTCCCAAGGGCAGGGAAGTATTTCTCTCCCCGTTGCCTTTTAGGAAAGGACCTATTAAGGAGGAGGTGAGAAGGATGACTGCAGGCTGTATGTGATCCAGGAGTTTAAATTGGGGGGTTTCTAATCGTAGCCAAGTAGAGCTGTTAGTTCCCGGGTACTTCCTGTTTACTGTCACATACTTCACAACCAACTTTGTAACAGTGTTTAAAACTCAGAGGTCTGGAGCTGTGTATAATGGCACATACCTTTAATCTCAGTTCTCAGGAAGTCAGGCCTGGTTTACATATTGAGTTCTAGACCAACCAGGGTGAGGCCATGTCTCAAAAAACAAAACCCAAACAAATAACCAACCTAAATGACCCTAAAGCAAAGCCTTTCAATCTGGCTTTGACCTGGCAACATACTACTCAGAACTGATGAGTTCCAGGACTGGGATAAAAGAAGACAATGACAAGAGGCCATGGTTTCAAGAATGTATATATTCTTACAGATGCCTTCCATCCTTACAAAATGTCCCTGGTGGAACTCCCTGACAGAGTTATTTCTTGGTCTTGGTCCAAAACCGTTTGTATCGTTCAGTGTCAAAATTGTCAACCACTTCTGGCTCTTCTTCCCTCTTCTGCTGAAGCTGAGCCTCTCGTTTTCGGAACCGGGCCCGGCGCTCTTCTGGAGATAGGGCATCCAGGTCTAGGGGCAGCTGCATGGGGAGAGGTCAAGGTTATGTACACACCACTGGGGAGGCAGAGAATGATTGAGAAAGACACCTGTACCTCTTTTACCTATGCCTTCTATCCTGCACTGGCCTACTAGTTATAGATTTTGTTTTGTTTTGAAGGGAAATGTTTTTCTGTTCCTTTCCCCTTGACTCAGGATATGCTTGCTTAGGACTGAGTCTTTGGTTTTTTTTTTTTTTTTTTTGGTTTTTCGAGACAGGGTTTCTCTGTGTAGCCCTGGCTGTCCTGGAACTCACTCTTTGTAGACCAGGCTGGCCTCGAACTCAGAAATCCACCTGCCTCTGCCTCCCAAGTGCTGGGATTAAAGATGTGCGCCACCACTGCCCGGCAGGACTGAGTCTTAATTAGGCCAAGAAAGCCTTGAACTCAGAGCAGTCACCCTTAGCCTCCAGAGTGCTATGACTATAGATGTGTGCTACTATGGGCAGTTTTATGTGCTCCTGAAACCAAAGACTTTGTGCCTATCAAGCAAATACTCTACTAATTAGACTACACCCCAGTGTAGATCTGGTGTTTTGTTTTGTTTAAATAAACAGACTTGTTAGGCCTGGTATAGTGAAATAGACCTATATCTCAGCACTTAAAAGAGGTAGAAATATTAGGCCAAGGTCAGCTTCAGCTATGTATTCACAGCCAGCCTGGTTTGCATAAGACCCTGTATCAATAAAACAAGAACAAACCCCAAAAAAGAAAGAACCAATTTGTTCGTTCTAATCTTAGTGACCGGAGTTTTTGGTGTAAATCCCTCCAAAAACCTGTTCCCTTCCTCCTGCACTATAGTAAAGGGACTGTACCTACATATGCAACTCCAATCCCAAGTTCTAACCTTGGGCCCTAACACCATGGCTCAGTAAATACCTACTGAAGGAAGCTTACCACTAGCATTCGTCGTGGCTCCCGGTATCGGATATGGATAGTGGAGCCGTCCTGTTTGACCAACAGCACAGGGTAGAGGCGACCATAGGCCTGGCGGCGCAGTCGAGTGAGTGAAGCCCTGCTGCAGTCAGTTCTCCAAGGGGATGTATGTAGGTGGCAGGGTGCAGGAAAGGCTGCCCTCACACCACAGTGCCTCAGCAGGCTACGGACAGACATGTAGGCACTGGTTGATGGATGGTAGTGAGCCATATGGCACCAAATGCCAGGCTAGCCAGCCACTGTCAGGGTATGACAGAGACCTGTGGAGCAACTATCTAGCAATGATTGACGGTTCACTTTTAGGGACCTCCACTGAATTATTAGCCAAGCCAAAGCATAAAATGGGGGACTCGGGGGACAACAAGCCTTCCAACACTGAGGAGAGGGATAACAGCCCCTTCCTGGAGAGGATGGGGTATCTTGGGGAGTTCCTGAGGGGACTGGAGTTTTATGCTTACCCAAGCAGACTGCCCAAAGGCATTGTTTTTCCTTAGCACAGTTACGTCAGGAGGAAACAGTCACTGGCACTGATGTAGGCTCTGCTAGGCAAGGAAAAAAAACCAACAAAACCTGTTCTTTTCCATTTGATTATTGTCCTAAAATTCTGGCCTGTGGCTCAGTCAGACCCAAGTGCATCTCTAGTTGTCCAACTGACAGATTGTCAGCTTTCTGCTGACAACAGCATAGTATTTACCTATGACCTGTGCACCTAAAAGAAGACAAAGCCAGGTGTGGAAGTGCATACTTGTATTTCCAAGGCTCTAGAGGCAGAAGCAGAACGATCAAGAATTCAAGGTTATCGTGTTACACAGGGAGTTAAAAGTTAGGCTGGGTTACTCAAGACTGTCTCAAACAAACAAACAAACAAACAAACAAACAAACAAACAAAAAAACACTGAAGCAAACCTAAGGGTTTACAAAAGCCATATAACTGTTTTTCAACTATTTTGTTTAGAAAACAAAAACCTTTATGTTCAATGCAGACTCAATTAAAAAAAGATATCTTCAATCTGTGGTTTGAATTCTTGGATACAGAAGATTAGGTATGAGAGCTAGGTGTGTGTCACTTGTCAGTCTATCCTACTTGCCCTCTGGCCTCAGATTAGAAAGTCCTTTTGGAGGCTTTTTAACAAAAGCAGCTACCAGGGTCCTATCCTTCAACAACTGAGGCAGTTTTCAGCCTATCCAATTCCTGAAGGTTATAGAATCACAACCCTCTTGTGCAGTCTGTGTGGAGTGCTTTGTTCACTTTCTTTTTAACATCGTTCTCGTTTCCATAGCAATTCTGTGAGAAGACTATTGTCAACTCTGCTTACAGACTGGAAAAGAAGGTACTTTTTTCAATGCCAGAAACTCCCATAGTGGTCTAAGCAGGTAGTAGAGTCCCACACTCAGCAAAATAGAACCAGTGGGCGAGCGCACAGATTTGAAGATTCCCACATAAGGAGGGAACCGAAGGGTAGGGCACCACTGCCTCGAAAGAGGTGATCCCGCTGGTCAGTGTCCCAAGTCCGGGGCTTCCTTCTCTACAGCCACATCGACTAGGCCCAGGGTCGTTTGTGGAGAAGTCCCCTCCCATTTGCTCAACCCGACGCGCAAGTCACCCTCCCATTTATTCCTCAGTGATGGGGCCAGTTGGTGCCGGCACCCAAGACACGCCAACCTGCGGCCGCCACCTTAGCGTGGGAGAGACTTCGTAGACCCGCCGTGCAGAACTTTACTCGATAGGTGGGAAACTGAGGCCGAGCCACACAGGGCCACACAGAAAACCCGTCACTGTAGATGATAATCCTCCACCACAACCGAGACGTCCTGCAGGCGCCCGCGGCGCGCGGTGATGACGTCACGAAGGGGTGGACTTCTCCATTAAGGGCGGAGTAACACCAGGTGGGCGTGATTGAGGCCAGCTCTGGGGAGTCATGGTTAGTTGTCCAGGTTCCGGCAAAGCCGAGGATGGCAAAGCCGAGGATGGCAAAGCCGAGGATGGCAAAGCCGAGGATACCTAAATCCGCTGACTGCCCAAGGGCAGAGAATGTGGGTGGGAGGCCGTCGGAACTCTGTGACTTTCTGGGGTGCAGGCAGCACGATGCTGTGCAGTGCGTGGACGGAAGCCAGACAGCATTGCTACGTACCCCCGTGCAGTCCTTAGTTTCCATGCCTGGTAGTTTTCCAGGTTTGCTCCGGATCTGATGATCGCCCATGACCCCTTTCTCTCAGCAGGTCTTGGATTCGTGGTGGAACCAGGTCTAGAAGATGGACATCCAAGTGCCAAGTCGGGATGGCAAAACAGCCAACGTGTAGGAGTTGGAGTCACTGCGGTACTCGTGAGGAGTATCATTAGTGAACTGTAGCTTCGGTTCTTCAGAACCAAAGAACACGACTTTCAAGCACCCGACTGGTGTCTCGTGAGTAGCCCGACGCTAAAGGGTCCTGAAGCTCCCCACCGCCTTGTGTTTGTAGCAGCGGTTTATTGTGAGCCCTGGAGGTGTGCTGTGCTGGCTGCAGGGCTCTCTCCAGAGTTCCTCGGGATGGCTACACAAACTTATTTATGTGCTGCCTTGAGAGGACTTTGCCACATTGGCAGATATTTTTCCTTCCCCTTTCCAATTTTTTTCTGACTTACTTGTCTTTTACCATCCCTCTTGGGTTGCACTGGTCAGTTTAGTTCCCTTGTCTCCTCCTAGGGCTATATCCTAGGCAGGGGTCTGCAAGGGACACAGCGAGGAGTGTTTTTTGTTTTTGTTTTTAGATTTATTTATTTATTATATGTAAATACACTGTAGCTGTTTGCCAGACACACCAGAAGAGGGCATCCGATTTCATTACAGATGGTTATGAACCACCTTGTAGTTGCTGGGATTTGAACTCAGGTCCTCCAGAAGAACAGTCAGTGCTCTTAATCGCTGAGCCAACTCTCCAGCTCTTGCTCTGGCCCCGCTCCCTGTAGTTGTCTTCAGACACCCCATAAGAGGGCATCAGATCTCATTACGGATGGTTGTGAGCTATCAAGTGGTTGCTGGGATTTGAATTCATGACCTTCGGAAGAACAGTCAGAGCTCTTAACCAATGAGCCCCGTTTTTTTGTTTGTTTGTTTTTGTTTTTGTTTTTTTAAACCTAGCAGCCAGCCTCTGGAGCTCATCACACATAATGGCCCGAAAGTGTCATTATCAGGCACTAGAAAGCAGGGAACTCGTGCGACTGTAAACTGGTGGCCTTTAGGATTTCCAGAGAGGAAGCTCTAGCCACCTTACAAAATCAGGTTATCTTCTATTAGTGAGCTCTGGCAATGGCCGAGGAGTGGCATAGGCATTGTCTGAAGGAAGGGCTGGTAAGCTTTTTCTGCTTCACCTCTAGTCAGCAGTCCTCTTGTTACATAGTCGTGCTGTCAGAGCAGCTGGCAAGGAGACCTCTGGGTGCTGCTGAAAGTGATTTATTATAGGTCAGTGAGCTCCAGCAGAGGTACTCAGTCTGGGGGACAGGTGATGGGGGCATCACACATCTGGTGGTGGGTTTGCTTTGAGTCTATGAGGCTCTGAGACCTCAGATGTGTCTTCCATTCTCTTGAGACTCATTTTCACTGCTTGAGGTTCCGTCTCTTGTCCCAGTTAGGGAACCAGAAATATCTTTGAATACAGTGATAATAAAGAGATTTTGGACATGTCTTAAATATGTTGCAGGTTGGAGAATGGAGGGAGAAAAGAATAGGGCCATTTATTTATCTATTTACTTATTTTTGTTTTTTGAAACAGGGTCTCACTATGTATCTCTGGCTGTTGTGGAACTCATTGTGTAGACCAGGCCAACCTGGAACTCAAGAGATCCACCTCCCTCTACTTCCCAAGTGCTGGGATTAAAGGTGTGAGCTACCATACCCCACATAAAAGGCCTTTTTTTTTTTTTTTTTTTCAAGACAGGGTTTCTCTGTATAGCCCTGGCTGTCCTGGAACTCTCTTTGTGAGAACCTCAGCCTGGTGAGAACCAGGCTGGCCTCGAACTCAGAAATCCACCTGCCTCTGCCTCCCAAGTGCTGGGATTAAAGATGTACGCCACCACTGCCCGGTTTAAAAGGCCATTTTTTAACTGACAACTTTAAGCCAGAAAAGAAGGAAGAGGAACTTCTTCTTAGGGACAATGTGGCTTCTCTTGATGTCTTTAAACCAGCGGTGTTATAATGAGGGTTACCCGGAGCTCAAGTGTAGTGTTGAGGAGCATTCAAACTCCTAGGTCATATATTTTTTCTTAGTTTCAATGGGGTAGTATTTCAGATGGTATCTTGAGGCTTCCAAGGATTCTGGAGACTCAAACATCATCTTATACTAAGCTGTTTGAGACAAATGAAAGTAATCCCAGCACTTGGAAGCTAGAGGCAGGTGGATCAGAATTTCAAGGGCTACACAGTAAGTGTGAGACTAGCCCGAGGTGCATGAGACCTAGTCTCAGGAAGAAAAAGTAAAAAGACAAGCCTTGAAACCAAGACTCTCTCCCTTCTGAAACCTTTGGATAAAAGGCCACGTTTGTGCTTGGACTATCATGCCCACGGCTCTCTGAAATCTCATCCTGCTGACCTGAAAGCCTGCCTAGCAGAGGTTCCAGTCACTGCAGTATGTGGATGACTTCCTCTGGGCCCTTTCATGGCAGCATGTGAGGGTACTTTTTGCTGCCAAGCGCCATAAAGTTTTGTTTTGTTTTCATTTGTAATAAGATTTCAGTATGGAAGGCAGGGAAACCTGCATCTCACTATATGGCTGAAGGTAGCCTCAAACTTGTGATCCTCCTGCCTTAGCCTCTTCAGTGCTGGGTCTGTAGTCATGAATCATCATACCTGGATAAGAAAGGGGAACTTTTATAGACGCAGGTGAAGTATAAATTATCGTAGTCATGGAAAACAGAATTAAAGTTCCTCAAAAAGTATACTTGGCAGCTGGGCGTGGTGGTGCACGCCTTTGATCCCAGCATTCAGGAGGATGAGGCAAGAAGATCTATGAGTTCAAAGCCAGCCTAGTCTACAAAGTTCCAGGACAGCCAGGGCTGTTATACAGAGGAACCCTGTTTTGGAAAAAAAAAAAAAAAAAAAAAAAGTTGATATGGCATATGATCCTGTTTAGCCTCACTACTGAATAAATACCCAGGGGGAGGAGGTCAGAAGTGGCACCTGCACACATGCTTGCTGGGACACTACTCACAGCTAAGGTAGGGGGAAGAAGTCTCAAAAACAGAAAAGGGAGTCATAGTGCTAGATCTGAATGCTTGCTGGTCTTGTACAGGAAGAGTTCAGTGGACTGGTGACCCACTTGTAACTGCAGCTCTAGAGGATCAGATGCCCTCTCTGACCTCTGTGAGGACTTTTCACGAGTGCGCGCGCACACACACACAAGCACGTAAATAATTTTTAAAAAGAAAAAAGGAGTCCCACTCTCTCTTTTCTTTTTCTTTTCTTTTCTTTTCTTTTCTTTTCTTTTCTTTTCTTTTCTTTTCTTTTCTTTTCTTTTCTTTTCTTTTTCTTTTTCTTTTTTTTTGTTTTTTCGAGACAGGGTTTCTCTGTGTAGCCCTGACTGTCCTGGAACTCAGCTCTGTAGACCAGGCTGGCCTGGAACTCAGAGATCACCTGCCTCTGCCTCCCGAGTGCTGGGATTAAAGGCGTGTGCCACCACTGCCCGGCTCTCTCTTTTCCAAGATGTACATTTTGTAAGGTAAAATCAGTGTGCATGGAAATAAAGTCAGCTAAGTGGAAAATGGGTGGCACTTAGACTCATACAGTACACGGTGTCTTAAAATTCTCTAAATGCCAGCTGTATGGACTCCTTGGTCTCACCAATTACTGGCACAACTAAGCCCTCAACTTTCCTATGCATCTTAGCCCTCTGCTGTCAAGCCAACTGCATAGTTGGGAAGGACACTGTCTTAGTCATTGTTCTATTGCTATGAAGAGATACCATGACAAAGGCAACTTTTATAAAAGAAAACATCTAATTGGAGACTTGCTTACAGTTTCAGAGGCTGAGTCCATGATCAACCTAGTGGGAAGCAGACAGGCATGGTGCTGGATAAGTAGCTGAGAGCTTCACATGTTGATTTACAGGCAGCAGAGAGAGAGAGAGAAAGAGAGAGAGAGCACATTCCTGGTGTGGGCTTTTGAAATGTCAAAGCCCATCCCCAGTGTTACACCTCCTCCAGCAAGGCCATTATCTACTCCAAACAAGGCCACCCCTCCTAATCCTTCCAAAACGGTTCCACTAACTGGGACAAAGCATTCAAACATATGAGCATATGGGGGGGTCCTTCTCAATCAAACCACCAAAACCCTGAAAGATTCAGCCTTTGGGGGGGGGGGAGCAATTATTAAATCCCTGATGGGGAAAAATTTCCTATAGAGAATTTCTGTTTGTTCCCAAATAGAGAAAAGATGTCAGGGCAAAGCAACAGTTCCATCCAAGTCTAGCTCATTAGTATCACTTACAGGAGCATGGCTCTGTCATGCAGCGCTGTCACTGAAAAGCCCATGCCAGCATGGTCACAGTTTACTGAACTCTCCTGTGCAACTTGCAGGCATCCAAGTCCCCTGTGCAACTTGCATCTATACCCTGTGAAGAATCTATTCTTTTCCAGAAGTTACCTCCTGAGTCTTACAGCCTTGTGAGCCTTTTTCTTCCCTTTACAAGAAAGCATTCGAACTCAGAAATAGCGGTACCAACAGTCCCTGGCCGTAGTACAGGCACCCTAATTGTCAACTCATTTATAAATGAGAAGGAAAGGACCCTCTGTGCAAGCCCGGCTACCAACAGAGTTCTTAGTTTCGTTAATAAAAGAAGTTAAGACAGGACTAGAAAAATGGCTCAGCAGTTAAGAGCATTGACTGAGCCAGGCAGTGGTGGCGCACGCCTTTAATTCCAGCACTTGGGAGGCAGAGGCAGGCGGATTTCTGAGTTCAAGGCCAGCCTGGTCTACAGAGTGAGTTCCAGGACAGCCAGGACTACACAGAGAAACCCTGTTTCGAAAAAAAAAAAAAAAAAAAACAAAAAAAAGGAGCATTGACTGCTTTTCCAGAGATCCTGAGTTCAATTCCCAGCAACTACATGGTGGCAAACAACCATCTGTAATGAGATCTGATGCCCTCTTCTAGTGTGTCTGAAGACAGCTACAGTGTACTCACATACATTAAAATGAATACTTCTAAAAAAAAAAAAAAGGTTAAGAAATGATACAAACGATAGAAGCTCAAAGACAAAGAATGACTTAGACAGAAGCTCAAAGACAATTTATTAGAGTTTAGAAGGAAATTCCCAGGGCAAAGTAAATTTCACAGCTTCCTGGTGAGTGAAAATGAGAACATGATGTAGCTCCAAGGTATGGTGAGAAGGGTTTTATTGTAGACATGAGGGAGAGCACAGCCAAAGGCATCTGGAAGAGTCCAGAGAAGAAAGAGAAAGTAGAAGATTAGACATGACCAGCAGACTGAACCAGGCCATGAGAGGACTGTAGTGAAAATTTGGTTTCTTTAAAAACACAGAAATGTTCTGTGAATATGCTTTTGTTTTAATCCCAGGTGTGGGATATGGGGATGCTTCAGATTGTCCACAGCAGCTGACTATGATTTGTCTCTTCCTCTGACAGGGATGCGATTTTGCCAGCTGAAGATAGTTTACATTTGGAATTCTGGGAATTCTTGAGAGGGTATAAAAATGCCAGAGACCTGAGAGGCCATGGGGGCTGCTGCCTACTGTTTGGAGATATTCTGACGTGTCCCAAGGAACTGGAAGTCCCTAATCATCTCCTACCTAGTGTTGGGGGTTTGGAAGTGTAGAGAAGGGTGGTAGGGAAAAGAACCCAATAAAGTAGCCAAAAGTACAGTTACATAGGAGGGAGAAGGGGAAGAGTGGGGGGGGGGGGGACAGACCAGGAGACAAGATCAGAGAACCAAGAGAGAGCATGGCCAAAATGGAAGGTTTTTATAGGAAAGAGACACTGGGGAAAGGAAAGCGAATTGCCTTCCCTGGAGAGGTTTAGGGTAGGGGCTGGGGTGAGAAATGCAGAGGGAACCAGGATGCCAGCAGCATGGAGTCTGTCTGTACCAGGTTCTTGAGATGCTGAGACAGCCTGTGGTTAGCATGCACTTTGTATGCTAACAGCAACCGCAGCCATTGGTTCTGAGTGTCTTTGGGACCTGAGACCTGGAAAGGACAATGACAAAGAGTCATGCTGCTTGTGATAAGTCTTGCTGGAGGACAGCCTCACGATGGGAAGCGCCATTGAGCCTTGGTCACCATTGGTCTGATATACAGCACCTGGGGCTTGTACCTATACTCATCTCTGTTCTTCCCCTGCCCTGATTTAGAATTTCCCCTCTCTCCAAATCTTTTCAAATTCTTCCTGCCTTTCAGTCTATGAGAAGCCAATTAAAAATGACAGCAGTACCTGAGTACTCTGCTCTTCAGAACTATGTCTGCAGCCTTAGGCATCCCATTCAACTTTCCATAGACTCCAGGGCACAGTCTCAGTACAGCCTTGTTCCTTACAGTGTCGGGACAAGAGCAGGTCCATTCCACCCTCCTCGAGAATATTCCCTCCCTCCCTCCCTCCCCCCTTTCCTCTGTGTAAGATTTTGGGTTTTTTTGTTTTTTGTTTTTTTGTTTTGGTTTTTCGAGACAGGGTTTCTCTGTGTAGCCCTGACTGTCCTGGAACTCACTCTGTAGACCAGGCTGGCCTTGAACTCAGAAATCCACCTGCCTCTGCCTCCCAAGTGCTGGGATTAAAGGCGTATGCCACCACTGCCCAGCTTCTGTGTAAGATTTTTAAGAGTAAGTAAAATTAGGTAAAGATATTTATTATAAAGTCAGTACATTTTTAAAGGAATTTCACATATGATTCCTTCACTGTCTCTTTGGATCACTTTCTTAAATGTAGCCTTTAAAAAAAAAAAAAAAACAGAGAGAAAGAGAGTTATTTATTTTGTGTATGTACTCTTGTCACATTTTTCAGATACACCAGAAGAGGGCATCAGATTCCCATTACAGATGGCTGTGAGCCACCATGTGGTTGCTGGGAATTGAACTCAGGACCTCCGGTTAAGTTAGTGCTCTTAACCACTGAGCCATCTCTTTGGCCCCTAGATCACTTTCTTACTCAAAGCTCAGGACTTCTCTCCAAAATAGCTCTTTCTGAAAGAATTGATACTTAATTCAATTGTGTTGCCCACTTTACAGCAATTCTTAACAAGTTTGTTTGTTTTATTTAAGACAGGGTCTCCCTGTGTAGCCTTGATTGGCCTAGAGCTAACTATGAAGTCGGAGCCTGTCTTGAATGCCCAAAGGTAGGCCTACCTGTACTTCCAAGTGCTGAGATTAAAGGCGTACACCACCACACTGGGTTTATTTTCTTTTATCTCCGCTTGAATTAAGGACACATAACTTCAGCATTCTCTGAGATTCTTGCTTTCCAGTTTCTTGAAGTAACTTATTTTAAAAATACTTATTTTGGCGAGGCACAATAGGACATACTTTTGTTTGTTTGAGACGGGGTTTTCTGTGTACCCTGACTGTCCTGGAACTTGCTCTGTAGACAAGGCTAGCCTCGAACTCAGAGATCCATGTGCTGGGGATTAAAAAGGTGTGTACCACTTCCAGGCATTTGGGAGGTAGAGGCGGGTGGCTCTCTGGGAGTTTCCAGACAGTCAGGACTACAGAGTAAGACCCTATCTTACAAACTAAAAGACTTAAAATTAGGTGTATGTGTCAATGTGCATGGGTATGAGTACATGAGAGCAGGTGATGAGCCTGCACAACCTGCATGCTGGGAACTGAATCTGGGTCCTCAGGAAGAAGAGCACGTGCTAGCCGCCTCTTGAAATGATTTAACAGTTAACCGGCTAACCCGAAAATGTGACTAAACAGACATGAAGCCGACCTTTGATGTGCTCCTGTCTAGGTCTTTGTGGATAGGTATGATCTGAGCCTAGGGGAATAAAAAAGAAGGGTATGGAAAAGGGCGGAGTTTGGAGATGAAGCAACGGCTATAGGCGAAGTGGGCGTGGTCATCAGGAAGAACCGCGCAGTACGCCTGCGCAGCAGTGTGGCGCTTTCCCCCTCCCATAGGCCCTTGCGGAACGACACGCTGCTGTCCCTTGGGGGACGTGACGAGGCGGAGTTTAATATGGAGTAGGTGGGGCCGGCAAGGGTGATGTAATGTCAGCTGGCAGAGGTGGGGAGTGGCCGGCGCTGGCGCTTTGCGTACACCGTCTGCGCAGCCATGCGGCACTCCGGTATCCCCCCCCACCCCCCGTGGGCCGGCGCGTCGCTATGACGTAGGCCTGCGGACGGTCCCTGATGCTGCGGCGCCCGCTGGTCGGGCTGGCGGTGGCCGCCCTGGGTCGCGTGCCTGTGGACGGTGAGTGCGCTGGCGGCTGGTTGCCGCAGGGGCGGGACTTGCGGCAGCATGTTTCCTCTGCGTGCGGTCTCCAGTGACCCTGTTCTTGTGGGGATGCCGGGTGAATGTGTTTTTCGGGACCCCAGAACGACAGGGATGGGCACGCGGAGTCCCAGCCGCCCGCAGACCGAGGCAGCCTGAGTCTAGTCTGCGTTCTTCCTCGGCTCTCTGCCCACCCGGCGTCCTGGGTAGGCTCAAGCACATGGTTTTACTCCTCAGCCATTGCGGGTGTTGAACCTGCAGATAATTCAGGCCCTGCTGACGCCTGGGTCTGAATATTAGGATTCAATCTGCCCCGTTTTGTCTTTTTTTTTTTTTTTTAGAAAAAAAAATTAAGCCGCCTTTGGTCTTAATATTCCCAGACATCGTTTTATCCTACGTGGAAGTGGGCGGAGTTCTTTCAGGTGGTGACTGGAGGTGGAGCAGGTGACATTAGGAGGAGCAGTATCTGAGAGGGAGAAAGCAAATAAATGATTGGTCAGCCTTCGATAGGGCCCAAGAAGAGAAAGAAGAAGGCGGTTTGTTTCTGTGAGTGCTCCTTCAATTCACCTTTCAGGAGGTCATAGGCTAGTTATGGGAGCTAACACTAAAGTTTCCCGTTTTGACCACAAGGGAACACAGTTTTTTGCTATTCTAGCTCCAGTCTACACATAGTACTTTACACCTGCCTGCACATAGTAGGCTTTTACATCGCAGTGTAACCAGTGGGTGCTACATCAGCCACTGCTGGGGTTTGCCTACCCTTCCTTGGTTCAGTGCTGGATCTTTGTCTGGGATGGGATATGGGGGAAACCAGTAGTTTTTTGGAATGTTAAACTCGAGGCGGTACATTTCTATGTAGCTACACTTAAACTTTCTCTTCTGTCTTGACACACACAGAATATTCAGGAAGCATGATGTAATTTGAAAAAAAAGGCAGAAGGAGGTGTGGGAGGAAAGAGCCCAGGCAACAAAGAAGGGTTGAGTTCTTGGACGGCAGCTGTATGAGCAAGGCTTCTCGTATCCCTGACTCTTCTGGTTGGGCCTTAGTCTTCCCTGTCCCACCCTGTCCCCATCCTCCTGATTTGCATGTGCTGGTCCCTATCCTTCCTGACTCTGCTTCTGCTGGTCCCTAGTCTGCCCTGCCCTGCCTGACCCATTCCCTGCCTACATGTACTGGGCCTGAGTTTCCTTTGCCCTCCCTATGCCCCATCCTCCTCCACCGTTCAGTCTTCCCTGACCCTGTAGGGCCTTAGTCTCCCTTCTGCATGAGAGAGCAGATGATAAACTGTGCAGTGTCCTAGGTCTTTCCACTTTATTCTCCTTGGGTTCTGAGCCCTTTTTCTTTTATGTTCTCTCTACCTCATGATTATGGGTTGGCATCCAGATTCCTGGTCAAGAATCAGCCTGTTCCTTTTTGTCCTTGCTGGGAAGAGACACAAACAGAGATGGGTAGCACCAGGAAGGTGCAGCAGCCTGTTCATGGTTGGCCGCTGCTCCTCCACCTCTACTTTCTTTGGAGGCCATGGTAGGTCCATCTGGCTCAGACAGACAAGAATGAAGAAGCTTTGGCTGTTCTTGCTGCTGCTGTTGGAAGAGGTGCCTAAGTCCTGGGGGTCTCAGGGCTGGGGTGTGTCACTCATGTCTGCCTAGCGCTTTTTGTCTTGGAGGACTGGTAACTCTTCTCATTCCTAGAAGGGCCGTCTCTTCAGTAGACAGGAGGGAGGTGATGGTTGTGACAGATTTCCAGTCCTAGAGGCCTGAGTTATAGGTAGGAAGAGGCTGTATAGGAAGTTTTGTCTAGGGATGTTCCAGCAGAACATGTTCCCTCCAGTGCTCCTATGAAGTCACTTGAATCTTGGCTTGTTTTACAGTTAGGGGCTTGGGGTTCTTTGTCAGGCAGTTGAAGTTTGGGACTCGAAAAGCTGAAGAGATGGGGGTTCAAAGTTTCTTCAGTGGTCTCCCCAAAGGAAGTTGCTTCTATCCACCACACCCTCTGTAAATGCTAGGGCAAAAACTTTATAATTTCTGATATAAGCTGTGGCCCTGTGGAGATGTAGTAATGGTCTTGTCATTTGGCTACTGACGAGAGCCCCTCCTTCGGTGGACCTGGGGATTTACCAGGTCTATATTGCTCCTGCCTGGCCCACCAGGTCTATATTGCTGTCTGCCACTGTACCACACAGCTAGCTAGCCAAGGTCATCTGGTATGGTCTGTATAGATCCAAGCAAGTATAGTGTCAGAGGGTCACTAAGGGCTGTCAAAGATCCATGAGCTGTATGTGCCAAGTGATACCTATAGGGACTTTGCAGAACCAAGGTGTAAACAGGATGGCACTTGAAGAAACATCTACCCATCTCTTGTGGTTTAGCAACAGGACAGAAGTTACAGTGACTCCTGAAAGTGGGCTTGAGAGTTTAGGTAGCTCAGAAGAGAAGCAGTAGGGAGTGCAGGGCTGGGTAGGATTCAGCTGTCTGAAGTGTGTCTGCATGTGCATGCTAGTGTCTTTCCTCCCTCTGCCTGGTCATGGCCTACAGGGGATAGGGTTAGGGTCAGATGAGGGCTCCTCTAGTCCCAAATGAGGGTTTCAGGCTGGATTCTGGGTGATACTAGCTCATCATTACCTAGAATTGGAAGCAGGTTATAAAGTCATGGATAGGTACAGGGTGCTCCATTGCTGATGGGATGGCAGATCATCTTTTCCAACCATGCTTGTCCCTAATACATAGCTTCTTGTTGGCTCTCCTACCTGGGATCCTTTTCTCAGAAGCTTTCTTACCTCACGCACTTTGGAACAACTCTCTTAGCTTTGGTTCTCCTCAGTTGTCATGATCCTATGTTCTCAAGTCTCTGGATACACCTATGCAGTGAGCCTACTGAGCCCCACGGTGAGCACGGCCTTGAGTTCCTTTTAAGCTCAAGCTCCAGAAATGGCCGTTTGGAAAGTGCAGATGTAGAACCCATATTGGGGGTTGCAGGTCACAACCTGTGACCATCACAGGAAATTTGAGGAGGTGCAGCACCTTGAGGAGCTCTGTGCCTGAGTGCCTGATACAAACAGGGGAGAGAGCTTCGTAGGAGCTGGGTTGTGTGGTTTGCAGCGCACACCCTGAGGCGAGGCCAGGCCATGGTGGAAACAGCAGGGCTTGATGACTAGGGAAAAGGATGCCTATGAAAGGGTGGTGGTGAGTTGGGTGGGCTGGAGCCCAGAAAGGAAATAGCATATAGTGGTCAGTGTGATTGACATGAGCATTTTGGAGAAAGGCAGAAGGGAGCAGATTTATTGAGAAGCGGCACTGATTATACTGGGTAAGTATCCCTAGGTCCCTTTCTGTCTTTTTGATAGGTGGTCCTATGTTCTTCTTGGGGATGCGTGCGCATGCGCGCATGTGTGTTTTCAATATGCATGTGTGACATGCATGTGCATGCACGTGTACCATGCATATAGTACTGTGTTTCTGTGGGTGATAGAATACCAGCAACACTGCTTTTGTAAGATTACTTCATGGCCTACATTGGGGATTAAGAACACAAGCCCTCTCTAAGCTGATGCCCTTCCTGCAGTCTGTGTCTTTTGAACCAAAAGCTGTGTGGGGCTCACCTTTTAGGTCAAAGGTGCTTGGGCTGACAGGCAGCCCCTGCAGCTCCCAAATACCCTCCTGGTCTCCCTCTGCCTCGACGTCAGAAAAGAGCAGCAGCTCAGGTCTGTCAGTGCTCAATGCTGTGATGGCTCTTCTCTATCTCCCAGTGCACTCAGATGCTGCCCTGGTTATTTGGACAGGTGTAGGCGCGGATCTCAGGAGCAGGACAAGTAACTGCCTTTTCCTTATTGCATAGTGGGAGGACAGGCTGATTTCACAGTGCAGGCAGGGCTGGTGCCCAAGGGATTTATTGCTCAGAAGGGCGGGGTATAGGCTTGGCAGAGATTAGTCCCCTAGCCCTCAGTGCAGAGCAGCCATTGACTCTTCCCAGGCTACCATGGAGGCTGCAACACATCAAGTAGGTGGGTGCCATCATGGGGAGGCAGGAGGGTCTTCATAGACAGGATTCTTGACATGTAAATGACCTGCTCATAGGCCTGGCTGGAGGACTACTGCTGACAGTGAGGTGTGGCTTTGTCTGCTCAGGCACGAACCTGGGAGCAGGTGGGATCAGCTGGTCCTAGGGTGATGCCATCGGAACTTCAGGGAGGAAGCTCAGGTCCCAGATAGACTGATGTAGGAGGTTCCTGCTGTGCTTTCATACCTACAGCAGATGCTCCTCCTTGGCAGCCCCTACCTGTGGCCGACCCTGAGCTGCACTTACTTTCCCCTTGGGAGGCTAGGGGGTGCTATTCCAACTCTTGGCAGCAGATTGTCCTTCCTAGACAAGTCAGAGATGGTTGCATGTCTAGTGGGAAGTTTCCCAAACAGGCTTGGATTGAACAGACTTGAGGATGTCTGTAGGGACAGGAACATTCCTATTTCAGACTTGGGACCCCAGTAGGCAATGCCATTTAAGGGAGTCAAAGCCCAGGCATCAGTGTGAGGTCAGATTCTGGAGGGCAGCCTCCATGGGGTGGGACCAGCGCGCTGCATTGTCTGGTTCTGGGTCACTTGGCCTGTGGACATCCTGTTGGGTGTGGGTGAGGCTGGATGTTGGAATCCTGTCAACCTTCCTGCCTGTGTTTACCATCTTGCCAATTGACTGGTGGTGTAAAGAGAATTCACAATATATGAGGATGTTGCCCTTCGGAGGCCTTCACATCACTGCCTCCTACTGAAGAGAACGCCAGGGCACCAGTGAAGACCACCCCCCTCATGTCTGTGATATCCCTCCTCCCACAGGCATGGCAGGACCTAGGCCAGTAGTGCTGAGTGGGCCATCAGGAGCAGGGAAGAGCACGCTGCTTAAGAAGTTGTTCCAGGAACATGGCAGCATCTTTGGCTTCAGTGTGTCCCGTGAGTGCCTCAGGACCTTGAAGGGCATGGAGCTCAGAGGCTGTCCTAGCACAGGACTATTCCTAGAGTCCCCAAATGCACACACCCAATCCAGCAGATGCTCTCTTCACCCTCCTCATCCCCATTACCCTCTCCCTTCCCAGGGCCTCCATCTAGAGTAAACATCTTGTCCCCAGTGACCTCTTGAGATCAGGTCTGGGCTGCCCACTGGCTGTGAGCACCACCTACTGTTACATAACCAGAGGACCGAGCAGGTCTGCAAGGGAAGACCCTGGGTAGGAAAAGGCTTGTGGATCCCTTCAGTGTGTGATAGGTTTGTTGGTTTGTTTGTTTATTTGTTTTTCCTAGATACCACAAGGAACCCACGACCTGGAGAAGAAGATGGCAAAGGTAAGCCGGCCTGCTAATCCAAGGGTCTCAGCCACCAGCTGGTGTGTGTTGAGGGAATGGGGTGTGTGTGTGTGTGTGTGTGTGTGTGTGTTTGCTCTGTGCCTTGACTGTAACAGAGGTCAGTCCCTAGCAGGAGAATAGCTCTTGCCTTTGGGCTAATGGCTTGATTAGAGTCTGCATCACAGTGAATGCTGAACCTTCTTCCTGCCTGGTTTATGGAACCTGGCCATTTCCAGTCCTCCAGCAAGGGCAGTGGGCACAGTGGTATCTGTTCCAGCCTGGATCTGGCCATGGCAGTCCTGTGTAGGATGGAGAGGGGCCAGGCCAGGCAGGGCTGGGTTTCGGGTACCCTCTGGAAAGCCCTCTTCTTCTCCAGATTACTACTTTGTGACCAGGGAGATGATGCAGCGTGATATTGCCGCAGGGGACTTCATTGAGCATGCTGAGTTCTCAGGGAACCTGTATGGGACAAGGTGGGCTGAGTTTGATGTGGGCCTGGCTTCATGGATCAGGGTAATCCTAGAATTGTGACAAAAGGAAGCTGTCTAGCATGTCCCCTCTGACCACACAGTGCCCTCCCAGTCTCCCTCCTAGAACTGGGATGGCTTGCTTTCCCCCTAGTCTCTGAGCATAGCTGATAGGCTCCAGGGAACAAGCAGGCCCAGTCATGCCCCAGGCTCATCTGTCCTCAAGCCATCCGGTGAGGCAAGGAGCCACATGAGGTACCTCAAGTGGAGAGGTAGGCAGTGACAGGTAGCTTAGGCCTGACCAAAAGCCCAAACCTGTTTGGCTTTTGGCTACAGAACAGGTACAGAGGGCTATGATGTCAGAAGGCCTGATGGGTTGAGGGTATGCTTGGAAGTTCTGGAAAGTACAGAGGGTGCTGGCTTCACGGGAGCCTCTGTACTACCCAGGCCAGGCCCAGGATGGGCCTTGGGAAGGAAAGGGCTGAGTTTCCCTGAAGCTCTTGAAAGCCTTAAGAGGCTAACAGGGTTTAGCAGCCATTGCATATATTCCTGAGGATGGCCAGAGGGCAAGAACTCATGTGGGCTTAAGGGCCAGGTCTTCTCTTGGATCCACTAAACATCTGCTCACTGCCCTTCCCTGCTCCCAGCAAGGAAGCTGTTAGGGCTGTGCAGGCCATGAACCGAATCTGCGTGCTAGATGTCGACCTACAAGGTGTGCGCAGCATCAAGAAGACTGATCTGCGTCCCATCTACATCTTTGTGCAGCCTCCTTCGCTGGACGTGCTGGTGGGTACTTGGTGTGGGAAACCTGCAGGGCAGGCCCTGAGACCGGGAGAATACTGACCTGACAAGGACCTGCATTTCAGGAGCAACGACTGCGACTGCGCAACACTGAGACTGAGGAGAGTCTGGCAAAGCGGCTGGCAGCTGCACAGGCAGACATGGAGAGCAGTGAGTGCAGTCAGACCACCATCCTTCTGAGCATGTGGCCAGCCCATTCACCAGAAGTTGGGGGAGGACCAGGTGTAAAGATGGAGGAGTCGAGACCTCGGTCTGCAGAGCCCTTGAGAGGCCACACTTTACTGACTTAAGTGTTGTAGGCATCTTTGCAGCTGTGCTCTTGCTTCTGGGTCTGAGCTTGGTCCACATTCAGACACTGTCATTGAGACCTTTTGCTCTTTCCCTGTGTGCAGTGGCAGTCCCTCACAGGCAGAGCTGTGAGGCCTGGGCAGGGGCAGTGGTCCACACTCTAGTACTCAGGACTTGATGGGAGCATTCCCCAACTGAGGTTCTCTAGAAGAGGGAAGGAAGAGTTCCGTCCAGCCCTGCCAGTCCTACCACAGTGACAGCAAGGGTAGCCATAGCCAGATAGCAGGCTGGTAACAGTGGTGCAAGCCCAGAGGGGGCCAGATTTCTAGTGTTCCTGACTCTCTTTTGTCCCACCCCAGGCAAGGAGGCTGGCTTATTTGACCTGGTGATCGTCAATGACAACCTGGATAAAGCCTATGCAACACTGAAGCAGGCACTCTCTGAGGTAGGCCCCGCCCCACCTGCCCTGACTTGGGGAGTCTCCTGCACAAGCCATCAGGTGAATTCAGCAAACCCTGCTGATGCTGGGGCTCACACCATTGGTGTGCTGTAAGCAGCTGAGGCTCTGCCAGTTGCCAGACTGATCAAGTACAGGTGCAAAGCCCAAAAGTCCCTGGGGACTGGGGGGAGGACATGAGACCTAGCACTCCCTGGTTCCCTGACTCTCCTGACTTTCTGTCTCCCTTCTTCCTTGGCAGGAAATCAAGAAAGCTCAGGGAACTGGCCATGCCTGAGGGCCTGTTTCATTCCACAGAGTGAGGCCTGTGGTCTAAATCTGCCTGGATTACGAGGTTGGGGGGAACTTTGCCAGGGCACCAAGGACTTATAGTAGGCTTGCACTGTGGAGTAGAAGGAGCTCCCCCTTGTCTGGCCACATGGTGGCTCTGCACCCTGGGCTGGCCTGCTGAGGCTGAATGACTCTGAAGAGTACCCACATCTGTTCTCGCTGGGCTATTGGTGTTCCTCTCCCTGTTCTTCCTGCTGGAGCAGACTGACATCCTAATAAAGTTATTATTGAGTTAGTGTCAGCCCTCCATACTGGGCCTATGGCCTATGGCCCCTGGCTGCCTACCTCCCCCCCCCCCCAGCCCAGATGAAGGCTGCCAAGGGGGCTCTACATAGGTGTCTGGTTGTCCTTGTCCCTGCCCACATCCAGGGTCTGCCAGGCATCAGAATGCTGGCTAGGGTTGGTTATGTTCACTTCTTCCCCTGGGAGTCAGTCATCTGGGACAATCAGCATGGGCCGGAATGGACTCAGCCCTGGACAACCTAGTGCTGCTGCCTCTTTGAGCTATTTGGGGACTCAGAGGGACAGACACCACTTGCCAGGAAGGAAAGTGCCCAGGCACAGGAGAAGAGCTAAGGTCATAATGCTGGCCCTGGACCTGTGGGTGCTGTGTGCTCTTGTCCTTGTGTATAGCCAGCCAACCCAAGGAAGGGCAAGTGAACCCTGTTAGGGCTGTTAGAGGGGCAGAGCTCTGAGGCTTTTGTAGAGGTCCCAAATTTCAAGCTCTAGAGGTTGTAGCAGGGTGCAGCATTCCTGAGGGAGATGTCCCTCCCCTCCTGCCCAAGATGAGACATTCTGAATGTCTGGGTCCTGCTGTCCTCCCCTCTTCCTCTGGGCTCTCGGCCCAGGCTGCCTGGCTCCGCCCAAGAGAGCAATCCCAGCAGGGAGAGCAGTGGTTGTTGCCAGCTACCCCCACCCGGTAGTCAGCCACAGCTCTGCCGCGTGCATCTCCAGGTGAGGCCGCTCCTGGGGCAGGACTGGGGGGATTAACTGGATGTGGGTGTGAAGAGGGCAGGCAGGTACCCAGGCAGAAGTAGCCAGGGAGACTGGGGAGTCCTGGGCTGCCTCCAAAACTGCAGATGTTTTAGAAGGGTGAGCCAGCACTGCCTGGACCTCAAGTGGAGCCCGGGAAGACCAGCAGGCCTCTCTAGATCCCTGCTGCTCCACCCCCAGGGACAATCATGGATTCAGACCCTGGGGGGAACAATGGAGCCCTTGAGGGCCCCTCCTCCGTCCCCCATTGTGCTTGGTGGTGAGAGGTGGCCCTAGCCCCGCAGTGTGCCCTTAGAGAGAATCAGCATCCAGCCAGCAGGTGGACGGGCTCTGCTGAAGGTGTGCATTTCCAGCCTGGAGAAGGTAGGGAGGGTACTGCTGGGGCTGCAGACTGGCAGAGCCTTGACTGGTCTGTGCTGACTGCCAAGGTGGCGTTTCCCAGGCTCCTGGAGTCCCTTTCAGGGTCTGTGGGTGTCACAGGTGGTGCCAGATGCCGCTCTGGAAGACTCACTGGGGTTCTGGCCAGATCTTGTCTTGCTGTATTAAGAGACCCTCAGGGTGTCCTTTAGCTTGGGTCTAGCTGGCTTTGTGGCTCTTCTTGGGTAACTAGTCCCATGGTGGAGGGAGATGGGAACAAACCGGTGAGCCTAGGGTGCTTTCAGTACCTCCCCCAGCAGCTGAGACCCTTCAGGCTGTCATAAGATGGGCCAGTCCACCCCAGCCAGTTGTAGTGTGTCCCAGGGATCAGTATGTGCACCAGGCCCAGTCTACTCAACTGAACAAACTTCATTATCTACTCGCCTGCTACCGAGCAGACCCTCTCAGCAGCTGGACCTACACAACTGCTGCTGTTAGTGTGGCCCTGTAGCCGGCGCAGAAGTCTTGATGCCACGGCAGCTTCCTTCCTAAGTGCTTTCTTCCCACCTATGTCTAGGGACTGCAGAGAGGGAGATATGAGGACTGGTAGTCAAAAGGGGAGATACAGAGTCCTAGAAGGGCTTGCTGGCTGGAGTTGGCTTTGTGTGGGACAGCCTTCATGGACCCAGCTGGGAAGTGATTTCTAGAAATGGGTCGGGGAACCTGGCTCAGCTGTGGAGGGGCTGGCAGATGTGGCAGGAGGACTGAAGAGACAAGGACCAGGGTGAGTATGGGGCTTTCTACAAGTAATTAGGCACATGTATGCTCTCTGGGCAATGCCAAAGGAAGGCATGGAGAGAGTGGGGTACCTACCCAGGCTAGCGTGTGCCTCTGTTTCTGAATGCAGTTTAGCTTAAGACTGCTCAACCTGTAGGCGTTGTCTAGACTTAAGAGTGTGACTCTTACACCAGGTGCAGGTTAGCCCATCTGTTTTTCTGGTCCCCACAGTCTGATTTTATCTAGTTCTGCCTTCCTGAACTCCCAGGAATGTGACTTGGGTGCCTCTGAGGAAGGCCCCACAGGTACACAAGTCAAAGAGGGAGGTGGGTAGTTTCTACTGAGTACCCAGAGCTTAAGACCTGGCATGTCAAGTCCTAATGCTTATTAGCCACAGATAACTATTACTGTACCCCTCACCAGCATCTCCTGCTAGCTCTGGGTGACAAATGAGGATCCTCAGGTCTCCCCTCCCCCAATACACACATAACAAACTGCTGGCCATGTGTTTGCTGACACACTGGGCCATGCACCCGGTACCGTGCTAACTACTTCAGGGCTCTGGTCAGTTCAGGGCCTAGAGCTGGATGTGTGAGAGGACTGGTTACAGTAGAGGATGCCCCTTCTGTGCCTGGACGGGCTTTCTAAGGGAGGCAGAGGCTGAGTGAACTGTGTATTGGAGGGGGCACCCTTGGCCAAGCTGAAGCACCCCGCCGCCACCACAAAGCCTAATTCTGGACCAAGATATAGAAGCTGCTGTAGCGGAGGAGTTCCTTGAATGAAGAACCCCTTCAGTTAGCTGTGAATGCTAAAACTGGTGCCATACCTCTGAGGTAGAGTCCTGTATCCTCAACATGTTTACATTTACAACAGAGTAGATAACAGTACAGAAAAGTGCCCAGAGGACCTCATTTTCCATGCCAGTATGGCATGGAACATATCCCCACAATAAACTAGTGCTGCCTCTGTGTTGGCTGAAAGCCACAGTCCGAGTGTTTCCTACATTCCCTTGACCCCTCCTGACACCATAGCACTTCTTAGAAGCAGTCTCCTTGTTTTAGCTGCCCATGGCTACTTAAAATACCACCCAGGTATTTTTCAGGGTGCCCTCTTGGAAATTGGCCCGTGTTTTCTCTTGCTTTGTTGGGATTATGGGGTTCAGAGAGAGTACAGTGGGGGTGCTGAGCCTGTCTTTATAAATAGCATCAACAGGAGTCCACAGCCATGGTGCTGAGTCACAGGGCTCAGGTGTCACTGCAAAGGTGCAAGTCCCCATTTCATGCTGTCCTCTGGTATGATGTTGCCACCCACATGTAGCCGCTGGAGCGGGTGTGTGCTCCCTTTTCCTATGTGTACCATCTCAGAGTGGTTGGCACACAGAAGGGATGGTTAGTCATGGCTGCAGTTGTTATTATCTGGGGTATCTGTAACCGAAGCTGCAATCTGTAATTCTTTCCTTAGTCTATTGGTCAAATTGTTGCAGGGTGACCAACCCACGTATCAGTGTGTGTGAGCGTGCATGCACACTCTTCCTCATTGAGCTCGCTCCACACCTTTGTTTCCCCCCTTAGCCATCTGAACAGCCACTTCCCCAGGATTCCCAGTTCCTCTTATTGAAAGAGAAATTGGAAACCAGAGCCCAGAGCCCAGGGCCTTTGTTTTGTGAGTGGGGTTTGAGAAAGGGTCTCAATGTAACCCCAGCTGACATCAGACTCACCATGTAGCAGAGGATGACCTTGAAACCCTCATCTCCCTACCTCTGTCTCCCAAGCACTAGAATTACAAGCAGCGTGAACATACCCATGTCAGAAATGCTCTCACTTCTCACATGTTTCTACAGCCAGGGCCTTTCAGAGGACACAGCCAGAGAACATACACACCCTACAGGTTTCCATGGTCTATCTGTAAGTGACCTCTGTGAGAGCCCGCCTCTACCATGGTAAACACAAATGCATTCTAGAGTCCCCAGCACATGATGGTGTCAAAAAATTAACTCTTACAGTGATTGGGAAGCATCTGATAGGCAGACTAGAGTGTTGAATATGCATAGGTACAAATTTCTCTGTCTGTCTGTCTGTCTACCTCCGTGTGTGTGTGTGTATGTGTAAAACTTGTATGGTCAGGTGTCTGTGAAGTCAGGGAAAGGCAGCAGGTGGAGGCTCCAGCACAGCAGAGAATGTAGCCGGAGCCAACTGAGGATGGGCAGGGCACTTGGGGCAGTGACTAGGCGAGACCCTGATATGTGCCCTCATCAGAAGACACTGGAGGAGCTGGGCATGGACATGCCTACAAGTCCCAGCACTTGGCAGGCAGAGGGGGATGATGGAGAGTTCAGGGATATTGTAACTCTTACAAATTGATACATAAGGAGTCTGAAGTCCACCTGTGCTACAGGAAACCTTGTCATTGAAGGGCAACAGGGGTAATCTCCATGTGCATTCTAAGGTACCCCAGTGGGCATGAGCCAGGCTTATAGGGAGAGTGAAGCAGCTAGGACCTAGAAGGCAAGTGACCACCTGGTCCCAAGTGGTGCAGGTGGCAAGTATGAGTGGGCTCAGGGTGTGCTGATGGGCTAAGATGTTCAGGCAACACAGGTAAAGTAGTCTGAGAGTGGACAGGTCCCTTTGAAGGAGGGATTGACATACGGGTCTGATCCTCTGTAGTTTGAGGTACCTGCTGGTGTGCCAGTGCCAAGGCTAGGCAGGAAAGAGTTACAGGCTAGAGGTTCAAGTGGAAGTCTCCCTATACATGGTCCGAGCCCAGGGTCCTGGTTCTTCCAGGTCAGCTCTACAACCATTGCACATCTTAGTGCCATTCTTGAGAATGAATAGCTGTGACTGCATGCATGCTTTGAGTGACAGGTCCTTCCACCCAGGGACAGAGTCAGCCCAGGGCTAAGCTGCAGTGTCTCCATTGTTGCCTGTACACATCTTGACTCCAGTGCTGATCAGCTCCTATGACAGGAGTAGGTGTACCAGAGAAATGGCGAGTTGTCAGGCAAGGCTTTTTCAGAGGTCCAGTTGTTAAATACTACACACTGCTAGGCAGGTCTACCCAGGAACTCCTGGTTCCAGACCCTCCCGGGTCTGCACTGGTAAGCCCTAGGCTCCTATGATTGAACTTTCAGGTGGAGGCGACTGAAGCTGAGGTAAGAGAGTTGAATCCACTCTTGAGAGGGCACCAGGTGGCCTCACTGTATGTCTGTGCCAGAGGCAGAGAGGTGGGAGGGGCGGACCCTGAGGATGTATCTGTCTGTGAATGTGCTTGTGTAGGTGTGTTTATTTTTACTGTGGGAGTGTGCATGTGTTCTTATGTGTGCATGCGTAAGTGATCACATGTGTGCCTGAGCTCACTCTTCTTTATGAATGAGCATTTGTGAGCATCTGGCTATATAAGTCTTGAGTCTTTACATGTGTGATTGGGTTTGTGAATAAATGTATATGAATGTTGGTGTATATGAATTTGTGGGTGCCAGTATGTGTGCGCATGTATATGTATGAATGTAAGCGTCCTTGAGCATACATCTGTGTCTGAGTGGATATGCATGCATAGAGTGTACAGTGTGTGCCTGTAGCTGTGTACCTGTGTGCATATGAGGGTAGCTGTGTGTGTGTATGTGCATTTGAATGTTTGCATGTGCTTGTATGTGCATGCATGTATTCACATGAGGGTGTGTGTCTCTAATTGCACACATGTGGTCCCAAGAGGGGATGCACAGGTGTAAGGATATGGGGCCATTTCCTCAGGAATCCCTGTTGTTCTGCTGGCTGCCCCCTCTTCCTGCTCTGAGGGGAGAGGCCCTAGCTACATAAAGAGCTCTGGAGCCACCAGTCCTGATGCTGGTCCATACCTGCTGCTCCTACCTCCAAGGCCCTGCCAGGGGTAGGGAGCCAGAAGTGCCAGTGTCGAATGCTTGGGGGACTCCTGCCCCAAACTTTCCCTGGAGCAGGTACTAACTGTGGGAGCTGTGAGGAGGGAGGGTGTGCATGAGGGAACCGCAGAGCCTTTCTCTGATACACATCTTCCAGATTGAGTTGAGTTGGTTTGGATGTTGCCATCTTTGAGGCTCACAGGTGCCCAAGTGTTGCTGTGTATCAGTTTGCAGCCTCGCCAGGTCCTGCCTGGACAGATCCTGGGTCAGTCCAGGGGACTAGGATCTGGGGCTAGATGAAGAGCTCTGGAGGGTCTATGAGCAGTGGGAGGGGTAGCAGACAGGCTAAGTGCAGCAGGACCAGCGAAGGGCTTGGAGAGGATGAGGGTCGTTTATGGAAGGGACTCCCAGAGCTGCTGTGCTGGTGAGGAAGGAGAAAGGCTGGTGCTGCTGGAGGATTGGAGCTAAGCCTTGGGGAGGGCTGGGAGCCAAAGGTGGGGGTTGGGGGATGATGGAACCTCAGGACTACTGGAGACTGTTCTGGCCACAAAGGCTGGCGTGCAGCAGAGGTTGCAAAGACCTGAGTGCCTGGCAGGCTTGGGGTAAGCCCTAGGAGGGTGGCGTCCAACTGGAACTGAGCCGGGCTGGTGCTGTCCTGTTTTCCCCCTTAGTCAATAAAGGCAGCACACGGGCTTTATGGCTTTAGGGGCCTGATACAAAGGTGTACTTCCTACAAGAAGAAGCTTTCTTGAAGATCTTTGGGAGAGAGAAGACAGGAAGGGCAGGATCAGTGGAAGATGCTCTATCCTCATCTTTAGCACAGAGGGTGTGAATGGAGATCTCTGTAAGGCAGCGAGCTCAAGGCCATCTGGGGTGTGTAAGTAGACAACTGCCCGACAAGCCTGTAGGCACTTCAACTCTGGGCTCAGCAGTTCCCAGTTGCTCCCTGCTGACCACCTGCATGCATGCCTGTAGGTCCCACCTGCTCGCTCCCATGACCAACATGAGCTGGAGCTTCCTGACGCGGCTGCTGGAGGAGATCCACAATCATTCCACCTTCGTGGGCAAAGTTTGGCTCACTGTGCTGGTGGTCTTCCGCATTGTGCTAACAGCTGTCGGCGGTGAGTCCATCTATTCAGATGAGCAATCCAAGTTCACCTGCAACACGCGGCAACCTGGTTGTGACAACGTCTGCTACGACGCCTTTGCGCCCCTGTCTCATGTACGCTTCTGGGTCTTCCAGATAGTGGTCATCTCCACACCATCTGTCATGTACCTGGGCTATGCAGTCCACCGCCTGGCGCGCGCCTCGGAGCAGGAGCGCAGACGCGCTCTCCGACGTCGCCCTGGCCCCAGGCGCTTGCCCAGGGCTCAGCTGCCACCGCCGCCACCTGGCTGGCCCGACACCACGGATCTGGGCGAGGCGGAGCCCATGCTGGCGCTGGAGGAGGATGAGGACGAGGAGCCGGGGGCGCCCGAGGGCCCCGGAGAAGACACGGAGGAGGAGCGAGCGGAGGATGTGGCTGCCAAGGGGGGCGGAGGTGATGGCAAGACGGTGGTCACTCCTGGACCGGCTGGGCAGCACGACGGGCGGCGGCGCATCCAGAGGGAGGGCCTGATGCGTGTGTACGTGGCTCAGCTGGTGGTCAGAGCGGCTTTCGAGGTGGCCTTTCTGGTGGGCCAGTACCTACTGTACGGCTTCGAGGTGCCACCCTTCTTCGCCTGTAGCCGCCAGCCTTGCCCGCACGTAGTGGACTGCTTCGTGTCGCGGCCAACGGAGAAGACGGTCTTCTTGTTGGTCATGTATGTGGTTAGCTGCCTATGCCTGTTGCTCAACCTCTGTGAGATGGCGCACCTGGGTCTCGGCAGTGCGCAGGATGCTGTGCGCGGCCGTCGGGGAGCCTCAACGGCCGGTCCTGGCCCCACGCCGCGCCCACCGCCCTGCGCTTTCCCGGCCGCGGCCGCCGGCCTGGCTTGCCCTCCCGACTACAGCCTGGTGGTGCGTGCAGCTGAGCGCGCGCGAGCGCACGATCAGAACTTGGCGAACCTGGCGCTGCAGGCACTGCGCGATGGGGCGGCAGTGGCGGCGGTTTCCGCGGACCGCGACAGTCCGCCGTGCGCAGGGCTCAATGCAACCTCTCGGGGGGCACCCAGGGCAGGCGGCCCAGCTTCTGGAACCGGCAGCGCCACGTCGGGGGGCACCGTTGGGGAGCAGGGCAGGTCGGGAACTCAGGAACAGCTGGCCTCTAAGCCCAGGGCTGGCTCTGAGAAGGGCAGTACAGGCAGCAGAGACGGCAAGGCTACCGTGTGGATCTGAGGGCACTGCAGAGAGCTCAGGGAGGGGCCGGCATAAGGATTCAGTGGAAATCTTTCTGCCCTCAACCAGTGGTCTCTGGCAGACCTCGTTAGGGGTCTTTAAAAGAGGGAGTTGAAGCCCCTTAGGAGGTGCTGGCTCAGGTGCCTCCCTGCAGGATAGAAAGCGGAGTGACCAGGGTCTTACATGTGACCCCTGAGGGTGGGGTGGGGGCAGAGCTGTGTCCCAGGAATTGACTGCCCCTCCAGGCTATGCTAAGCAGGAATGGCCCCTCTGCTGGGCCTGCCAGCCCTTCCTTCTAGGCTCTCTCGAAGCTTCCCCATAGGATTGGGGGTGTCTGGCATGAACCTTTTGGGGATCGTGCTTATCCTCACTGTGGCAGCAGATGGGCTCCTCTGCAGTACCCTTAGCCCTTACAGAGACAGAGAACTCCCAGGTCAGGGACAGGCAGACAGCACTGATGACTCCTAGTCCTTCTCTCCCCACTTGAGGCAGACTCAGTGAGACCTGAAGGAGGCACGGACTAAGAACAGCTCCTTCCTCTGAGCTGAGATCACTTAGCATGGCTCCTTCTTAGGGGACATCCTGGAAGTTCGGTTGTACCTTGCTGCTAAGATGCATAAGGCTGTGGTCCAGGGCTGTGGCTTTGGCCATGCTGGCAAATTAGAGCTCTGGGGAGCCTGTCCCCATCTTCTGTGCCCTTCCCCCCTGTTTTAAAGCCAACTTCCAGAACAAAGGAAGCAAAATAAAACTAACTTTTTGTTTACACTTAAGTGTGTACATGTGCTTATGTGTCTAAGCCCACACTGCACACTGGTTAGTGAGTGTGCACCAGTGTGTGTGTGTAGCCATGTGTTGTGAGTCTGTGTCTGAGCATTCAGAAATATGTCCACAGCAGTTCATTGGCAGAGACAACTTAGTTGCAGGGAGGCTGGGCGAGGAGACCCCTCTTCAGGGACAGGCTGGGGAATAAAGCTGGAGACCAAACCGTGGAGGTCATCAGACCTATGATGGTGCCACTTGGTGCCAGGCAGCATGCCAGGGTCGGGTGGTGGGGCTTGGTGGAGCGCACAGATGTCAGAAACAAAGAACAGTCAGGCACAAGGTCAGCATGCAGCTCAGGGGCCAGAGGCATTCCTTTTGGGCTGGAGGTATGTAGTGCTGATGACTTTGAAGAGATGGGGGAGGGCAGAGGAAAACACCAGGCACACCTAGCCAGAGCCATCTCAGTGCAGACTCCAGGTGACCAACTGCCTCCTGTGAGGGCCAGGACAGCACTGCTCTCCCCAGCTGCACAGCCCTTCCTGGAGTCCCCGAGCCAGGCTCAGCTCAGCCTAAGTCTAACCTCAGCATGGCTGTAGTCAAATATAGCAGGCTGGCTCTCCTTCTGGAGCCCTTATACCTGGTCCCAGGTCTCAGGGGATCCCCTACTCCAGCTGGGCCCCACCCCCACTGAACCCTGCCTTCAGGTGAACCCCACCCTCTTGTGATCCTAGTCCTCAGCTGAGTCTTAGTCTCAGGTGTGCCTGGCATCCAGGAGAGCCATTTCAGGAAGCTCTGACTGAAGCTGAGCTTCGGCTGATCCTCTCACCTCCAGGTAAGCCTTCACCCCAACTGAGGGAGCTTCATCCCTAGGAAACCACAGAAGGCCATGCTGGGAACGGAGCCTCAGGAAAGAGAGTAAATCCAAGCCAAACATAGCAATGTCTCCTCCAGTGAGACCCAGCTGGTAACATCTCTGCAGAGAAAGCATTCCTGCTACAAGCTATTTATTTGAGTTTGAGGCTGTGCCCATTTGATGCACCCATCATAGATTGGAGCAGGGACTCTGTGCTGGGGGCAGGGCATAGAATCAAGTGTGCTCAGTGCAGTTCTTACTTCCCTCTCTACCTGTTTGTTCTAGGTAGGCCATCTTACCTGACTGGACAAGGTCCACCAGGCCTTCCTTGGCCTACTGAGTCAAATGCCATTTATCTCAGAGAAACGCTCCCAGACACACCCAGGACATTAATTTTAATCAGTTATCCTTAACTGACACTAGTAACTGTACAGAGTCCTGAGAACTGGGTAGGTGTCTACACCATGTAACAGCCAGAGCAGGCTATTTGTCTCTAAAGATTCATTGTTTTGTAATCCTGGAGCCTTCAGGTTCTTCTCTGCATTTTAAATGAAGTATATGGACAATTGTAAATTCTTGCATAACTGTCTCCAGGCCTTATGGCCTAGCCTAGTGAGAGAGGTCAGAGTGAGACAGTTTCCTTCTTAGACAGAGGAGGACAAGAGGCCCTGGGAAGACAATGTTTTACAGGCAGGGAGAGCCCATTTCTCAGTGGGCTCTATGCAGAGGCCACTTGAGCTTGTCTTACAAGGAGACATCTGCAAAGTAGCAGGTTTTTCAGCAATGAATGGACAGTGAATGCAGAAGTTGGATTCAGAGGAGGGGAAAAAAAAAGCTGAAATGGATTATAAGCTGAAAATTCAGCTCAAAGCCCTCCTCCTTCACATGAATACTGGACTGGGCCTTCTGCACACAGTGTGCCTATAGCAGTTTATTGCCTGCAAGTGTAGTTCAGGAGCCGTGTGTTTTCAAAGGGCCTCTGGAAGATGATGGCTGACTACCGTCCTCTCATTTCCTTGTTCTTCCTTCCCTTGAAACTTACTGGTGGGCTTTTCCTGAGTCCGCACTTTTCTACCCTATCACCCACCACCCAAACAAAGTCTCCGACATCTGTTCAATTCAGCTACACAGAAGCCTCTCAGTTCAATTCCTAGTTTACATACAGGCCTGAGCCAACCAGCCTCAAGTACTGGGCATAAAAATGGTCCAGCCAAGTCCAGGTTAGCAGGCAACTCACTTTTGAGTTCCCTTCCTTGTAGGGATCTGCTTCTCTACTTCAGTAAAGCTTTGCTGTTCTTCTGTTGTCCTTGAGATCATTTGTGTGTGTGTGTGTGTGTGTGTGTGTGTGAGTGCGCGCGCGCGCGCGCGCTCGCGCATGCAAGTTTGTGATCAGTTTTTTGTTTTGTTTTTTGAGACAGGGTTTCTCAGTGTAGTCTTGGTTTGTCCTAGAACTCACTCTGTAAATCAGGCTGGCCTCAATCTCAGAGACCTTCCTGCCTCTGCCTTCAAAGTGCTTGGATTAAAGGAGTGTGCCACCCACCACCTGGGTTTGTGACCAGTTTTGACAATGAACCTGGGAGCCACTAGCTCAGAGTGACTTAGGTGGCCTTTGAATTTCTGAGGCTTCAGCTCCCTGCGTTAAGCCCACCTGAGCCAAGAAATGGGCTTTGTCGCATTCAAAGGTTCCCATAACACTGGAAGTCACAGAGTTCCCACTGTGGAGACTCTGGAGGCAGAATAGCTTCTGTTGGGAGAAATCTTTGTTTAATCAGCTAGAAAGAGTATATAGTATGCAGTTCTTAACTGCAGCTTCTGGGAGTTCTGTTTCTCTGGACTTACCTGGCTAACAGCAGCTGCCTGGAAGCACACAAAGCTCTATTTTGCAGGCAGGTCAGTTTTCTTGGCCTCCCATTATGTTTGCCTATAATGGGCACCTTGTTTATAGAGTTGGGGTCTACTACAGGCATGGCGCTACAAGCCGAGGACCTGAGTGCTGTGCACCCTGATGCCCCTCTGCTTGGCTTATAAACACCATCTTTCCACTGTGCCCTCACAGTGCCTGGATTAAGGCTTCTCTGGCAACCTCATTTACCTTAGTGGAAGAAACTTTCTGAGACAGGGTTTCACTTTGAGGCATGAGGTTCAGGAGACTGAGGATAGCCTGAGCTACAGTCTCCCAGTGTGTACACCCAGTTCCTTCATAATTTCTTTCGAGGCCCTGTCTCCAAATGCAAACACATTCTGAGTTCATGGAGTTTAGGGTGTCAACAAACAATTCTTCCTACGTCAAGAGGTGCATTTGCCCAGATGAATGTTCTGTGTCCATGGAAGAAAGGAGCCTTGTCGATTACTTAGATCCCGATGTCTCATCTTCAGTCACAGTGTCCCTGAATTTGGGTCTCCCTTCTCCCCAGGACATTAGCTACCAGCCCACAAGGATGAAGGGAACAGAGTTGACCAACAGGGTTTCGGATAGCCCGTATGAATGGAAATGACATCATTCTGGGATCAGCTCTGGGAAGACAGATGAACTTTAATTGGGATGAATCAAGGGTTATATAGTTTTGGGCGGAGCAGATAGGACTATCCAGGGTGGGCAAAGGTCATTGGCTGAAGGCTAAGGTACTGATACATCTCATTAGCATGGGGAGGCATTCCAAGGATCTCAGCTGCTTGCTGAATGGGTTCTTACCAGGAGAAAGGAAGCTGAACCTATAATTCCACCGAGGCTATGTTCAAGACATTCCGAAGGCAGAAGGTATAGGGGTTTTGAGCTCCCTAGACAAGGTCATAGGAGAAGCCCTTCTGGTAAAGGGAGTCCGCCATTTTGCACTGAGCTCAAGGCTTCCAGGTAATGTCAGACTTTAACTTTAGTTAGCAGGGCAATAGTGGACTGCTCTGGCTAAGTCCCAACCTCTATGCCATCCACAAGTCCAACCTATAAGACCAGATCCTTGACAATGTGGACACCACCACAGTCCCATGTGTGACGTTCCCTGTTAACCCCAGGTAGAGATAGTAGCAACACACTAAAAGGTCTGTGAAGATCCAAGTTGGTGAAACAATGTGTTTATTAGGGTTACTTCAGGAACATGGGTAACTCCACAGGCAGCTACGTTGCCAGGAAGTTCCCTGGGCAATTTACAGACATCTAAACCATTGGGGAATCCCACACGCAGCATGGGTGACTCACAAAAACGCTGTACCACTGGTAGGCCCCCTGGGAGACTCACAAGTAGCTACCCTGTTGAGGAGTCTCCCTCTCCAACTCCCCAGCATCCTTCTACCTCCTGTATAATCTTGGGAAGGGGCCAGTCCTGGTAAGGAGATCTTGATATGTAAGCCCCAAGAGCCCCCCTGCTCCTCCCACCAAGGAATGTTGATGGGGTCCCATCCAAGTGGGTGGGTGATCAGTTGCTCTGGGTCAGGATAGCATTGTCATGTACTACTTGGAAGAAACAGCTACACACATGCCTGAGCTCTGGGCCCCAAGCTGGGTGGATTATGGCCTCTCATTGTTGCATGAGACCTAAGATGCTCAATTCTTTAATTTCCAGAGACTGAAGCTACCCAACTACTAACCTAGCACTTACTAACTTATTAATCAATTAGCTTCATGCCTCAGTTTCCCCCTCTGCCTGGGATAAGCACAGGCCCTAGGCCCCACTGGACACTCCTGACCAATGCTTATTGCTACCTTCCTCCCTCCCCACTTTTATGGTCCCTGAGCAGGCCTGTGGCCTGGCTGGAGGCCCACCTGTATTCCACACTGTATGGCAGCCATGCTGGCACAGGATCAGTTGGGAGCTGTCTCAGCACCATCCGTTTCCACGGTCTTAGCCAACTGGCTGCTGCCCATGAGAGTTCATGGAGGACCAGGGTGGAGGGGGACATGTTCAGAGACACCCCCAGAATAGGGGCAGTTCCCTTCTTCCTCTGGGAAGGGAAGAAGCCTAAGAGGAGAAAAACAGGAAACTACCACCATCCTGGGAAGTGGGGCCTGGGACCCCACCAGGCCGATTTTCCAGCTCTCCCACCCCTCCTGATGGCTGCAGAACCTGGGCCTATGAGAGATGTTGGTAAAAGCACTTGTTGCAGCTGGGCTCTGGGGCTAGGGTAGGCCCTCAGTTCCCAGGAGCTTGTCAGGGGCCAATCCACAGTCCCCTCCTCATGGAAGCAGGGCAGCAGTCCAGGTGCCAGCCTTGTGGAGGCTGCTGAGCATGGAGCCCGCTGTTTGATGCAAAAAATCCAGAAAGTTTCCTGGGCAGAGGCTGCAGCCATCACCAACATACCTCATGAGATGAGTTCCATGTCATTTCACTGGGGTCGTGTACATGGCACTGGTTAGGACTGTTAGTAGGGTGGGCATGGAGGAAGCTTTCTGGTGACTCTAGCCAGGGCACTGGGGTACTGGGTAGATTTCTTGCTTGCCCTTCCTGCCCTCTCTGTATGGGTGGGAAGCCCATTCCTCTTCCTGGTCCCTGGTGCTGGCAAGGGACAAAATTGATGTGATGCCTGAGGAATGTGACCCTGTAACCCTGTGGGTGTTGCCCCCAGCCAGTGTTGTCCTGTTCTGGCTTCCCTGATGTCCTCCCCCAGGGCTGGCCGGGTTGCTGGGTCACCCTCAGGCCTAGGGAAGAGGAAGTCACAATCTTCCAGAAGCACGAATTCCAGCTGCAGGGTGGGTAAATCAGGAAGCTTGAGGCCTGGGGGGAACTGAGTGTTGGAGCCCATTAATGGGGGACCTCGATCAGAAAATATTACTCATGGTAGTTTAAGTGATGGTTGATGTTAAGGTGGTTGTCCCAACACAGGCCAGGGCCACCAGGGATCCAGGATTTGAGATAGACAGGAAGGCCTTGAAGTTCAAGTGTAGGGCCTGAGCCCTGATCTTAGCCAGGGGACACATGTTCAGCCCTGCCCCTCCTTTCCTTTTGGGACAGGGCTTTGAAGCATAGATTGTCTTTGAACTTGCTACATAGATGAGGATGCCTTTGAACTCTGGATTCTTCTGATTGTGCCAACCAAGCGCTGGGACTAGAGGCAGGCACACCATCCTGCTTGTTCAGGCCTGATGGTAGAGATCTGCCTGGGATAATTTGTTTTACTCAATCATGTCTGAGCTGCTGGCCTAGATTTAGAGATTTGGTAGTGAGCTGTATAAAGATTCTCTGCTTGGCCACACTGTAGTCTCTGGCTGCCGCCTTGTGAACTCAAGCTTTAGAAAGAACCTCGGCAGTTTAGTGTGAACCCCTACTCTGAATACTCAGCACCACAGCCATAGGACTAGATCCTTACCCTCATCTGAGGGGCAGTATGCTCACCTGGCACACCTCCAGCAGGAGCCTGTTAGGTGGCTGGGGCTAGTGCCCCCCTCGCCAGTCACCAGCTGCCCTGCTCCTGTAAATTCCCACTGTCAGGTTGTATTTGATTTCCCGATGGCAAGGCCTTCCCATTGCGGTTCTGGTACCTATAACACAATCGTCACTGCACCTATCAGTGTGGTCTCAGTAATTGCTTTAAAAAAAAAAAAAGAATTGTGTGTGCACAAACACGTGCGTGTTTGTGTGTCTGCGTGAACGTGCGCTTGTGTATGTGTGAGTGCTTGTCCATGTATATGTGTGCATTCAGAATCCAGAAGAGGGTATCAGATCCCTCCAGGCTGGAGTTACAGGTTGTTTGCAGGATGCCTGGCTTGTTAAATGGGTGCTTGGGGTCCAAATTCTGGTCCTCATGATTACACAGTAAATGTTCTTTATATGGAGTTTCAGGCCACCCAGAGTTACATAGTGAAACCTGTTCCAAAAAAAAAAAAAAAAAAAAAAAAATTTAGCTTTTCCTTTGTTATCTATATGAGAGTCACACCTGCCTGGAGCGCTATAAACGAGGACATTCTCAAGTCTTTGATGTGCTGAGTGAGGAGTGGAGCACGGAACGGAAACTGGACTGACACTGCGGGACTGACTTGAGCAGGTTTCTTACAGAAGACTGTTGGGGCCACCCTGAAGGTAGGTGACCCACAGCAGGGGAAGAGAGGCCACTTGTTCAGGGCGCAGCTTCTGACCAGGGGTCAGGGCTATTTCTCTTTGGAGGAGTGTCTATAGTACAGTGGCTACAGCTCCATGTACTGCAGTTCCCACCACGTCCATCCCCTTGGGTTCAGTCACAAAGAGACAACACAACAGCTCCTAGGAGTATTCAGAGTCATGTCTAGGCTTGTCACAACAATAGGACAAAGAGTGAGACTTGTCCTTGTCCCCAGGAGACACTTGAAAGATCATCATCAGCAACAATAAGATTGGCAGAACTGGGTGGATAAGGTGAAGGCCTGTGGGCAGCTGACAAATGGATCAGACGCTTGTTTGCCATCCTGTCATAGTCGCTGCAGGTTGAAATGTCAATGTAGAGACTGGGGACAAGCACGCCACAGGCTGCATGTTCCTACCCCATCTGGAGTAACAGCCTAAGTGACCTTGGTGTCCAGAGGCTTGAGGTGAACTGCCAGCCCTTTGATGTTAATCCAAGCTGATTCAGGATAATCAAATTTTTCAGAATGTACTGAATAAGACACATTACTCTCCAATAAATTAATATTTATCTTAAATGGGGTCTGCTGATATTGCAGAAATTCCTGACATAGCACCATAGATCCATATTTATTTATTTATTCTTTTTTTAACTTACTGTTGTTTTCGAGACAGGGTTTCTGGGTAGCCCCAGCTATCCAGGAATACCCTCTGTAGAGCAGGCTGGCCTTGAATTCATAGAGATCCACCTGCCTCTGCCTCCCAAGTACTGGGATTAAAGGCTTTATTTATTTATTTATTTATTTACTTATTTAAAGACAAGGGTCTTACTATGTAGCCCTGGCCTGCCTAGAACTTGCTATTTAGTGACCAGGCTGGCTTCAAAATCACAGTGACCCCCCCGCTTCTGCCTCCTGAGTGCTAATTAAAGGTGTGTACCACTGCTCCTTCCTTGCCTTTTCTTTCTTAATAAACTGTCTCTAGAGAGATGGAGAGTTGAGCATCTGTTACTCTTGCAGAGGATCTGAGTTCAGTTCCTAGCACCTATGTGGGGGTTCACAACCATCCCTTAATGCCAATCATAGGAGAACCAACTCCCTTTTCTGACTTCAGTGGGCACTAGGCATGAACATGGTGTGCAAACATACAAACATATAAACTCTCTATTTCTCACCCTCGTAGCTCTGGTGCAATCCTTTGCCCTGGTGTGGTAGGTAAGGAAGAAAGAACTTAAAAAGAAAAGGCCATGACTGGACTGGGCTTCGGTGCTTCATGAATGAAAGGAAACAAAAGGAAGGACGTGACTGCTCCTAGTACAGTGGAGGAGAAGGTTTACTGTAGATAAGAGAGGGAGCAGGGCTAGAGGCAAGGGCTTCTGGGAGAGTCCAGATGAGCAAGGCCATGTGAGGAGGGAGGGGAGGGGAGACGGGAGAGCCAGACCAAGAGACCAGGAAGGTAATCTAAATGGCCGGATTATATGGGGAAGGACCTCTGGGGGAAGGGCAGCTCAGCCCTTGGGCTGGAGAAATTTAGAGTAGCGGGCAGGGGATGCCAGTCATACCCTGTAACAGGGAGGGGCTGAGGGATTCAAGGAAAACCTGGTGGTCAGGTCTGCTTTGATAGTCAGTAAACACCTCAGCTAGCCATTTGTCCCAGGTTTGAGACTTAGCAGTAGGAGCCTCTAAGGATCATGGAAAAGTAATACAGAAAACAGCCACGGGGTGAGCAATGCCCTTGCATACATACAAACTTGACTGCATCTCTCTATCCCATTTTCTGTGTTTCTAGAGACCTTGAAGGAAAGGCAGGAAGGCCACCATGTTTTGCCAAGCTTCTGTGAGACCTTGCTACATCTGAGTGACCTTCCTTTCCTCCATGTTAGGCCATCTTTAGAAACCCACCTTAAGGTTTTAAAATAACCAATAAAATTATAAGTTACCATACATGGGAGACAAAGAAGCAAACGCCATATAAAAAATTCTCCTGTCACTTAATGAAATGAAACAAAACACCCAAGAGTTTCATTGAGACTCCTGGAATAATCAAAAAATTATTTCTGAAAAGCTTTGGTATCCTGTCTCTCTGTTGAGAATCCCACAACACTGGGATCCAAGTGCCTGGACTCGAGTCCCCTTGAAGTCAGGTTTGAACTGCTAGTATCTTGAACTTAGATCGGGGCCCAGCACCAAGCGTGTTCTCTCCTTTTTTTTATCTGTCTGGATTCCGGCCAAAAGCCTAATAAACATGTGTCCTCCCGAGACTCTGGGCTTTCTGTTTCTGTGACCTTCATTTAAACACAAAAGGCATGACTCTGTTCTCTAAGCAGCTGTAGGAATGTGTTGCTTACCTACTGACTTTCTATTTCTATCAGGGTTTCTGTTGCTATGACAAAATATTATGACCAAAAACCAAGTTGGGGAGGAAAGGGTTACTGGGCTTCTACTTCCACATTGTCCTCCATTATTCAAGGAAGTCAGGGAGAAACTCAAACCCAGAGCAGGAGCTGAGGCAGAGGCCATGGAGGGGAGGGGTGCGGCTTCCTGGCTTGCTCTGCAGCATGGTTTGTTCAACCTGCTTTCTTATAGAATCCAGGACCACCAGCCCAGGGATGACCCCACCCAGAATGGGCCTGGCTTACTGCCATCAATCACTGAATAAGAAAATGCCATACAGGCTTGTCTGAAGCCAGATCTTATGAAGGCATTTACTTTTCTTTTAACATTTATTTATTTTATATATGTGAGTACAGTATTGCTCTCTTCAGACACACTGGAAGAGGGCATGGATCCCACTACAGATGGTTGTGAGCCATGATGTGGTTGCTGGGACTTGAACTCAGGACCTCTGGAAGAGCAGACAGTGCTCTTAACCACTGAACCATCTCTCCAGCCCCATGGAGGTGTTTTCTTAATTGTGGTTCCTTCCTCTCAGATGACT
Organism: Uromys caudimaculatus; assembly: GCA_028551405.1. Classification (NCBI taxonomy): domain Eukaryota; kingdom Metazoa; phylum Chordata; class Mammalia; order Rodentia; family Muridae; genus Uromys; species Uromys caudimaculatus. The sequence goes on from CM052710.1 coordinate 58,209,628, forward strand.
TTAGCCTGTGTCAAGTTGACATAAAAAACTGTCTACTTTCTTTGTTGGTTTTTCCTCAACTGCTTATTTTCTTCTCCCCTCCCCACAAGATGGGACTTAAGTTGTGTAGCCCTGGCTGTCCTGGAACTAGCTCTATAGACCAGACAGGCCTTACAGAGATCTGCCTGCCTCTGTCCACCCAGTGTTGGTGTTAAAGGTGTGCACCACTACCGCCAAGGTCCAAGTCCACTTCTAAATTATATTGTTAACAAGACTAAGAACACACAAAAGGGAACTCTAGCTTCCATGGTAGCAATATGATTCAGTATGCCCCAAAGACCCAAGAACAGGGACTCAAAGAAACATCTGTGTACTCGTTTTCATAGCAACACTATTCCTGGTTCCAAGAATCGGAGACCCCCCAAGTGCCCACGGGAAAGGTAGGCATTCACGTAATGAAATACAATTCTTAAAAAGGGAAGGAAATTCTGATACGTGTTACAATGATGGATGCCCCATGAAGAGAGCCAGGTGCGAGAGGACAGGCACCAAAGGTCCTCAAGAGGCCTGCAACCCACAAGGACGGGCTGGATGTGTGTTCTGGGAGGAGTCAGTAGGGAGATGAGAAAGTTCTGGAGCTGAGTGGTAGTGAGGGCTGTGCAGCCGTTTGAATGATGCTGATCTGAATGCACTAGAAGTGGTCTTGAGGACTAGTTTTCATCAACTTGCCACAAGCCTAGAGATATCTGGGAAGAGCGACTCTTCAGAAAATGTCTCCATAAGCTTGGCCTGTAAGCAGGTCTCTGCTTACATCACATTAATGACTGATGTGAGAGGGCGCTGCTCACTGTGAACAGGTGCTCCTGGGTTATGAGAAAGCAGGCTGAACAAGCCAGAAGAAGCAGGCCAGGAAGAAGCTTCCTTCAGGGTTCCTGCTCTGAGTTCTCTCAGTAAGTGGATGTGACCAGAGAGTTTTCAGATGAAGTTAACCCCCTTTCTCCCCAAGTTGCTTTTGGCCATGTTTATTAAGTGGCGAAGATAATAAATTGTATACTGTCCGTATTTAACCATGAACAAAGAAATGCCTAATTTTTTTTCCTCCTTTTTTTCTGGGCAGTACTGGGGATGGAAACCATGGCTTTCTGCCTGCTAGGAAGTGCTCTACCACTGAGCTATTTCCAGCCCTCTTGCTTTTTATTTGGAGACAGGATTTTAAGTTGCCCAGGCAGGTCTTGAACACGCATCCTCCTACCTCTGCCTCCTGAGAAGCCGGCTAGGATTGCACACCAGGACCGACAAAATAAGGCAAATTTTACGTTTATGTATTTACCACAACCACAAACGGTTTGAACAGGAGCCAACCAAGTGAAAGGTCGTCGGGTGGCTCCGGCCTTGGCGTTTATCTGGGCTTGCGCACCCATCGACTGGCTGACGCCCCGCCCACTTCCCCCACGCACGCGCGTCGCCCGCCGCCACCGGGGGCCGCTGTGGTGCCCGCTTTCACTGGCGCCCAAGATGGCAGCGGTGGCGCTGCTTCGGGGCGCGGCTGCGGGGCGCAGAAGCCCGGCCTGGCGCTGGCGGCCGAACGTGATCACGAGGCGCTGCTTGGCCCGTGGCTCCGGCCTTCACAGCGGCAACCCCACGGACGGTGTGGCCTGGACCTGCTTCCGGCTGGACGGGCGCGCCTTAGTGCGCGTGCGCGGCCCGGACGCTGCACCCTTCCTGTTGGGATTATTGACCAATGAGCTGCCGCTTTCGGGGCCTCCGACCGGCGCGGCTCAGCTCTCTGCGCGTGCGGCATATGCCCATTTCCTGAATGTACAGGGACGCACACTCTATGACGTCATTCTGTATGGGTGAGCTTTGGGCAGTAGAGCGGGGCAGTAGGAGCGTTAGAGTGCTGAGGGAGCCGGCTAAGCAGGATCCCATGAAGGATGTCCAGGATAAGATTTCTAGGGAATGCGGGCTAGACACCCTTGGGAAGAGGCTTAATTAGATGACTCTGGAAATGACTTTCTGAGGAGGACAATCTAGATTTAGGGAAGGGGTCACCTAGAGGCGGATGTCTCATGGAAGGCATCCAGGCTGGGCTATTTACTTGCACGAAGCCTTGTGCCTGGATCCCCAACCAGTCAAATCAGAAGCTGCTATACAGTGGCTTTTGGAGTTAAGCATTTTCAAGATGGGGGCTTCAGCCTTGTTCCTCCTTCCTCACTTCTTAGGAAGATTTCATTGGTCCTTGGGGCTTTATTTAAAAAGCCACTCTACACAGCCACTCTCCACAGTGACAGATTGTACCAGTGTTCTGAGAGTCCAGTTTTTTTCCTTACTTCTGGTTCCTCCTTGCAGTGCCAGCTGTTTGCCGGTATGGTCTCATCATCTATGCAGACCTAACTGTGACTGTAAATAGCGTTTGCTGGCCAGTCTGGGCAGGACCTGTGTCTATAGCATTGAGTCTTCAGTTGCTCACCTTTACAGGACCCTTAGGTCTCTGAAGTCTCAGCATTGTCTAGTAGGCATGTGAAGAACCACCCTCCCTAGCCTGTTCCTCAACTCCTACTGAAGTCCAGGCCTGGCTGCCTGTCTCAGTTATCTGGTGTCTTTCTAAGTTGGGTTTTGGTGAGCCTCTCAGTAGTCCCTAGATGCTCAGAGTGGGAGTATATGGAGAATCCTCATATCTGGAGAATAATTCCTGAACCCCTGAGGGTGGCCATTCCAGGATGAAAGTAGTTGAGAATTGACAGCCATGACATCATTATCCAGTAGTTGTATTCTCTGGGGAAAATTTAGAGTGTCTGTCTCCAGGTGCTGAAAGGCCACAGTGATGTGCTTTCTAGAGATCTTTTTAACACATTACTCCTCTTACTGAATCTAAGTCGGCAAATGACCACCCATGGACCAGACCCAGTATGACACTTTGGTATAAAGAGTTCTGTGAGAACCCTGGGATTGTGTCTTCCAGGCAGTGTTAGGGCTGTGGTGACTCAGAGCCTCAAGCCCAAGCCAGTCACTGCCCTTTGTAGAGAACATGCATGGACCTTGTACTGGAGGCTTGGGTTGGACTGCATTTCCAGGACACCATCATCTCTGGGTTACCAGTAGGCAGCTGGAGTTTATTCAAGCGCTAGTCTTTGGTGGCTTCCATTCCTCATGGTGATCGGCAGTGGTTGCCAGTGGCAGTTGCCCTCTAGTGTTGAAGACCCTAAGCATCTGCAGCCTTGGTCCTGCAGTGTTTACAGCTCATGTGGACCTAGTATAGGGATTCCTCTACTTTGCAGCCCCCAGTGTTACAGTTCTTGTATGGGCCAAGGAAGTTGAGATTCCTAAGCTGTTGATACCAGCCATTGTCACTGCTCCTCTGTACAGGGTCTTAGACCTTTGGCTCTAAAGGTTTGATTAACAGCTCTCTGGAACTCTTCAATGACCTTGGCCTGCAGTTTCTCTTCTCTGGCTCTTTGCAATCTTTTATTCTTCTTCAGTCTCAGCTTGCTGTCTCTCTCTGTTTGCCATCTTTCTTCCTGCCCTGGCTGTTGTTGAATGCTCAGCTGTTGCTTCAGCTGTCAGAGAGCTGGCAGTCTTGCCTTCTCTGCAACTTTGGCTTGTCAACTGCTCAGATGCCACTGCCACTGCGGTTCTGCTGCCTCTGCTGACCTCTGCTGTCTCTGCTGCTACTTTCTCTGTTACCAGCCCAGCCCACACTACTGAAAGCAAGAAAAGAAAACAGAGAGAAGCCTTTTCTTGGGCCTGCTGCTCCCACACTGGGGCGAAGCTCAGGAGAGTCTCCCCACAGACTCACTAAGTGAGCCTTTATGGCCTGTCTGTATAGCCCCAGAAAGGATGTTTGGATCAATCACAGACTTGCCTGTCAGCAACCTTCGTAATGACAGAGGATTGTTTTTTGGACAGTCATAACCCCACATCTTTAGGACTAGTTACAGCAGTCCCTTTTCTAGGCTACTGGGGAGATGCTGTCCATCTGCCTAATTGGAAGTGGCTACAAGATCATCTAGAGTTCACTGAGACTTGTAATGGCAACAACCATTTTAAACAACCCTGGTGGAAACTATGCTGTTAGCGGGGACGCTTTGCTGCATGAAAGTGCTGATAGAGGACCACCTGGCTCCCTGGTTGACAGTCCTTTTGCTCAGGGCACCAAGGGAGAGTCAACACCTGCCAACTAGTAAATCGCCCATCCCCAACATCTTTGCTTATTCATAAGAAAATAAACATCAGGGCTACATGCAAATTGAGTGTTAAATAAATGGCAGAACCTAGAGCTTTCTAGGAAACAAATCTTTAGGCATGTCTGTGAGGGAGGTTCTAGGTTTGGATAACTGAGGTGACAAGACTTGTCCTGAGTGTGGGTGGCAGCATCCTATGGCCTGGGATCCTGCACTGAATGAAAAGGAGAAAGCAATCTGAACTCCAGCATCTATCTCTCACTGCTTCCTGATGCAGATGAAAGACGATTGGCAGCCTCAAGTTCCTGCCACTACGCCTTTCCCCCATAATGGACTGTGCCCTCGAACTGACCTCCAATAAACCACTCATTGTGACTTCTCTTCAGAACTTGGTTACAGAAGTGAGAAAGGGACTAATACAACACTAGTGGGATTTTGGTAGTTGTTTTTAAAGGCTCTCGTGTAGCTCAGTTTGATGTTGAGTTCCATATGCAGCAACCCTGGTCCTCTAGTCTCCACCCCCCAAATACAGGGATTATAGGTGTGTGCCACCATGCTTAGCGTATAGTGATGAATATAAGAAAGAAAACCCTCTAGATTTTTACAGTGCTCAATACTGTTTCCACCTCAGGGGTAGGTGAGACCCTCTCATCTGCCTCATGTATTTCTTTCTTTCTCTCCTAAGGCTTTCATATCTGGTGTGTTCCTTAATTATCTGGGGCTTTCTGATTCAGTAATTTTCCTACAGTAAGCTTAGCTTTGTCTTCACCATGCAACCAGAGGGGCTGTCAGGTCCTGGTCTGGGCAGGACTGTGGACAGGAGCCTGACTGAGAGCTGCCTTTGTACAGCTTCAGTCTCTGTCTGGGTAGTATGCCCTCTTGGTATGTCTGCTTTACCCTGGTGGGAAGGACTTGAGCCTGTCTCATCTCTCCAGTTCCTGCAGAGCATCAGGCCTTTGTCGCATCTGCCTGTGCACAGATCAGCTCGGGTCTCTGTGATCTCAGGCTACTACTATGTTCCAGACATCCTGTGATTGGCACTGAGGAACAGGGAGGTCAGAGGAGGAAACTGAGGCAGGCTCCTGGGTATCCAGTCACCTTCACAGGACCTGTTTCCCAGGTGGTAACTGTACACTCTTGGTCTGACCGAGTCCATCCATGGCCGTTGGGTAGTCGTGGCACCTGCTGGTGTGTTCAGCCAGTCCTTGGCAGGATATGTGGTACCCAAGCCTTGCCTCCTACTTGTTGTCCCTTACCCTCACAGCCTCTGAGAAACTGGGGCTCTGCCCTCTGCCCTCTCCCAATCCAGTGGGGGGAGATTCTCCATCATAGGCCCAGGTGGTAGGAGGCTGGGTCTGCATCAGCCGTCGTAGGGCAGCTAGGCTCAGCGATACTCAGGATAGCGCCCTTTCACAGCTGTCACAGCTCTGCTGTCTGTGGCAGGGGGGCTGCCTGCCTTGTTGCACAGCCATAATGCTCTGTGGTTCTTAGCCATGGTGTATGGGTCTGTCCCCATGTGAGTTACGCAGGTCAGGTACGGCCCAATATGGATCTGGGTGCACTCTCCATGCCTAGGTCCCATTAGTCTATTTTGTGAGCTCAGCCCTGTGTGAACAGACACTTTTGTCTTGTGTTGGTTCCCACAGTGCACTTAGCTACCTGTGTGGACGTTCCTCTGGAGGTGTCTTGTGTGGCTGAGGGCAGGGCTCTATGCACCTGTCTGCTTTGTGAGAAGATCGAGGTTTGCCTGCCCCTAATGTGGCAGAGCAGATCCATACATCCGAGGTTATGGCTCTGTACATCTCCATTTGTGTCTGCCTATGTGGAAGCAACTCTAGAGGCACGTCTCATGTCATTGTGGGTATGACTTTTAGCTTGCCATGAGCCAGCAATGGATATAGCTCAAGGGTACAGACCAAACACTGGAGGGGCAGCCCCATGTGGCCTCGGGTACTTTTCTCTCTGTTTCTTTCTTCACAAGCTTGGGTAGGAACTCCTGCCAGCTCTAAGCCCATGCCTGTTTCCTGCAGACTCCCGGAGTGTACGGAGGAGGCACCAAGCTTTCTCCTGGAGTGTGACAGCTCTGTGCTGGGTGCCCTACAGAAGCACCTCACTGCGTACAAGATCCGGCGGAAGGTCACTGTGGACCCACATCCAGAGCTACACGTGTGGGCTGTGCTACCCCGTGCCCCCCAAACCTCTGAGGCTGCACCTCTAGAAGAGAGGGCGGAAGCCAACACCATGCTTATCCGTGACCCCCGGACTGCACGTATGGGGTGGCGGCTTCTCACCCAGAATGATGGCCCAGCCCTGCTGCCCAGGGGACAGCTTGGGGACCTCCAAGATTATCACATGTACCGGTACCAGCAAGGTACTAGTAGGGCAGGAAGGGACAGCTATGCCAGGTTGGGGTTGGGGAAGCTTGGGGAGGTTCATGGAGAGGAAGGTGGACCCCAGAATGGGCAGAGGGGTTGGTGGAGTTGGCCTGCAGGGCTGGGCTTCATAAATTGCAGACCTGTACTTCTCTCTGGACATGCTATGCTCATTCTCTTGGTTTTTGAATTCCATAGGCATCCCCGAGGGAGTCTGTGATCTTCCCCCTGGGATGGCCCTACCCCTGGAGTCCAACTTGGTCTTCATGAATGGGGTGAGCTTCACTAAGGGCTGCTACATTGGGCAGGAGCTGACGGCCCGAACCCACCACACAGGTGTCATTCGCAAGCGCCTCTTCCCCGTGAAGCTGGAAGGCCCCCTGCCTGCCAGTGGCATCAGCCCTGGCACCTTAGTGATGGTGACTGCAACAGGCCAGGCAGCGGGCAAGTTCAGGGCTGGCCAGGGACATGTGGGACTGGCTTTGCTTCGGTCAGAGACAATCAAGGGTCCTCTCCACATCAAGACCTCTGAGAGCCAACTGGTGGCTGTGACTGCAGTGGTGCCGGACTGGTGGCCCACAGCTGCCAAGTAGCTGGATGCTCTAGAGCTCCACTGGCCTTAGAGTTACCAGATGGCTTTGAGCCTCTGCCCAAGGTCTTCTACCCTATATGCTGCACCCTGTTCCGTATGAATTCCTCCTCCTGTGGTGACCTTCTGGGACACACCCACTAGGAAAGTTCCATGTGTTCCAGGCTGCAGATTGGCTGATGCTTCTTACAGACAAGAAGTTTGACTGAGAGCAGAGTGACCACCTGATGCTGGGAGAGAGAAGGATCTGAGCTCCCATTTGGACCAGATTTGGAATGAGATTTGATACAGTCCATACGCCAGGTCCCTAACCTTTCCCCTTGGAGGAAGGGACTCTGTGCCTGCAAAGTTGCTGGGCCAGGCTTTGTGTTCTATTGAAACTCATCTCAGGGCAGAGATTGTATAGGTTGTGTGCAGGGTCGAGAGGTTGGATCCCTTGGATTCGGAGATGTGTTCTGTGAGCGGCAGGAACTACATGTCTACTGTCCCAAGAGCTCTTTTCACTCCTCAAAGTGAGCTGCTATCTTTTCATATTCCTCTGGAAACTCTAGGAGGGGTGGAGCCCAGTGCTCAGGTCCATCTGGGAGGGGCTTCTGCTCTGCTAACCTTTTTGCTGGTTTGGGATTTCACTATGCTTTTAGTAGGGAGGGACTCATTGGCCACTGGTGGGGTGCATACTTCCCTCTGAACCACTTTTTTCTAACTTTTGTAATGTGAACTGGGGGTCTAGCCACAAAGCCCAAGGACTAGTAAAATGTGGTCTGCAAACAGCCCTTTGGAACTCTTGTTTCATTCCCAGCAGGTCTGGTAGAACAGACTATGGGACAGCAGTCCCTGGAGACCAGCTGCCAGATGGAAGCATCCCACTGTTGTAGCTATGTAGCCCTGGTTGGTCTTGAACTTGAAATTTTCCTGCCTCAGCTTTACAAGTGCTAGATTGATAGGCATGCACAGTGTGTTCACAAGATACACCTATCTCTCTCTCTTTCAAGAGATGTATTTTGTTTTTACGCTTTTGTGTGTGTGTGTGTATAGATGAATGTCTGGGTGCCTATAGAGGACAAAAGGAGGGTATCGCACACCCTGGAGTTGGAATCGCAGGTGGCTCTGAGCTGCTGGCCGTGCATGATGGGAACTGAACTTGTATTCCCTGCAAGAGCAGCTAGTATTCTTTGGTGTTTGTTTGTTTGTTTGTATGTTTGTTTGCTTGCTTGTTTGAGTCAGGGTTTCTCTGTGTAGCTCTGGCTATCCTGGAACTCACTCTGTTGAACGGGCTGGCCTCGAACTCACATGGATCCACCTGCCTCTGCCTCCCAAGCGCTGAGGTTAAAGGTGTGCACCACTATGCCCGGCTAGATCCAATAAGTTTATGTCAGCAGAGATCTATGGTCCATACTGGGTTGGCGGGAAGTGGGGAGGCCCCTGAGCCTTGGCACAGGCAATGGGTGCTCACAGTTAAGGGGGGACATCTCTGAAACTTTTTTCTACAATGCCCTCAAGGTAAATCCACAGAGGGGTTGGGTGTGGGTAGCCTGGGTAGTCATTCTGGAGCCAGGGGCAGTGGGGAATTCTAAGAACTGTGTCTTTGGAGGCTTCTTAGGCTAGGGCTCTAGGTGCACTCTGGACTGAGGTGCAGTTTGCAGCAGCTTAGAAGGAGGCACAGGGGTTGGGAATTGCCTCCTTCTTCGGCAAGATGAGCTGGGGCACCCTGAATGGCCTCACTCTCTATTGCACTGAATGGGTGGTCAGTGCTGGGAACAGGGACCTGGCAGAGACAACTTGAAGGATGGCTTACCCTGGGGTGAGATTTCAGGGGGCTGCAGTTCATGGCGGAGCTCATGGCAGTGGGAGTGTGGCTGAGTCCCTCACACGGTAAGGCACCAGGAAGCAGAGAAAGGGCATCCAAAGGCAGGGGATCCTTCAAACCAGAAGGCCAGACTTCACATTCCACAAGCTCCTCAGCCTTCCAGGCAGCGCCAGCAGCTGGGGACCACAGTGAGGTCAAATGTGAGACCATGGAGGACAGTTCACATCCAAAGCACAATACTTGAAGCACATACATAGGCTATTCTGGTCCTACATGGTGGATAGACCGTGCCTGTCCTGCTTGGATGAGTTGCCTGGCCTGGCCTATGACAGCCTTGTTCCTGTGGCTGTTTTGCCTCTGCCTGCCTGTCCACTCAGCAATACTGCAGTTGTGTAGGATGTTGGGGTTCCAACTGTGCTCTGGAAGCCTGTGACTGGTGGGCTCCTCCTGACCCCACCTGGCAGCTTTTTAAATCGACAGAGGACCTCTAAGGATTCCAGGCAGCCTCCTTTTGGCTTGCAGTCATGTGACTGGCTTTTGCCCTCTCAAACCTTCAGAAGAGGCCAGAAAGGCTCTAAGGCAGGCCCATTGGGTAAGGAAAAGGCGGGTCCCAAAAGAGGCGGGACGCTGCTTTGGGCTCAGGCCCCGCCTTGTGAGTCACCCATTGCCTGCTGTTGGGCTCTTAGTGTTGGGGGCTTGAACAGATCCACAGTTGCCAGTGATGTGTCTCCACAGTTTAGAAAAGTGGCCCCACACTTTAAAATCGCTGATGGGTGGAGCCAACTGGCATTGGGCTGCTCTACAGGGACCTCAGGGCCATTCTTAGTGATGCAGGCATGCGCTGGTGTTCACATTCTCACAGGGATCTGCAGACTCCAGTGTAGACACTTGAACACCCCTAACTGCTTTTCAGTGTGTTCTGGAAAAAGTACAAAGCTGTGAAAAATAAACTAATTAAGGGGGAAAAGGTGTCGCTGTTACCCTGGAGTTTTTTGTTTTTTAAACTACCTCTAAACCAGGTTTTTGGGGAATGCATTTGAGACCCTAGGTTACAGGGTCTCAAAACCTTTGACACCACAGCCTGTCCTGGTCTGTGCTGAGGTGGTAGGTCAGGAGTGGCCTTGGGAAAGGCCCCTAGCACCTTTGAGACCAGAAGGCAAGACGGATCAGGAGTCTGCCGGGGTCACGCAGTGTGAGGGGCACAGGTGATTTAAGTGACGTTGGTGGGCTCAAGGTAGGGGTGATTCCCGGTCACTGGGCACCTGGCTCTCCAGAGAAAGGTTGAGGCCTGCTTGTCAAAGGGGTGGGGGCAGGCTCTGAGCTAAAGCCAGCAACATGAAGGACTAGCCTGAGGGGAGCAGGCTCTCCCCTCCAGGGAAGTTTCATCTACCAGAACCTCACAGTATGCTGGAGACATCCCACACATGCTCACTAGACTCCTGTGAGAAAGGGCCAGCAGAAAGACAGGGCCACAGTTTTTTGTTTTGGTCCAAAATTTTCAGGTAGAGTAACCAGGCACATCGTATAAGATAAATATGTGGGGTATTATTAGAGGCAAAGGGTTTACATTTGAATAAGCAGGAGAGGGACTAGTGATTAGCAGAGGCTGAGGCGGGAGAGAGGGGAGAGATGGGTTAACAGTACAAGGGCACAGCAGCTGGAGCAAGCACATTCTCTTCTGTACATGGACGGGTGGGCAGACAATGACGCTGGTCACATCCTTCAAAATAGCTGGAAGAGCATGCTAAATGTTCTCATCACAAAGGGATGACAACTGTGTGATGGCGTAACCCAGCCACCTTGAGTAGATCATCTGAAAATGCTCCAGACATCACTGGGCTCTGAAAGACCTGGTGACTGGCTGCCAGGTTAAAAGTAAGATCGGGGGGGGGAGGGGGGGGCTGTCGAATGGATCAAGCACATTTGTAAAAAAAAGATATTCTAAGGTGAAAGTAGGTCATGCCAAGCACACGCCTGTGACTCTGGCATGTGGGACAGGCAGGAGGATGCAGACTCAAGGCCAGCAAGGGCTACGCAGACCCTGACTGGGAAAAAAGCTCCCTCTAGAAGGAAATCTGTGGGCATGTTTCCTGGAGAATTGGGAGCCGGGGACCACGGAGCCTCAAGAATGATTGTCCTGAAGTGCGGAGAAGATGGGAGAGTGTGAGCTAGGCTAAGAGGCAGGAACACAGTGACATGCAGACAGCACACAGTGAATTCCTGAAGGACAGGAGGGAGAGCACGGGCAGCATGTAATGTAAATGATATTGGTGAATTGTCACATGCTGGTATAGTTTGTTGAAAAAGTGGGTTCTGGGAGTCAGGAGGGTCCCCTTATCCTAGACTCTAGTATTTTTGTCCCCCATTCCCAACCCCTTGTCCTGGGTCAGGTTGTTCGGAGTCTCCATAATGGAGAGGAAGGAAAACAGAAAACAGCTAAGGGTATTAAAAACATCGTACTAGCAGAAAAACTAGAAGGTCAACCTTTTCCAACAGAGTCGTTACTATTTATGCTCTGAGACATGGGAGGTCCTTGCACCCCTCCCCACCCCCCTCCCCCGTTACTCCAGTACCTAGTCACAAAGAGCTATGGGATAAGCAGCCTCACCCATGGGTTCCTTGCCAAACCCTTGCATGAGGAAGATAACCCTGTGAGTGGAGCAGTGGGGAGAGCCAACCAGGCAGTATCACATAGACGCAGCTCTAGAGCCGTCCCTTGGGTCTGCCTAGTTCTGTCTGTGCCTCAATGGCCTGGTTTACATCATGGCTAGGACATCTGTGTGGGAACCAAGGTGGGGCCTTGTAGATACTATGAGGACTTTGTCCCGTCAGCTGCTTTGTCACATGTGACAGGGACAGGCCACGTTCCTCACTGACAAGGAGGACCATGTAGGTCATTGAGAATTAGGAAGCCAATGGAGCAGCTGTGCCAGAGGTGATGGCCTTTCAGAAGGGGCTGTTCCTTTCTTTCTCTTCTTTATTGCTTGCCTTAAAAAGCAAGCAAGCAAGCAAACAAATGACGACGACAACAACAACAACAACAACAACAACAAAGCCTTGAAGTCAAAATATAGCTAAGGATAACCTTAAACATCTGAAACTCCAGAATCCACTCCTAAGTGCTGGGTGACAGCTGTGTTCTGCTGCATCCAGTTTTTGAGGGGCCTTCTGCATGCTAGACAAACACTCATGGGCTTCTGATGTGGCCCTGCCAGCAGCCAGGCTGACTATAGATGGGCAGCCCAGCACCCAGAACAGGACAGCCAGCCCTGGGCACAGGATGGGTGTAGCTCACAGTGAACCCTGAGCTTAGAATCCTCAGTCTCTGAGTAGTATGTGATGAGCTGTTTGTCTGGTTGTTTGTGGCTAAGGCTCCAAGTCTTCACCATAGCCCCCCAGCTATCCTGAGCCAGGGGGTTTGTGGTCTTGGCCTGCTCAGACCATCCCTTCAAGATGTTATTAGGGTGGTGACAGTCTAGCCTTCTTGTGCATGGAGCTGGTGTTCTTCAAGGCCATGCTGAGGAAAGTCAAAGGGTCTCAAGTTGCGTATTTTTGAAATTGCAGAGAATATATATGCCTAAGAAAGTGCCATGACACACAGGATGTCAGAGGACAGCTTTTAGGTTGGATTCTTTCCTTCTAATGTGAGTCCCAGGGTTCAAACTCAGGTGGTCAGGCTTGGCAGTAACTGCCTTTACCCACTGAGCCACCTCCTCAGCCCTTTTCCCATTAAGAATAATACTGCCATGAATGTGCATGAGCTAATTTTTGCATGGGCATTGCTAGTTTTTAGTGTTGAGTTTATATCAAGCAGTTGAATTGATGGGTCATATCTCGGAACTGTGGCATAAACTCTTTTTAAAAAAGATTTATTTTTATTTCATGTGTATAGGTGTTTTGGCTCCATGTTTGTCTGTGTACTACATCATGCATTGCCGGTGAAGGCCAGAAGAGGGCGTCAGATTCCCTGGAGCAGGAGCTACAGATTCGTGTGAGCCGCTTTGTGGGCGGTGGAAATTGAACCTGGGTCCTTTGCAAGAGTAGTAAGGGCTCTTAGCTGATGAGCCATCTCTCCAGCTCCTCAGTTCTGTTTAATCAGCTTGCGTTTTGTTTATGATATTAAATTAGTGTCTCATGACTTTTAAAATAAATGATCATGGGACTGGAGAGATGGCTCAGCGGTTAAGAGCACTGACTGCCCTTCCAGTAGTTCTGAGTTCAATTCCCTAAAACTGTATAGTGGCTCACAGTCATCTGTAATGAGATCTGATGCCCTCTTCTGGTGTGTCTGAAGACAGCTACAGTATGTGTGTGTGTGTGTGTGTGTGTGTGTGTGTGTGTGTGTATGTGTATATAATCTTTTAAAAAAATGATCACAAATCGGGCGAAGGTTCCTCTCAGAGATCGTAAGGTGTGGGCCTGTGGTCCCTGAGAGGTCCCAGCTCTCTCAGTTCCTGGTGGCACCTGGTGTCTCTCCACTGCTGCTGTGTCATTCCAGCCTCTGCCTTTTTTGTACTTAGATATTTTCTTCTGAGTGTTTTTCTATCACACGACCTCTGCATGTGTCTGTAACTGTCTCTGTGTCTGTATTTCCACTTTTTATGTGAATACAATTTATCGTCCTTATTGTGACTGGATTGCTGCTGCTAAGACACTTTCTAAGTAAGCTTCGTCCCAGGATCTGGAGAGAGACTTCAGCATAGCCTTTTGAGGGGATGCCCTTCATCCCATAATATGTTGGAAGCAGTAGCCCGTCTGCTGATTTTTTGAGAGAGCTGATTGCCTAGAGCAACCTTCCCACTCTTCCACAGGAATGCTTAGGTCTGAACATGTGAGGGACGGCCTCCAAATTCTACACAGCCATCAATCTATTTATCTGCCCACAAACACCAGGATGAACAGTGTGAGAGCCATCACAGTCAAAGCAGAGTGGCTTCTGTCTGTCCCAGCCATGTCACTCACATGCATAAAGCTAAGAGGCTGGGAAGCAGGTGTGTCTGACAAGGGCTCTCTCAAACGTCTCTGCCAGGGCCACAGCCTGCTTACAGGTCACTGACTCCTGACAGTGAATTCTGCAGAGATGCCTCCCCACAACTGCAGCTCAAGCTCAGTTGACCCCACCCTAGTTCCTGATCCTCATGGCCAAGGGTCCTTGTTCAGAATGACACGATCCTCCTCGATTCCCCTTTCAGAACAACCTGTCTCCTCTGCCTCCTGATCTGCCCTTTCACCATGAAATTCACCCTTCCACACTGTGCTCTCCACTCCCCAGTAAGCTTGCTCCTCAGGTTGGGTGTGGCTATCCACACTGGCAATCCCAGGACTAGGGAAGTAAAGACAGGATAACTCTTGGGGTTTGCCGGCCAGCTGATCTAGCTGAATTGGTCATCTCCAGGTGTAATGAGAGACTTTGTCTCAAAAAATAAGGTAGACAGTGATAGAGGAACACACTCCACATCGACCTTTGACTTCCTTATACGTGCCCAAACAGGTACATAGGCACTTGTGTGCACCAATACACACACACACACACACACACACACACACACACACACACACACACACACACACACACACACAGAGGCTAGCATGTACAGGCAGTTTTCCTTCCACTCTCTGCTCTCTACTCTCCAGCTGTATGGATTTGGCCCTGGCTGCTGGAGAGTGACCTAGTAGTGATTGCCACATGAAAGTCCTACAAGTGATTTTGTCAAAGGCACCCATCAGCCCAGCTATGGGACAAGAAGACAAGGACAGGATGCTGAGTGGTCCGATGATGGCTAGAGCCTGATGTCCAGAACACAAGTTTGGTGCTTGAAGCTCTCCTGAGAGATCAAAAACCCAGGCTCTTCTGAGTCACTTTGTAGGATGTGGGAGAAGGAAGCGTTATTCTAACCATGATGGGATTGAAAGGTTGCCAAATTAAGTCACTCAGTTAATTGTGGCTGTCAGTCTCTCTCCTAGGAGTCTGTACAGCCCTAATCTTAGCATTTCCAAGGAGAGAAGGCAGCTGTTGGGGTGGAAGGTGGCACTCTCTTCCATGACCGCTGCTGGTTCAATGACTAATTTTAAATTATGACTGAGGGAACAATGGCTGGTGATGGCACAGCCTACGCCGATACAAGGCCTCCTGTGGTTTGTCTCCCTTGAACACATCAGAAAGGTTTCCCACAAACCCCTTCAAAACCTTGGCAAATCCTTTGTGCCGAAAGATTTTTTTCTTGACATTTGTTTTAGCCAGCATAAGATGGATTATCAACGTTCTGTGTTTACTTAAAATTGTTTACATTCATAGGCAAGCTTTTCCTCATGGAATGCTTTACCAAGTTGGGTGGCCACTGTCACATTTTTGCACTGGATATCATGAGAAAACAGAGATCTAGGAGAAAATGTCCCAGAATCCACAGGAGAACGTCGGAATCCTACCAGTGGGACATTTAGAGTGACTCCCAGGATCACCATTTTATGCATGTTGTATTTATTTAAATGTTGTGATTTAGCATTTTTCAAAGATTCAGCTTTTTGTTCTGTTGTGTGGGTATTTCCTTTTAATTGGAAGATTTCCTCCTGGAAGGAGCGTGGGGTAGTGAATCTCCAAGTCAGGAAGTTAAAAAACTTAGAAGGCTCTCAAGTCCCCCACTGCCCAGTGAGAATTCGGGAATCTCAGTTTCTTTCTTTCTTTTTTTGGGGGGAGGGGGGTTTCGAGGCAGGGTTTCTCTGTGTAGCCCTGGCTGTCCTAGAACTCACTCTGTAGACCAGGCTGGTCTCGAACTCAGAAATCCGCCTGCCTCTGCCTCCCAAGTGCTGAGATTAAAGGTGTGCGCCACCACTGCCCGGCTGAATTTCAGTTTCTTTTAAAAAAACAAAACAAAACAAAAAACCAACCAACAAACAGAAATATTGCAACTATATGTTTTTGTTTTAATCCCAGGTGTGGGATATGGGGTTCTTCAGATTGTCCACAGCAGCTGACTATGATTTGCCTCATGCTCTAGCAGGGGTGTAATTTTTCTCTCTGCAGATAGTTTCCTGAGATTGTGTGTCATTTGGAATTCTGGGGACTTTTCAGAGGGTATATAAGTGCCAGGGTCCGAAAGGTGAGGGGTTGTTTGTGGGTTGTTTGTTGTTGGGTGTTGGTTTATTAGGTAGTTGTGCACAAAAAAGAAACAACAAGAAGAAATTAGATGTCCAGACAGCGAGGATCAAACTTGCCCCAGTGAACTCAACATGCCTAATCAGCAGGAAATAGTCGAAGGATTACATTGCCACCTTATGGACCCCCGACTTTATTCAGGGATCTCTTTCCTTTCCTCTCTGTCCTCCCCTCCCCCATCTAGTGTTAGGAAGTTGAAAGGGTGGAAGAAAAAGGGTAAAGGATGGAAGAAAGAAGAACCCGCAAACTAGCCAAGTCCAGCTATGCCTCCCCAAGGTTAGATACACGGTCTAAACTTATATATTCTCTTTCAGGGGTAGGGAACTTCAGGGTTGCAGCTTTGAGACTAGTTACCCATACTGCAATGGGCATCTCAGTGATGCAGCCTTCTGGAGTCATTCATGCTTCTGTGAATAACACCAATGAACTCATTGTTTCACTGAGATACAATTGAGTGAATGGTTCTTTGATCTGCCATGGGTGCCCTATGTGGGTGAATAGACGTTTGTTCACATCTCCCCAGGAAAAGCCACATAGCAAGTTGCTGTTTATATGGAGAGAATGATTTATCCTTTCCCCATAAAATCCACAACTTGCCATCCAGGCCCAGTTTACATTACAACAGGGTGGGCAGTTACCCATGCAGAAGCAAAGGGACCTTAGGAAATCTATCATATTTAATTTAGCTTGGGTTAAAAAAAAGGCTTAAGAACCAAAACCAAAAACTGTGTGTGTGTGTGTGTGTGTGTGTGTGTGTGTGTGTGTGTGTGTGTGTGTGTGTGTGTAACATGGAGGTCCAAGGACAATGTTCTGGAGTTCATGCTCTTCTTCCCCAATGTGGGGCCTGGGAATCAAACTTTTTTTTTTTTTTTTTTTTTTTTTTTTACAGCAGGTGCTTTTACTTCAAAATCTATTTGCCAACCCAAGAAAAAAAAATATACTATTTTTTTCTAAATTTAATTATTATTTTAATCACACAAATGTATGTGGTCCAGTGTGATGATTTGACTCATGAAGACAGTGTGCAGTGACCAAAGTGGGCCAGCACCATTTCCGTGTTGAACTCATCTGCCTTTTGGCTGCTAACCCTTGAGCAGCTTTCCTTTGTTTTAGCACACCTCTGCCGATGTGCTGGCGGTGTCTTAGATGGTACCAAGTCTGCTTATTTTCTTTGTTCATTATATTGTGTAATTATATCTCTCTGTGTGGGCTAGTGCATATGATAGCTCCTTAAGATTCTGATCACATTTCCGTGATGATGATGAGTGATGTTGAACATGCTTCCTGGTACCTACAGCCATCCAGGTCATTGTCCATTTAAAAACCACACGTGTTTGCAAGGCAGGGGTGGCCCTCTCCTGTCAAATTTTGTCTGGTGAGTTGTCCTCGAATATTTTGCTTTTGTGTCCTACCCCCAGAGAAATCTTAATTACTTTACTTTTATTTATTTATTTTTTTCTTTAAAAGAACCTTGGGCTGGGGAGATGGCTCAGTGGTTAAGAGCACTGACTGCTCTTCCAGAGGTCCTGAGTTCAATTCCCAGCAACCTCATGGTGGCTCACAACCATCTGTAATGGGATCTGATGCCCTCTTCTTGTGTGTCTGAAGACAGCTACAGTGTACTCATATAAAATAAATAAATCTTTAAAAAAACCTTTAGGATTTATTTGTATTTTATATATTTCCCCACTGATATGGTTTTCATCCAGGAGTGACAAGGCACTGAGTGCATGTAGTATTAATTTTTTAAATAAATCCAGGCATGGGGTTGCTTCCCAGCTCAGTGGTTTCTGTTCCCGAATGAAAGACACACACACAGCCTTTATGTTTTAATATACCTTAAGCAGCACAATAGCTCGGCAACTACCTAACCTCTGTGTTATTAGAGTCTACCTCCCACCGGTAATTCTGAGTTACTACTTACTAATTTGTATGTTCCATCTTGGCTGCTCTTGACCTCATTGAGTAGCCCTCCGGGCTGCATTCTCTTGGACTTTTTGCATGGTGGCTCTGCTTCTCTCTCCTGCATACTCCTCAGGCATGGTGTCTCTCCTCCTTCTTCCTCCAGGTTCCAAGCCCAGGAATCTCAAATCCCGTCTCTGTCTCTCCTCCCCAGCTATTGGCTGCTGGCGTTCTTATTTACCAATTAGAATTAACTGTGTACAGGTTCCCAGAAGCTATGTAGTTTTGGGGGACCCAATTAGCATTATAATACAAGCAGCTACAAGTGCACATCTCCCTGGGCTCCAGGAATGGTCCTATTTTTACTCAGGAGAAACTGGTTTAACCTTGACCTGCTGTATTCAGTTAGACACTAACCTTGACCAGCAGTATATATAGGCAGACATTAACCTTGACTAGCTATAAACAGGTAGGCACCGTTCCCTGGGAATATAGTTTAAGAGTCTGGTCTGAAAGGGCACTGGAAGGTGAATGTGTGATTGTGGGAATTTGCTTCCTGTGTTGGGATCATACGTTTGCCAGGTGCCTGATATCCACAAGGCAGTCAAACACTGGAAAGCTTTCCAAATAAAGCATCTAGAATGGAATTAAACACAAACCTCTCAAGAGTATGCAACTTCTTCTTCACAGATGTCGGCCCTCTTCACGTGTTCATATGAGACTTACATATAGAGTCATGTGTGGTGGCACACACCTTTTATCCTAGCACTCAGGAGGCAGAGGCAGGAGGATCTCTGTGAGTTCAAGGCCAGCCTGACTGACAAATCAAGTGCCGGGACAGCCAAGGTTGTGACATAGAGAAACCTTGTCTCAAAAAAGCAAAGCAAAGCAGAGCAGAGCAGAGCAAAGCAAAGCAAAGCACAGCACATGTTCCAGAAACTCTGGAGATAATTGGGTTTGTTTCTTCTAAACTTATTTTCTTTTACCCCACTTTTACTTTGCTGAGGTGTATATATATATATATATATATATATATATATATATATATATATATATATATATATACTGTTGCTCTCTTCAGACATACCAGAAGAGGGCGTCAGATCCCAGTACAGATGGTTGTGAGCCACCATGAGGGAATTGAACTCAGGACCTCTGGAAGAGCAGTCAGTGCTCTTAACCACTGAGCCATCTCTCCAGCCAAGGTGTAACTCATAAAGAGTTACCTTTTCGGTATGGCATGGTGTGAGTTGGTTGTTATATACACTAGGGAAGAAGAATTCCTGGTCAGGCTAATGAGTACACCCACCACCTTCCCTGCTCTGTGTGATGGCACTTTAGACGGGTTCTCTGGGAGCTGAAGCAAACACGTAGTAGAGTTTTACTAATGTGGACACTGGCCTGTGGAGGAGAGTCACAGCATTTATCCCTCCTTTTATCTTTTGCACCCTGTTGTCTGTATCTCCTCATTTTCTTAAAACGTTAAAAATAGATCCATTGTTAGGCCAGCAGTGGCTTTCCTGGGGACATAGCTCAACAAACAGAGATTGGTCTGAGAGGCTTCTGCACACCTGTGTGGGCCACCGCACTAATCATAGTAGCCAAGGAACGGAAACAACCCAAGTGCTCACCAACTGACCAGTGGGTAAAGGCTGTAGGGTGTACTGCTGTCATTTGATATCCTCAGGGCATTTGCTCCAGGATGCCCTGCCCCCACCCTGCTGATGCCAAAGTCCACAAATGTTCAAGTCCTGGATTCAAAATGGCTTAGGGATTGCATAGAACGTCCATATAGCCTCACGTTCACAGTCTTCCGGCTTCAGACCCCAGTGCTGGGATTATAGTTTTGTGTCATTATAGCTAGATTCTCTAATATTTTAATTCATTTCTAGCTGGCTGGTAATACAATGTACAAGCTGTTAAAATAGCTGTCTGCTCTTCCCCCCTCTACGAATTAATAACAAGAACATTTCATACATGTTCAGGACAGGCAATATTTTTGTTTATTTGTTTTTGAGACAGAGTTGCACTAGGTAGCCTTGGCAGACCCGGAACTTGCTGTGTAGACCAGGCTGGCCACAAACACATAGAAATACAATTTCCTCTGCCTTATGTGTGCTGGGTTTAAAGATGTGTGCTGCCACAGCTAGTTTTTTTTTTTTTTGAATATTTTTAATCTGAATGTATCTAATAGAATCTGAGAACGAGGAGTCCAAATATTAAATTGGGATTAAACACACTCACAGGGTGGAATTCTATTCTATCTAAGACAAAATCCTTGTTATTATCAAGTGCTTGAAGGATACAGAATGACAGGTGTTGATTTATCACTCAAATGTGAAATAAAAAAATTTCCAAAGAGGCAGTGTAGGCGCTAGGGGCTGGCAAAGGGGAGAGCTGAGCGCTGGCGAGGAAGGGTGGATTTGGGTTTTGCTTGTGGTTTTGCATGAGTGTCAGATTCAGTGTGTGTGACTGTCCCTGCTGGGGCAGAGAAGTGGCCAGGCTTCTGAGCAGACAGACAGAAACACAGGTATACACAGCAAGAGAGGTGACCACAGCTTGAGGACCCAGGAGAGGTACAACTAACACCTGTGCAGACATTGACGCTCACACACCACACACCCATAAGAGCCCGAATTTGTGTAACAACCATGGCCCGAATTTGTGTAACAACCATGGCTCTTCAGGATCTTGCTCCTGGGCCTGGTATCTTCCATGTCTTTGTTTCCCTATTGAGATCAGGCACTATCTACTTTAAAATGCACATGCTAAAGTCCCTCCCCTGAGGCACTGATGTTAGGGGGTGGGACTTTTGGGGAAATGACAAGTCCATAAGAAAGGAAACTTTTGAGGTAGAATGGATGTACTTAAACAGGGACCCCAAGAGTGCTCCTGCCCCCTCTGTCAGGCAGGGACTGGGGATACTAGTTAGAAGAGGGTCCTTAGCACAGCTCAGAGTGCTGGCAGGGACCCGGAACCCTGGCCTTGTCTCCAGAATAGGGGGAAGACAGGAGGTAAGAAGCAGCCCCCCCGCTGACTACTTCCAGCTCCTCTTCCTCTGGATCCTACGGCACTGGCCAACTAGTTAGAGGGTATGTGGGCCACAGGAGACAAGCTTTGGCATTTCCCCCTGATTCCCCATGTCTTTAGATGGGGCCTGCAGGGAGAGCTATATATCTCCCTCACTCCAGGCTCCCCAATGGTTAGGAAAGACCAAGGAGCTCATCAGCTATTCCCCCACCCCAGGCTTCCCTGCTGCCAGCTCATCTCCTAGGCAGGGCCTACACAAGGTCCGTATCTGTTCCCGGGTTTGAGGGAACGGTCAGTCCTTCTTCAGACACGAAGCAGCTAGCACTGCCAAAGGCCACAATGGAAGGATGAACAGGCCTGCCTGGGGCATGAAGCAGCAGGCAGTGTCCGTGCCCAGCTCTACCCCAGTCAGACCCCTTGACCCTAGCTAGGTTGGTTCTTAGGGTTCCACTCTCATTTAAAGTCACCACAGATCCAGATAGCCTGAGCATGGCACAAGGACCAAGGTTGCCTGGGTCATAGGTGTGGACGGGGTTGAGTAGGTATGAGTCAGGGGTCAGTGTATATAGCTCCTGGCTGTCCCCTTACACTGCTGGGACCCGGGAGGGCCAGGTGGGGAGCAGAGCAGGTTGTCCTAGTCACCTTGGAGTAAACTTGATCCTCAATCCTTCTTAGGGCAGACTTGGACTCATCCTAGTCTTTGTATATGTCCTGGTTTTCTTGGGTGACCATGGGTTCCTTTAAAGTGCTGCTGAGTCTTTGGGTTGGTTGTGTTAGGCTGATACTAGACCCCCCATGTGGTCCTGTGATCCCTTAGATGCAGTTTTGGTTCCATGTGGTGGTCCTGAGTCCCCTTGATGGTCAGTGCCAAGTCTTTAGGATTGCTGACTGGACCCTCTTGGCACCATCCTAGGACCCTAGGATCTTTCCCCATCAACACTCCAGGATGCTGGTCTGAGGAAAGCTGGATCAGCTACCCTCCTCTACCTGCATCACAGTGGGAGGACACAGGCGTCTTCCTGCTCCTGACCACCTGCCCTTTGCCTCCTTGGGGCTGAGGGTGAAACTGAATCCTGGACAGTGACACCAGGGCTATTTTGGAGCTAGGCTGGGCTGGGCTGACCAGAACAGGGGGTGGGGCAGGGGCGGGCCCAGTCTTCTTCAGCTGACAGCATTTGCCTGTCCTTTCGTCCCTGTCCAGTCTGAGGACCGGCTGGAGTGTGGGCTGCTGGGTGGGAACCACGTCGTCCTGGGCCCCAGGAAGGAGGCAGACCCAGCAGCCCCCAACTCACCATCTGTGCCCCTTGCCTGGGTACTGCCCCAACCCCTGGTAGACACAGGTGAGGAAACAGAGCTGCCGTGAGGGCCATCTTTCGTTCTTGGAGGTCAGATGGGCTGAAGGTCATGGTGTTCTGTAGAACTTGGGTACTTTAGGGGTTCAGTCATCCTGGGTGCCTCCCTGAGAAGAGAGTGGGCTGGATGCCAGATCTGGGCCCTTCTGTGACTCTGAGTTGAGATCTCAGAATGGGAAGAGGCAGTTTGCCCTGAGGGGTCTGGGAGGGCTGTGGCTGGCACTGTGCAAAGACTGCCTGGCTGGGTTACCCCTTAGTCTCCTTACTGCCTGGGGGTCTGGTGTCCCTGCCCCCCAGCTCTTCCGAGATGGATGCCCGCTGACAGCTGGGGCTATTTTGGGCCTGTTGGCTCAGTGGAGGGGACAGCCAGAGGGGCACTGACACTTGACTCCAGGAAAGAATTTCCCCGGGGGAGTGGGGGAAGTCACAGGCCTGGGGTCTAAGGTGAGGCTGAGCTCAGGGGTTGCCCTTGGAAATTCATTCTAGAAGGGCATGGGGGCCACAGGCCTGTGCTCTTGGAGTGGTGTGGAGGAGGGGGAGAGCCAGCAAGATGGAGTTCCAGGAAGGAGGTAGTCTCTGCTAAGGATTGAATAGTGAGTGACAAGGCCAGCAGGTCCCAGGCTAGCTACCAGAAAACTGGTTCACTCTGCAAGAAGCAGAACAGAATAGCCACATTCTGTTAAAGTTGTGGAGGGTGTGGGTTACGGTATGGCCAGTTGCATGAGCCAGTGGCAGGGGCTCCTAAAAACCACCTTAGGCAGTAGAAGTCCAAGTCACCTGCTGGGGTGAGGAAAGGGTGAGGAAGAGCTGACTTCCTAGGAGGAAGAAACTCCTCTGAGAGGCTGCGGATGACTACCTGGACCCCTCTGCTTAGGAGATGCAACCTCCAGCCCAAACCAGGCAAGAGGAGGGGCTTCCCTGGGGATAGATTTCCTGGAAGCTTCTCACAAACTCTGGTTTCCTCATCTGTAGGAAAGAGAACAGATCTCCAGTCCTGGGAGCCCCTCTCTGGCCTCAGACCTGCTTGGCAGGGTGGCTGAGGGGCTCTGAGGCTGTCATTCTGATGTCATTAATAGTGACCAGTGACTTGGTGTGCAGCTGACTGGTAACAGTTGTAGGGGGGATACAAGCCTTGAACAGACAGTGAGACCCAGGGGCAACATCTGTGGAGGCCTAGGAAGACTCTGGGATTTCCAATCCAGGGCCTGTGGACCTGCTGAGGCTGGGCCAGCTCCCTTTGAATATATGTGTGCCAGGCTGTTTCCACACTCTTGTTCATGCGTCTCTGGTTGGGTCACTCCAGCCTATGCATAGGATGGTGGGTAGAGGCATAAGGTGCTCTGCCTTGCTTCTGGGGACCTACAGACTGAGCAGGGAGCTCTCACTCATGGCCCCTGAAAGCTGATGTCAAGGCAGATCTTCTATGGAACAGATGCTGAAAGGCAGCTCTGGGGAGCTGGACTTGAGCCCTAGTTGGTGCTACCTAACAGCCCTATCCTAACCCTGAGATGGGGCCTGTTTGTGGGTGGGGGACAGAGGTGCTGACTGGACAGTGAGTCAGCAAACCAGTCAGTGCTGCCCAGCCCTGGTCCAGGATCAGTCTCCTGGAAGAGGATTAGAGGATTAGCTACCTAAATCACAGGACTGGGAGCTGGAGGGTCAGGGAGCACAAACCCATCAACTGGCTGGTCCCATGTCAGGCAGCCCAGGCTGAGAGGTTGGAGGCTGTGTCAAAGTAGAGCAGATGCAGAGGCTGAGGTCTCTGCACTGGGGTACCCATGTCTGCCAGAGGTGGAGGAGGTTAGCTTGTTGAGCCAGTTGCAGTGCCCACTGTTCCTGTATAAGACCTGGTGCAGGCAGGGAATTTCGCCCACTCACCGGATCAGTGGCAGCTTGGCTGGGGCTAAGTCTTGATTGGGCCGAGGCCAGCCTTATTTGGATGCTGAGGATTCCTAGGAGGACTGAGTTCTTGCAGCAGAGGGGGGGGCGCAAGTTGGCAGGACCATGCTAAGGACTGAATAGTGACAAGGCCATGAGGCCCCGGCCTAGCTAGGCCCAGCTGGTCCCCAGCTCTTGTAGAGAGAAGCTGACTGAACTGGTCCCAGCCTATAGGGACCCTCATGATGGCCTTTGCAGCCATTGGCTACACTGCTCCTACACCCTGCTCTTACCTGGGTTTTCTGGGAGAATTGGCAGTGTGAGAGCAGACAGGTGTTAGTGGGTTGTCTGCAGCCCAGTGAGTGAGGACACATCTGTTAGCATGAACCCCACTTCAGGTGAGGGTGACGGCTCCTTTCCTTTCCTGCTGGTTGAAGACCATGTCCCCTTAGGAGTCAAGAGGACTTCCTAGTTTGGAACTTGAGGGACATCACTTTGGGTCGTGAGACTGGAGTCGGGCATAGAGTGGAGGTAATCAAGATACTAGACTTCCTTCCTTCCTTCCTTCCTCCCTCCCTCCCTCCCTCCCTCCCTCCCTCCCTCCCTCCCTCCC